>CM027867.1:43936574-44536574 GCA_016097605.1 Eucalyptus guilfoylei
ATGAATTGCTCGTAATTTATGAGATTTTGCTATTTCTTTCCTTTCTAAGGAAGATACTAATCTTAGGGAAAATGGAATTTCCACAATGACTGCAAATCCCTCGGAGATAATTTGAGAATAAAAATTCTTGTTTTGCCCAAAAAATGGATTTTGGATAGAATCATTCGCTGAAAAAATCAAAGGATTCTGTTGATACATTCGAGTAATTAAACGTTTCACAATTATTGAACTAGATTTATTGTCATAACCTGCATTTTCGAACAAAATCGATTTATTTAAACCATGATCATGAGCAAGTGCATAAATATACTCTCGAAAAAGAAGTGGGTATAGGAAGTCATGTTGTCTAGATCTATCTAGTTCTAAATATCCTGAAATTCCTCCATTGGAAATTCGATTTGACTCCAAAAAGAAACAAAAAGGTAGGGGATTTTTTGGTTATCAAATGATACATAGTGCGATACAGTCAAAACAAGGTATTCTAGTAAGAAAAGAATAGATACCTCGGAGATAGGTAGACTCATCAACGGACTCTCTATCCTCTCTTTTTCAATCGAATTAGTTTATATTAGTTATAGGATAAGAAGATGGATTCGAAATCCTTTATTTTTCATTTCAACCCAATCGCTCTTTTGATTTTGGAAAAAATATCTTTATCAATATGCCGCTTCTTCTACACATTTAGGTACAACCTAGAATAGGAAATAGCTAATAGTTAGGACTCATTAAAAAAGAAATGGATAATCATCCACTCACGGAAAAGCCCTTCCCGTACCAGGTACTAATATCTTTTTAACGTATAATTAGATCGGGTAATCAGTCAAATTAAGAAATTATGAACAGAAGCTCGTTGCTTTTTCTTTCTTTATACTTTTTCTTTCTTTATAATTAATTGAGGTCATAGGACTCTATCCATTTATTCATTCGACCCAACTCTGAATTCATTTCATTTTTTTCTCACTAAGAATTCAAACAAGGTTTTGAACTGATCCAGTAAGAATGAAATATTCTCAGAATTCTCTATTGATACGACATGCTGTTTTTTCCAGTCATTCCTTTCAGGATCAGTCGTGGTCTTACAAACTCTACCGAAGGTATGAACGAATCCGTTACTTCATATAAATGTGTAAAAGATGCTAGCCGCACTTAAAAGCCGAGTACTCTACCGTTGAGTTAGCAACCCGAAAAAAATTAGGATATGTAGATACAATCGGAATAAAATAAAGAAATTCAATTGCACGATGCAATCAAAACAGCGAACTAGCAATAAAATTCCAATTGATTCTGAAATTATGAATCGAAAAAAAAAAATAAACAGATCCAATAAGAATAATCCAATTTTCAGATAAAAAAAAGGCAATTTTGATAGACTGCCTCTTCTCGCTTATGTTATCCATTTTTTTTTTTAACCAAAAAAGACTTCTTGTTTGTATCACAACCAATCGAACGAACCCATATATAGATAGATATTTTTTGTTGAATGAAGTAAAGTAAAAAATAAAAAAACGAAATCTAAGAAAGAAAAATATAAGGAAGATAAATAAATCCATTTCTACACGATCGAATTATATTTGTTCAATACACTGTTGTCAATATGAATAATTAGAAAAGAATACAATAAAAAAAAGTATAAATAGAGCAAAAGAAGAGGAGGGAGTGGGGAAAGTATAGTAGAAAAAAACTTATACTTATACAAAGCTATATACGAATCACCCACACCCTCTTCTTTTGTATTTCATTAATTGACTTTCCTTTAATTAAGACGAAATTCTCTAAAAACAAACCCCGCTTTCTTTAAAATATCATAAACAGTTCCTGTAGGTTGAGCACCTTTTTCAAGAAAAAATAGAATAGCAGGAATATTTAAATACGTTTGATTATTTATCGGATCATAAAACCCACTTTCCGAAGATCTCTTCCTTCTCTTCGGGATCGAACATCAATTGCAACAATTCGATAAACGGCTCATTGGGATAGACGTAGATAAACTAGAACCCCCCCTAGAAACGTATACGAAGCTTTCTCTTCGTACGGCTCGAGAAATTAGAAGATATGTCTATGTATACAATTCGAATGTCAAATAGATCTATAAAAGCATTAAATCAAATAAATTAGACTAAGATTATTTAATACTTTTTTATTCTTCTTTTTCTTTATCAAAAAAAAAAATCATTTGTATTCTCAAAACTCAAGTTGAGTAACTCGGAAATATGAAATAGCTCAAAAGAAAACCCTTATGTATTTGATTTTTTGAGTGGTCTCTAACCCCTTTTTCTTTGTCTCATTTAGAATATATTTGGACTCCTTATTCTTGATCTAGTTGTCGAGACAATTAAAAAAAAGATATTTCCTTGTTCCAAAATATTTTATCTTTGCCTTGAATCATTGGGTTTAGACATTACTTCGGTGATTTTTAATCGTTTCAAAATGGCAGCAACACGGCCCTTTTTCTGATTTATTTCTATCAAAGAATCATAAACGGTTGATTCCCGCAAGATACACTTTTGATCAAAAGAGTTTCACTAATTCCAACAAATTTTCCTTTTTGGATTTGAAACTTGCTCGAATTGGATCCTTTCGATTTCGAAATCGAAAATAGACTACACTTACGAAGTTGTTCCAACTTATTAATTGGCACTAACCCTAGATCCTTGCCCTGAGAAATGAATCAATACTTTCTACTCGAGCTACATCACATACTGTTTACACTACAACCCAAGAAAAAATGAGGTTTCGAGTGGAACAGAACAAAGGATGTCGAGCCAAGAGCACCTTCATTCCTATATAATAAAAAGGGTGGGTGTAAGAATCCACAACTGATCATGTCCTTCAAGTCGCACGTTGCTTTCTACCACATCGTTTCAAACGAAGTTTTACCATAACATTCCTCTAGTTTGGAACTGATATGTAATTGATTCAATTAGGGAATCATGAATAGTCATTTGTTCGGTCGTTCCATTGGTTTCGAAAGAAGTCTTAGAAAGAATTCAATTTCATCCTCGATTTTCTTTTTATTGGATGAATGCAATATTTTTCTTTTATTTATTAATTTCGAAATATTAGGAAGAAAAAGTTCTTTGTATTGAATCTACATTGCATCTTCAAGTAACTTGAGAGGATATATTCAACAATCTTAGACTTCTTCGAATATCAAATACTCATAAGAAATCATTCAATTCAAATAGTTATTGAATTGAAAAAAAGACCTACCTGGATATCACTATTTGAATAAAGTTTTCCTAAAGATTGCATTTATCATCATAAATAATTCATCTTTGAATTAAACCTCAGTGATTAAAAAAATATAGATAGATAGAAAAAGAAATTTATTTCTTTTTTTCGTGGAGTGAATAAAAAAAGTTGATGTAAAGGAAGATTTAGGCTCTTTTTCTTTCATTTCATACTGAAAAAGAAAATCATAAAAAAAATAATTCCCTCTATCAGATAGACTGAACAATTGTCATTGGAATGAATTATGAATATTCAATATAGAATATTTCAAATTAACGGATCCAAAATCTTTTTCAAAAAACCAAAAAACGTTATCACTGAAATAGAACGACAATAATACATTAAGCATTTCCTCATTTTACGCGTAGTTTCTTTGACTGGTGGGGGTTCGTTCAATAATTTTTATTTAAAGCAAGGGGAATAGAATATAGGATGTATGAATTACCCCCCTGTATATATTATTACATATATTTACAATTCTATATGAGAACCAAATCAAATACGAAATGAAATACCTAAAAATGAGGTTCAAAGAAAATAGATACGTTATATGTATGTAACGTGATTATTTCTTAATCCAATTTGTACAAGCACAGCTAGTTAAATTGCTATCTTACATTGTTAATTAATTCTTATTATATGGGACATAAGGCTTTTCGAAGTAACTAACTTAAACTTCAATATGAATATTCAATATTCAAAGTATAAGGGGATGGACATACGATGAAAAGCGCATTCAACCTCTTTTGCAACCCCTTTTTTCTTTATTTCCAATTCTTTGAATCTAGATTCCTAGATCACAACTCGATTCAGTTTCATCTATATGTATCTTAGTTGAATTTAATTTGTGAAAAAATAGGATTTAAAGAAGAATAGAATCATTAAAAATCAGAAACAAGAATCACATAATATCCAATATTTAACTCTTAAAGAGTAGAGAAGGTAGTTCAAAAAGAAAACCTTTCTTTATTGTGATAATAAATATTTGTATCTATGTTTCTATCTATATATAGAAGAGGTATTCCCTGGGACGGAAGGATTCGAACCTCCGAATAGCGGGACCAAAACCCGTTGCCTTACCACTTGGCCACGCCCCATTTCAATTTCGATTCAATACTACTAAACAGTAGTATTGTTTTTGGTTGTTCGTCAATTCCAATCTAAAATAAATATCTATGGACTCTATTGTTCCTAGGGTTTTGACACGTGTAGATATACAATGAAGCTGAATTTATTGATCATTACATATAATTCAATTAAGATATTGTATAAAAGTATGATTTCTTCTATTCTTTTTTGAGAATTGAAGGATTTTTGATTGGGTGAGTTCAAAGAAGGATTTTTTGGTATCCCTTACTTTTTTTTTCATTTTTAAGGGATATCAATTATCAATAACAATAACTCAATCAAAATACAATTATCTCCAAGTCCAAGAAAAAAAAATGTTTGTTATGCTTAATATCTTTAGTTTGATCTGTATCTGTCTTCATTCCACCCTTTATTCAAGTAGTTTTTTCTTAGCCAAATTGCCTGAGGCCTACGCTTTTTTGAATCCAATCGTAGATTTTATGCCAGTAATACCCCTTCTCTTTTTTCTCTTAGCCTTTGTTTGGCAAGCTGCTGTAAGTTTTCGATGAGATCTTTAATACTGTCCTAGACATGATTTATTCGAAAAAAAAATGGGAACAATGGATAAGATCGGATAAGTCTTACAGCATGAACCCTCGATTCAAACAATTCTTAGATAGCTGCAAAAAATCTGACTCCCCTCTTTCCTTTCCTCATTCGGATTCTTTTTCATTTATTGAAAAACTCTTTTAGAGTCATTTCAAAATAGGAAAGATTTTTTTTTTTAATGAAAGACTCGACTCTTATTCCAAATGAATTTCTGAAAATTCTTTTTGATTTTGGATTTCGAGAAACCATTTTGTTTATTGGTGTCAAAATAGGATATGGGGTATAAAAATGGAGAATCTATTCTCTTTTTTTTTTGAAAAAAAAAAGATCTTGGAGATTGTGTAATGCTTACTCTCAAACTCTTTGTTTACACAGTAGTGATATTTTTTGTTTCTCTCTTCATCTTTGGATTCCTATCTAATGATCCAGGACGTAATCCTGGACGTGAAGAATAAAAAGGCCTTTCTTTTTACTTGCTTAATTTTTCAATGTTCTTACTTAGGATTTTATCTATTGTACATCCTTATTTATTATATGAAATAAAAAAAAAAACAAAAACAAAGGAAAGGTTTTGAAAAAAAAAAATAAATAAAATAACAAGTCATCAACGGAAACGGAAAGAGAGGGATTCGAACCCTCGGTACGAAAAACTCGTACAACGGATTAGCAATCCGACGCTTTAGTCCACTCAGCCATCTCTCCCAATTGAAAAAGGATAATTACTATCTTACATTACACAAAAAGTAAGGCTTGAAAAAAGCCTTTCTTTTCTTTATCTCTCTTTCTTTTTTTTTTTACTCTATTAATATATACAACTTTAATATATACTACTTTTATAAGCAATCCCATTTAGATAAAGAAAAGGTTCTAAAGAGATATTTCGAATAAAAAAAAAAAAAAAGCAAGAATACCTCTTCTTCCGAAAGAGCTTTTTTCTTTTCACGGCCTGGCCTGGTCAGTACCTAGCCGGGCCATTTTTTGTTCCATTCCAAATCATAGATATAGATAAAATGATTTGTTTGAAAACAAAAATGCTTATTATTGATTATTGAAAGAACAATCAGAAGAAGGGATCTTTCCATTCCTAATGATATGGAATTTCATTCTATAGAATCAAAGTGTCATTTTTTATTATTATATTATTATTCTTTCTTTTCTTATTTTTTTTCCTTTACTGGAAAAAAAAGAAAAAAAAAATAAGGAACTGTGGATTGTTGTGCAATGCATTCTTATGTCATAACATAAATAGTTTTATCGAGCCCTATCTGTTCTGTCAAAAATCCTCCAGCAAAAGAAAGAACTTGTTCTTTCTTTATTTAAATTTTGAATTAGGAGTGCTCTTTTACTAATCTGATTAGGTTTACTGACAAAACCAAAACAAACACGTCAATGCTATAATTTTCATCATTATTTTGTTTTGGATCCTATCTTGATTACGTCCGATTACCTTTTTTTGTTCGACAAAAGTTTCATTTATATACAATAATCGCATTGTAGCGGGTATAGTTTAGTGGTAAAAGTGTGATTCGTTTTATTAATCCCTTTTATAGTTAAGGGATCCCTCGGTTTGATTTGATTCCTATTCCGAAGAAAAACTTTTTTTCTTAAAAGGATTTAATCCTTTACCTCTCAACGAAGGATTCGAGGAAAAATATACATTCTCGTGATTTGTATCCAAGGGTCAATTAAAAATGGAAAATTGGATTATTTAATTACGAAACATAATTTTTTTTTTGAATTGGATCAATACTTCCAATTTAATGAGTATTAGTAAAGGATCCATGGATAAATATAGAAAAGCGTATTTCTAATCGTAACTAAATCTTCCATTTTTCTTTTTCGATAGGAAAGATTGGAGCAAAATAGCTATAAATTAATAAAATGAAAAGATGATTTTAGTTTACTAGAAGCATTGACATATTATATTTTTTAGCTCGGTGGAAACAAAATACTTTTCCTAAGGATTGTTTCAAATAGAAATAGAGAACGAAGTAACTAGGAATATTGTTAGAATACCCTATTCCCTATTCTAGAGGGATTGTCTATAAAGCGAATTTTTTTTTGAATTTAAATGCATTCAAACAGAAAAGCTGACATAGATGTTATGGATCGAATTTTTGGATTTCGTTCACGTCTTATCTTAGATATATCGATATCTGGGAATTTATCTATCTTCCATAAAGGAGCCGAATGAAACCAAAGTTTCATGTTCGGTTTTGAATTAGAGACGTTAAAAATGATGAATCAACGTCGACTATAACCCCTAGCCTTCCAAGCTAACGATGCGGGTTCGATTCCGCTACCCGCTCTATTCTATACTCTCTATCTATATTAGATAGACCTGTATTCGAATATATATATTCGAATTGAAATATATTTCAAATTAATATTTTGAATTGGATTATTAGGTTCAAATCCTATTGGACGCAATTTTTTCCATCTATTTTTTGACATTTCTATCTCAAGAAAGATATTGATATTTTGAATGATTTAAATAAGAAACGCTATAATACGTCGTTTAGTTTAGCTTTTTTTATGTTCTTTCTTATATTCTATTTTCTATTAATTTATATTCACTTTTTTCCTATTTAAAATGAATTTTTTTTTAATAGAAAATGAAAATAGAGCGAATATCAAATTATTTAAAGAATATTAATATTCTTTAAATTAAAAAAGAAAAAAATTATTATTACTTAATTAATTAAGTAAAGATTAAATTAATACGCAAAGATGAAGAGTGATCAATTTATTTATTTCTACTATCCTTGTTCCTGAAGTAGAAAGCGTTCCTTCTGTTCCTGGATAGCTTCTTTTAAAAGGGCTTCTGCTTCCCTCAGTAAATGTTTTAGTAGAAGATATAATTTCTTGGAATTGAGGTTTATTCGTTTTTACGTATACGTAACTCAACGAGAAATTTCACCTGTCCAATTTCTAATGAATCAAGATAACCATTCGTTCCCGTATAAATAGTCATTATCTGTTCTTCCACCGTGAGAGGGGCTGCTTGGGATTGTTTAAGCAATTCACGTAATCGTTGACCTCTTGCCAATTGATTCTGGGTAGCTTTATCGAGATCAGAAGGAATTGTGCAAAGGCTTCTAATTCTGCGAATTGCGCTAATTCCAATTTTAATTTTCCAGCTACTTGTTTCATGGCTTTAATTTGTTGAGATCCTACTTCTGGAAACAGAAATACCCACATTAATAGCAGGTCTGATTCAGCATTGAATAGATCGGCTGATAAGAATATTTGTCCATCTGTAATGGAAATTACATTAGTAGGAATATAAGCCGAAACATCTCCCCGACTGGGTCTCCACTATTGGTAAGGCAGTCATACTTCCTTCACCTAAAAGAGAACTTAATTTAGCGGCTCTTTCTAAAAAGGCGTGAATGCAAATAAAAACATCTCCTGGATAAGCTTCGCGACCGGGTGGTCTTCGTAATAGAAGAGACATTTGGCGATAAGCCTGTGCTTGTTTGGAGAGATCATCATAAATGATTAAAGTGTGTCGTTCACGAAACATAAAATATTCAGCAAGAGCTGCTCCTGTATAAGGAGCGAGGTATTGTAACGTAGCTGGGGAATCCGCTGCTTCAGCTACCACAATAGTGTATTCCATAGCTCCCCTTTCCTGGAGAGTATTCACTACCTGAGCCACAGAAGATGCGCTTTTGACCAATAGCTACATAAACACATATTACATTTTGACCTTGTTGATTGAGAATAGTATCCGTGGCTACTGCTGTTTTACCGGTCTGTCTGTCCCCAATAATTAATTCTCGCTGACCACGTCCTATAGGGATCATCGAATCAATAGCAATAAGTCCAGTTTGAAGAGGCTCATATACGGAACGTCTCGAAATAATACCTGGAGCAGGAGATTCAATTAATCGAGATTCAGAAGCGTAAATTTCACCTCGACCATCAATAGGTTTGGCCAGGGCATTTATAACACGACCCAAATAAGCCTCACTCACCGGTATCTGAGCAATTCTTCCTGTTGCTTTTACAGAACTTCCTCTTGTATCATCAAACCGTCACCCATTAATACAACACCAACATTATTTGATTCAAATTCAGAGCAATCCCTATTGTACCCTCTTCAAAATTCTACTAATTCACCCGCCATTACTTCATCAAGACCATAACATGATAATGCCGTCGCCTACTTGCAGTACGGCACTGGTAGTTTTCTACAATTTTTACTTTCTATTATATTGCTCATACGTTCATGGATAATATTACTAATTTCGTCGGCTCCAATGGTTACCATGAGTATTTCACTTTTTGCATGAAAAATAATGCCTACAATAGAAGGACTAATCGTTATTTCTTTCCATCGCCCCAAACATGCCAATATTAGCACTGATAGTACGTAAATGTAACTCGTTGTTCAAACAACTATTCAGAGTTCCTAGAGCTCCTTGTAAGGCTTGTTGAAAACCCGTTGTCGGACTTGATTAATCGCTCTTTGCTGTTCAAAATGAATAGTTTCGTTTTTGTAATTTTCTAATTGTTCCAAGGTCTTATAAGTTGAATTAATCAGATTCAACTTTTCTTGTTCTATCTCAGAATATCCATTCACTCGAAACTGCTCCGCTTCCATTTCCACTTTCCAAACGGGCCCGGGCTTTTTCCAGCTGTTCAATGGCCCCGCCGCGTAATTCTTCTGAATTTCGAATAGTATTCAAGATCCTCTGTTTTCGATTATCTAATAAATCGCTTAATGAAAGTAGATTATCTTTCCATTCATTTCAAAACTTCCATAATCCCTTCCCGAACCAAACATGAATCTTTCAATTCATTTGGCTCTCACGCTCAATTACTTACAAATTCCCATATCTTTTTTTTTGAATGTAATGAGCCTATCCTCTCTTCCCTATTCATATTCCTCCAAAAGATATCAAAACGGATCACTAATCCAAGACCAAAATAATATTTGGAGGACTCTTCGGAGGACTCTTCTGACCAAACAAAAAATATGGAATTGTCAGCAAAGTTGTTTCTTTTTTCTTTTCTAAAAATCCAAAGAATTCTACTTACTTTATACATTACATAGGTCATCGATTCAGCATTGGCTAAGATAAAAAAAGAGTGTGACCTTTTTTCCGATAAAGGTTTCAAATAATTTCATCGACATGAGTGTTCTCTATCGAAGAAAAGATTTCAATTATTCGTTTTGAAACCCTTCTGTATTAAATTAACATAGTAGCAGAAAGAATACCATGCTACGTTTAAACTTCAAACAATTTAGCTTTAACCATATTATCATTGTCCATAATCAGCGAGGTAAGATTTCAACTGTGACTTGACTCTAGAATCTTACGAGAAATTTGAGGCATCATTGTGATGATTGGATATGGTTTGTGTAAATTTCATTTCATTTAGGCTATTGGGCTATGACAGATTGATGTCACAAGCCTACTTTGGTCACTCTGGCTCGACCTGAGTGACTGCAGAAGTCTGACTCTCCCTTTTATTTTGGGGGTGGGTTCAGAAAAGAGTCTCATGCCAGATTATATTGTTGTCCTTTTATAAATTAATACCCTCCTTGTTTGCCTGGCTGCTTTGCCATATTATGTTTAACTTACAATATCTAATATGCCTTTTGCATTCTATGGGCAATGTCCTAGCTAGTTAAGGTAATTTCATGAGACGGTTGAATGATTCTGATGATGCTATCGCGAATTTTTGTATGAGATAAATCCATTTCAATTATTTAAACAGACAGTCTCAACGGAGAAGAATTATCCATCACCATGCTCATGTTATAAGCTTTACGTTTTAATTTAGGTATGTTCTTACACGCATGACACATGAAATGGGTTTTGTGCAGTACATGTGTCGTCAGGAAAAAGGTTCTGGGTAATGATCCTCTCCAGCAGAGAATTGACCATCGATACTCTTAAAACAGTAGATTTTTTTGATTTTTTATATTCACAATTCTATCCTTTTAATTCTTAATATTTCTCTCCGAGGTAAAGGTTGGTTGAGGCACTGATAGATCACTTGGTTTTTGAGAGCACTTTCTTTCCACCTACATATTCTTTATGTTACACTACTAGAGTGTATTTGCAGCTTATTCCTCTTTATTGGGTTAAAGTAACTGGAGAATGTTTGCTGTTGTGCAAGCAAATAGATGTGTGCAACCATTCAGGATATAGTATTAATTTGGGTTATGGGATTGTGGCTAGATGTGGCAAGAGCCTTAGAGCATACTGCTAAATAGTACAACCAAAAAGAAGAAAGTCAGTATATGGAAGAAGCAGTTAATCACTGTAATTTTAAGGTCCTGCATCTTAAAAAATTCGCCATAGTTGACTCCATGATGACAACATTTCTGATCTCTGTTTATTTTACATAACATTGCTATGAAATAATCCAGCCTTTACAGGATATTGTAAATGTCACAGGCTAGGTTGAAACAGGAAGAGAAGGCAAAGGAAGATTCACTGGTGCAGGTCATTTCGTTGAGAAAGAGACGGAACAGATAGAGGCTTCTGCAAAATCCAAGGAACAGCTCACTAAATCGGATGCAGAAAACACGTCACAGAAGAATAAAGAGGATATCCAGAGGCTTGAAAAGGAAATCTCTCAGTTGAGGCTGAAGGCAGATTCTTCCAAAATTGCTGCTCTTTGGAGGGGGATTGATGGAAGTTATGCCAGCAGGCTTACAGACTTAGGAAGGGGCTCTCATAACTTGTCTCAAGACCCTCTTATGCCAGAGGTTGTGGACTTCCAAGAGTACTTGGGTTTTGGTGTACGGCGTGAGAGAGAGTGTGATGTGTCTCTCGGAAGAGATGTCTGTGGTGTTCCTTCCCTGTGCCCATCAAGTGGTGTGCTCGAATTGCAATGAGCTCCACGAGGGGCAAGGGATGAAGGATTGCCCTTCTTGTAGGAGCCCCATCCAGCAAAGGATCTCTGTGCGTTTTCCTCCTGCTCGCTCTTAATATATTTTCCTAAAAGCGAGCGAGACTCAGTCTCCTGAATAATGGGTTGACGGACTCCTCTGAAATGAATAAGTGAATTGAATTTTACTCCTCCAAAGAGTTTCAAGTGATAGAGCTATATTTGCTTTCTGCTGTCAAGGTTGATGAGTAATACATGAAATTGAGTCAGACGCATATGGATATGAATATGAGCGGTCGGCCTTTTTCCTTAAGCGAACTACCAGGTTCTTCTTATGATTTTCTGGAAAACAAACGCTAATAAGAGTAGTTCATACATAAGTTAACCATTTAGAGGACTTGATTTTCGAACATTTTTGTCTCCCTAGGATCCTGGCATCTGGTTTTTGATCTCTATGCGGAAGAAATCAGATTTTCATTAGCAAACCTCCATTGGTCTCCTTACTACTTGCTTTTCCTCAGGCAATTTCCATTAGCTTTCTTGTAGGTGTACTGAACTTTCCCCGGTTTCATGCGCGCTCTCATTGATAATTCATTTGGACCCGCTGTCGGTCGCTTCTGATCATCATGATTATGGTTGGGCTCTGCTGCAACGTAAAGAGCTGAATAAGGCTGGAAATTTTTCCTCTATCATGTCTGTGTCATTTAGGTGCAAATTGTTAAGGGCAAGTCTTCTACAAATAAGCATAAGCCGCACAGTGATTAAGACCTTATAAGCTACGAGCCAAATGGTAATCGACACCGAGGACTCTTTGTTGGTTTTTGGCCTTTTCTTTTTCTGTGTAGTTGAATCCGCAGTTAGAATATTCTTTTGGGGCATTACTTGTGCTTGTAGTTGCATTGCAGCATTGATTCTCTTCGAAGTTTCGAGGGGTTGGTGGTAAGTTTTGAATCTTAGCGAGAAGAGGGGGAAAGAGAGAGGATTTTGTTTGCAACATGATGAGTTGCCAACGACAATTCCTCCTCAAGAGATGGCTTCTGCCACCGAACCTTTTGTAACCAATAATGTTGTTGAACTCGTGAAAGTTGTGGGGATCATTGTCGGCGATGAGTTAATTGGAAAAATTTTGGGCAATTCCTGCACCTATAAAAGCAGGCCAACTCTTGTATCGTTTGGAATTCGTGTTTACTTGTTGATGGGTTCAATAGTACTTGACAGAAAAGAGAATGGAATTTTGGTAAAATATATTCTCTGTGTAATCATCTGTATGACATTACATTGTACACTTATAATGTAAGAGTGTAAGAATAAAATAGGAAAAATAAAATTACAAGAATCGAATTCCCTAGTTTCCTATTTACTGTTCTAATCTAAGATCTATTAGAATCAATTAAAATCAGAATCAACTCTAAGATCTTCCAACACTCCCCCTCAAGCGTGGCGCTATATATATCGAGGACACCTAGCTTGCTCAATAGAAACTTATGTTGTCTTTGGCATAGCGGCTTAGTGAAGATATCTGCAGTTGATTTGCGTTCCAATGCCCTTTGTCACGAGAACTCCTTCTTTGATCTTGTCGCGAGTGAAGTGACAATCAACTTCTATGTGTTTTGCTCTTTCGTGAAAAACTGGATTTGCTGCTAACTTAAGTGCAGTCATTATCACGAACAATTCACTTGGTCCACCGACTGTATTCCTAAGTCGAAAGAAGTCTCCGTATCCGGACTATTTCGCGAGTAGTTTTTGCCATGGCTCGATATTCGATTCGGTGATGACAACGATACGGTGGATTGCTTCTTTGTCTTCCACGAAATCAACGACTTTCCCAATTTAACACAAAAACCGGTGATTGATCTTCTAGTCATTGGGCAGTAGCGTAATCGGTGTCACAAAATGTCTGTCATCCCCATATCACACTCACGAGATAGAAATATACCGAGCCACAGGCATCCCTTTAAGTATCTTACTACTTTCAAGGCTGCATTCATGTGTGACTCCTTCGGCATATGCATGAATTGGCTGAGTATTTGTATTGCATAGCATATATCGAGCCTTGTCATGGTAAGATATATCAACTTTCCAACAAGTCGCGATACCCGACGGATCCCTAAGTAAAGGGTCCTTGTTTGATGAAGAGGAATTGAGATCATACTCATGTGTCGTCGCCTTGATATTCTGTTCAATGGGAATTACGGCTTGCAACCCGATAGTCCTGCCGAAATTATTTCCAAGACAAATTTCCTTTGACCGAGGGAAATTCCTTTATCGACACCGGCAATTTCAATGCCAAGAAAGTATTTGGGAGGCCCCAAATCCTTGATATGAAAATTGGAGTGCAAATATTCCTTGAATCTTGCAACATGAAAATCATTGTTTCCCATAACCGTATGTCATCAACATATATCGTAAATAAATTGATGAACTTCCCTCATTTCGTGTAAATAAAGCATGATCATGTTTGGAATGCTGGAAACCCTGCATTGGTTAGTGTAAAGCGGGAACTTGGCATACCTTTGTCTAGATGCTGTTTTAACCCATACAAGGATTTGCGAAGACGACATACCCGATACTCCCCTGTCGCGTAATCCTCGAGGAAGATCCATGTAGATTTCTTCATCTAAATCTCCATGAAGGAAGGCGTTGTGGACGTCCATCGATGCAAGGACCAATTGCGTATTGCTGCGATAAAAAGACCGGACGGTAACTTCCTTCACAAGCGGAGAGAATGTCTCGTGATAGTCGAAGCCTTCTCTTTGAGTGAAGCCTTTGGCTACTAACCTAGCCTTGTAGCGTTCTATGGAACCATCCGATTCGAACTTGATCTTGTAAACCCATTTACATCCGATCGGTTTTCGATGCGGTGGTAAGGAAACAAGATCCCAAGTATGATTTTCCATGCGGTAAGTTCGGACTCCATTGCATTTCGCCATTTGAGATCTTTTGCTGCCTCGGTGAATGAGGATGGCTCGTGTGCTTCCGAAATTCGACTAATACAACACATATGCTCGCCGATAAGCGATTGAAGGAAACATAGGATGAAACAGATATGTGTGTACCGAAGAGTTTGCAGCAGAGCATATATAATCTTTAGTCCATGTGGGTGGATGAGTCTGTCTTCAACGACGAGGTAGCTCAACCATATTCTCGGAGCCCACGGATGATTCAGCAACCATATTTGTTGTGTCACGCTGAAGTAGATGGAGGGACTTCCTCGAGATGAAGCCGGTAATACCGTCTCGGATTTGAGAATTCCATTGGTGCCGGTGTCATAGGAGATGGGGCCATTAGAAAACCAGGTGCTAATGATAGATCTTCATCGGACAAAAGAAACCGATTGTTTTCTCGATAAATTGTCTTGTGATGGAGGCAGCTTCTTTGAAAGGAAACGGTTCATGAAAACAACATCTCTACTAGTGAAGAAATGCTTTGTAGAAAACTCCATGACAAGATTAACCCTTCAAGAGAAGTGTATCCCATAAAAAACACATTATGTTGCACGGCCTATTTTATTCGAGGACCAATCAGTTGTTGCATAACATAAACAACCAAATACTCTAAGATGACTATTATCTGCTGTCTCTTAAAGCATCTCAAATGGAGTTTTTCCATGAAGAATTGGACTTGGCATGCTATTAACTGATAAAAATGCCAGGGACTACGCCTCCCCAAAATTCTTCAGTGGGACTGAAGCTTGGTATTTAATCGCACGGCTACTTCTAAGAGATGTCTATGTTTTCTACAACTCCATTTTGCTGTGGAGTATAAGTACAAGAACTTTCATGAAGTATCCCATGAGTAGATAACAAAGTTGTGCAATCGAAGTGAAAATTCTCACGTTATCCGCACGATGGGATGTACGTATTTATCAAATTGATTCCTAATTAAGGAAATGAAGTTTGATAAATGAGCAAATGTCCGACTCCTTTGACTCGCATAAGGTATAGCCAAGTGGCACTGACTAGTCATCAACGATTGCAAGAAAATAGCGAGATCCATCACGATGAGAAGTATGACAGGACCCCGCATGTCCATGTGAATCAAAGAAAATGGATTTTGAGCTCGAGATGTGCTAATAGGAAAAGATGCTCGAGTTTGTTTAGCTAAAGGACATATGGGACATTTTGGATGGGGAAATCGAGCACTATGACCCAATCGCTGATGCAAAAGGAGATTTTTATTATAATCCATTGCATTACAAAAAAAATGCCTTTATTCAATAATTCTAAATCTCCCTGAGAATTGACCCAAAATAAAAGCCCTTGTGCCTCTTTACCCAAGCCCATCACTCGGGCTAATTAAGGGTCCCGAAAGACACAATTTTCGGAATTGAATATGACTTTGCAGAATTGTCCATACATACTTTTGCGACAGAAATAAGATTAAACTCAAAAACTCGGATGTATAGGACATTTATAAGGACAAGGTTTTGACCAAGATGTACGGTAATCGATTTTGGTAACATTCATAATGTTCTATTTGGAAGACACACCGTAACTGAGATCACGTGTGTTTCGATGGACATGAGAAAATAGGTATTCATTACAAACATGGTCACTTTGCGCCCGACCGAGCAACCATGCATCAATAGATAATGAATTTTTTCATGGAAAAAAGTACCCGAGTAACTTGCCACCGTTGTCACCACCAGGTTGGTTTAATGCTTGCACAATATTTTCATATTGTTCTTGGGGTGATAGTCTACTGAGACGTTCCATTTTTCTGGTGCGTAGACCTGATAGACTGATGCCTCCTTCTTCTCCCTTTTATTATTGTGGTCTCCATGTAATTTCCAACATGTTTCAACAAGATGGTGTGACGCTTGCAATATTCACAATATTTATTTTTAATTTTTGAATTTTGTCCACTAACCTTCCCCGCCGACATGGCATTTCGTGTGCCGTAGATCCTTTATATACCGGTGCCGACGTGGCAAAGTATCGACCGTCCGATTCGCGGAGTACTCCGTGAATTGAAGCCATCCATCTCGCGCGTCAATCCCAGCCGTCCACTCCAAAGAAGAGATCCCGCTCGTCTGATCCAAAGGCGCTCCTACGACCGCGGGATTCAGCCGCTTTTATCCGACCGTCCGATCCATATCCGCATCCTGCCCGGCCCATCCGTGAAGACCTAGGGTTATCTTCACTTTTTCATCGTAGCTGTCGCGAAACCCTTCCCCGTGACTGTCCTTTGGGGTTCAAAACCCCTTCCGTTCGCGGCGACTTTTCCGTCGAAACAGCCCAGATGGAACGCCATAACTCCCGCCTTTTCACCAACCCGGGCTTGTTCGGGCCGCGGCAACCCGCTGGTTTTCTTCCGCACGGCCGCTTGAAGATCCGGCCGAGTGTTGGTTGAGGTTCCATCGCAAGGATTTGCGAACGAAACACAAATAGACGCATCATTCAAGGTAAGAAGAAATCAGGTCGGGCTCTTTCTCTTTGATTGCGTAGTATTGTTCGGAGAGTCGTTCCGGTCCCTCCAACTTCTCCTCACCGCTCAATCTCATTCCACGTGGATAGTCGGTTAAACACGGCGGTGACCGAGAGGTTACCCTGCTTTTAATTCGGCTAAGGCTTGTGTCAAGGAAAAATTCTCGCTCTATTCGATTTTCCATACATTTCTTGTATGCTATCCCGCAAATTCTTCGGAGTTTCTAGCTGAGGGAGGCCTACAGAATATCAAAAAAGCCGCTTTACCCCGATCCTGTGGGTTGACGCGCTTGGTTGCGCCGCTTTCGCTGCCTCCCGTAGTCGCTCATCCGTCAAGGGCACTGCCCCCGATAAAGCCCTCCTTGGCCTTGCAGACGAGTGCTCACCGGGAGATCCCGAGCCCAAGAGTGATAGTTCGTCGGTCCTGAGCCGCCGGCTGACCGCGTACCTCCGCCCATCCGCCGGACGTGTGCGGATCTCCGAGTTCAAAGGCCGGGCCGTTGGACGGAAAAAGGTAAGGCGCTCCGTGTGGAAACGGGTAGGGCTCCATTCCCTCGTCGATGAACTGGTTTGTGACCGGAAAGCAGCTTTGTCCCGACTATCGGGGTCGGTCCCATATGGGTACTGAGGCCATGTCTCGTCCGCATCCGCCGTCCATTGAAGAGGGTACCACCTGGCCGGAGGCCGCAGCTTCGGCATTAACCAGACGGAAAGGAACAAAAGGGCCGAGACATTGGTAACACCGCTCTTCTTCGCCGATCCAATTTATCGAAGATGAAATCGTTTGATCCCGAGGTGATGATTCTTCTCCCGAGGGACTCGTAACATTTTTATCCTTTGCCATGGTATCTAGATTGAATTCCTAATTGTTTGCCGGTTTGTTCAGAGGGGAAGACAAACATGCAAAAATGACATCATAAAAAGACGACGTAATCTGTGGTTGCGGAAGCAAGGCCAGTGAAGCGAGTGCTCGATACTCATGACAAAAGAGAATGGAATTTGGTAAAATATATTCTCTCGTAATCTTCTGTATGACATTACATTGTACACTTATAATGTAAGAGTGTAAGAATAAAAAATAGGAAAAATAAAATTACAAGAATCAGAATTCCCTAGTTTCCTTATTTAATGTTTCCTAATTCCAGATCATTAGAATCAATTAAAATCATAATCAACTCTAAGATCTTCCAACAGTACTAATGCCATAATTTGGCAGCCATGCCCATCTCGACAATTTGTTGCAAAACTTGTTAAAATTAGCATTCTTTAAAAAAATACCAATAAGTGATATTGAGATTATCGTGCCATAACAAAAATATGTTGGAAATTTTCTATAATATAGGCTTACATTAATTAATTGATTTATTTTAAATAATCGGGTTAATGGATATTCTAATATTTAATAACCCTACAAACATCCGATTAAATTGGGTATCGCATCTATTGATAACGGGCCTAGTTGGAGTTGTACAGTGTAAGCAATTGTGTTTAACTAAAGCCCGTAATGGAAGAGCTCAATGACACGTTATTGATTAGGTTTGCTAGGTTCCCTCTCCTAGCCTATAAAATGGAAGCGAAGTACTGACACGCGGTTGACAGTATTACAGTGCATAATTACTCCCTAAATTTATAAAATAGTAGGTTATATCTATAATACTAATCCCATTAAGTTCGCTTTTATTTAAATAGTCGAATGACAGTGTTATGTCTCCCTCCCACTTATAAAACGGTATGTTATATCTATTGGTTGGTTCAATCCCATTAAAAGCCACTTACCAAATAGGTTAGAGGAAGATTTGGCATTCGGTAGATCACCGATTATTAGATTGATCTATTTTTCATCATGAAGCATGGCTCACAAATACATTTTAATTCTTCTAGGTAGTTTTAAGCAATTATATATGGATCCGATTCTTCCGAATATTGGGCTATTTACGCTAATAATTTTCATACGTAGACGTGAGTCAAATCATATATGCTTGTAGAACCTGTTTTTTTTTCTATGGAAAAATTCGAAATTTTCCTCTTGTTTTAATATGGACATTATTTTTTTGTGTGGGGATTTTGCTTGATTGATCCTGAAACCATAGGCCTTTTTGTTCTATGTCGAGATCTTTTCAACCATATATAATTTGCATAATTTCGTTGAGAATTAAGAGAGAATTTTAAATTTGAAATTTAGGGTTTATAAATAGAAAAAGTTCTAGAATTTTTTTAAGTTCTTTGTTAGTAACGGTTGGTTTAGAGATTAGTGTAGTTGATTGTTTGTTCCCTTGGACGAGCGGTTAGGGTTTTCTACCTTCTCTTCCTCCACCTCGTGCTTCGTGATTGTGCGTACGGGGTTTTCTATGCGTTCGCATTAGGTTCTGTGCCTCTTTTCCTTTCCTTGATTGCCATTTTGCCATTTTACTCAGTGGACCGAGATCACGCATCAATTGATTCACGTATGCAATGGGAGACGCATATGGGGTGCTTTTTGAGGTTTTTGTTGTTATAGAGTCGAGATTTGTGCCCTATTTTTCGTTGATTTTGGTTATTTCTATATTAAGTAGTTAGTGACTTGCTGAAGCTTTGGGGCTATGGCGCCCACTTGTAGAATTGAGTCTGTCTCGTTTCGATGCATAATGGAGGGGGGTCCATAGGATGAATTACGGACTCATGAAGTTCGTATTTTTTTTTTTAAGTTCAAGATTGGATTTTGAGCTATTTTTGAGATGGTAATTTTAGATCCTTATGATGATTTGCTTTGCTTGTGATGCGGCAGAGCAGGGGCTGTGATTTGTTCGCCCAATTGTCTTGTCTTTTATCGAAGTCTCCTCTGTTGAGCTGTCAAGCCCTAAAAACTTTATGACATATCAAGCAAGTAAAGTATCCGTATGTTTCGGGCAAAGAAGGATCAATCCTTCATGTCCTACAATATTTTGACCTTCTCGTGGATGAGCACTGTCGCTCACAATCCCTTTTGCTGATTTAAGGCCGTACATGAATGATGGTTAGAACCCCTTAATTTCAGATGTTTATTGGAAGGAATCTTCCAAATAAGATACATTTTTCATCAAAAGTTCACGTCTTGAGCACCCTAAATTGAAAAATTGCAAAGGGTCTTGACTTTGAGTCTTAAGATATATTGTAGTATGATAGCGCTTGCTAGGTAAATTTAATGCTTATAGAATATAATGGGTCACAAGGATGAAGTAGCAGCCTTGATGCTTAAATCTGAAAGGTTCTGCTCAAGAGCAGGTGTTTTCGGCTAACTGGTGGTGTTGGTTTGGTTATTAGTTAATCGAGTAAGAAGTACGAGCTAATACTAGTACTTGTGGCTGGTATTAAAAAAAAAAGGTTACGGATTCTAACCGATTTGGAGTTGATTAGTTCTCGACTCAATTGTTCTTCACTGTTACAGTCGTGCGCCAGCAGCCCTATCCTACCCTTCATTTGGTGGATAAGTTGCAGCCTTTGTGGTATGGGTTCAAACTTCACTGGCATTGGGAGCTTGCTCCTATATCGGTGTTTATTTTATTGATGGCACTTGAGGATAAGATTGATACATTATCTAGACTGGTGAAGTGTCATGATTAATTTGGAAGACAATGGTAGAGCATAACCAGGCAGTATATTCTATTTGATTAATGTTTTTAACAGCTGAACGCCTTTAGCTCTACTTTGGACTGCACAGGCACACACAGGCATAGTATGCTAATTTGATGTAGTTTGAATTCGGAGTGAAGAACTGAAATGCCATATTCAACTTGGACTCAATTGCTTATGTGGATTGCAGGACCTCACCGCATGCGATATTACAATTTAAGAAAGCTCAGCTCCTGTTATCAGCTTTCCTCTTTTAATTATCACGTCTTCAACATTTTTTTTTATGTAGCTAACAGGGAGCAAAGGTCTCTATGCTTAAGCTTTGAACGTTTAGGGGCTTCATTAGGTTTCTCACGATGAAACTAGAAAATTAAAAATAATAAATAAAATAAAAATTTGTGGCAAAAAATTTTTGTTTAATAAATGCAATATGATCTTGGGAAGCACATGTTGTAAAGTGCTTCATATTGTTTGATGAATTTTGGGATAAATTTTTGAATTTCATATATGATAAAATTAGTATATATAATTTGGAAAATAACATGAAGATTAATTCCTATATTTGAAAGATGGGATGTATGATTGAAAAATATTTATCTGCCCAAAGGATAAATGTTTTGAAAATTATATGTAATTCCCATCTATATTGATATTATAGAGATGTATAATTTTAAATGATTTGTCTCACTAAAGAGATTGATCATTGATAATTATATGTAATTCTCCTTGTTATTGTTACTTAAACTTCATGCTGTGAAAAATAATTGTGTATTATACACCTGCCAAAGGAGTTTATAATGTACTAATTATTTTTGTTGAAATACTTATTGCCCATAATTGATCTTATTGCATTATATCCCACAAACAGCTTACTTTTGTCAGAATAACAATAATCCATGGTTAAAATATTAACTAGATAAAATATTATACCGTATGGACTTGGTCAAAAGGGAGACATTGTGATTGAGAATATGAGAACTGAGTCCATGTTGCTGATCTTCTAACAAAGCGCGTATTACTTATTTTGTTTAAAGAACGTAAAGAATATGCATTTTAGAATCTTTGATTTCTTTTGTTAGTGGGAGTTATATAATTTGTATTTCTAGATATTATAGTTATATGCAGACTCGATAATGTTTTTATGATGTCTATTAAAGAATTTATTTTCAATGATTGTTATTATTAATTCTATTGTTATCATTTCTCCTATTGATCGAAAATGGAATATAAAACAAAGATCTCTAAACAAATTTTAGCATTTAATTTGACAAGCCACTGGACATGGATCTCACGTCGGATCATGATATTTGTGCAATTTCATGTTATTTAAAAAATTGCATTAATGTAGTTTCATGTCGTTAAGAAATTGCATTGAAGACCGATAAAAATAGTGTATATTTTGATCACGTTGGCATTATTATCTTACTACACTTCTAGGCCCATAATCCATGAGTATTATATGTGATTACGAAAGGTCATGCGTGTGGTATTTTCTTCTAAAGACATTGATTCCATATACCTATACTGAGCGTTTATATAGGATTGGATTGGTTTTGAGATGCCATATTGAAATATTATTTTTTAAAGTTGTGGCCACATAAAACAAAATTTTCAGTTATTAACCCGATAATGTCGCTTTTCAATATAAAACCTTTTTAAAATAAAAATATTTTTAATTAATGTAACCTGTGAGAGAATGTTGGAAATTTTTTATAATATGGGCTTACATTAATTAATTGATTTTCTATTTTAAATAATTGGATTAATGAATATTCCACATTATTAACCTTTAAAGGATCTAATTAAATCGCATTGATCTATTGATAACATGCCTAAGCATAAAGAAAGCAGATGCATCATATATTTAATCAGTTTCATAATTGGAAGCGGCCCAAATTGACACCCTATTAATTACGATGCATTAGATCCCTCTCTGTGATCATAAAATGATAAGTTTTGACATCATTAGCCAGCTTCAATCCCATCGAATATACTAAAATATATCATGTATAGGAAGATTCAGATTATTGGATCACCCATTATCGATTGATCTATTTTTAATGTCAAGACGCTTCAAACATGTATCAGCTTTAATTCCACAAGCGTTTTATTAATTTGTGCTATGGTTAAATCATATATGAATCCGATTTTCCTGACGACAATACATGTGAATAATTTTCTACAAAATAAAATAAAAAACAAATCTTAGCAGGCATCTTTATAGCATGAGATATGATGAAAATGATTTTATAGCATGAGATATGATGAAAAGGATTGGAGATAATGACTCACGCTTTAACATAGTTAGGTATGGGAAATTATTTGGCTAAGAAGAGACAAATTAGTATGGTTTTCTTGGTGAGAAACAATGAAACATCACATGTGAACATATACTTGGTTCGTATAATGCGATTTATCAGAATTGTTGAGGATAAGGAGAGAGGAGGATCACATGTTCATTTCTGTCCTACAGCAAGCCACGTGGCAGAAGCCCTTTGTATGCAAAGTATATTCCTTTCTGGTGGGTTCCGGGCTCGTTGGCCATGGAGGACTTGTCCATTTTATCATCTTTGAGATGTTGACCATAATAATTACTTGAAAGTCCCGCAAATGTCCTCCTCATGAATTTTGATGGAAAGATTTTTGCATCTTCATAGAAAATCACATGGAATCCTCACTTGTACCTAAGCAATTATGATGGATAACTCAGTCTTGATATTAAGCAATTTAGCAAAGAACGAAATTAGTGTTGATGAGAAAATTTGATGTGTTTTTTATATCATTTGAGGTGTCTAACGTGAGCTGGCAATTGAGTAATCCCTTACTAGGTGTGACATTATCCTCTCCTGGCACATTAAGTAGTTGTGGGAGGAAACACATATGTGCTCATGAGATATGATGAAAAGGATTGGAGATAATGGCACTACTCCGTTTGATCAATTCTTGATTCTGGTGCAAAACGTGTGAAGATTGACATTGTGTTAAAGTTATTTTACATCACTCCATCATCCCATCCCTTCGATCTAAATCTTGTGCTCACCACTGTATATCACACATAAACGAGGCACTAAATTAATGCCTTGGCTGAAATGTGTGCCATGGATATTCAAGTAGATCATGACCCGTTTATGTTTTCCTGTTGGTCATGTTTAAGAAGTGAATAACTTTAATAAATCTACTAGAATTTTAAAGAGGGAAAAGTATAAGAATTCATATACCAAAAATCATTATTAAGTACAGATTTTACTTGTTATCTACTACGATCTCAAAGGGTTTTATTGTTATTTCACATAACTCAAGGATTACAGACCCCTAAGGAGTTGGAGACAACCAAAAAAACAAAGCTTGAGTAACCAACGTGACTCCTAAGACCATCCACTCGTGTCACTTGGTCACTCTTTTCTCTTGTTCATTAACCACCAAAGAAAAAAATAAAAGATTAGAAAAACAAAGAGAAAAGGGAAACAACACCAACTCGCCATTTCTCTTTTCAAGAAGCTCTCTGAAAGTCTGAACCTCAAGCATCAAGAAGAACCTCAGCATCCCTTTTAGTTTCTTGGTGAATCAGGTACGGTTACAGCTTCAGAAATGGTAAACTTCAACACTTTTCTGCATGTTAAATATGGATCATTTCATGGGCAAACCCTAGCTTGTGAAATTTTGGTCCAACTTCTTGTTCAGTTCCTGGGCTCATGATACAAATATTGTGAGCTTTCTTGGCTGATGCAAAAGAACTGCATTATTATTCGGGTATAGTGTATTGCAGAGACGGAATATGGCGAGGTCTTTATAGACTTTTAATCATGTCATTTAAAAGCTTGCTTGATTATTACAGCTACACCATGTCATTGAACTTTTCAGTAATCCGGTATTGTGATGACAAAGAGTGGAAATCTGTCTAAGATAGAGAACATAAGTATTTTTTGTGGCGTGTGATTTGGAGTTCGCATGTTTGATTGGAATTGTTTGTCATCCTTCTTTTACAGTTTGTAATTACAAGTTTTATCGGTAAGGAGATAATTGCCTTCGATGATGGAAGGCGTGCTCATGAGGACCACTGTGGAAGCTTTCAAGCATGGTCTGTTCAAGGGGCATCATTTTGGAGCAAGTGGATGTCCTGGTCAGGAGCAACCACTCTTTGCTTCAGGCTTAACCAGGCCGTAGGCTTTGTGGTATCCGCTGTCAAGAATCGGATGGAACTGAGTTGTGAATCCGAATCACAAGAGCAACAAAGCGGCATCCCCTTCTAGGAAGACACAAGCAATACTTACACCAGTCACAGACCCAACCTTTACGGCAAAAAGGTGAATCAGGTTGTTTCAGCTTCTGACACACTAGCAAACCAGGAAATGCATCACCAGGCAAGTTTATTACCAAATTTGAATAACGTTCGATCCCCTAATGCGGCTGCATTTAGAGAAATTCCTTAACCAAATGATCAATCAATCAAGGAAACTAGACAGTACAGTTTAGCTTTGGTTAACTATACTCTTGCAGTTACCAAGCTAGCAATCCATGTCAACAATAAACATCATATCAAGTAGTAATTTCTTCTGTTTGTTCATATTGCAAAGAGGTCTTATACTGATCCGTGTTTTCTGCAGAGAGTTTTTACATTCGGAAAAGGGAAGAGCGAGGGAAATAAGGGCATGAAATCCTTGAGTAAGTGGCTTTTTCCTAAGAATTCAGCCAATGGAATGTGAAATTTTCCCTTTTTATGTTTTACTTATATTGAGGTAGCATTCAATGTGTTCAAAGAACTGAAAGTGAAACCTATGTCACTTTAATCATGGGACTTAGTATACACTTTCCAATATGACATTGTCAAATTAAACATTCACTTTTGAAATTATGAACTTTGAAACCTATGATAGGTGATGCATGCCTTTGAGATTATGCATATATTAAATTTTGTAGTTGGGAGGAAAAGGAGCAAACCTAGCAGAGATGGCTGGCATTGGATTATCTGTGCCTCCTGGGCTCACCATATCAACAGAAGCATGCCAAGAGTACCAGCAGAATGGGAATAAGCTTCCATGGTCTGTGGGAGGAGATTTTGGAAGGTTTGGAGAGCGTAGAGAAGGACATGGGGGCGGTCCTTGGTGACCCTTCAAAGCCCCTCCTTTTATCTGTTCGATCTGGTAGCGGTAGGAATTCCTTAACTATCCAAAGCTAAATTTGTCAGACTATCAGTGCATTATGATTCTCCTATGTTTGCAGATATCCATGCCTGGCATGATGGACACTGTCCTTAACCTTGGGCTCAATGACGATGATGTTGTCGCTGGTCTGGCTGCGAAAAGTGGGGAGCGGTTTGCCTATGACTCTTATAGACGATTTCTAGACATGTTTGGGAATGTTGTAAGTAGATAATGCTCTGTTCTTTTCAGCTCTTTGCTTAATGCTCAGTTGCCCTAATCATGGTCCTAGCAAGTGAGCCTGAACGGTACTTGCATTATTTAGAGTATAGTGTTCAACTTCCTTCTTGCACCTCTTCATTCTGTACAATAATTACAAAGGGCTTTCTTTTCTGCGTAAATTCAGGTCATGGGCATTCCACATTCATCATTCGAGGATAAGCTAGAGCAGTTGAAACACTCAAAAGGTGTTAAACTGGACACCGACCTAACAGCTTCAGATCTTAAAGAGCTTGTGGCACAATACAAGAATGTTTATCTTGAAACCAAGGAGAAGAATTCCTTCAGGTACCAAGTACCAACCTGTTTACATATCACAACATAACAATAAAGGAGACAAGATGATAACGCTGCTTCTTCTAACAAGTATAAGAATCGAATTCATTTCTTTGAATTGCATCCATTTTGCAGATCCAAGAAAGCAGTTAGAGTTAGCTGTCAAAGCCGTTTTTGATTCATGGAACAGTTCCAGGGCTATTAAGTACCGAAGCATCAATCAAATAATGGGATTGAGGGGTACCGCTGTGAATATTCAGTGCATGGTGTTTGGAAACATGGGAAATACTTCAGGGACAGGAGTGCTGTTCACTGGAAACCCAAGCACAGAGCGAGAAGAAGCTCTACGGCGAGGATTTTTTGGTCAATGCTCAGGTTATATATCTGGTCTTTTCTTCTTTGATGTGTAGCTGCTTCTGATGACTCATTAATGTCACAAACAAGCCGGCATATTTATTGACAAGCTAGTTTTTTGCTAAATATCATGACAGGGGGAGGATGTGGTAGCTGGAATTAGAACTCCGGAAGATTTGGACGCGATGAAGAATTGTATGCCGGAAGTTTACAAAGAACTTGTGGGAGAACTGCGAAATTTTAGAGAAGCATTACAAAGACATGATGGTATGAATCTCTTTCTATTGTTAGATAGATCATTCCACCACTGTTCTGGAGTGATATCTCTATCCTTTCAACCTTAGCAAGACATATGCACTGATTTTCTATGTTGGTTCCCCACTCTACTTCGATGAGATAAACTGGATCCTCTTTATCAGATGCAGGCCTCAGAATTTGAGACTAAAGTCGTTGCATGTCTGACTTTGATGCATACAGGATATTGAGTTTACAGTTCAAGAAAATAGGCTGTGGATGTTGCAGTGCCGGTCTGAAAGCGTACTGGCAAGGGTGCGATAAAGATTGCGGTAGACATGGTGAATGAAGGGCTTGTTGACATTCGTTCTTCTATGAAGATGGTGGAGCCTCAGCATCTCGATCAACTTCTTCATCCACAGGTACACATGCTAAAATTCTGCAGACACTTGGGTCTCTTTGTGATCAGATAACAATGAAAGACTGTAGGAGGAAGTGTCTTCATCCTAATCCATTTAATCTGGCAGCAGCTATCTCTCCTTGGAAGAATGAAAACAATTTCACTTAGTCCTATATCCAACCTAATGCCTTTGTGTTTCTTCATTAGCATATATATGTATGACACTACCAACATTTTCAAAGTATTTAATCTCAATCAAGGGATAATTTCATAAGTCCATAAAAGTTATTTGACATCATAGAAGGCCTAAGCACAACCTGCATCCACGTAAATACCTGTATAATAGAATGTGCATCTGCATTGCGTCTTTTCTGGGGTCTTTGTCTTTCTTAAATTCATTGTATAATATGGTTAAGATGGAAAATTTGCAATCCCGAATGGATTTATGCTCATACTTACTTCTACCCAAAATCTTGCTGAAGTTTTCGGCTTCTGTTTTCAGTTTGAAAACGCAGCTGCATACAAAGATAAAGTTGTTGCTACAGGGTTGCCCGCTTCACCAGGAGCGGCCGTGGGCCAAGTTGTGTTCAGCCAATGATGCCGAAGTATGGCATGCTCAAGGGAAAAGTGTCATTCTGGTATGGCTGTTCAGGCATTAATTCTCATGACATGCGTGGTAACTGGAGAGGGAGTTCTTTAGTGTGCTATCTGGCATTTCAACCTTCTAAACTGATGACATATCCTATGATCGATATGTATTGAGTGAAGAAAAGTGGTTCAAACAAATTTGATCATGAGTTGACAAACTGGCAATGGAAAACCAGCCTTTTTCTTGGAATTAAGAGGATCTCTTTTGGGATTCAAGCTCTAAGATGTGCGACTAACACTTTTTCTGTGTGTGTAAAGGTTAGGACTGAGACAAGTCCAGAGGATGTTGGTGGAATGCATGCTGCTGCCGGTATTTTAACAGCTAGAGGTGGCATGACATCTCATGCAGCGGTCGTGGCACGGGATGGGGAAGTGTTGTGTCTCTGGCTGCGCCGATATCCTTGTGAATGATGCTGAAGGTAATTTTGCCTGCAAATCCTCTCTCTCAGCTATGTTACTCTGGCTCTTCTGTTGAGTCGACATACCCATTCCTAGACAGATAGGACATAAGTTTCGGTGTGGTTATGGAGACACATTTCATCTTGAACTCCACAATTGTGAGTTCATGTCTTATTGCGAAAACTACTGTCTAGATCACCATTATAAAAAAATTTAGACTGTGATGAACCCACTGAATTTTCAGACACAAGGTGATCACGTCAGTAGGTTCTTTTCCAATAGTGCAGGTGGTCACTATTGGGACAAGGTAATTAAGGAAGGCGAATGGATCTCCTCAACGGATCGATCAAGCGGAAGTGATTTTGGGTAAACAACCACTTTCACCTCCAGCTTTGAGCGGTGACCTGGAGACCTTCATGTCCTGGGCCGATGAAATAAGATCTCTCAAGGTAAAACTCCTTTTCTCCGGTCTTTTCTTCATCTGGTAAAAGTTCTTGCAGTTTAACGTATGTTCTTTGTTATTCTCTTAGTGATTGGGTGATATCATTCCCTTCTATGATAGGTTATGGCAAATGCCGACACTCCTGAAGATGCCCTTACAGCCAGAAACAATGGTGCCCAAGGGATTGGACTTTGCAGGACAGAACACATGGTGAAGATCATTTTCCCTCTTTGATCAGTCATTCTTTTCACGGAAGCAATAGAATGTAGATTCTTCCAGTCTTATATGCTTGCCTTGTTCAAAGAGTTGAGAGGAATCTCTCATATACTTGAAATTGCATAATTATAAAGCCCCTCCTAATGGTGTCAAAATGGTAGCATATTGAGTTATCGACAAAGAACCCAATTCTATTAGCATGCTGTCTCATTTGTACCAACAGCATGTGAAGTTGTTGTAGATGGATTATTTTTCGCATTGTGCATGAATTTTTGCGTGACTTGCGGTCATGTGTCATGCGGTACTCTGAACTCCATTTTTATCATCTGTAATTTTTCGTCATGTTCAGTTCTTTGCTTCGGATGAGAGGATAAAAGCAGGAGGAAGATGATAATGGCAGTCACCCCAGAACAGAGAAAGGCAGCATTAGATCAGTTGCTGCCTTATCAACAATCTGATTTTGAAGGATATTTCGAGCTATGGATGGTGACTATATTTCCTGTATATTATTTACATCGTTCTTTTTTGCATCCATTTGTGTGCTTGGTAATTACATGAAATGGCTTGTTGAAATCAGGTCTTCCCGTGACCATCCGACTGTTAGATCCGCCACTTCTCACGAGTTTCTTCCGGAAGGAGACCTAGAACAGATTGTTAGCGAACTAACCACAGACACCGGCATGACTGAAGATGAAGTTTTCTCTAGGATCGAGAAATTATCTGAAGTAAAATCCCATGCTTGGATTCCGAGGCTGCAGGTTTTGATTCTTCTGATTATTTGCAAGCTCTCAAATGCTAATGTTCAAGAACAATGGATTTGCCTACTCTAGTTTTGTTTTAGCTTTTTTTTTTTTCTCTGTCGGAATGCTTACTTTAGCTGACTACTCTGGAATTTATGTAAACGCTCATGCTCCTCAAGTTTCATGTATTAGTAGTGACACATGAAATTTATGAAAAAACACCGAATGTGTCCCTATCGGATCAATACTAACCTTTTCTGTGCAACAGTATTATAGGCAACTGGTTGGACTGCATCAATATGAATTTCCTTTTCTTTTCTTGGCATGTGAACAGGCTAGGCATATCATACCCGAGCTGTCTGAAATGCAAGCTCGTGCAATTTTCCAGGCCGCGATGACAATGAGCCGCCAGGGCTTCACAGTTCTTCCAGAGATAATGGTTCCGCTAGTGGAACGCCTCAGGCATGACTTCCCTTTCCCTTTCCTTCCAAATTATTCGTTCCATTATGCCCATTCCAAATCTTTTACAGTTAGAGTGAGTTCCCAAATTTTCATTGACAGAACTCTCTTAGCTAATATCTCCCCAAAATAACCGCTCATGCTGAATATGAGTTTGAACTGATCTGGGTTTTACTTTCATAGTGAATAGTCCCACTGGAAGTGCCTCCACTCGTGCATGAACTGCAGTTTAATGAACTTTTCGGACATTTTGATTTTACCTGTAAGTACTGAAACAGTCCTCATGGAAAATTTCATGATTTTGATTGTCAGGAACTAGGACATCAGGTGAGTTTGATACGGAGCATTGCCAAGAAAGTATTCTCTGAGGTGGGTTCATCAATAAGCTATAAGATCGGGACAATGATCGAGATTCCTAGGCCCGCTCTTGTGGCAGATGAGGTGTACACCATTTGTTCCTCATATGTCGGGTCTAACTGACAGTACAAGGCGTCCCCATTCTCTTTTCTGTAGTTGCACTTTCGTTGTTTTTTGCTGTTCTAAAAAAGATGGATCCAATGAACACAAATGTTAATGCTGGAGCATATTGTATATCATTGTGTCTACTGACTTTCCTCATACTTTGGTGTAATTAATCATAGATTGCAAAGGAGGCAGAATTCTTCTCCTTTGGGACCAACGATCTGACGCAAATGACGTTCGGGTACAGCAGAGACGACGTCGGCAAATTCCTTCCTGTATACCTGTCCAAAGGCATCCTCCAAGCCGATCCTTTCGAGGTCAGTCCCATACCTTGCAACTCTTCGAGGGAATAACCTCCAGGAGTGGGGGGAGAGCGCTAGATTTCAGAACAACCTGAAATCTTTTGCTTGCAGGTGCTAGATCAGAGAGGCGTAGGCCAACTTATCAAGATGGCAACCGAGAGAGGCCGAAAGCTAGGCCTAACTTAAAGGTAATCAGCACTGAATGAGAAGTCTTGCTCATTAGTACACTGCAGCAGGGCTTTGATGAATTCACCTTTCATGGCTGATTTTCCTCTGCATCATTCGCGTAGATATTTCTTACTGCATAAAAACTGCTGTCATCGAAAGATTAGCAAGGCCTAGCTTGTAATGTGGGATTGAAAACAGGTCGGTATATGCGGAGAACACGGGGCGAGCCATCTTCGGTTGCCTTCTTCGCTGGAGGCTGGACTGGATTACGTTTCGTGCTCTGCCTTCAGGTCTCTCTAGACTCTACTTCTTGCTGAATTTGCCGAGCTCCGCATTGCTTTCTCTGACTTAATCCTCTCGATTTCCTAAAGAGTGGCATTCTCATTTTCATTCCGCCGTTACAGGGTTCCTATCGCTAGGCTCGCGGCGGCTCAAGTCACGGTTTGAAGAGAAGTCCCCTGATTGACGATAGCAATTGCTCTCACACATTCATGATTTTGCGTCTGTATATAATCATCGTCCATGTAAAGAAGCGACCATAATAATGATTCTGAGATGAATAAAGGGGTACAATGTACTAGATCTGATATGATCAATCTCATGAGCAGAGGGAGAGGAAAGGGATGGGGTTGCACTACAGTGTCTTATGTAAACGATACTATGACATTACCGGGGTTCCTATTTCATATTAATGCCCGTTTGAACATATTAAAAATGCTCACTTTTTACGGCTAAAATTTCACATGTCCAAAATTCCAACTAAGGGAATGGAGTGTATCATTTTCTCAAATAATGACATAAAATTGACCATATTTCAAATAAGAATCAAAATGACTGTGTTAATTTCCAAAGAAAGGTCTTTTTTTAGTTGGTCAAGAGCATTTTCATCCATTATCTCTTTTTATTTTCCTTTTTATTTTATTTTATTTTATGGTTTTTTCTTTCTTCTTCACCAACGGTTAGTCTCAAACAATGGGCAGCCACCAGTGATGCTTGGAGAGGTAAGGCAAGGGCCACCCTAATTGGTTACAAGTGAGGACGACCTCGCTTGGGCAAGGCGACCCTCACCTTGGGTGAGGCCATGAGGCGCCCTCGCCCTTGATGAGTAAGGGCCTGGTGAGGTGACCCCTTGCCAAGAATCAGCTGAGGCTTATGCGCCCGCCCGCCGGTTGGAAAAGAAAAAGGAAAGAGAAAAAAAAAAAAGAAAAAAAAAAAATTTGTCTTTTGACGAAAATGCCATTGACCGATTGGAATATCTAATGTCCTTCTCTAATCGGCAATGTTAACCCTTATTTGAAACTACCATGGCTACTTTCAGATCTTGAGATTGATATTGCCATTTTGCTCTTATTTGATCTGAGCTTTACTCGATCCTTATTTAAGAAAAATGGTTTCTTTTCTTATTTAAAATTTTTCCAAAATTTGAAGATAGGAAAACATCCATCAAAGAGCATTGATACATAGAAAAAGAAAAGATAAGTGAACTAGAAGTTCTAAAACTTGTGAAATTAATGGCTAATGGAAAATATCGTGGCATTATTATTATTATTGGTCCCTTTGATTTTTTTTATTAAATTAGATTAAAATACAAAAAAAAGACTAAATTTTATTGAATATAGAGAGAATAGCGGGGAATGGTGGGGTGCCGCTGCCACTCATTGTCGGAGTGCCGGTGGAGATCATTAGCCCTAGGTGAGGGTCGCTGGCTTGCCAGCCCAGGCGAAGCATTGTTATCCCCAAATGAGGGCCAATAAGGCACTTGATTTGGGCACTTATTTGGGCGACGTTGGCCATCACCCGAGGCCGGTGAGGCCTTGCCTTGGCCTAGTGAAGGTCACCGGCCCTAGGTGAGGGTCAGCAAGGCCTCTCGCGGGGCGGCCACCTTCATTCAAGGCCGGCGACTTCGCCACATTAACATTTACCTTTAGCTAAATTGATGGTGTTAACAAAAGTTGTTGATTGCACTAATTTGATAAGTTTTAGGGTTTGACGGATATTTACTTTTGATAAGTTTTAGAATTTCAAACACTTTAAAAGATTTAGCAATTGCTTGGAATATGATCAGTTTGGGCCTAATCGGCGCTCCCATAAAGATTTGGCCCTGCCTCGTTTGATGCGAACCGTCTACCGAAACCTGGATCAAGATATATAAATAACTTATTTTAATTTTTAAGTTTTACTTTATATATTGTCTCTTTCGTCTCCCACCTCACTTATCTTGCAGCCTCACCTCATTCTCTCACTCTCGCTCTAGATCGCCTTCGACCTCGTTGCTCGTTCTTGGTTGCCTCAACCTTGACCTCGTCGCTTGCTCTCACGCCTCTTCCGAAGAGGAGACATTTTGGTTCCGATCCATTAGGCCAATGGACAATCCCCAATTCTGATTTTTCAGAGCCAGTCCTTATCGAGCGGTTCCCAATTTCGAGACGAGGGATTTCAGAACGAGAACCGCCCGCCTCGAAATCGATCACCCCCGCACTTTTTATCTCGAAAATGAACACGAAAATATGCGACGTAGGAACCACTCTGTCCTGCCAAACGACATCGTAACGACCATAAACCCGCTCCTTTCTCTTCGACCAAAGCCGCCGGAGGGTTCCTTCTTTCTCTCTCTCGCCCTGCATCCGAGTCGAAGGAGAGAGATGGAGATGGAGAGCTACGTGGTGGTGCACAACATCGCGAAGCGCCACAACGTCGGCACCCTCGCCCGCAGCGCCACCGCCTTCGGCGTCTCCGAGCTCATCGTCGTCGGCCGCCGGGACTTCAACGCCTTCGGCAGCCACGGCTCCACCTCCCACCTCGCCTTCCGCCACTTCCACCCTCCTCGAAGCCCGCTCCTTCCTCAAGGTCCGTCCCTCGCGTAGGCATCGTCGATTTCTTTCCTTTTCTTTCTCGTTTTTGCCGTACGCCGGACGTCGGAGGTGTGTTTCGTTTGATTTACGTCAAGCCTGGTTGGTAATCTTTAGGAGAAGGGTTGTGATATATGTGGTGTGGAAATCACAGATGATGCCGTAGCCGTCGACCAGCATCCTTTCAAGAGGAGCACGGCTTTCCTCGTCGGCAACGAGGTAAAATTTGTCTACCCATTCGACCTTTTCCTCCGTAAAAGAGCAAACTTTGATTGATTCAGGGTGACCGTCGGTCGGTTTTTCGATTGCCGATGACTTTAAGCTGCGCTTCTGTCTTTTCTCTCTGCATTTTCTGTCAAGTGTAGTCGTCTTGCTAAATGGGTCGTGCTAAATTATGTCAAATTGAAAGCAGTTTGCGGATACTCGACCCATGAATGTTTATGCATCGCTTCGCAGCTTGCAGCTGTTGATGGCAAGTTTTCATTGGTTGATCAATGAATTTAGGGGCTGGCAAGTGTGTGTATTTAGCTGGCGAAAGAATCCTCTTCAGTTATGCCGACTTCATTTGTTAATCAAAGCAGATGAATTATGTCACGATAAATGAGAAATCTTGTCTCAATACGATGAATCTTCTTTTAATGAAACTTCTCAGAGGATGATTGGAGGTTCTGATTGATTCTTACTGAGAACAGGGAACGGGCCTTTCTGCCAAAGAATGCGAGATATGCGACTTCTTTGTATATATTCCTCAGTACGGCAGTGGCACTGCTTCATTGAATGTCACCGTAGCAGCATCCATAGTTCTACATCATTTTGCAGGTAATCTCTCGGGAATCCCATTACTTTAAAGAATCTGTAAAAGACCAAGTTATACTTCTGTGCTAGCGTACATGGTAGTAAATGCGCTGGCGTTAGAAATCTGAGCTGCATTGTTAATTGATATATGCATGTAGCATAAGCTACTGCTTTGTCTGTTTGTTATATGTACATCTATACAAGTTCAGTTACTGACCTTCAAAATTCGTGTGTTTCCACTATCTTATTTGCTGCTATGCATGCATTATTGTGGATTTGTCTTTTTTGCTGTGTTTCTAATCTCCACAATTATATTTGAAACTGTATGTCATGCTATAGAGGGGTGGAGATGATCTTGTGTGGAGTTCCTACTGCATAAACAAGCTTGTTTGTCCTTTCTTTCATTCAGCAACTATATGTGACTTTTCCTTTGTTTGTTGTCTTGAGTAATTTATCTCAGGAGATTAGAAGATATCTTTTGGAGTTGAATCATGCATTATCATTAGTTAGTATACTTGATTTTTGGCTCAGCTTGCTCACTTGGGGTTGTAAAAAGTGTTAGCATTGAGGTGTTTAAATGTTATTGGTGGGTTGGATTAGCGGATAGCTCAAAGCCCTTCGATGAATACTGAATGTTTATGCGTGGACTGATGACAATTACGCTTGATTTTTATGGTTTGAATGGATCAACTGTTCAAATGGCACTAGAGGATTGTCATCACTTGAGTTGTGGTCGAGTTGTTGATGATATCAATAGGGACACAAAATTTAGCAACTTTGCTTTCACATTTGGAAAAATAGGCATTGGTGTCCTGTGGAAGGATGTGTTTTTGTTGTTTCTTCTGTGAATTGCTTCTCTTAAATATCTCAGGACTTAATGAGGTCCGAATGTTCTTCTGCACATGTAGAATTGGTCACGTGAAAACTTAATCTGCATTGTCCCGTTTCTTTTTACTCGCGAATAAATTCTGACCCATGCCTAAAATCTGAGACACGGTTTCTCTTCAGTTTGGGCAGGCTTCTCCGAAAGAATCCGCGATGGAAATAAGTTTGTTGTGGCCGAGAGGCCGACAAAGCAAGTGAAGCGTAATTTTTGTGCAGAAACGGTGGATGCTATCATTGAGGAGCGAAAATCTAGAAAGCAAAATGCTTCGGAATTTTTCGATGGCGATGGAAATGCCCAATCGTCATCAAACTTACTTAAGGGATTGTTCAGTGATGATCAGTGACTTCCGTAGAGTGAATTTTCTTTCAGACATTCTGACAACCCAAGCCTTTGGGAGTGATAGAACAGTCATGGGTGGTTGGTCTGCAGGTCTGTTGTTGTTGTTTTTTTTTGGGGTCAGAAAAAGGAAAAAAGAGAGACATGCGGACAAACCACCCATGATGCATCCATGTCTACTTGCTGAAGAAGCGAGCGGCTAAATTTGATGCATCCATGTCTCTTTGGAGTGAGCCGGCAAAGAGCCTGTTCCAGTATTAAGCAGTTTTCACTTTTCTGATTGTATGCATAGGGATGTTAGTTTCTGCACGAACCAAGGATTAGACATGTTTTGTCCCGCAGTCTTGTGCCTTGTGCAATTAAGTCCTCATGCTTTCTTTTTCAATCAAGTTCTCTTAACTTTTCTTATGAGCAATCCAGTTCCCCCATTACATACCGTATTCATTGCTGCCGGGCCATGCTTATGCGGCAAGTTGGCATTTGTCCAATAGAAAATATGAAAAAACATGGAAACAGAGCGCGGTACGGATCACCTTTTCCTTCTTCTCTTAATTGTTTTGGCGATGTCTGGCACCTGACGCACAAAGGGATTAAAACTTAACCACTTATTCAGAGTTCTTAAAGCTTTATTTCTCATCTAGAAATGAAAACTCTCAGATCACTCTCGATGCTATGGACCAAGTCACGTCTTCTTTTCTTCAACCTGATTCTTATCTAGCCCCAGGGCATTCCACACGGCATTGGAGCCATTGACTATGTTGTTCCGACATGGTGGTTGATAAGCATGTTCAGCATTTCAACCGTTTATAGGGTGCACTCGTCGACTACTTTAGCCTTCCCAGTCCTTCCGGTTTTGATAAATCTTTATGTTGATCATCTTGCTGCACCGCGATCCACTGCTACACCCTGTCGATAACACGATGATTGGCTTCAACTTTCTGATGGTAAATGTCATGCTCGGAGCCCTGCCGTTGCCGCCTTGACTGAAATCATTATTTCTCAAAATAGCTAGAGTCGAAGACGTAACCGGGGGTGAACTGCTATATTAGGGATACGACACACCTCTGCAAAACATAGGGCCTGAGGATTGACATCCTCTGCTTGACGGCGGAGGAGAGACGGGGCCGTCCATATGTAAGTGCCCAAGTCGGGTTCGTCATTGCATTTCCCATTGCTACATATCGATTGGAGCGTTCGGCGTGTGCTGTTACGAGAGGAGATGGGCCTTCCTGACGGTGGAGGCGGAGGTACGGTTGAAGGAGCAACGCCGCCACATACGTGAGTGCGTAGGTCGGGATCGTCATTGCACTTTCCATTGATGCAAATCATTTTGGCCCGCACAGTCATTGAAAGTATGGCAAGGACCGTCGCACAATGAGAATGCGTTGGATGTGAATGGGACACGAGCAAAGGCTCAATAGTACAAGGAAAAAGGAGAGAATGGTATCAAGCTCATATTTGGCATTCGAAATTGATTTGGTAAGGATGGTTGTGGAGCACAATATCTTAAATGCAAGCTCAATAGATGTGAATATTGTCTTCATGCAAGTTTAACCAGAAATAGCTGTGAACTGTGTCTATATCTGTGAACTGATGATCGGAAGATTGATTAGAGGAAATTCCTTCAATCGGGAGTGGAAAGAATATGGCCCTAAAACGCCTTCTTTCTCTTTATGCTAATTGCCCTTGCTTTATTAGATTTATTTATTTATTTTCATTCCGATATCTCGTGACTATCGAGATACGTAACATCATACCGCACTCTACTGCTGCCACAAGCAACGTCGCCATAGAGGAAAACCGTGAAGTTATGTATTTGTCGTCACTAATTCTCTAAGACTTACGTAGTTTACCTGTGCCCGTTAGACAAAGCCTTGCACATTGGGTGTATGATAATCGAAGTCAAAAGTATAAACCTTTACCAAGTCAACATTTCACAAGCCGAGAGATTTGCTGTTTAAAAAGTACTATATTTTCCCTCAATCACACATCTGGTTGGTGGATGACAGGTTATGAACATAATTTATATGCAAACTTAACTAAATATTGTGTAGATGAATTTTAAGCTTGTGATTCATCAATCAGGTATGAAGGAAAACATGCCCCCTAAACAAAAAGTCAATAATTGCATGCTATGTGTAAAGAGTTTCATAATCATGGGAAGCTTCTCCAGTAATCCTGCAAACTGGGGTTGATGAACTTCTGATATGGCTATTTCCTTCCTACGTTTTGATCATGTTTTTGAAGAGTAACCATTTTTATCGTTCTAATGAAACGTGCAGATAATTGGGCTTCTTGTGCCTTAGCGTGCGAGTAAGAAATTTCCCATTAAATTTCACTAGAATGACAATATTGAAATTTTGCATATATGTTTAAGATTAAATTGGTAAAATTAAAAAGTTTAGACCTAAATTAGCATCCTTATAGTAGGGTTAGAATTGATTTGATAATTACCCCTGAAATAATTTCAAACTCGAGATCTTACGCTTTTTAATTAACCGGCCAGGGTTGCAAGTTCGCTGATCAAGCTAATATGGAGTAACATGAACTAAAACAATGATAAATTTGAGACTATTGTCATGCCACTCTTTACATAATCAAAATAGTTTATATGAAATAGGAATAAGAGCAAGGAAGTGACAAACGCCCAACACAAGAGCGAGAAACCACAAGCACACACCTCCAAGGTTCAACTCCACAAACAGGCAAATAACATATGAAAGCATCCTTTTTCCTTCTTTTCCCTTTTGAATCATTCCGCCTCCTCGGAAGCACTTTGATCATCGGACTCGTCACTAGAAAAAGGATACCCAATCCCATGCCTCTTGCTAGGGAACACCATGAAAACCGCGCTAGAAATGGCGCCGATCACCGGAGGCAGAGCCTGGAGCAACACCTTCTGCTCCGACTTGAACGATGGGTAGAAGCACTCCACAGTGTTTGGGTCCAGTAGGGTCACCGCTGCGAAAACCGTCGTCGAGAGCAATGCATGCACAAAGTCGCCGACCCGGAGCTTGTACTTGGACAAGTCAACCGTGCGGGAATACTCAGTTGATGAGGGCCACAGTCCTTTAGCAGTGGCAATGCCATAGTGGATCATACCGTCAGAGCCGGTGAAGCTGTCGGTGAAGCAAGAGAAGGCGCACGAGAAGGCGCATGCACCGACGAGGAGGCCGCTGAGGTACTTGTTGAAGGTGTGGCATTGGCCATTGTTGGTCAGGACGGGGTTGAGGAACTGGAACATGAAGACCGTCCCAGTCGGAAGGAGCTTGATGAGGTTCCCTAGGGACGCGAATGTCGTGCCGCTGATGCCCCGGGCTTGGACGCATTACTCTTGGATTTCAAATAGCTTGTGAGAGCCATATCTTGCAAAAACGTGAGCTGATTTTGCTGTAGTTAACGATAGTGAATCGGGACTGAAAATTCTAAGTGTTTGGGTGTGATGAGATGCTTTTTTTGTGTTGGGAGGCGTTTTATAGTACAGAAATAGGGAGGGAAGAGCGGGGGTTGCTTCTACGAAACATGAGAGAGGTGGCTTTTTAGAGAATGGTTTTGCTTTTACTCTTGGAAACGAGTTGGTCTGCATCTCTAATCCGAGGCTTTAAGCTTGGACTGCCAGGCTCGTATATGGTTTGAGGCTTGCGCCTTATGTAGTTGGTGGATACATTGCTTCCTCAAGACAATTTTCTTGAAATCTATTTACAAGAGATGTATTAAAACTTAAGGAAAGGAATATGAAATATAAAGCGTCAGTACAGGTCACCTTTTTTCCTTCTTCTCTTGATTGTTTTGGCGATGTCTAGCACTTGATGCACAAAGGGATGAAAAATTAACCACTTTATTCATAGTCCTTAAAGATCCATCTCATCTAGAAATGAAAACACTCGGATCACACTCTATGCCATGGACCAAGTCACGTCTTCTTCACCCACATTCCTATCTGGCCCTAAGGCACTCTCTGCGGTATCGGAGCCATTGACTATGCCGTTTCGACATGGTGGTTGATAAGCATGTTCGGCATCACAGTGATTGACATTCTCCAGTTGATGGAGGAGGGTTGGGGGAGGTACAGTCGATGGACGGGCCAGGGGGCGGTGCATATGTGAGTGCCCAAGCCAGGATCGTCATTGCATTTCTCATTAATACATATCAATTTGCCGGCACGGTCTTTTGAGCGTTCGGCATGGGCTGTCACAAGAGGAGATGGGGCTTCCCGACGGTGGAGGCCAAGGTATTTTTGACGAAGGTGCACCGCCACATATATGAGTGTATTGGTTAGGATCATCATTGCATATTCCATTGATGTAAACCTAGGGCCTACTTCGGTAACGTCAAACAAGATCGATTCTATTATTTTGTTCTCCAGAACAAAAAAAAAAAAAACAAAATCCAATTTTATTCCTAAATAGATTTGGAATAGAATTAATAAGTAAAAATAGTTATTTCTTATTCTCGAGAACAATTCTAGAATCAAGCCAACCGTTTCTTTTTCTTTTCATTTCAATTTTTTTTTTCTCTTCCTCTTCTTCTTCCTCTAACTGGTGGCCAATTATGGCAATGACTGGCGATTGGCCAGACGAGGTCTGATGACCTTGTTGGAGCCTTGACGGAGCTAGGTGAGGTTAATCCTCATTGTGGTTGGGCTCGGCTTGCCGAGCTAAGGCAAGGCTTGTCCTCATCGGGGTCGGAGAGGCTCCTCGCCGGCCCTCGTTTGGCCAATCACTGGCCATTGCCGTGGCCAATGATTGGCTAAAGTAAGAAGAAGAAGAAAAAGAAAAAAAGAAAAGAAAAATGTAATAAGATTGTTAAATAATTAAAAGAAAACTGTTTGGACTAGAAATTTTGAGGGTTGTACCAAACACAATTATATCCTCAGAATAGAAATTTTGTATAGTTACCAAATACCTCAAATGCTCACAAACTCGTCCGGGGAACATAATCAAGAAAAATCATTTTTGATAAAAAAATTATTTTCAAGAATAGAATGGTAATCAGATGCACCCCTATTGGCCCGCACGGTCATTGGGTGTTCAATAATGGCCGTTGCATGAAGAGATTATGTTGGAAATGTCAAAAAGTTTAGAATTTAACTAGTACAATTGAAAAATTTATGACTGAATTAATCGTTTTCGACCATATTTAGGACCTTTTGGATAACTTTCTCACACTAGACGGTAATGATGGTGTGGTGGAGAAAGGTGAAAAGGTGCTGTGTGTGCGAACAGAAGGGCAATAATGCCAATTAGTAGGGCCTTATACGATGGTGGGTAACTGTGTTATTACTTCCAAGTTGCCAGCATAAGTGCTTATCGAGATGTTTTGCGTGGTACCACCAAACTTGGCGATCGCAATTCTCATTGAACAAAATATTTTGACGCCATTCGCAATTTCCTTCATCCCTGGTCAAAGAAAATGTCCTCCAATTTCTTTCAATCAAACCTTGGTTGGAGGTTTGTGAAGGTAGATATCATCTACATGCAAATTTAACTAAAAATAGATGTAATATTTGTCCATTATTTGTAACCTGATGAGTGGAAGATTGATTAGAGTAAATTTCTTCTTTTTCTTTATACTAATTGCATCTGCTGTTGATCTTTACAATTTGTTTATTAGATTTTAGGTTTTCTGTTCATTTCAATCTCTTGTGAGTATTTGGATAAGTAACATCTCAACTACCATCACAAGCACCATCATCATAGAGAAAAATTGAAAGTCACGTATCTCCCGTTGCAAGTTCTCTTCGACTTACGTAATTTACCTAATTGTGTCAATTGAAGGAAGTCTCGCACCTCAAATGTCAGTCAACATTTCTCGATCCAAGAAAACGATTTCCTGCTATGCAAGGAAAAGGAAAAAGAGAAAAGCTATAATTCCTCCAATCATGAATTTGATTGGTGGTTTACAAGTTCTGAACATCATTCATATGCAAACTTAACTAAATATAAATATAGATGATGTCCATGTCTATAATCCACCAATCTAGCGACTCATTGGATGAATCCAATCAAGGATGGAGGAAATCATGCCCCCAGAAAAAAAGTCAACAATGCCATGCATTATATCTAGAGAGTTTCACAAATTATAAAAAGTGACCGGCTGTTTATGGTCTTTGCCAAATTGGGCTAAAATACAAAGTGGGCTGTTCTGAATGAAGCCCATTCCAAAACTTATCTCCAGGAAAATACATCTCCCAGTCATGGAAAATTTCTGGGCCAGTAACTACGTTAATTGGGGTTGATGAACTCTTGATATGGCTATTTTACTCTTAATTTTTGAATAACGTCTATGAAGGGTGATGATCATTAACTTCTTCTAATGAAACTGGCAAAGTCGTATCTCAAACTACTCCATTCATCATGTCGATTATGCGAGCCCGTACAGCTGATTAGGTGTAAGCAAGAAAGCGGGGCGAAGATCTATTTGCATAAGCAAAATTTTAGAGTCCAGAAGATAGTTTTGGGTCAAAATAAGTGGATGAGACCCAGTAGCCATAAATGGATCGGGCCATTTTGGATCTTAATGCATAAGGCCCACGAAATATTTTTTGCTTATTATCTAATTTATAGAGGGTTGTCATGTTGACAATTTCGAATTCGAGATCTTATGCTTCTTAATTCACCCGTCAAGGTTATAAATTCGCTGATCAAGCTACTGTGGTGTAACATAAACTGAAAAACAATGACAAGTGCAAGACCCTTGTCTTGCCACTCTTCACCTAACCATATTATATTATGAAAAGGCCACACCACACCAAACCTAGACACCACAAGCACGCAACTCAAAGGAAGTACAACGCTTTCCTAAGTGACCAGCAAATGACATATAAAAGCCTTTTTCTTTTATCTTTTGAATCATTCCTCCTCCTTGGTAGCACTTTGATCATCGGACTCATAACTAGAAGAAGGATACCCAATCCCATGCCTCTTGCTGGGGTATACCATGAAAACCGCGCTAGACACCGCGCCGATCACCGGAGGCAGAGCCATGAGCAATACCTTCCGCTTTAACTCGAACGACGGGTAGAAGCAGTCCACGGTGTTCGGGTCCAGTAAGGACACCACCGCGAAAACCATTGTTGAGAGCAGCGCATGGACAAAGTCGCCGACCCGGAGCTTGTACTTGGACAAGTCGACCGAGCTGGAATACTCAGCCGATGTGGGCCACAGCCCTTTAGCCGTGGCGATGCCGTAGTGGATCATACCGTCGGAGTCGGTGAAACTGTCGGTGAAGCAAGAGAAGGCGCACGAGAAGCCGCACGCGCCGATGAGGAAGCCACTGAGGTACTTGTTGAAGGTGTGGCAATGGCCATTGTTGGTCAGGAGAGGGTTGAGGAACTGGAACATGAAGACCGTCCCTGTCGGGAGGAGCTTGATGAGGTTCCCTAGAGATGCGAACGTCGTGTCGCTGATGCCCTGGAGCTTGGACGCATGGCTCTTGGATTTGGAAGAACTTGTGGGAGCCATATCTTGCAAAAACGAGAGCTGATCTTGCTACAGTTAACGATAGCGAATTGGGACTGGAAAAAATTCTAGTGTTTGGGTGTGATGAGATGCCTCTTTTGTGTTGGGAGGTATTTAATAGTCTAGGAAGAGTGAGGGAAGAGAACGGGTTGCTTCTACGTAACATGAGAGAGGTGGGGTTTTAGAGAAAGGTTTTGCTTTTACTCTTGGAAACGACTTGGCCTTCATTTCCAATCCGAGGCTTTAAGCTTGGGACTGTTACGCCCGCATGTGGCTGATGGATACGTTGCTTCCTTGAGACAATTTCCTTGAATTTATTTGGATTCTTCTACATATATCATAGTTTCTTTCATTGACCTAACTAAGTAAAAATTCCCCATTAAAGTGGAGTTTTGTCATGATGTATATGATCTTAATGAATGACTATTAATCTTGTGATCACATAGCAACGCCTTTTTGAAGTAATACGTGTTATATTTGTAATTACTTTTACACGTGTGAAAGTCACTAATCTCGTAACTATTGAGTGGTTGAAGTTTTTTCACGCCCTTGGAAAATTACACTAGGTTTTCTGGCTACATAAAAGGAGATGCTGATTTTTCCTACACTTAAAGGTAAATTTTATGATAAAGAAACTACTAAAATAAACTACTTAAATGATTACTTTTCTTCATATGAAAAAGCTATTAATGATGCGGAGATGCTACTAAGTACTTATAAGTGGACAATTACAAAAATATGATTAGTTATTAATGCATACACGCTCACTCTTTAATATTGTCGCGACCTACCCTCGGGGGGAGGGAATGGGTTTAGGGGTATTACCTAAAAGACAGCCATGGCCCATGATTAAAGCGTAAACCTCCTAAGCCCATACTCGCGCGACGTTGATTTTTAAGAATTTTGTAAAAATGAGCAACTACTAGCCTATTGGGGTCAAATTTAAAACCAATCGAGGTATGAAAGTATACCTCGCTTATACCTCGCTTCCTACACAACAGAGAATCTAGAATTGAGGACTTGATTACACTAATTGACCAATTAGTGCCATTTCGATCTAATCTTATTCATTTTAAAAGAAAATATTTTTGTTAGATAATTTGGATTGATTTTATATCTATCCACTAACATGTGAGTTGATCATACAAGTACATAATAATTAAAGTAACAGTTAGTAGTCAATGAAAGCGCTTAAATAAATTGCATGGAAGAGCAAATATTTAACATTAAGGAAAAGATAAATACTAACCTTAACTAGACTAAAGGGATCAAAACAGCAAAAGCATGCAAACCAGGATAATTATCTTTGAGAACAAATGAAACCTTAAGGTAGAGCCCTAAATGTTTATTTAATTTCTTGGCACAACTTTAGAGTTGAGAAGCTTCCATTTTTTGAGAAAACAGCTCACAAAGTCTTTTTGTAAAATTTTTCAAAAGAAATTTTGAATTTCCTGACATTTTCAAATTTTTTTTTCTAATTTTTCTAATTTTTATTTTAAAAAAACTCGAATTCTCAATATTTTCTGAAATTTTTTGAATTTTTTAATGATTTTTTTTACTTAGTCTTTTTCCGTGCACCTTCTGCTCAACGTTCATTCCCGAAGCCACTTTTTGCCATTTTAGTTTTCTATTTTTTTTTTGTTTTGCTTTTTTCCTTATTCTTTTTTCTTTTTTCTTTTCTTTACTTTTCCCTTTTTGGTCTCCTTCTTCTTCGTGCATCCCCCTCTGCACACCCGAAGTTATCCAAACCCACTAAAGCCAAAGCAAACCCAGACCCATTAAACTCATCTCTAACCCAACCGATCAAGACTCGATGGAGCTCAAAGCTCCATAGCCCATATTAAACCCATCATCCAACATGACTCTTTTAACAATCCGCACCAAAGTATGATTTCTAAAACATAGCCCGCGCTAACCTAGCCCTTTTCGATTTGACCAAAATAAGCCCACTTTACTCAGCCTCACGCGGTCCTCTTGCTCCTGTTATTGCAGAACGAAAAAAGACCGAAGATTGAATGTGAACTCCGGGCAATCAAAGGGCTGATGACACCTCCAAACTCCAACATAACCGAGACTCCATCACCACCCGACCATCATCTATTCTCACTTATGAACATGCCAACATTTACCACACAAAGGCCATAAAGACACCGAACAAGATTCGACAAAGGGGAAAAGCACATCGAACCACAGCATGCGTTGAGGTTAGTAAAAGATCACCATTAAGCAAAACCTATCACTACACATTTCAGCGACTAAAAATCAGAGGAAAATATGTGTGACCTTGGTTCAAACATTTTGTCAAATAAATGGTCTGCAGTAGCTCTGAAAAACCCAACACGCACACGGACTAACAAAAAGGACAAGTCTCGGTTTCTTGGCTTGGCCAAACCAGGGTGAGGCACCAAAAGATTTGAGGAGAGAGCGTTTGGTCGTGGGGGTCCCTACCAGCTCGGAGACGGCGGCGGGAGGGCGAACTCGAGATGAATCAAGCAATGGCCGACCACCCCCCAATGTTTCCGAGGCGAGATCCTCGGGAGAAGGGAAGTTCGTACCAGAAAAATGAAACTCACCGGTGGTTTGGGTACAGGGGTGACCAGGTCAGGACGACGAGGATAACGACCGGGGTCGTTGAACAAAACTCAGGCGCGCCAATCGACCCGAGAACTCCTCGCTTTCAGTCGCTCTGAACAACACCATCGCCAGGATCTCTCTGAAATTGAAGCAAGGGAAGCTGCGGCTTGTTGGTTCCGGCTAGGAGGCGCAAACCTCGCGTCGGGGGTGGCTAAGCGACGCTCGGCTGAGGTGGATTCCAGGTCTCCCTCTTCCCAGTCACTCTCCGTTTTCTCCCCCTCTCTCTGTGCTGTTGGGTTCCGAGGACTACGGCGGCGGTCGGCAGCTCACCGGCGGCCGCTAGACGTTCCGGGGACTCCTCGGCTCCCTCTCCGGCCTGTTCTCCTTCCTTTCCTCTCGGTTTCTCTCCGTGTTTCTGTGTTTCTCCCTGTGTTTCTCTCCTTGGTGCTGGTCTTCTGTCCCCCCCCCCCCCCCCCTCCCTCCTGTTCTTCTCTTCTGTTTTTCTTCTCTCCGCGGGCGCCCGGCCTCCTGCCGTGCCAGCTGCCCTTGCCGGCCTGATCCGCGACCACCAACTCCAGCCGATCGTCCCCTGATTCGGCTGTTCCCTCTGCTCCCCCCTGCTGTTGCTGCTTTTCTTTCTTTTTGGCAGGCGCGCGCGAAGGACGGCAGGAGGGAGACGACCAGCTCGTGCGCAGGCTGGGCTGAAGGGAAAAAAGGGCTGGGCCGGGCCCAGCGCGAGGGAAGGAGAAAAGGAAAGGGGCGGGCTGGGCCGAGGCCGGATCCAGCCCGACCCGACCCCTGAGGTTTTTTTTTTTTTTAAATAATTTTTTTAACTTTAATTTTTTTAATTTTTTTAATTTTAATTATTATTTTTTGACTAATTCCTAATTTTGTATGCGATTAATTTTTAAGTAAAATGGTAAAATTTAGGTGTCAATAAATATAAAAATTTGTTTTCCGTGAGAAAGTTATTTCTTGTAATTGCTTGACGAGTGTACTTTTCCATGGACCTACCAACTACTAAGAGATTGAAGATGAAAACTTCTCCACTTTAATTTTTAAAATAAGGATTTTTTTTTGGTTATTTTCAATGAATTTCTATTTAAAGTAAGTAAATTGAATTATATCAGTAATTAGAATAAGTTGTTGTGGTTGTTAGTAAAATCTAATTGTCGAATAGTAATTTTTTATTTTATAAAATGCCCCTCAACCTATCAAAACTTATTCGCTTTTTAAGTTGTTAGCAACATTTCATGTATATTAGTAATGTCAATATATCAAGGGATAAGCATTTCATAGCATATAATTTAAAAAAGAAATTAAATGATGTTTATATATTTTCACCCAAATTCAGGGAAACTTTGATGGGCACAACTTTTCTGTTCGACCTTCTATTAACTCCATTTTTGTACCAAGAAGTTCATGAGTCGAATATTTCAAAAATACAGTTTGATTTTACAAAAAAAAATTGTTAAAATCAAGAATTTTCCAAAATTTAGACCAAACGAAGTGTCATGATATTTTGCGGAATTGGATCAAACGTAGCCAAGGCAATGTCTACATTAACATTAATATTATTACTGTGAGTTATATCGAATATACAATATTGCGGTAAAGACATGATGTTTTCATGTTTAATCAAAGTAGGGAGTTTCTAATGAAATTGATTCATGATTTTATGCACTTGACTATAGGGACCACCATTCTAGGTGCGATAAGTAAGGCCGTGGACCTTGGCACAAAGGTTGGCTTCAGTGAGAACCCTCATGCCTACTTTATCTATTCGCACAACTTCTCGTGTGCCATCGCCGTGGTCGAGGAGCTACCTACATACTACATAGATGGGATGGGAGATAGCACGAACTTCATGCCGATAGAGCCAGGTGAGGATATCATCTCCAACGTGTGCTCGTCGAAGAAGTGTGATTGTGGATTCAGGAAGGCTGGTCATGATGGAGTCATTTGTTACCGGGGAGAATTACCAAAAAGCTTTTTTTATTCCCGCGAAATTCTAATTGATCAAAACTTTTTTTTTGACCAATTTAGTCATAAACCTTTTATAATTATCTTAATTGTCCAAATTCGCCAAAATTGACGACGGACAACGCGACGCCTTGACCCTCCGGCTGAACACTGACGTGGCATTTTGTAAATATTTTTTTATTTTTTTCGATTTTTAATTTTTTTAATTTTTTTTTCCAAAAGGGTCATTTGGAAGAAAAATCAAACAGTTTGAAGCGATTATGTATCCATCGTCATATTCTGTCACTCTCTCTCTCCAAATCTTGATTCTGCATATTCGCAAGCATCGTCCTTCTCGAGCAGAAGCAGCACGAACCCATCCATGGCACCGCCAGTCCCGCGCCCTCCTCCCCTTCACCTCGAAGAGCCCTGACCTCACCGAAGAGCTTCTTCCCTTCTCGACAAGACAATGTCGCTCTCGCTCTTCTTGACGCCGCCCCAGCGGCGGAGCGCCGCCGCGTCGCGCCTCTCCCTCTACTCGACCAAGAATGCCTCCCCTCTCAGACCCACCAGTTTCTTTCCGCCGTACGCCTCCCAGCGCCCCCCAACCTTCTCAGTGCTGCAAACCCACATCGTCCGCTGGTGATAATGGACCTTGCAGCTGTCCTTGTTGATGCACAAGTAATAAGGCCCGAACCCGGGTTGTTGGCACCCACTGCACTCGTACGTGTTGCCCCTTCCCTTCTGCTCATGATAGAGAAGAGGGTGCTTGTGGCCTCGAACGACTATCGGCTTCTCCACATTCTTACCCTTTTGTTTTCCGTCGGAATCCTTCATCTTGCAGAAACAAAGACATTTCCTGAAGCAAGACAACATCTTCATGCGGACGAAAAGTGGAGATGCGGCGTGTTGTTTCAAGCATTGATCTGTTATTGTCGATGAAGGTGGTTAGGAACACCTCATCTCTGTCGAATTCTAAGCTCCTGCGTATCGATCAAATTATGTACTGTGCCACGCAGGGATATTCGCAGGTTAGATGAGATGATTAGGAAAAAAAGGCCAAACCTGGAACCGGAAAGGAAGTCTTTTGCAGGTAGACTCAGACCAAGACGACATGGGTTTGTGGCGCCGAGAAGGTTGGGGGGCGCTGGGAGGCGTACGGCGGAAAGAAACTGGTGGGTTTGAGAGGGGAGGCATTCTTGGTCGAGTAGAGGGAGAGGCGGGACGCGGCGGCGCTCCGCCGCTGGGGCGGCGTCAAGGAGAGCGACATTGTCTTGTCGAGAAGGGAAGAAGCTCTTCGGCGAGGTCAGGGCTCTTCGGGGAGAAGGGAGGAGGGCGCGGGACAGGCGGTGCCATGGATGGGTTTGTGCTACTTCTGCTCGAGAAGGACGATGCTTGCGAATATGCAGAACCAAGATTTGGAGAGAGAGTGACAGAATATGATGATGGATACAGAATCGCTTCAAACTGTTTCATTTTTCTTCCAAAGCCCCCTTTTGGAAAAAAAAATTAAAAAAATTTAAAAATTCGAAAAAAATAAAAAAATTTTAAAAATGCCACGTCAGCGTTCGCCGGAGGGCCGGCGTCCACGTCAGCGCCAATCGGCCAATTTTGGCCGGATGGACTGAATTGACATAATTATAAAAGGTTTAGGACTAAATTGACTAAAAAAAAAGTTTAGGACTGAATTGGCACAATTGCAATAGGTTTAGGACTTTTTGGTAATTCTCCTTTGTTACTGTCATCTTTACGGCGACATTGTAATTACAATGTAACTCACGGTGGCAATATTATCATTAATATGGACACTGCCTCGACCACATTCTGTCCAATTTTATAAAATATCATGACACATAAATATATCATTTTTCCTAATTATATGCCATGAAATGCTTGACAAGATTTAAAGCATTCGAACCTAAAATTTCTTGATAAAAAATTCTTTCTTATTTCTTCTCAATTTGTCTTCACTTTCTTGTGTGCAAGATTATATCATCCTATTATATGTATCATCAAATAATCCATAGTATCTTTCAAGTACAAGACGAGAACTATTAGCTTATTAGTAATAGGGAATTTGCTCAAAAGTCTGAAGGTGAGTGCATGCTAAACCACGTAATGAAATCCCAAGCTTTTGTAAAGCTTCGGCCTTAGATGCTTCATCAAACAGGTGTGGATGAACAGGCTGGTTGGACCCTAGCATCCCTCCATGAGCGATCACAAGTACCACATCACATCCAAGTTCCCTGCAGATCTCTTATATTTGTACATTTAAAAACTAAAAATTACCAAATGGAATCAAGTGCGTCGAACAAATTCTTTTGAGATAAAAGTCCACTAAACAGATCATCAAAGGTAAATCACATTCATGGTCAATAAGTGGATCGAAATATGCGGTAATTACAGTATGAATGCATGAACCTTGTGGATAAATTCTAAAAGACATAGTAGAAACAAAAACAATGGGCTGCAAATGCTTAAAGAAAAAATATGGTGGCATAACAAAACACATTGGTAAAGCACTGTAATTTGTAATAGGAAAGAACAATTTATCCAAAATAAAAGGGAAAATGCAAAAGAGGACTAAACTAGTATTCCTAGTACAGATTAGATCTCTAAAACAAGCGCAAAAATCCTTCTAAGAGTACCAAAATCCCACAAAAAACACAAAAAGCAAAGGCAAGCACGAAAAGGAAGTTTCATAGTCTTGTCCTTAATATTTTAGCCACCACAGCGCTATTTAGGGAAGGGAAAATAATAATAAAAGTCACTTTAGCATTTTTTGTCACAGATGAATTTTCAGAATTTGTTTTCGATTAAATAAATCGGGCCTTTCGTCGCACAACCTATAGTGTTATTCTCTGAGCTAATCACTCACGAGATAACTAGACTATTTGGGGAAGCAATTAAGGAATCTAAATGCAATGAACTTGAAAATTCGATCGTGAATCGAACGCTTGACCATGTCGATCTGTAAGGGTCATTATGGCATTGTCAAAATCGATCAGAGATCAGAGATATGTCGATTCGACTGAGATATGTGATCAAAATGTGGGTGATTCCACCTGATTGCAAAATTTTCATCGATCGGCACTAAATTGATTTTCTGTCGTTTTGGGTACTCTGTGTCGGTAATTGAAATCTTGAGATTTTTACGACAACTGAGAGTTGCCAATGTGTTGAAGATGTACGTTATGACTCGAGATAAATCGATCATGGGTCAATTGCACCAAAAATTCCTAAAAGTTACTCGGTAGACTAAGTCACGCTAAAACCGCACCGAAGTGAAATTAACCGTGAATTTGAACCCTATTTCATAAATTGAAAGTTCTGTGGTGTCACGATTTATTTTAGGAACGTCGACTTACCCTCTGAAAATTTTTTGGAGATTCCAAGATTTTTACGGAAAATCGACTCGGACATTACGGAAAATTAGCAGAAATTCGGATGGGCTAAATTAAAGAAAATTTGGACTTTCAAGCTGAGCCTTTGAGTGTAAGGGATTTACTGAAAATTGTATGAGATTTTTCTTTATCGAAATCGGACCTCAATTTAGGGAATTGAGTAAGGAAATTGAAATTAATTGAGTGAAATTCGGATCCATGGAAGTGGCTTCAATTTTTGGCTTCAATTTGGACTATTTTGATGGAAAATTGGTTAGAAAGGATTAGGGGGAACAATGTATTTAATTAGATGGATAAGTGTTGTTGACTTACCCCCTCCTTTATCCAATCTTCTTCAACATGTCTAGACCGCCAGCTGCTTCCCTTCGTGCGCCCCGAGCCTCTCCTTTTCTCTTGGTCGAGCTCACCCATCTGCTTCAATTTTCATTTTCTTTTCCTCGCAGCTTCATTCCCTCAATTTCTCTCCCTCTCTCCACCGAGTTCCTCAACCGTTGCCACGTCCATGACAGCCTCCACCCACGAAAGAAAACCCCACTGAAATAGCTCCAGCACCTGCCACGTTCTTCAGTCAACCGTAAGCTCCTTCAACGCCAGCAAAGCTCGAAGCATCTCCATCTCGCCAACCGAAGCTGCAGCTGCCACGTCCGAAGATCTCTCTCTCCCCTGCTCCATCTTCGACCGTCTGCCAGCGTCCCAGCTTCTGCCAGCACGCCTTCACCACCTTGCGTCTCCATCGATCAAGACCACCAGAAGAACGCCTCAACGTTGACCGAAGCAGCCGAGCGTTCCATTCCCTTCGTCCGCGTGTCTTCGGCCCAGCAAATCCAGCGTCTTGGGCCCGTGTCTTCAGCGTCCATAAGCCCAGCAGCAACGCACGAAGCCCAGCGAAGAAGTCTGGCCAGCCCACGTGAATGTCATCTTCAAGCCCAGCCAATTGAAGTCCATCAACAGCCCATCTCAGCCCATGAATTTCAGTCCAGAAAGTTTCGCAGCAGCCCAGCCTAGATTTGAAGCCCATCCTTGGCCCAATTCCAGCTCACTTGAGGCCGACGCAGGTAAGCCCAGTTCCGAGCCCAAGCCCGCGAAGCAAGCCCAGTCCAACGCAATGACAAATCTCAGTTTGGGCTGAGATTTGTTGGGCCGATTTTAGGTCCGATCCGAGTCCGTCGATGCCGTTGCAAACTCAAGTTTCAGAGCCGCCGTTGCGTAAATCGTCGCGATGAACCGGTTTCTGCAATAAACGCGGTGAGTTTATGCACTAAACTCTTCTTAGTGGGCTAATAACGTTTAAGGGGTGTTTTAGATTTATTTAAGTGTAATTAGTTTAATTATTAGTTTAGTTAGTTAAATTAGATTAGTTAGATTATTTAAATTAGGTGGTTAGAGATTATAGTTAATTAGGTTAGTGTGTTGTTATATAGCTAGGATGTTTAGAACAATTTATTTAGCAATAGGTGGTTAGATTAGATTTATTTAGCCTAAGTTAGCATTTTTAGTATTTAATGTATTTATTTAATTAATTTCAGTAATTATTTAATTATTAAATATTTTCCGGAAATTAGGTTGGGGTAGCCGGTGACCGGAATATCGTCTTGATTGCAATGGTGAGGTTAAATTCTGCAATTGAGTATTAGTTTGTGCAAATTGAGTGCTAATTGGAATTTTGAGTAATTAATTCCAAAATTTGTAAATTTTGATATTTATTCAGAAAATCTCGGGTGTCGGGTTTAAACATCGAAAATGGTTTTATATACTATATAAACCATTGGGATTTTAAAAAGAAGGTCATGAATTTTCTAGGTCCAATCTGACCATGTACCCACACACGACTATTTTCACTAAGTGTTTTTAATATGAAGAAAAGAGGGTAGGAACACTATTTTAATTGAGGCATTTGAGTGCAATGCGGTGTCTCCGTGCGAGATTGATTGGTCGTGTGTTAGTTAAGAAAACCCGTCCTCGAACCGTGTCGGATGGACGTTACCCTTTATGGGATACCTATTTATTGGGATTTGGGTCGAGTAGAGGCCGGACCTATACTCTTTCGGGAAAGTCGTTTTTGAGAGACGTAACCATGCTCAATGGGGTGGGATGATGCCTGGCTATGCTAGTAGACTGCTGAACTTCTAGTAGGCCGTATCCTAGAGTGGGCGTAATTATCAATTGGAATGAGTGAAATATCTCGCGCCGAATTATGTGACAAAATTGTGTGACATGGAATGGGACGCGTTATAACGATTTACCCCTATAATCGACTCGTGTGCTGATTTGAGAATTGAGTGTGACGTTTCGGTTGTTGGAGCTTAATTATTGCTCATATCGGTATGGGCGTACGTGATATAAACTGCATGTCGACTTGTAGGGTGAAACTGGGGCGAGGGAAGTCCTTTATGCCAAATGCATGATTGTGTGGTTAGGACGCCTCTAGGCGTATTTCTCTCCTAATCGAGGTTTAGAGTGTGGACTTGCTGATATATTGTCTCATTAGTTATTGTATAACTATTCTCAGGTCCTTAGACGGTGGTCGTGGAAGACCGAGGCCCTGAAGTCAGAGGAGGAGGAGTATGGAGGATCGGCGGATGTGTCCTATTAGTATGTTGTAGGACAGCCTCTTTTGAGAGTCGACCTTTTTGTAGGCTTTCGACTAGACTCGTTTTATACCTGAATCTCGTTGTTTATAAAACTGTGCTTTTGTGAATTGATGTCCTACTTTTCTATTCTGAGATGATTATTGTTAAGGATTTATTTTCGCTTTCGCATGTGCTTAAAAATGAATGGGTCGGCGACTCGGTCTGGGAAGTCGCAAATTTTTATCGACCAGTTAGGAATGGGCATGGGCTCGGGGTTTGGGGCGTGACATTTTTCATTAATCAAATTGGACGGAGTTAACAGAATAACTTGATTACACTAATTTGACAAGTTTTAAGATTTGGTTGTATTTATATAAGTTTAAGGACTTCTTTACACTAATTTGACGAGTTCAAAATCTCTAGGTGCTTGAAATATGCTAATAGAGTTCGGGTGGCTTGACTAATTATCTAAATTATTTAGGGTTAATTATGGCAATTAGATTTTTAGCAAAGAAAATATCATGACTATCTGTTCGGTCCAATTCCCAAAAATTCATGATCCTAATACCTTTTCTTTAGATTGAACCATATTTTTGAAACAATCAGATCATGAGTTTTCGGTAGATACAAAAATTGAGTTGATGAGAGGTTAAATGGAAAAGTTATGCCTGATCAAAATTTGGCCAAATTTCGGTAAATATATATCTTTTTTTCAAAATTTTTCTTAATTATATGCTAGGAAACGCATTACATCCTTGCCTTGCCTCAAGCCTATGAGTTTAGTCATAATAAAATTATTAAAGCTAGTCGTATTTCCCTTCATCACTGGTCAATGAAAATTTCCTCCAAATTCTTTCAATCAAACCTTGATTGGAGGTTTGTGAATATACATATTATCCACATGCAATTTGAACTAAAATAAGTGTGAACCGTGTCCATGTCTGTGACCTGATAATTGATAAATTTATTAGAATAAATTTCATTCGATCAATAATGAAAGAATATAGCCCTTAAAATTGTCCTCTTCCTCTTTATACTAATTGCCTTTCTTGTTGATGTTCACATTTTGTTTATTAGATATTAGGTTTTCTGTTCATTTCGATGCCTCGTGACTATTTAGATAAGTAACATCATATCACACTCAATCACTACCACAACACCATCGCATTACGCATTTATTGTCACAAGATCCCTTTGACATACATAATTTACCTATTTGTGTCGATTGAAGGAAGTCTTGCACATTGGGTGTTATTCAACATTTCTCGATCGAAAGTAAACCAATTCCGTGCTATGCAAAAAGAAAAAATTATAACTCCTCAAATCATTTGTTTGATTGGTGGTTTACAAGTTATAAATATTATCCATACACAAGCTTAAGTAAATATAAATGCAGGCGATGCTCATATTTACACTTTGCCAATTTGGTGACTAGAAAGAAAGTCAACAATTGCATACATTATAACTAGAGAGTTTCACAAGTTGGTCAAAAAGAGATTGCGTGCATAGGATTTCGTTGGCTTTATAAGGTGAACCCCTAAGTAGCTACCCGCGTCCAACTAGTTGGACCATGTTTAACTGTGGAGTTAGGCCCAAGGTTTGCTCTAAGTAGGCCCAAGGTTTGTTCTAAGTTTCATTTTTCGGTTGAGATCTTGTCATCTAGCAGTAATGCATGGAATTGTCAGCAGGAAGTTTTAGTCTTACCAAATTGGTATAACGTACAATTTGTGCTGTGCTGAATTTGGCCCAATCCAAAACTTATCTCTAAAAGAATGCAACTCACAATCATGGGAAACTTCTTAGCCAGTGACCCTGCTAACTGGGGTTTATGAACTTCTGATATTTGCTATTTCCTTCTTACCTTTTTAATAATGACCGTGAAGGGTGACCATTTTTTTTCCTTCTAGTGAAAAGTGCAAATAATTGGGCTTCTTGGGCCTTAATGTGTGAATCCGCGATTTTCAGTAAAGATTGATTGGAATGACTATATTGGAATTTCATGTAAAGATTTTACGACTAAATTGATAAAATTGAAAAATTAAAATTTGAATTGGCATGCATTCAGTAAATTTAGGATTAATTGTATAATTTTCTCGACATAACCCGTCAAGGTTACAAGTTTGCTTATCAAGCTTACATTGTGTAGCATACACTAAACAATAATAAATTCGACACTCTTGTCATGCCACTCTTCACATAACTGACATACTCTTTATTAAAATATAGTAAGAGCAAGAAAGTTACAACCATACAACACGAATCCTAGACACCACAACACAAGCACACACACCTCCAATAAACAACTACACAGACCAGCAAATCACATATGAAAGCTTCCCTTTTAAATCATTCCACCTCCTTGGAAGCACTTTGATCATCGGAATCGTCACTAGAAAAAGGATACCCAATCCCATGCCTGTTGCTAGGGAATGCCATGAAAACCGCGCTAGAAATCGCGCCGATCACCGCAGGCACAGCCTTGAGCAAGACCTTATGGTCCTTCTTGTACGATGACGAGTACAAGCACTCCACGGTGTTCGGGTCCAGCAGGGCCGTGACCATGAAAACAATGGTCGAGAGCAACGCATGCACAAAGTCGCTGCCCCGGAGCTTGTACTTGGACAAGTCGACCAATTCAGAGGCCGGTGAGGGCCACAGCCCTTTACCTGTGGCGAAGCCATAGTGCACCAGGCCATCGGAGCCAGTGTAGCTGTCGGTGAAGCAAGAGAAGGCGCACGAGAAGGCGCCCGCAATGATAAGGAGGCGGCTGAGGAGCTCGTTGGGGTCGTCGCAGTGGCCATTGTTGGTCAGGAGGGGGTTGAGGAACTGGAACGTGAAGACCGTCCCCGTTGGGAGGAGCTTGATGAGGTTCCCTAGCGACGAGAACGCGCCTTCCCTAAAGCCCTTGAGCTTGGAAGCATCAATCTTGGGTTTCGGAGAGCTTGTGAAAACCATTGTCTTGCAGTAGGTGCGATGATGGAGTGAATAGGGACTGAAAGATTCTAAGTGTTTATGGTGTGATGCGAAGCTTCCTTGGTGTTGGGGGGTTACTTATAGCACCTGGAAAAGGGAGGGGAAGAGGACAGGGTTGCTTCTACGTAACACGAAAGAGGGGAGCTTCGGAGAAAGGGTTTGGATTACACTCTTGGAGAGAGAATTTGGCCTTCATCTCCGATCCGAGAGGCTTCAAGCTTGGACTGATATGCTTGTACGTGAGCTTGGCCTTTTCACTTCACATTACACCCTTTCGAAGGGAGGGGTAAAGAGGCAGCTTGAGGCTTGCGCTTTGTGAAGCTGGGGGAGTACGTTGCTTCCTCGGGACAGTACTCGTGAATTTCGTTTGGATTCTTGCACAAATGTATCGTAGCTTGTCTCGTTGAATTACCTAAACAAGCATCTCATTCCTCATTGAAGTGGAGTTTCATCATGATATACATGATATTGAGGAATGGTCATGGCGCTGTTATTATACGGCAACTCCTTTTTGAAGAGCTTATCTTTCATTCGACCACTAAAGGAAAACTTCAATCTTCAAAACCGTAGTGATTGGTTTAGCGGTTAAGGAAAAAGAACCTTAAACACCACCAAATGCTTATGATTTCATGTTTGGACCATTCACCTAGATTTTGACTCATGGTCAACTACATGCAAATTACAGTTCTATGCCAGGCTCGCTCCCGACATGAATCGAATTCATGATTTCGTGAAATATAGATGACCCATTCATAATTAGTTCAACCACCTTGGCGGTTAATTCATATTCTTTCTACGGTCTCGGGTATTTCAAAGATGAAAGCTCCTGGAAAAATAACAATGGCTAATTGCCAGAAAAGCACCAAAATGGATCGAATTTAATCTCACGTTAACCCTATTGGAAAATCAAATCCAAATTCAAATTGGATAAAATCTTAATATGGTTACTGTTGGATTTCGATCTATTGCTTTTAAAGACAATCCCAAAAAAAATAAAAAAATACATATGTATAAATGCAAGCAATCCCATTTATATTATTTTAGGACACACTAGGCTCCAACACCATTCTTGAGAATTTGGTCTATCTCATTATAGCTCAGGAAACTTCCCACTTTTGGCTGCATTTGTCGAGGCGTTTTCGATAAGTTTTCCGAAGGTCCTCGAGCCAAAGGTTTGATATTTGGTAATACAATTCTATGGACCTTTAATGCAAAAGTTGAGCTATGACAACTTGAGATTACTTTCGGCTTCCAACATTCCAAAAATGCTATCTCAGAGATTTAATGAATTTTTTCTTTTCAATTTTGCCCGTACTACTATTTCGATGTTCCTGTTTTTATCCAGCTATTTTTCTACATTGTTCCACCTCTCTCAAACGGAGACGGTCGTGGCGCTAAATCTAGGTTGCTGGCCTCTAGTCGACATTTGCCGGGGTGGTCATGTGACTCTAACAAGCTTCGTCAAGGTCGGTCGACATCAGCAAGCTTCGTCCGAGTGAGATGTGTCTCGCCTTGGGTGATGGGAGGGTCAAGGAGGTGGTCGGGGCGACAGTGGCGGGCGAGCCTAAGTTACGATGGTGGGGCTTTGAGTTGAAATCCATTTTAAAATAAAGCGTATCAACCAACAATCACATTGAGAGAAAGATCTCGGAGTCGATACCCTTTATCTAGATGCAAAATCATTCCCCACAAAACTCTCCCAAATGCGCCTGTATATTGTATTCCTTGCTTTTTAAATTTCCATTTTGTATTTTAGTTTTGTCGCGAAACTTCTTATTTGGAATATAAAATTGCCGCTCTTCTTTGAAAACCCTCTCGCCAATTTCCTAACCTTCTTATGAGTTTTGCTCGTTGAACAAAGGTTTTTCATTACTATAGGATTGATTAAAATGCAGGGTTGTAAAATTTGAGGATGTAAAATTATAAAATCGATGTAGGGTCGTGCATCAAGTTAAGGTAAAGAGGATGATGGAGACCAAGTTAAATTTTGTTTCTAAAATAAGCAAATCATTTTACGGAAGTTTAAACTACTGTTAGCTGGTTTTTCGTGAAGATAACCAACTTTTTTAATTATTTATAAACACTTGTTAGCCGTTCGGTGAAGAATTGGTCGGCCGTTAAGCTAGGGGTGATACTAAATCCGTGTACACAGAAAATTTCTTTCAAGAAAACGCTCCTGTTTCAAGAGGCTATTTGAAATTTTCGAAAAATTATCAATTGCCTCCGAGGCTTGAAGGAAGGATTAGCTTTTAACTCATGCATAACGTGAACTTGCCTGTTCAATTAAGAAAACCGATAAAATGTACCAACCTCCTCTCAACTAAATCGTCTCATCAACAATTTATAATTGGCTATTTTATCGTAATATATTATGTTTGGTCACGATATAAATTGAACTTACGGTCTTGTGAAATTCGGTGACCTTTTTTTAATAAGTCAACCCGGTGGGTAATTTATGTTCTTTTCACGGTCTTGGGGGATTTCAAAAATAAAAGTTCACAATGGCTTATTATTGGAAAAGCACCAAAAAAATTATCACAAAAGTACAATCGAGTCATAGTACAACTAAATCCTTAAAACTTGTCAATTTAGTCCGATTAAAGTGCCTAGTTTCGTCCAATTTGAACTATAGAAGGTATTGATTATGATGAGACATATGTTTCCATTGCAAGATTAGAGGCTATACGATTTCTATTACCACATGTCTATTTTCATAATTTTGAATTACATCATATGGATGTGAAAAGTGCATTTCTAAATGACTACATCAAAGAAAAAGTTTTTATGTTGCAACCTCCTTCTTTTAAAGACCTAAGTAGACCCCGAGATGTATATTAATTAAAGAAGGCACTCTATGGACTCAAACAACCCTAGACTCCTGCTGGTTTTTATAATGGTTCGTAAATATGAAAATTCCTGGTAATATATAAAACAAAGTAGCATTTTGGAAGTGTTACTGCTTTACTACTTTACTATCGCTATATTTATATTTGACTAGGTGTTGGTTGATGTATTAAATGCTTTCGCTTGCATTTAATTGAAAAATAAAAAGAATGAGTTAGTGATACGTCATGGGATGTCGCAACTATATGACCGTTGTGGGATGTTCTCCTGCTCGAGGGTTCGGAGCGTGACACCTACCTCCTCCCAGTAGAGAAAGCACACTCACACCTCTTAGACGTTGCTATCTTTTGTGCTCTTGTTTTTCTTTCTGATGATGTTAGATTTACTCCCATGCTTTTGAGTTAATGACATTATCTTTTGCACATTGCCAATTTTTTAACAATTATCTTTTTTTTGTTGATGACAAATAGGGGGAGAAACATAGATTCTTGATGTGAAATTTGATGATTTTATAAAATATGCTAAAAAATCTTTAGCATCAAGATGGGGGGAGTTATACGCATCGTTGATAATGTTTTCTAAAATATATTATGTTGTCGCTTAATGCCTGTCTTTTGATGATTTCTTACTTATCTTATGCATTCTCAATCATCATAAGATTGTGGATCCTAGTAATTCATTCTTCTCTTCAAAGATCCTTTACATTTAGTCTTCTCATTCCATGAAAATCTTATGGAGTTTCTAATGTTTGCAAAGTGTATCTTCTTTGATAGATCAACACTAATGCGGATCTTTATCTTCTCTGTAAATTCTTCAATTATAAAAGTTCATATCTGTAGGATAGTTTTGCCATCATTAGCATGGAAAGATTGTTCGAGAAACATTTCAAAGAATTTTGACGATTCCAAAACTTTTCTTAGTATAATGTTTACTGTGATATTTGCAGATGTTTGTGATATTTTATCAAACACATAAGTGATATTAGAGAAGGAAAAAAGATCACGAATATGTTCTGTAGGTAAATAGCACTAACAGACTAAAAGATCAGCTGATTATAATGTTCATGTCAATGCAGGAGATATCATGTCATTGGTGATGTTGTAGCAAGGACCATTTTAAATGATTGTTACATAAGTCCAGTATAGTTGTTGTCACTTGAAGATGCACACCATTAGAACAAGAAGACGCCAGAGTACTATAAATAGACTTTTTTGTTAGACTTGTCAAAGCCATCAGCGACAATACAGCAGCATAAGCTATTTTGGGCTAGTTTGCAAATGTTGAGGAAAAAGGACCGTATGGGTAGTTTTATACCTAGACAGCAGCACTTATGGATCTCTAATGACTCTTTGCTTTTCTAAGACATCTCCAACATGAAGATTAAAGACACTTCTACATAAGAGAAGATCTTGAAGGCCAAATGTTAGACACGCAATATATAAAATCTAGAAATTTGCTGAAAGTTGTGTTCTTAAAAAATACAAAAATGTTTCAGTCTCTTTAGATATTCACTATAGTGTTCTTATCGGCTTTTAATTGAGTGAATGATCAGTGTACACGAGTGATAGCAACACTTGATTCTTGATAGTGCGATCTATCATCTGATAGGATTGATGTTTGCTGGTTGTAACTTGTTTAATATATTACTAGTGCAATCTAGCCTGACCTATGGCTATCGGTGTGGACAATGGACGTAGGCTTAGGGATAAAACTGAACCACTATATATAATTGTGTGCTCTTATTTTTCTCACTCTTACTTGGAACGACACTCAACTTGTTCACAATATTTGAAATATCTACTTGACTTGATCTTGACATAATAGTTGCCAATTTCTACAAAACTGTCAAAGTCTTTTAAAAAAAACAACCTATCCACCCACCTCTAGGTTCTATTGTTAGCCCCAATAGGTGTTTAGAAATAGGTGGAGCTTCAGAAAGAGCCTAGAGATATTCAGAGTGAAGTCAATATGATAGGGTTTGTAGAGTCGCTAGATTCCAAAGCAGTTGACAGTTGTTCTGAGGCCACACTTGATGAAAGTTTGGGGTGGTTAATGGATGTGTATGAAATAAAGTGATAATTATATGCAAATATTGAAATATATAATTTGGGTGCAATAGAGACAACTTCAGGTATGGAAATGTAGAGAGAGGAGGCTAGAATGTTGTGAGTGACTCAAAGGAGTTACAATGGAAAAGCGTCAAGGCCTTTGAACATGTAGTTGAAAAATTATGTAAGTACCTTACTTGCTACACATCATAAATTGTCTAGATTGTTACCTTGTACTTTGGATTTTTTTTGGGGGTAGAGCAATTATCCCATGCTTTACATGCCAATATTGTTGCTTGCTTCAATTATGTTGTGAATAGTGCCAGGCTTGATCTATCACATGCAATCAGGAGAATGTATACGGTTAATCCGCGTATACATTGCAATACTATGAAGTGTATCCTCCTGATTTTGTTAGGCACAACATATAGTGATGTATGTTTTGGAGAAGGCAATTCAAATAGTGTGGCGGTAGCTAGATTTGTGAACCCTGTGTCAATAGGGAACATGAAAGATGGTTAATTATTGAGTAGTTATGCCTTTGCTTCTGTTAGTCGTGCTATGTTTTGGATGATATTGTTGAGAGACATGGTGAGCATGATAAGAGCTGAAGAGGTGGCGTGGTCTAATGACTTGGTGAATGATGGTGGCATGGGACATCTGACATGTGGCCAAACTTCATTCCTTTAGAGAAGTTCAAGCTTTGCTTAGACTTGGTAGACGTCTATGATGGATAGGCATCCATCTGGGCATTGAGAGAGCTAGCATGGATGGTGAATGCTATAACTTGGCTTAAATGTCGAACCAAAGTAAAGAATTGTTAATTATGTCTTTACTTTGAACTACCCGACCCGGTGTTAATTGCCAGACTTTGGATGGTAGCTCTTACGTTATTTCTTTTGGTGCGTGAAAAATAAGAAATAAGTATCCTCAAGATGCACCCGGTCAAAACCGAATCTGCAGAGAAACAACAAAAGTAAGCTTTCCTTTCGGTTCAGCCAATTGCCTGATTTGGGGGATTACTTTTCTTTATTATAATATTAAGAGAGAACCACATTTCTGATATAGTATTATTGGTCAAAAACAGAGAACCATCGTGAGTAGGTCTTCTATTGTTGATGCGTGCGGGCTGTTAATTCAAGAAGTGGCTGCGACCGTCGAGCAATTACATGAAGGTAAATTCTGTGGGTTTGGATGTACCTTAAGGATGGAAAATGTTTGAATGTTTGAGCAATTGTAACTCTATAATTCTCCCTTTTTTTTTTTTTTTATGTCAGGGTAATTCTTCGATTGATTAATGGATTATTTGCTGTTGATTCTTTCCAAGAAATAAGTAACGACACTTGGACCAAACCATGTTAATCTTTGGTGTTCCATATTGTCGCTCATTCATTGCTTCTTGTTCATTGCTCTAATGATTTTTCATTGATTTAATACAAGATCCATTAGTGTTTTTGCGTTATATTATAATAGGAAGGGTGGTGAATGAAGCGCTTCACATGGAAGCAGCGCGGGTAGAGGAAGTAGCTGCACTGGATGCAGGCGAAGACGTCCACGGACGCTGCGATCAGGCATTCACATCCGAAGCACTGAATCCGTTGGTCGATCCCTTGGGTGAAGGGTTGATAAGGGATCAAGTTGTGTGGATGGCTGAAATGCTCGTGGAATTCCATCTATGTTTTGGGCTCTGTGCGCTTGTCTGTGAGAGAAGGGAGGAAGGGAGGTTGGCTTATAAACTCCATTAGGAACTGCTCATATTTGTAGGAAATAGTGGAGGTTTGGGATTCAATGGAAAAAATACCGAATATCCTCTTGAACAAAGTCAATTATAATATACAATAGTTACACAAAAATTCATGTTTTCAGTTGGATCTAATATGAATCATTATCTCTTGATATGTGGTTGACATTAGTCTATTAGATTAACTCCATATAACAACTTCCCCAAGCCAGGTCAATTATATTTCTTCTTTGGCGCTTTAAAGGGTATATAACATGAACTCTCTCTTTGTGCCTCAAACATGGCAACCTAAGTAAGTCAACTTGTTTCATATTCCCCGTAGGCTTCATTAAAATTTCAAAACTATACTTTTCATCCCTAAATTTGAGCATTTTTGTCTGGTCAAATCCTCTTAACATTTAGTTTGTTTCATCAAGTTATTGAATTTGCATAGCCTTTTCTAATTAAGTCCCTTTAGCTCCAAATATAATTAATTGGAGTTAACATACCTTATTCGAGAACTTTTGTATTTTGCACTATTCTAATTTCATCACCTTCTTATTCTTTCTATCCTCAAATTTTATGGCATACTATTTAATTACTACGAACACAACAACAAAATTTTAGCATATTACACTTAGTATTTCTCTTCTTACAAAGTATATGGTCTAGGGGTGATGTGTACTAACTCTATATAAAGAGTCACAGGAATCTAATCCAATATAAAATTTAAATTTGTTGACCAAGACTTTGCTTAAAGAATGCATAGTTAGTGCAGAGGACACAAAGTAATTCCGCGGGTCCCTCTTTGTTCCACATCACAAAGTAATTCCACGGGTTCCTCTTTGTTCCCCACGTCATCTAATCACCTTGCCTTTTCATGTCATTCTTGTTTGATTCGCCTTGGATGAGGATCATGTCTTGCGACAAGAATCTTAATTATTTCCTAATTACAGAATTATTCCTAAGAGGGTTAATGTTCATTTTTGTTTGTCTAGTTCTAATTGGTCTTAGGTGATTGCTAAAAAAATAAAATAAATTCTTTTTAGTCACATCGCACCAGAATAAAATTATTTTTCATTTTTTTCTCATGGACGTCAGGACGAATTAAAAGATCATTTGCAATTAATTAAAGTAAGTAAATCCAATTGCAGTCGAATCGGCCTATGCACAGAGGAAATTTGGTCAACATGGGAGGCAAAGTTGGCTTGACATGCACTTTGAGGCGATGCACCTGCGTGGTTTTATTTAGTATAAAACCGAACACTCTCCTCTGGATTTTCGATACCATAGGATCATCTTCACCCATAAGGTAAAATATGGTATTATGACTTTCCCTAATTGGGTCTTTGTATATAATTCCTTGATTCTAGGGAAACAAAAGCAAAAGAAAGGTTGAATGGACGAAACAGATTGATGTTCCCACGACTTTTCCCCTGTGAATTGTCTCGACTACAACTTGTCAAAAGAAGAAGGATCGTTTACTTGACTTGAACTATTGCACTTTTTCAATTAAATATCATGTGCCAATTACATTTTGTTTACTCTTTTGACTAATTATATGCCTTTGGGATTAAATACATACGAAGTTTTTTTATAATTCCAATAATTTTTCTTAGATAACAATATGACTATATTCAAAATTTAAAGATAATAATATAATAGCGGTGGGCTTTGTTACTATCAATTAATAATTCGTCTATAAGTACTCAAGAAGCAAAATCCAATTTGTATATCAATGCGACAAGTTACACGCGGGCACAGCATTAATATCAACGGTACTTATTTTAAAATAAATTCTGCTTCACCATTGTAGAGATGTTGCTCTTTTTTCTATATAAGCGCTACTTTTAATTTTAATAATAAATCCAAAATGTACAATTTATAGAAAAGATATATATTATAATTGGAAAATGACAGTAAAGTTGATTATAAATTGTGAAATAAATCTACTTACATGTACAATTAATACTGTTATGCTTTTGAGTAATGGAAAATTAAGATTTTAAATGCGCAGAAAAACCTCAAGTCGTCACCCCTACTAAATGGCCCGCAAATTCAGCGAATGGAAAGACATAATTGACAAAGAAAAAAAATTACCTTGCATGTCACGGCCTTGTAATTCTCTTTTGAGTAATGGAAAGTTAATATTTTATATGTGCGGAAAAGGCTCAAGTTGTCAACCCTACTAAACGGCCCGTAAATTAAGGGAATGGAAAGACACAATTGATAATGTAAAAAAAGTTACCTTGCATATCACGGCCTTCTAATTTTCTTTTGAGTAATGGAAAGTTAAGATTTTATATGCGTGGAAAAGGCTCAAGTCGTCACCCTACTAAGCGGCCCGTAAATGGAGTGGAAAGACACAATTGACAAAGAAAAAAAGTTACCTTGCACGTCACAGCCTTCTAAGTTTCTTCTGAGTAATGGAAAGTTAAGATATGCGCGGAAAAGGATCAAGTCGTCACCCCTACTAAACGGCCCGTAAATTCAAGGAATGGAAAGACACAATTGACAAAGAAAAAAAGTTAGCTTGCATGTCACGGCCTTCTAATTTTCTTTTAAATAATGGAAAGTTAAGATTTGATATGCACGGAAAAGGCTCAAGTCGTCACCCCTACTAAACGGCCTGTAAATTAAGGGAATGAAAAGACACAATTGACAATGAAAAAAAGTTACCTTGCATGTCATGGCCTTCCAATTTTCTTTTGAGTAATGGAAAGTTAAGGTTTTATATGCGCGGAAGAGGCTCAAGTCGTCACCCCTATTAAACGGCCCGTAAATTTAGGGAATGGAAAGACACAATTGACAAAGAAAAAAAGTTAGCTTGCATGTCACGGCCTTCTAATTTTCTTTTAAATAATGGAAAGTTAAGATTTGATATGCACGGAAAAGGCTCAAGTCGTCACCCCTACTCAACGGCCTGTAAATTAAGGGAATGAAAAGACACAATTGACAATGAAAAAAAGTTACCTTGCATGTCATGGCCTTCCAATTTTCTTTTGAGTAATGGAAAGTTAAGGTTTTATATGCGCGGAAGAGGCTCAAGTCGTCACCCCTATTAAACGGCCCGTAAATTCAGGGAATGGAAAGACACAATAGACAATGAAAGAAAAGTTACCTTGCATGTCACGGCCTACTAAACGGCCTACTAAACGACCATGTTGTTTCCAGCTTTCATTGACTAACTTGATCATCAATAGTTACGTTGCATGTCACGGCCTTCTAATTTTTTTAACTTGAGAGGACTATGAAAAAAATTTGTCATTACTATTCTTGAATGGATGAATTCAACATGCATTAGTATGAGAGACCATGTTTCCTGCTATTATATATTCGCGAATTGTTTCAAAACAACATTGCAAGAAAACTGAAAGAGACTTGAGCTGAGTGTGCTTTGCTATAAATCCTTGTGGACCTTCCCTATAGAGATCGAGTTTAATCCAGGTCATTCTCATGCTTAATTACCATCATTCTTGCTTTGCTATAAATCCTTGTGGACCTTCCCTATAGAGATCGAGTTTAATCCAGGTCATTCTCATGCTTAATTACCATCATTCTTTTATTAGGGAGTGTCCCATCTTAGTGGGAACAAGACCGATCGGCTCGCTTCGCTGGAATTCAAGGCTTGAATAATTGATCATGGCAGGGTTTTGAGCTCGTGGAATAATTCTAGCCACTTCTGCAAGTGGTATGGCATCACACGCAGTCGTAGACACCAAAGAGTCACCATACTAGACCTCCACTTCAAGAACCTAGCTGGGGTCATGCCGCCCCATATTGGTAACCTAAGCTTTTTGAGGAAAGTCTATCTACATAACAACAATTAACACTCCAAAATTCCCCAGCAATTTGGCGGCCTATCTTGGTTGCACGAGTTGTTCCTTACTAACAACTTGTTCAGTGGACAAATCCCTTCGAATCTTTCCTATTGCTCTAATTTGCTCGTTCTTAAATTAGGTGTCAATAGGATCAAAGGAAATTTGCCTATAGAACTCAAGTCCTTGCCCATGCTCCATAGACTTTCACCCCAAGCCAACAGCTTGACAGGAAACATTCCACCGTTGTTTGGAAACTTATCCTCTCTTCAGCTCTTCGGAATACAGGAAAATTATCTCAGTAGTACGATCCTAGAGACTCTTGGCTGGCTGAGAAATCTGTGCATCCTTGATTTCAGCTTCAATAAATTTGTCGATACGATTCCTATCCCAATTTTTAATATATCCACTATGTTATTCCTTCTTGTAGATGGAAATCAATTAGAGGAGGCTTACTCAGTGACTTAGGCTTCACTCTTCCAAATCTCAAGGGAATCGGTTTGAGTGAAAACCACCTCACCGGATCCATTCCTAAGTCAATAGTCAACAACTCTAATCTTGAAGAATTCATGATCCCGTCGAACAACTATACTAGGAAAGTTCCTTCTTTCTCAAAGATGAGGGGACTCCATTGATTTGAAATTGGCATTAACAACTTAAGAAGTGGGGAATCTGTTGATTTGGATTTCCTCTGCTCTTTAACCAATTCCACAAACTTGGAAGCATTAGAGGTATGGGGAAAAATGCTTTCGGAGGACCAATACTCGACTGTATTAGTAACCTCTCTATCACCCTTATGCATTTTGTGTTAGCCAGGAATCATATTTTTGGAACCTTACCTTCTGGAATTGGAAATCTCATCTATTTGGAAACCTTGGCCATAGGGGGCAACAACATCTCAGGAAACATTCCTTTTGAGATTGGAAGCCTGGAGAAATTGGGGCTTATGGATCTTGATCAAAATAAATTTTCCGGGAAGATACCAGAATCTATTGGGAATTTAAGGATGTTAACCATATTGAGCATGCATAGCAATAATCTTTGGGGCTCGATACCATCATCTCTAGGAAACTGCTAGAACATACTTATCTTAGACCTTTCAACCAATGACCTCAGCGATAACAGTCCCCCAGAAATTATGGGTCCCTCATCTTTGTCAATTCATCTTGACTTGTCTCAAAATAGTTTGACCAGCTCCCTTCCCATAGAGGTTGGAAAATTGAAACATCTAGGCAAATTAGTTCTTAATGGGAACAAATTATCTCGACAGATTCCAAGCAATATCGATAGTTGTATAAGCATGGAAGGCCTTTATGCAGAGGATAATTTCTTTGAAGGGCCCCTGTTGCTGACTATGAGTTCCATGAAATGCCTTCATGTTTTGAATGTTTCCAACAACCAATTGTCCGACCATATCCCGGAATTTCTAGAGTTGCTGAATATGACAAATTTGAGCCTATCTTACAACGATTTCGAGGTGCATTGCCTACAGGAGGAGTTTTCAAAAGTGTCATTTAAGTTTAGTTGTTGGAAACAAGAAGCTTTGTGGGGGTCTGCCAGATTGTCAACTACCAAAATCCTACTACGAAGAGTCCAGTCGTATAAGAGTAAGTAGAACAACAAAAATCCCGATATCCACAGTCTTTGCTCTTGTAGGAGTAGCCTGCGTACTCTCTTTGTTATATTTCTTTTGGTTTAGACACAATAAGAATGCATGAGTGCCAAGCTCTTTTGAAAATGGGCTTTTGCATGTTTCTTATCACAATATACTGAAAGCAAGGAGTAGATTCTCTTGCACCAATTTGCTCGGCATGGGCAGTTTTGGGTCCGTGTAAAGAAGGCTTCTTGATCAGACTTAGTCGATCGTGGCCATCAAGATTCTTGACCTTACACATCACGAAGCTTCCAAGAGCTTCATAGTCGAGTGTGGGGCCTTAAGAAAATCTGACACCGTAATCTCGTGAAGGTACTCACCACATGTTCTGGGTTTGATTTTAATAAAAATGATTTCAAGTCACTGGTCTATGAATTCATGTCAATGGGAGCTTGGATGAATGGTTGCACCCAACTACATTGCAGTGTGCAACAAGAAGCAAGTTGAGTTTACTTGGGAGAGTGAATCTTGCCATTGATGTTGCTTGTGCAGTAAATTATCTCCATCATCACTATGAATCACCAATGGTTCATTGTGATTTAAAGTCAAATAGTGTCCTTCTTGATGATGAAATGACTAGACATGTAGGTAATTTCAGGCTTACTAGGTTCCTCCTAGAAGCAACGCATAAGTTATTGGTCGATCAATCAAGCTCAATCAAAGTAAAAGGATCTTTTAGCTACGTAGCTCCAGGTAATGACACCGAAGTTCAGCCTTTCAATTTATTTCCTCATATCGAACATGTAATTGGAGACCGATCCTTAAACAAAAAGGCAAATATATGAAACATCAATGGACTATATTTCAATCTCAATTTTTCACTATGCATGACTATGCTTTGTTGGGTGTTGTAGAGCATGGCTTGGGAAGTGTTGTATCCATAGAAGGAGATGTGTACAGCTTTGGAGTCCTCATTTTAGAGATGTTCACAGGCAAGAGGCCAACTGATGACGTGTTTGAAAATGGGCTGAACCTTCATCACTTTGCAAAGGCAGCTCTAGCAAACCAAGTGGAAAAGGTAATTGATCCTATTCTACTGTAGGAAAACCAAGAGTCGAAGAAAAGACAAACCGTCGCTTTGGATGGCAAGAAGAAAAGCTTGTTTAGTACTTAGAGTGTTTGGTTCGATCATTGAAATAGGAGTGGCTTGCTCTTTTGAGTCTTCGAGGAACGAACTAAACTCGGAATCAGGAAGAAACTTTTTGAGTCAATTGTCAATGCCTAGTTGATGTAAAATCTGAGCTTCATATGAAGTCATGTGGTCTCCAGAGTCATTACTTTGTCCAGAATCGGATGTATTTTGCCATTCACAAAGAATTTCAATAGGGCGATAGTAAAACCACAAGTGATGAAGACTAGTGGCATAGCAGTCCAATGAAGATCAAAATAGTTTATAGTGTCTTAAGCAAAAGATCAATGTCCTTCAACCGCATAAAAAACAAATATAGTTTGTTTTGCTTTAGCCCACAAAAACTATTGTCATGAGTTTGAAGGTGAAGGATGTCACAAGTTTGCCGTAAGGTGTTATCTTCAACATGTTTTGTATTTGTCGACATGTTTTGTACATGCATATGCATTTTGTTGTGAGAATAAAGTGAATGTTTTTAATAGTTTGAAATCTGATGGGTGAGACCATCCAACTTCTTCCTTTTCTCTAGTAGTAGAGTCAACTAGAGAAGATACATAAGTAAATCCGACCTATAGTATCATTCATGAGAAACTTTCTGAAACAAACAATAAAGTCAAACAAGATAAAAACGTTAGGTATAGTAAATGCTAGCATTTTTCCCTGAGAATGAAGAAGCAATCAAATTGCAATAAAGAAGTTTACACGCACTGTACTCCACTAAACCATAACACTACTTCATTGAACCAAACTATCATTGACAAACTAAAAAACATCCACAAATTTATTTCACTAAACCCATTAGTGAAAAAAAAGAAAAAAGAACCACAACACCACTTCACGTACTGCACCATATCATAATACTACTTCACTAAGCCAACACATCATCAGAAAAATAAAAAAATCCACAACACTATTTTGCTAAACCCGTAAGTGATAACAACAAAAAAAGAGCCACAACATCATTTCACGTACTCCACCAAACCACAACACTACCCCATTGAACTAACCCATCATCGACAAGCCAGAAAATATTCACAAGACTATTTCACTAAACCCATCAATATTTCCTCTGCTTCTTCTCAACATTTTTCTTCTTTCTTGATGGGCCTACTACTATTTTTTAACGATGTTCCACGTCTCTCTCAAACAGGGACAATCGTGGCATTAAATCTATCTCGCTAGCCTCTAGTTGACATTTGCCAAGGGTGGTCAAGCGACTCCGACAAGCTTTGTTGAGGTCAGTCGACGTCGGCAAGCTTCGTCAAAATGAGATCTCTCTTGCCTTGGGCCAAAGGTCGTGCAACAAGACGGTCAAGGAGGCGGTAAGGGCAATAGCGGCGGACAAGCCTAAGTTATGATGGTGGGGCTCTGTGTTAAAATCCACTTTAGAGTAAAGTGTATCAACCAATAATCACATTTAGTGAAAGATCTTGGAGTTAAAGCCCTTTGTCCAGATGCAAAATCATTCTCCACAAAACTCTTCCAAACGTGCCCGTATACATACCACTTTGTATTCCTTGCTTTTGAAATTTCCATTTTGTATTTTAGGTTTGTCACGAAACTTTTGATTAGGATTATCGTGAAGATAACTTTTAAAATTTTTAATAACCACGTGCTGGCTAGCCGGTGAAGAATTGATTGGCTGGTGAGCTAGGAGTGATACTAAATCAGTTTTTTTTTTTCTGGTAAGAGATACTAAATCAGTTTACTTCGAAAATTTCCAAGAAAACCCTCCCATTCTAAGAGCCTGCTTGAAATTCTTAAGAGATCATCCATTGCCTCCAATGAAGTATTAGCTTTTAACTAAAGCATAATACGAACTTGCCTGTTCAACTAAGAAAACTAATAAAATGTACAATCAAACCTCAAATTTTGAGTTCTCGTCAATCAAAACCAAACTATACACTCTCAGCTAAATCGTCTCGTCAACAATTCATAATCTCTAATTTTTATCCCTTTCTTTTATGTTCACTCACCACATGACTTGAACTCGTGATCTAGTGAAAAATGAGTGATCACTTTTCCCTACTAAGTCGACTTGGTGGGTAATTTATATTCTTTTAATGGTCTCTGGAGATTTCAAAGATAAAAGTTCACCAAGGTTATTATTAAAAAAGTATTGAAAACTTGTTGCCAAGGTGTAATTGAGTTAAAGTACAATTAAATTTTGAACCTTGTCAATTTAGTGCAATCGAGTGCTTAATTTTGTTCAATTTGAGCGATAGAAAATAAGAGAAAAAAAGCAGACAATCCAAAGCAAAAGACCGTCACACAAAAAGAGTGATCAGTGTCTAGGGTAGTCTTGTACCTGAGTATGTCCTTAGACTGCTTCATTTGAATTCTGTAACGTAAAATTTGAGGGTATTTCACTTAGGTGGAGAAGAAAAATATTCACCCAAGAAGAGGGGGCCGTCAGGGGAAAGGTAGACTCCCTGTCTTCTCTTTAGAGAGGGCTATTACTGGGTAGGTAAGTATAATAGCCTTCCGCGCTTGAGGTGAGATAGTAGAACTAAGGGTTCTTGTTGGGTCGACAACCCTAATCTCTCTCTCCTAAAAAAAAATTAAAATGCAATATCAGCATTTTTTGAAGTTCAAATAGGACGAAACTAACCCATATGACTAGGGCAGGCACAAGCGATATGGTATTACCAATGACATTCTTGGCATATGTTGGGCTTTTATATAATTATTACCCATGTCCTTCAAACCTGTGAGTTTAGTCTCAAGATTACTCCTGGCCTTTTTTCAAAGAAAATTAAATGAAGCTAATGAAAATACTTAATTACACCGATTTGACAAGTTTTATTACCTCGATTAAACTTGTTGAACGTTTTAAAACTTTTGGCACACGTCCCATTTATCAATAAGTATGTGATAAACCCTGTGTTCTCATTTATATTGATTTTTTTCATTTATTAAGCAGCTTTCCGGGGTAAGTACATTATCAGTGCCAAAAGTTGTGTACGGCGCTCACTTTGGTGCCAAAAGTTTATTTTGGATCACTTAAGTGCCAAAAAGTTTGAAAAACAATCATTTTAGTGCCAACTCTGATTTGGTTGGTTGGAAATCCGATGTGTCACATTTTTATTAATTTTTGAAGCTAATGTGGCTCGCTGGAGAGTACAGTTAGCATTTAAACAACAAAACGACGCCGTTATTGAGAGAGAGAGAGAGAGAGAGAGAGAGAGAGAGAAGATAAACGGCGCTCACTTTGGGCCAGTCGCCGTCCTCGACGGCCCCTGCGCTCAGCGGCCACGGCTCCGACCCTGACCCTAACCCCGACGATGGCCACTTGGCGGCCAAGTCGAAGGTTGTGATCTGGCCGATGCTCGGGGAGGCCGCCAACAAGTGCGCCACCCCTGATCTCTCCCTCTCCATCTCCGATTTCCCTAATGAGTGCCTGGCTTGCGTCTTCCAGTACCTAGGCTCTGGCAACTGAGGCCGGTGCTCCCTCGTGTGCCGCCGCTGGCTCGCAATCGAAGGCTAGAGCCGCCAGAGGCTTGCCCTCCATGCCCACTTGGAGCTGCTGGATGCAGTCTCGGCGCTGTTCGCGCGGGTTTGACTCGGTCACGAAGCTTGCGCTCAAGTGCGACCGCAAGTTGTTGAGCATCGGTGACGAAGCGCTCGTGTTGATCTCACTCAAGTGCAGGAACCTCACGCGCCTCAAGTTGCTGCCGAGCGACGCGGTTGAGTGAGCTAGGTTGGTGTTGGGCGAGGATCGGACAAAAAAACCATAATTTCAATCCCCAAATTAAAAAAAAATCCCCAAATGAGTTGTGCGGCATTGTTTTTGTGAGGCCATCCACTTAGGACGGCAAAACGACGTCGTTTTCTTAAGGAGGACAAAAAACGACGTCGTTTAAAAGCCATATCGATTTTTTTTTTAAAATATAAAAGCCACGTAATCATTTTGGCCGAAATCTCTTGCCGGTGGCACAAAAGTGATCATTTTTCCTCCGATTTGGCACTTAAGTGATTCAACAGAAACTTTTCGCACCAAAGTGAGTGCCGTACACAACTTTTGGCACTGATAGTATACTTACCCTGCAGCTTTCCTTATCATAAGTCAATTTTGGCACTGATAGTATAATTACCAATTTATCCGGTCAACTTTTTAGCGAAAAAAAAAATGATCCGACAATCAGCATTATTGCATGAGAATCAGATGGCCCAAGATCTCAACAACATAGATTTCACCGAATCATTCATCTATTTCATCGGAACGAAACACTTTCCTTCATCTAATTGGTAATCAATCTAGTGTGAGACCTACATAGACAAATGCAAGGTAAAGCGAGAACGTTCCACCACTTTGAAGTTGCTAATCATCGACTTCCATCAACGATTTATTCTCCATCTTAGGGAAGTTACCATGAAGGTTAGACTGAATCATAGATCAGACGGCTCATGAGCTCGTTAGGGCCAACACGAGTTTGTGCAAGCGCGCATCTAGTCATGTAGCTCGAGCCTGACCTAATGAGGGCGAGCATGTGCAACTATTGTTTATGTTGGGTTCGATTCGGCTTGGATCGGAGAGGGTGCTTTGAAGAGTAGCTTCGAACCTCCGAATATGGGTTTTCCCTCAATCAAAAGAGAACGATATCCTGTCAACTAAATCGTGCCGGCTCCGACTGGCCGGGGACGATGGGCCACTTCCTCTGCAGGTGCTGGTGGTGCCTCCTGTTCGGCCTCAGATTAGCGTAGGAGCTCCCGTAGCTTTGGCTCCTCCGACAGGGGTAAGCCACCAGGGAGGTGGCTCCCGTCTGCCTGGCCAAGCAATCCTGAGGCAGCAAGATCTCCGTCGCCATGGCCTCGATTCCAACCTAACCGACGAAATCGACTGCACAAAACAATAATCGCTAGAGAGAGATTGCCAGAATGGAGCTGAAGGAGCTTGGGAAATGGTGGGATTTATAGAGAGAGAAAGCTTCCCCTTCTAAATCACACACATATGGAAGCTTCCCCTTCTAAATCATTCCAACTCCTTGGAAGCACTTCGATCATCGGACTCGTCACTAGAAAAAGGATACCCGATCCCATGCCTCTTGCTAGGGAATGCCACGAAAACTGCGCTAGAGATTGCGCCGATCGCTGCTAGCACAGCCTTGAGCAACACCTTATGGTCCTCGTTTTACGAAGAGGAGTACAGGCACTCCACGGTGTTTGGGTCCAGCAGGGCTGTCACTGCGAAGACCACCATCGAGAGCAACGCGTGCACGAAGTCGCCGGCCCGGAACTTGTACTTGGACAAGTTGACCAATTCACAAGCCAGCGAGAGCCACAGCCCTTTAGCCATGGCGATGCCGTAGGGCACCAGGCTGTCAGAGCCGGTGTAGCTGTCGGTGAAGCACGAGAATGCATACGAGAAGGTGTATGCGCCGATGAGGAGGCGGCTGAGGAACTCCTTGAGGGTGTCGCAGTGGCCATTGTTGGTCAGCAGGGGATTGAGGAACTGGAACGTGAAGATCGTCCCCATCGGGAGGAGCTTGATGAGGTTCCCTAGCGACGTGAACGCGCCATCTTTAAAGCCCTTGAGCTTGGACGCATCGCCCTTGGGTCAGAGCTCGTGAGAGCCATGATCTTGCAGAAGGTGCGACGATGGAGCGAACAGGGACCAAAAGAATCGTAAGTGTTTGTGGTGCGATGCGAAGCTTCCTTGGTGTTGGGGGGTGTTGGATTTCAAGTCGGCGAAAGACGACTTAACTTTATCCAATGCACAAACAACAATTAGCTCCGGAATGAACGTTGAATTGCCGATGAAACACGAACAATACTACCTCACGTTGGTCTGAATGCAATCACGAGGAAAGCACCCGATTTCCATGGCGTAAATGCAAACTATTCTCGTAAAGAAGAAATGGAACACCTTCACTTTGATGGAAAGAAGAGGATTTTTTGAGCGTATGTTTTGCCAACCATGCCAACGGTTGTCTTATGGAGTCTTTTATAAGACTCCATCACACCCCTTCAAATGATGTCTTTCCATTGTAGCGTATCAAGGTGAAACGGTGCGTTCCAATCGCACCCCATCATGGCCGTATTAATAAAATACTACATCTCCCACTTGGACATGATGGACTTGATAGTACTCTTTCAAGAATATAAGGCGTTCAACATTCATTAACTTTACAAAACAATTCATACTGGCAAGTAAGCCGTGCGATCAGTGAGTACACCTGCACTTGGGAGCTCAAATTATGCACCTGTTAGGGATGACATAATGGCTACAACCTCAAAAAGAAATATACAATTGATATCTGACAGTGCCCCAGACATATTTTGTTACATCAGTTCAAGTATACCTATCCCTTAAAGGCTATACTTGACTATTCTCAAAACACCATGTATTTACAATTATATCCGCATCTACACGAGACGATATGATTTGTCGACTGGTAAATACATATGATAGATGTAAAACAACAATAGTCTTCCTTCGCACTCATATTTCTCTCCATTTCAGAACAACTGCTTTCCTAGACACGTCCCATAAAGCCATATCTATTCATGACAACCGGTAACATGCTAAAGTAGCAACATTGATCTTTCACTTCGAGAACATAATCAAAAGTAACATAGGGCACAAAATGAGGTAAATTATAAATTACCTCAAGGGCTCACACGCTGAGTAAATAAGGATAATTTTACTCACCTTCCCTTATTGGTCGTACAATGCACATGTAGTATGAATTACATGCTATAGTGGATTTCTCTTTCTATAAGAGCGTATGTCATTTATTAAATATATTCACTATATGGATCTTAGCCTAAACATAGTCATGTGCTTCTTACGTACTTATATTTAGCTCGAGTGCTATATTAGCTCGCTTTCCATAGCGCCCAATTAAGTACTCGCATCCGGCATCTTACAGGCATACATGATTGCGGGACTATCATGTTCGGTCTTATTATAAAAAAAATCACAAACCTCATCTTGACTCCAATCAAGGCGACATATTATTTTATGTACCAAACTTGCTTTTCAGCATTTATTTGTACATAACGTCTCATCTCAACGTGCTAACTATAGCACTTGAGGCGATTGCTCGTGTAAGTGAGCCAATCATTGCCTGCTGACATACTTTCCAATAATATATGTGTGCTTGTGCTACTCTCATAATGTATTTGTACTTATTGATAAAATATCAAGTCACTAATAAGCAAACAAGTACAATACATATGTCCACATATACATAAACTAATGATTCTCTACAATAACATATATCACATTCTACGCAATCCTAGCGACATCCTGTGGCTCAAGAATATGTCTCTAGGAACAGCCTTTGTAAATTGATCACCAACCATTCTATTGGTTGGAATATATTATAGGATCACTTCTTTCTACGCTATTATATCTCTTATGAAGTTGTTCTTTATGTCAATGTACTTCGTCATTCCATGATACTTGGGATCCTTCACATAAGCAATGGCTGCTTGACTATCGCAATAAACTATCATCGGTCTTGGAACCTCAGTGATAGTGGCTAAATTTTCCAAGAAACGTTTTAGCCATACTGTTTCTTGCACTGCGGCAGAACATGCAATAAATTCTGCCTCCATCATAGACAATGCCATGCATGTCTGTTTTTTGCTATTCCAAGAAATTGCACCTCCGTTGAGCAAGAATGCATATCTAGAAGTCGATTTATGCTCATTCAGGTCTCCACCCCAATCAGCATCTGAATAGCGTAATAGGCGTAAATCACTCCTTTGGTAACAAAGTCGATAGTCCACGGTGCCTTTCAAGTATCTTAGGACCCTCTTCACTGCTTTCCAGTGTGCTTGACCGGGATTTGATTGATATCGACTCACCAATCCCACGGCATAACATATGTCGGGTCGAGTACATATCATAACATACATCAAACTTCCGACCGCACTAGTGTAAGGAACAGTTTCCATCACTTTAATTTCTTCTGGAGTCTTAGGACACATCTCAGTACTTAGGCCTTCACCTTGCATGACAGGGGTATCAATGGGATTACAATACCGCATATTAAAACGCTCAAGAATCTTCATTATATAAGACTCTTGTGATAAAGTAAGGAGTTTCCTTAATCGATCTTTTTCGATTTTAACTCCTAATATATAAGCAGCTTCTCCCATGTCCTTCATTTCAAAATTGGAGGACAACCATTCTTTTATGGTGATAACCAAAACCTTGTCATTTTTAGCCAATAGAATATCGTCCACATAAAGTGATAAAATCACAAATTTATCTTCGGACCGCTTGACATATACATAGTGATCTTCTTCGATCATCGTGAAACCAAAAGTTGTTATGGCATGATTGCTTCAGGCCATATATTGAGCGATGAAGCTTGCATACTTTATCCTCTTGACCTTTAGCTATGAAATCTATTGATTGTTTCATATAGATTTCCTCATCTAGTTCTCCATTGAGAAATGCCGTCTTTACATCAATTTGATGTAATTCAAGGTCCAAATATGCAACGATGGTTAGGATAAGACGTATTGAGACAAACCTTACAATTGGTGAAAAGGTTTCCTCATAGTCTATACCCTCTTGTTGAGTATAACCTTTCGCCACAAGGAAAGCCTTATGCTTTTCAATGGATCCATCCGCCCTTCATTTAATCTTGAAGACCCATTTGTTTCCAATGGCCTTACAATTGGGTGGTAGATCAACCAAGTCCCAGACATGATTTACCTTCATTGATCCCATTTCATCTTCCAAAACTTTTCTCCATTCTTCCTTATCAGAGGATGAGAGAGCCTCTTGAACAGTCTTAGGCTCGGCATCGTCTTTCTGAGCAATCATAAATGCTTCCCCTTCAATCTCAAAATGACGACGGGAAATACTTTTACGATTACTTTTACGCAATTGAATTTTTCTTGAATTTAATTCGTTAGGCGATGCAACACTCCCACTAGTTCTTGCATGTTGAGGTAAATCTTCATTTCCCTCTACAACATTAGTGGGTGTGTTATTAGGATCTTCCATTTCATATAATTGGAAGTCCTTATCAATTTCATATCTACTAGGAAAATCGTTCTCCAAGAACATGACATCTCGTGACTCCATTTCGGTCACACTTCCATCAGCTTGTTCACCTATGAACACGTACCCTTTGAAGTGTTTAGAATATCTTATAAAGATACATTTCTTCCCTCTAGGACTTAATTTGCCATATTTATGGGAAGAATCATGAATATAAGTTGCACATCCCCATGGACGTAGAATACTTAAGTCTAGTTTCCTACTAGTCCACAATTCATAAGGGATGGAAGTGACCGATTTTGAGGGCATTCGGGTAAGTATGTAGGCAGCAGTCAATAACGCATCTCCCCAATAGGAGATAGATAAATTTTCTTGCGCCATCATAGACCTAACCATTTTCAACAGGGTTCTATTCATTCTCTCAACTACCCCATTTTGTTGTGCAGTACCAGGAATAGTCAATTGTCATACAATCCCCTTTTCATCACAAAAAGCCTTGAATTGCTTTGATAGATACTCACGTTTGCGATCGGTTCTCAATGCCTTTATTGTCTTTGTCAACTAATTCTCTACCATTGATATATATCGTCTAAAGTAGTCTAATGATTCTAACTTATGGGAGATCGAAAGACATAACAGAAACGCATGAAGTCATCTATGAAAGTGATGAAATATGAGGCTCCATGCCTCGCCCTCACATTCAAAGGACCACAAATGTCAGAATGTATGAGATGCAATGGAAATTCAGCTCTAGTCCCTTTACCGAATGGTTTTCTAGTTGTTTTTTTTTTCTGTTAGACAATGTTCACATACAGGTAGATTAACATTAGTGAGTGACCCTAAAAGGCATTCTTTAGCTAATCTTAGCATTCTTTGCAACCCAATGTGACCTGATCTAGCATACCAAGTACTTGCATCAATCTCAACATTATTAGAAGATGCAATTAAAGAAAAACAACAATCAACATTAATATTGTACTGATCATAGTCAATGTCTAATACCATAAAACCATTCGATACATGACCTGAACCATAATAAACTGTTCCATACAAAATGTCAACACAATCACCATGGAAATTCAATACATAACCTAAGCTAAGAAGAACAACTACAGAGACAAAGTTTCGTCGAATATCTTGAGCATAAAGGACATCATGTAGGAATAGGTTTCGACCACCACGTAAAATTAATTTACATGTGCCGATACCCTTCACTTCAATTTTTGAGTTTTTTCCAACATATATTCATCTTCTTCCAGGTTGAATCCGACGATACTCCACAAATGCTTCTCGATCTCAAACTACGTGGTCTGTTGCTCCTGAGTCTACAGTCCACATTGGATGAGATTCAGCAAGCATTACAGTGCTAGAAACAAAAGCATTACTTAAAGTAATAGAGTAATAGGGTACCTCTTTCGGCTCAGTGCATTCATGAGTAAAGTAACCCATCTTGCCACAATTATAGCACTTCATCTTGGCCTTGTCCTTCTTCCCACCATGCTTCTTGCGTTGGAAGGTCTTAGCCCTCTTAGTTGCCTGATCAGTCTTTTTCCTTTGTTGTTGAATTGAGAATTCCTTTTGCGCTTGAAGCCCGAAGCTTTACACGAACTCAATTCAGCAACATAAGCATGGGTAGAGGATCTCGCAGCCTCTAGGCGCTTATCCTCTAATTCCAAATGACGCGCAATATTATCAAAAGTGACAATGTTCTCATTATGCGTCATATTGATCTTCATATGCTCCCAATTATCGGGAAGAGACCTTATAACAGCCTATGCTGTTCATCAGTAAGGGAGTGACCTACCAACTTCAGCTCACGAATCATGTTTGACATCTCCTGAAGATGCTGCCTCATCGTTACATTTGGGCGCTTTTGGTATGTGTCAAACTTGATGGTGAGTCTCCTCAGCTTAGTGGTAGATGTACCCCCAAACTTATCCTTCAAGGCAACCCACATAGCTTAAGCTTTATTATAACTTTCAAATTCACACATGAGATCATCTTGCATACAGCTCAGAAACGTGATGCGAACAATGCTATTTTTCTTTTTCCAAGCTTGATAGGCTTCTAGATCTCTCCTGCGTTGAGCTGAAGTTCCATACTCAGGTTCATCCATAGTGTGGTTGAGGGTTTCCAAAACCTCTTGTTCCTCAAGGATGTATTGAACCTTTCGGTGCCAAATATCATAATTGTCACCGTTCAGCTTCTCACCCTTATTGAGGTTAGCTACAATGGTTTTGGATGCCGAAGCCATAATAAATTGCTATAACACATTGACATAATAAACATGGAATCAATATTAGTACACCTTTTAGAGTAACACACATATTTAATTTGTAGCAAAGACAAACTAAATTAATGATAATCTAACAAAAGACACATAAATAAAAGTTCACTATATTCCCAATCAACTTCTATGTACGATTGTTCTATTATCATTAATTAGTTTAATTTGCGCAAATTTTAAGTTCTAGGTGAGAACTCTCTTGAATTCTACCAACCTATGAACTCCATTAGGAAAAATAATTATATGACCTTATGTAATTTCTACATTTTTCCATTAACACAAAAACATAGCATGATGTGAACCAACGTACAAAAAATAATCATGCTGTAACTACAATAAAAAACGCAATTCAACATGTAACGGAAAAATTATGATTTCCTACCATTGTTCGAATTTTCTTGGAACTAGAAAATTGCGAGTATATTAAACTATATACATGCTATCATTGAACCAAGCTCAACACAGCATATTTGATATCATTTTCATACAGGCCAGCTACTGTATTTCCTAAAACTTAAGAAAATACAAACTAAAATGAATAAACTATGCATTTGTACCTTAAAAGTACGTGTACATAGAGTTCCGTACACAATTTTATACATTTATAAAATTCAAACATACAAGATAACTATACCACAGTGTAGAGGACACTCATACGAACCAAACACCATTGACCACGCTCCAATCAGACCTCCCACGCGCCCACAAGCGCCGCCTGAGTGTGTGGCGCATGTGGCGCACGCGCCAGTGAGCCCAAATGGCCCTTGGCTGGTCCGACCGGTCCAACCGGGGACCGGTGCGGCGACCGGTTGACCGGTCAACGGTCGGGTTGGGTCGGGTGAACATCGAGTTGGATCACGGGTCGAGTCAGGTCACGAGTCGGTTCGTCGGCCGGTGACTGGCCGGCCAACTGCCGCCGGCAATGATGTCATCGATGACATCATCCCAGCGGTTACCGACCATTGGATGACGTCACGGTGACGTCATCACGCGTCGGTTCGCCGACCAGCGCGCGTTGCGCACGTGCTGGTTTGCCGACTGGCGCATGTTGCGCATGCGTTGGCATTCTCAGCACTTCAGGCGCGTGACGCCCACGTGCATAGGCTTTTGGCTACGCGTGTGGGCGCATTCAGCGTCCTCCAGTGGCGATCTACCCATCGTCGGACTCGTCTCGACGAGTACTTCCACCCTGTATATTTGAAAATTTATTTTGGCCGAAAAAATGTTTCGTGTCACGCCCCGAACCTCGAGCGCGTGCCCATCCCTTGGCGGTCGATAAAATTTGCGACTTCCCGGGACGAGTCGCCGACCCTTTCATTTTATTGCACATGCGGAAGCGAATTACTAATCCCCTGACATCAATAGCTTGGGATAGAAAAGCAGGAAACAGAATCACAAACAAAACATGCTTTTATAAACAACGAGATTCAAGTACAAAACGAGTCTACAAAAGGGTCGACTCTCAAAAGAGGCTGTCCTATGACATACTAATAGGACACATCCGCCGATCCTCCATACTCCTCCTCCTCAAACTTCGGGGCCTTGGTCCTCCACGACCACCTTCTAAGGACCTGAAAATGGTTATTCAATAACCAGTGAGATAATGTCTCAGCAAGTCCACGCTCTAAACTCCGATTAGGAGGGTAATACGCCTAGAGGCGTTCTAACCACACAATCACGCATTTGTATTAGATGACTTACCTCACCACAGATTCACCTTGCAGGTCAGTACAGTTTGTATCACAGATAGCCATACCGATATGAGCAATAATTAAGCTCCAACAACTGGAACGCCACACTCAATTCTCAAATCAGCATAGGGGTCCTGATTATAGGACCAAATCGTTATGACACGTCTCATTCCATGTCACACAATTTTGTCCCATAATCTGGCGTAGATATTTCACTCAACATGCGTTCCAATTGATAATTACACCCGCTCTAGGGCACGGACTACTTGAAGTTCGGCGGTCTACTAGCGTAGCTAGGCATCGTCTCACCCTATTGAGCATGGCTACGTCTCTCAAAGACGGCTTTCCCGAAGGAGTATAGGTCCAGAATTTACTGCGACCCGAAACCCAATGAGTGGGTAACCCATATAAGGTAACGTCCATCCGACATAGTTCGGGGACGGGTTCTCTTAACCAACATACGAACAATCAATCTCGGCCCAGGATACTGTGCATTGCACTTAAATGCTTCAATTAAAATGGTGATCCTGGCCTATTTTCTTCGTATTAGAAATACCCAGTGAAAATAGTCGTGTGTGGGTACACGGTTAGGTCGAACCCGAAAAGTTCATAACCTTCTCTTTGAAATCCCACTGTTTTATACATTATATAAAACTATTTTCGGTATTAAAACCCGACACTCGGGATTTTCTGAATAAATATCAAAATCCACAAATTTTGGAATAAATGACCAAAATTCCAATCGACACTCAATTTGCAGAATTTAACCAAACCATAGCAATCAGCACGAAATTCTGATCACTGGCTATCCTGACCTAATTTCCGGAAAATATTTAATAATTAAACTAATTACACTTAACTAAATCTAAACACCTCTTAAACGTCATTAGCCTACTAAGAAGAATTTAGTGTATAAATTCACCGGGTTAGCAAATACACCGGTTCACGGTGATAACAACGTGACGGCGATCGAAACTCGGGCCTACGGCGGCGCGGGAGGTTGGTGGCGGGGTGGTGTGACGCGTGGTGCGGGTGGTGTGGTGGTTGGTGGCGGTGATCGGCAAGGTACGGGTGAGAGAGAGAGAGGGAGAGAGAATTTCTGGATCTTCTTCGATGGAGTTGTCGCTGGAAATGAAGAAGAAATGAGCACCGAGGGAGAGAAAGATGGACGTCGAGAGAGGTGAAAAAGAAAGGGAGAAAGGGTAAGGTCTTCTGCTTGCTTCGTTCCCTCTGGCCGCTGATTTCGTGAGTCAACCAAATGGGGATCCCGGTGGCCGTACGCACGCAAGGCAGCTGGTGAAGACGTGGCTCCATGCATGCCGGTCTCTCTCCTTGCCGAGACAGCATGATTCTCTATGCAGATACTTGTTAGTTGACCCTATAGTCAACTAAATAGGACTTGGTGGCAGCCCGTGCGTGGAACACCATGCACGCCTCATGCAGGGACGTGCCAATCCATCGCTCAAGCCTTCGGTGTGCTGGCCGAAGGAGAAGAGGAGCGCGCGCACGTCAACAGTTCAAATTTCGTGGTAGCAGGGGACGGGGACAACTCCATGTTCCGTGTCTTTGCATGGGAAGTTCTTTCCCCTTCGTCCACGACACCTGCTGCTCCATGCACGTACGTGCCCATCATTTAGTTGACTGCCCAAGTCAACTAAATGGGTTCCAAATAGCTATCGATGGGAGAAGCAATTTGGTGCCGGCGTGTCTTCGTATGCTGCATGAAGAAGGACCGGTTCGTGAAGGCTGCATGGGTCAACAATTTCCTCTTGGTTGACTGGTTAAACAAAGGAAAAGACGTGGCCGTGGGTTCCTTGTTTCTGCATGCGCAAGGACCGAAGAATTCTTGGTCTTGCGGGTGGTGATACGAAAGGAAATTTTCGACGAGATTATAAGTTATATGAAAATTGGATCATCTCGATGCGGCAAAGATGTGACCACGAGGGTACGTCATAAGACCATCACGAAATGTGACATCTCGGTCTGGCGATGGTAATGATGAAATAGGGTCATACGTGGTGCTAACGATGTAGTCCGACGACAAATTCGTCGACCCGTCACAAATCATTACGTACTCAAGGTCCGGCGAAATCCGGATGTCACATTTCGAAAAATGACCAGAATCGTACGGGTCTACACAACCCCGAACCCATTCTTCGCTTCGGTTCGATTTTGACTATTCGGATTAGCAATTCCGTGCAATGAACATCCAAGCAGTGCATATTTCATACTCTTGATCTCGATATCAAATGGTAAACGAGGAAATTCGATAAAAAAACAAGGCAGAAATCACGACCGAGCTCTGATACCAATGTTGGATTTCAAGTCGGTGGAAGACGACTTATCTTTATCCGATGCGCAAAGAACAATTAGCTCCGGAACGAATGTTGAATTGCTGATGAAACACGAACAATACTACCTCACGTTGGTCTAAATGCAATCACGAGGAAAGCACCCGATTTCCACGGCGTAAATGTAAATTGTGCTCATAAAGAAAAAATGGAACGCCTTCACTTTGATGGAAATGAGAGGATTTTATGAACGTATGTTCTGCCAACCATGCCAACGGTTGTCTTATGGAGTCTTTTATATGACTCCATCACACCCCTTCAAATGGTGTCTTTCTGTAAGAAGATGAAGAAAAGCAGAGAGATTGAAGAACTCGAGAATGGAGAGAATATTTTTGTATATTCTATTGTCTTCACTGAATTGAATCGATGTACATCCTCAACAATTATAATACAAGAGTAAGAGTAAACAAAGAAATTAATGATCCTACAAATCAATCTATTCTAGATCTAATCTTAATTGATCTGTACAAATCGGATTAGAATCAATCAAATAATCTGTCAAGCTACGTATCTTCCAACACTCCCCCTCAAGCTGGTGGCTTGTATATGTCTAAGACACCTAGCTTGTTTAGAAGATACGCGTGTTGTCTTTGACATAGAGGTTTGGTGAAGATGTCTACAGGCTGTTCTGTTGTCCCAATTCCTCTTGCTTCAATGACTCCTTCTAAGATCTTGTCTCATGTAAAGTGGCAATCTACCTCTATGTGCTTGGTTCTTTCATGCACTATAGGGTTTGCTGCAAGTTTCAAGGCTGCATCATTGTCACAGAATAGCTTTGTTGCCCATTGTACCTGTATTCCAAGATCCTTAAGAAGACCTCGAATCCATACTATCTGACAGGTGGTTTTGGCCATAGCTCGATACTCTGCTTCAGCTAAAGATAGAGAAACAGTGGGCTGTTTTTTAGTCTTCCAAGAGAGTAAAGAATCTCCTAACTTGATGCAATATCCAGTGACAGATCTTCGACTCATGGGACAAGTTGCATAGTCTACATCACAATATGCTGTCATCTCCATGTTGCATTTTCTGGACAAGAGTATTCCAAGACCTGGACATTTCTTTAGATATTTCACGACTTTAAATGCAGCATTCAGATGTGACTACTTCGGACTGTGCATGAACTAACTAAGAGTCTGCACTGCATAAGAGATGTCAGGCCTGGTCATTGTCAGGTATATGAGCTTTCCAACAAGCCTTTGATAGCTTGAAGGATCTTCCAAAATGAAGTCATCTTCTTGAGAAGTTACCTTATCATAATCTGCGGTTGTCAATTTAGTGTTCTGTTCAATGGGAATAACAGCTGGCTTGCAACCTGACAGACCTATTTCTGAAATAATCTCCAATACGAATTTTTGCTGACTGAGCGAAATCCCTTGTTCAGAACGGGCAATTTCAATGCCAAGAAAGTACTTAGGTGCTCCTAAGTCTTTAATGCGAAAAATTGCATGCAGATACTTCTTAAAATCTCTTATGGCAGTTTCATCATTTCCTGTAATGAGAATATCATCAACATATATCATCAAATAGATGGATGACATACCTTCAGTCCGCGTGAATAAAGCATAATCATATCAGGACTGTTGGAAGCCTGCTGTTATAAGAGCGCTTGTAAATTTGGCATACCATTGCTTGGAAGCTTGTTTCAACCCATAAAGGGATTTTCGGAGGCGACACACTTTCTTCTCCCCCTGTCTTCGTAACCCCTGAGGAACGTCCATATAAATTTCTTCATCTAAATCTCCGTGGAGGAAGGCGTTATGAACGTCCATCTGGTGTAAAGACCAGTCACAAACAGTGGCAACTGTAAAAAATGAACGTACTGTGACGTCTTTGGCGACAGGTGAGAATGTTTCGTGATAATCGAACCCTTCCCGCTGAGTGAAGCCTTTGGCAACCAAGCGTGCCTTGAATCTTTCAACGGAGCCATCAGCTCGATGTTTGATTTTGTACACCCATTTACAGCCAATTGGTTTACAATTTGGCGTTAATGTGACAAGATCCCAGGTCTTATTGTCAATCAAGGCCTGTAATTCTGCTTCCATGGCCTTCTGCCATCTTGGATCAGCAAATGCTTCATTATAGCTGGTAGGTTCCTTATCCTCCGATAATCTACTGATACAGCATCTATGTTCTGATGACAAATTATGGAAGGAAACATAGGATGAAACTGGATATTGGATACCTGGTGAGTTGAGAGCAGCACATACATAATCTTTGGTCCAGGCAGGAGGTCGTGTAGCTCGACCAGAACGTCGTGGAGGATCTACTCTTGGAGGTGAAGATGTTGTTTCCCTGGATGAAGTAGGAAAGGTTTCTTCCATTTCTTCATTAGCAGAAAAATCTGCAAGTGAATTCCCTGAGACATTCTTTGGAACCTGATTCTCATCAGAAATAGGTTCTGCTACTAAAGGATTCATTTGCACATAATGATTAGGAGCAGATACTGCTAATGGTATATAATCAAGATCCTGATTATCTGACACAGGGCGACGGGGAATGCTCACTGTACTGGATTCTTCATGTGAGTGTTTTTTCATTGAAAGGAAAGACATTTTCATGAAATAAAACATCTCTACTTACAAAGAATTCCTTTGTAGACAACTCCATGACTCTATATCCCTTCTGAAGGTTAGGATATCCCATGAATACACAGCGACGTGCACGAGGATCCAGTTTGTCTCGAGGGCCCATTATAGCTACATAACAGAGACACCCGAAGACTTTGAGGTGTGTCCGCTCCGGTGCCTTGCCAAATAAAACTTCAAAAGGTGTCTTCCCATTTAATACCTGAGTAGGCATTCGGTTGATAAGATAAGTTGCTGTAATAACACATTCTCCCCAATATTCATCTGGAATTGCTGATTGAAATTTCAGAGCTCTAGCAACTTCCAGAAGATGCTTGTGTTTGCGCTCAACTACCCCATTCTGTTGTGGGGTGTATATACAAGAGCTTTCATGTTGAATTCCATGAGATGAAAACAATGAAATGCAATCATAGCTGAAGAACTCCCTTCCGTTATCAGTTCGGATCCGTTTAATAGACTTTCCGAATTGATTTTTCGAAAGAGTAATAAATGTCTTCAAATGAGAATAAGCCTGGCCTTTAGACTGCATTAAAAAAATCCATGTTAGAGCAATCATCTACTATGGTGAGAAAATAACGAGACCCATCATGATTCGCTGTATGGTAAGGGCCCTAGATATCCACATGAATCAATGATAAAATTTCATTTGCATGAGTATTCCCTAAAGGAAATGGATTACGAGACTGTTTGGCAATGGGGCATATGGAGCATTGTGCATAAGGAAAGAAAGTACTATGGCCCATTCTTAAGTGCAGAATGAAATTCTTTTCATTGCTAGTCAAATTACACAATGATGTCTTATTAAGAGATGCACTAGAAAAACTGAAATTACTTGGAAAATGTGTCTAGAAATAAAGGCCTTCAAAAAGACTACCCAAGCCCATCAGTCTGCCAGTCGAAAGGGCCTGAAAGAAGCATGTGTCAGCATCGAAGAATACCCGGCATGAATTCTCCTTGCATACTCTTGAGACAGAAATAAGATTAAACTGGAATTCCGGGACATAAAGAACACTCTCAAGTGTAATCTGAGGACTAAGCTTTATTGTTCCTGTCACATTCACATGTGTGACATTCCTGTTGGGTAATTGCACGGTGACAGGAAAAATTAATGCCTCATTCAGACTTGTAAAAAATCCCTTATCACAAATAATGTGATCGCTAGCACCTGAATCAATAATCCATACCTTTCTTAAAATTGAATTAATAAGGCAATGTGAGATACCTGAGAAACTTCCTCCTTTGTTTGAGGTTTCCAATTTCTGTAGAGCATGCATCAATTGTTGATATTGATCATAAGAGATAGGTTGGTCAGTACTTTGGCTGGTAGGTCCAGTCACTTGATAGGCAGCTGATATTTTTTTCTCCTTTTCTCCGGGCCTTCCATGTAATTTCCAACAGCTGTCAATCATATGGTTAGAACGTTTGTAATAATCGCAAAACATTTTACCCTTTGCCTTAAAATTCGGTCGGAAATTCTTTGATGACGTGGTGAATATCTGGCCGTCCACTCCTTTAATCGCGGAATCATATCCACCGTCGGATCCATCCGCGCCTTCAGGGCCAAGAAGACTGTCCGATCTATGCCCACGATCTGGATCGTCCGATCCGCGCCCACGATCTGGCCCGTCCGATCCGCGCATTAGATCTCGGCCGTTGATGCCGTCTCTTTTGTCTCTCTCTCAATTTAGGGTTTTCGCGGATCCGTCTCTCCGTTCGCCGCGGGCTGCGAGAGCGATGCTGTCGCCGTTCCTTGCATGCTCCGGCGACGCAAGACGTTGGCTCTCCTCTTGCACAGCCAACTGGTAGATCCGTCTGATCGGAGGGACAGGGTCCATGGTCAGAATCTGTGAACGAAAGGTAAAGTAAGTCTCGTTCAAAATCAGTAAGAAACGCGTAGCCTTTTCCCTTTCTTTGATCGAACGATATTGCTTTAAAGTGGATTCTGGTCCCTCGAGCTTTTCCTCGACGGCTTCAAGTTCATTCCACAAAGACAATAGCTTGTTGAAATAAGCCATGACCGTCATGTTCCCCTGTTTTAAATTGCTCAATTCCTGCATGAGCGAAATTTTTTTTGGCACGGTCGAGTTTGCCGTACATTTCTTTTATATTCTCCCACATTCTTTGAGCGTCTTCTGTGGGTGGAAGTCCGACTGCGACCTCTGGAGAGATGCAGTTGACGATCCAGGTTCAGATAAGCTGATTGCATTTCCTCCAGTGTCGCGCCAGGCGCTCGTCCGAAGGAACATCGATGGTCCCGTTGATGAATCCATCTTTGTCCTTAGTCACCAGCGCTCGCCGGAATTCCTGCGACCACCTGGAGTAGTTTTCGTGCCCAGTAAGTTGCTGGCTGATTAACTTCAGTTCAGGTCCGTCGGCGGTGGAAATGAACAGGGGGTCGCCGGATTCTGGCCGTCCAATGAAAATCGATCCTGGAAACAGCAAAAATCCAGGCAAGAAACCCGGGTAGGGATTCGCTCCCATACCCGGATTCGAACTGGCTCCATGAACCACATCTGTTTGCCCCGTATTTGCTCCGCCCGACCCGTTGGTCACGCTTGCCCCGCTTATGGTTGGTGGGCTGCCGGCGGGTTGGCCAGAGGCCCATGGCCCTTGAACTCCTGGCGATGATATATTCGGGCTAGGCCCAAACAACCATGGGTTGGGCTGCATCTGAAACAATGGCCACTGGTAAGGATGACCCACTATTGGTTGGCCCGGAATGGGCTGAACTGAGTAAGGTTGCCCCAGAATTGACTGAGCCAGAGGATTATGACTTTCTTGAGTTCGAACAGGTTGTTCGTGAGATCTGGCGGCGTCTCCAGCGGAGATAGTGTCTCGGCTTTCTGTAGTTTGCACGGGATTTTCATCCTGCGGATGCTCATCAGAGGCTGAAGGTAAGTTATTTGCCATGGTAGAAAAAAAAATTGAGATGTCAATTTTGTGCAGGATTGACGATCTCGACAGAAGGAACGAAGAAAAAGTATTTGGAGCTCTCGATAGAGGACGAAATAAAGGAAAATAGAAGGAAGGAAACAAGAGTCTTGAAGATCTCGACGAAGGACGAGATAAAGAAAGTGGAAGCAAATTAGAACTTCATTACCGCTCTGATACCATGTAAGAAGATGAAGAAAAGCAGAGAGATTGAAGAACTCGAGAATGGAGAGAATATTTTTGTATATTCTATTGTCTTCAATGAATTGAATCGATGTACATCCTCAGCAATTATAATACAAGAGTAAGAGTAAACAAAGAAATTAATGATTCTACAAATCAATCTATTCTAGATCTAATCTTAATTGATATGTACAAATCGGATTAGAATCAATCAAATATTTTGTCAAGCTGCGTATCTTCCAACACTTTCCATCGTAGCGTATCAAGGTGAAACGGTGCGTTCCAATCGCACCCCATCATGGACGTATTAATAAAATACTACAGGGGGAGTTACTTCTAGCACCTGGAAGAGGAAGGGGAAGAGGGCGGGGTTGCTTCTACGTAACACGAAAGAGGGGAGCTTCGGAGAAAGGGTTTGGCTTTCATTTCCAATCCGAGAGGCTTCAAGCTTGGACTGATATGCTCGTACGAGAACTTGGCTTTTTCATTTCGCGTTTACACCCTTCTGAAGAGAGGGGAAAAGAGGCAGCTTGAGGCTTGCGCTTTGTGAAGCTTGGGGAGTACGTTGCTTCCTTGGGACAGTACTTGTGAAGATCGTTTGGATTCTTGTACAAGTGTATCGTAGTTTGTCTCGTTGAATTACCTAAACAATCACCTCATTACTCATTGAAGAGGAGCTTTATCCTGATATATGTGATCTTGAGGAATGGCCGATGGCGTCGTTAATTATACGGCGACTCCTTTTGGAAGAGCTTATATTTCGTCCGACCGCTTGAGGAGAACTTCAATATTCAAAACCCTAATGATTAGTTCAGCGGTTAAGGAAGAAGAACCTTATACGTATGCGGATGAGGAAGATGACACGAGTTTGATTTCCTACACCACCAAATGCAAACCATTCTATGTGTGGATCATTCACCGGAGATTGACTGACGGTCAATTGCATGCAAATTACAATTCTATGTTGGGAACTTGTGATCTTGTATAGTACGGGTAATCCATTCACAATTAGGTCAACCACTTTGGCGGTTAATTCATATTCTTTCTATGGTCTCTGAGTATTTCAAAGATGAAAGTTATTGAAAAATAACAATGGCTAATTACTAGAAAAGCACCGAAATGGATAGAATTTAATCTCACATTAACTCTCTTGAAAATTCGAATCCAAATTCAAATTGTGTAAAATCTTTATATGGTTACTGTTCGATTTCAATCTATTGCTTTTAAAGACAATCCCCAAAAAAACCAATACATATGTAAAAATGTGAGTAATCCTATTTATATTATTTTAGGACACACTAGGCTCCAACACCATTCTTGATAATTTGGTCTATCTCATTATAGCTCAGGAAACTTCCCCGCTTTTGGCTGCATTTCGCGAAGCGTTTTCGATGAGTTTTCTGAAGGTCCCCGAGCCAAAGGTTTGATATTTGGTAATACAATTCGAAGGACCTTTAATGCAAAAGTTGAGCTATGACAACTTGACATTAGTTTTTTTTTTTTTTTTGAGTAACCGAGGATCAGTCTCGAGTCCCCTACAGGGGCACAAAGCCCTAGTAGCACCCGGTGACGCATTCGGACCAATGTCAGTACCTCGGGGGAGACTAGCACAGGACCCCAATATCATGGCTCCTCACTTACAACGCATTAGCAAACGTGGGTTTCGAACTTTTGACCTCGGTAATGAAGGAGAGACTCACAACTTGACATTAGTTTCGGCTTCCAACATTCCAAAAATGCTATCTCAAAGATTTAATTAATTTTCAATTTTGCCCGTACTAATATTTTCATGTGCCTGCTTTTATCCTGCTATTTTTCTACATTGTTCCACGTCTCTCTCCAACAGAGTCGATTGTGGCCCTAAATCTAGCTCGCCGGACTCTAGTAGACAATTTCCAGGGTGGTCACGCGATTCCGACAAGCTTCGTCGAGGTCGGTCGACATCGGCAAGCTTCCTCGAAGTGAGATCTGTGGGTGATAAGAGGTCAAGGAGGTGGCAGGGGTGACAGCGGCGAACGAGCCTAGGTTATGATGGCGGGGCTTTGTGTTAAAATCCACCTTAAAATAATGCATATCAACCAACAATCACATTGAGCGAAAGATCTTGGAGTCAAAGCCTTTTATCTAGATGCAAAATCATTCTCCACAAAACTCTCCCAAACGTGCCCATATACATAACACTTTGTACTCCTTACTTTTGAAATTTCCATTTTGTATTTTAGTTTTTGTCGCGAAACTCCTGATTTGGACTATAAAATTGCCGCTCTTCTTTGAAAAAGCTCTCGCCAATTTCCTAACCGTCTCCTGAGTTTTGCTCGTTGAACAAAGGTTTTTCATTACTTTAGGATTGATTAAAGTGCAGGGTTGTAAAATTTGAGGATGTAAAATGGTAAAATCGATGTAGGGTCGTGCATCAAGTTAAGATAAAGAGGATGATGGAGATCAAGTTAAATTTTGTTTCTGAAATACGCAAATCATTTTACGAAAGATTAAACTACTGTTAGCTGGTTTTTCGTAAAGATAACCACTTTTTTTAATTATTTATAAACATGTGTTCGCCGGCCAATGAAAAATTGATCGGCCGGTAAGCTAGGGGTGATACTAAATCCGTCAACACAGAAATTTTTTTCAAGAAAACGCTCCTGTTTCAAGAGGCTATTTGAAATTTTCAAAAAATTATCAATTGCCTCCAACGCTCCGAGGAAGGATTAGGTTTTAGCTCATGCATAACGTGAACTTGCCTGTTCAATTAAGAAAACCGATAAAATGTACCAACCTCAAATTTTGAGTTTCTGTCAATCAAAACAGAATTATATACTCTCAACTAAATTGTCTCATAAACAATTTATAATTGGCTATTTTATCTTAATCTATTATGTTTGGTCACGATATATATCAAACCTGTGATCTCGTGAAAATCTGGTGACCTCTTAGTTTTACTAAGTCAACCCGGTGGGTAATTTATGTTCTTTTCATGGCCTTTGGGGATTTCGAAGATAAAAGTTCACAATGGCTTGTTATTGGAATTGCACCAAAAATTTATTGCAAAAATGCAATTGAGTCATAATACAATTAAATCCTCGAGACTTGTCAATTTAGTGTGATTAAGTGCATAGTTTCGTCCAATTTGAGATATAGAAGGTATTGATTATGATGAGAGACATGTTCCTGTTGCAAGATTAGAGGCTATACGACTTCTATTAGCATATGTCTGGTTTCATAATTTCAAATTATATTAATATGGATGTGAAAAGTGCATTTCTAAATGACTATATCAAAGAAAAAGTTTTTATGAAGCAACCTCTAGGTTTTGAAGACCTAAGTAGATCCCAAGATATATATGTCGATTAAAGAAGGCTCTCTATGGACTCAAACAAGCATCAAGAGCTTGGAGTGAGAGCTTGAGCACATTTATGATTGACCACAATTTTGAGAAGAGTAAAGTGGATATGACCCTTTTTTTTTTATCAAAAAGGAGGGTAATGATCAGCTGCATATTCAAGTTTATGTTGAATACATAATATTTGGATCTACTAATGAGAATTTGTGCAAGGATTTTGCTGATATCATGAAAACTAAGCTCGGAAAATGACCTTAATAGGAGAACTCAATTTCTTTCTTGGACTGCAAATCAATCAAGCAAAAGCTAGCACATTCATTCATCAAGAAAAATACGCCAAATAATTAGCGAAGAAATTTGGATTGGAAGATTGCAAGAAAATGGAAACACCAATGTCTTCCATCGTGAAGTTTGATAAAGATGGAAAAAGGTAAGCTCGTTGATCCCAAGCTATATAAAAGCATGATTGGCTTGTTGCTATACTAGACAATATCTAGACTTGATATTTTACTCAGAAGCTGCCTCTATGCATGTTTTTAGTCTGATCCAAAAGAATCTCATTTATTAGCTGTAAAGCAAGTAATTAGATACATTGGATCATTTCGAAATTTAGGTATTTAATATCCCAAAAATTTAGATTTTATGTTATTAGGATATTCGAACGCTAATTTCGTAGCGTGCAAGATCAATAGAAAGAGCACATTTGGTACTTGTCAGATGTATGCTAATTTCTTGGTTCTCAAATAAACAAAATTCAGTTGCTCTTTCAACCACTGAAGCTAAGTACTTGATCCGAGAAGTTGTTGTGCTCAACTCATTTGGATGAAATGACAACTAAGTGATTTTGTAAAAGAAAATCCAAATATTCCCATCTTATGTGATAATACAAATGCTATTAACCTAAAGAAGAACCCTATAATGCACTCATGGGCCAAGCACATTGAACTAAGAAATCATTTCATTAGAGATCATATGAACAATAGTGACATTTGCATATAGTTTTTTGATTCAAAACATTAGCTCGCTGACATTTTCACTAAGCCACTCGACAAGCAAGCATTCGAGTTCATTAGAAGTGAATTGGAAATATGCAATCCACTTGGATGGCTTCATCTACCATCCAAGTAATATTTAATAGTAGCCTAACAATATTTGTTGAATTTCAGTCACAAATCAGCAAAACAACACATCAGATTTGAAATAGTTACCGTTACAGTACTATTTCTCTCTCCTCTTTGTCACCATTTTGACACAAAAATCGTCTTGATCGATTTGCTATCGTTTTTTTTTTCTAGATTAATTTCTCTGTAATTGTTGATAATCACTTGAAAAATACGAAAACTCGAATAAGAAAGTAGGGGTGTGCAACCGGATCGGGTATACCCGTTTCTCAGACCGGCCCACCTGGAAAATAAGGTCGGGAACCGGTTCCCGTTGAAAACCTGTCGGGGAACCGGTTCCCGTTGAAAACATGTCGGGAACCGGTTTCCAAAATTCGAAACTAGTTTAAACTGGTCCGAGAACATGTTCCGAATGATTACCCACCTAGAAACCAGTTTTGTAAGTAGAGGTCCAAAACCTTTTTTTTCCCCCGATTTCTATTATTACTCCCGCAATCACATGACGTTTTTCCTCTTAGCTCTTTCGAACACGCACGGCACTCCTCCTTTGTCATTCCTCTTCCTCACTTGCTTTCGTCCCTCACGGCTCCCTCTCGCACCGTCTGATGGATGGACAGTGTTCGTCGCCGCCAAATTCTTGTGTATCACATGGACTGGCTCGCCTAATTTTTCTTTTGTAGGAGGAGTTATGCTTACATAAATAAGTAGCTTCATGTAGTAGTTGTGGGAATAAGACTAATATTAGACCCATGTTTGTTGCTAATTCTTTGCCTTATAATTTTATTCATTATAATTAGCCTTGTGAATCTTTAATTTTTCGTTTAGTCAAAAAGTTCATGTATTTATTTATTACAAGTGCTTAATGTTTCAATACAAATTAGGAGGATTATATTATTTTCTCGCGTATTAATATAAAATTCGAAATCGTATAGGATATTGGGAGATTGCAAAACAAGTTCAAGTGGAAACAGGGTTGACCCTGGAACTGGATTGGAAAAACATGGTGGGTTGGGTACAAGGTCCAATACAAACAGGGTCAGGTATAGGGTCCAGAAAAAAGGAACCGGTTATAATCGGATCGAGTACAGGGTCTAAGTCTAGACCCTACCCACCCTGGACCTGATCACCCCTATAAGAAAGTTACTATTATTTTACAGTACTATTTCTCTCTCCTCTTTGTCACCATTTTGACACAAAAATTATCTTAATAGATTTGTTATCGTTTTTTTTTTTCCAGATTAATTTCTCTGCAATTGTTGATAATCACTTGAAAAATACGAAAAATTGAATAAGAAAGTTGCTATTAGTGTGAGTAACGGACAACATTGTGACATCTCGATTTTCCAATTCTATTTTCAGTAAAATGAGATGGGCATTTCATCTGCACGTGTATAGTTCTTTTCTCTGAGTTGGCCACTCATGAGAAGACTAGTCTATCAGGTGAAGCTATTAAGGGATTATAATGCATCAGACTCGAGAATTTGACCAGGAAGCGACCTTTCGACCGAGCTAATCTGCAAGGGTCAGTACGGCACATTTAAAAATCAATTAGAGACCGGAGATAGGTCGACTCGACAAAGGCATGCGATCAAGTGTGGATGATTCCACCAGATTACACAATTCTTGTCGATCGACATTGGACCGACTTTTTTGTCGTTTTGGTACCCTGTGTTTGTATTTGAAATCTTGAGATTCCCACGACAATCGAGAGTCGCCAATGTGTCAAAAATTTATATTGTGGCTTGAAAATGATCAACCACAGGTCAAATGCACGAAAATTCCTAGAAGCTACCCGGTAGATTAGGACGCGCTAGTATCGTGCTTAGTGAAATTAACCGTGAAATTGAAATCGAATTCTGAAATTGGAAGTCTTGTTGTGCTACAAATCATTTTAGGAACGTTGACTCATCTTCGGAAGATTTTTCATGCAAACCGAGTTTTTCGGCAAATAATCAAAGTATGGTTAATTTGGTTCGGAAAATTAGTAGGCCCGCTTTTGGTCGTACTTTTGGGACTCAAGATGGTTCTATGGTCAAGTAAAGATGTGAATTAAAGTGTGGTGACATTGGATTAATTTTATGGACTTCAATTTGGCTCAATTGGAAGTGAATTGAATGAAATTGAAGAATTTGATGTACAACTTTGCAAAATTCGTATGCCATGGTGTATAAGGCAAAATGGACCCATTGGAGGATTGTTGCGGAAGATTTGAGTGAGTGGGAAGTGATGTCACATGAGGTCATGGTGGGGCCTAAGTTGAGAAGATTTGGACAAGTGTAGGGTGCACAATTGCTCCCAAAAAGTGCATCTCACATCAAGCCTTTCTTTTTCCTTGAATCAAGGACTTTGCCTTGGGAAGGGAGGGAGAAAAGCTGCGTGGAAACCAGGAGCTCCAACTGCCCCTTCGCTCGCTCGACCGAACGCCCGCACACCCGCCGGTGGCCGCTCCTTCGCCCGTCGCGCCTAGCCGCGTGCAGCCGCAATTCTAGCCGCTGCTCCGCTGTTGTCCCGCGTTCTCTGGCCATCTACCTCGCCGTTTGTCAGCCATCAAGCTGCCTGGCAGCCAGTCGAGTAGCCCCTTGCCCGCACGACCACCGCACGACCACCGGTTCGTCGTCGCCAGCCAGCTGAGGCCAGTAGCTCGCCCGTGCACCTGTGGCCATCGTTCCCCACTGCTCACGAATCTAGCATTGTCATCCACCTCCGTCCTTGGTCGCTAGCCACCGTCGAAGCTAGCAAAGACCCGCCGGAGCCTCCGCCGAAGCCAGTCGTCGTCGGTGTCGCTTCTCCTTCGCCCGCGCGCCTGGCCAGCTCGATTACTGCTCCGCCTTTTGTCTGTGCGTCCCAGCACCATCGTCCGTTCGTCCAACTGCTGTTCGTCGTCGCCAGGGCCGTCGGAGGTCTCGCCTGGCCGCCGTGAGCCACCGCCAGTCACCGCCTGAGCTGCCGCCGTCCATCCCCACCGTTTCCGCGCCTAACCAGCAAACCAGCGAACCTCTTCCGGCCAAGGTCAGTAGCTGGAATTTCAACAAGCTCCAGATCTTCAAGGCCCGTTTTGGGTGCGTTTCGGTCCTCTTTTGGTGCCGCCCCATGGAGGTTTGTCGACCGCCTCGCTGTTGTCTTTGCCGGAGACTCATCGGAAAGAGATTCCAGTGAGTTTAACTCCCTAAACCTCGATTAGAGGGTTAATAATGCTTTAGGTGTGCTTAGTTTATGTTAAGTGTTATTAGGTGGTTAGTTTAATTTATTTAAGAGTAGATTAGATTAAGGTGGTGTTTAGTTTAAAGTATGTTTAATTAAGGCTAAGTAGGTTTATATTAGAATAAGCCTTGATTTAACTTTAATGAAGTATTTTTGGATTAAATTAATATTTCGAAATTATTTAATAATTTAATAATAGATTATTATTCGAAATTATTACAATATTATTATTTAATTAATTTTCGGAATAAATTTAATTATTTAATAAATTCCGAAAATTGTTTCGGGACCCTAAATTCTCAGAATTTTACACTAATCACTGCCGTGTATTCAGATTATTAATTTGATGGCTGGATATTGCAAATTGAATGTTGATTGTGAAAAATATGGATTTATTCAAAATAACCCCGGGTGTCGGGTTTGACTCCGAAATTGGATTTTATGGATTATTATTTTAATGGAAGCCTTGAGTGAAATGCAAAGTGCCTTGAGTTGAGTATGAATTGTTGTGTGATAATTAAGAGGAATTGTCCTGAGCTGTTGAGCTGAATTTGCCCCTTTATGGGAGGCCCCACGCAATGGGCTTGGGTCGCAGTTGATTCTGGGCCTATACTCCTTCGGGAACGCCGTCGACGTAGTGATGAAGCCGCGCTCCATGGGGGGAGGCGATGCCTGGCATTAATGTCAGTAGATAGCCGAACTGCGAGTAGGCTATGCCCTTGAGTGGCAGTGAATGACAATTGGAACGCATATTGGGTATTGATTGACGCGCTGGATTATGGGACGAAATTGTGCGGCATGGTATGGGACGTGTCATAACGGTTCGGTCTTATAATCAGGACCCTTGTGATTGTTGTTTATATGCAAGTGATTGTGTTCCAGTTGTTTAAAAATCTTATTACCTGCAGGGAGGAAATTGAGGCAAATGTGAGTCTCATTGTTTGTGATGATGTGGCTAGGCCATACTTGGGTGTATTTTCTTTCTAATAGGAGTTTAGGGGGGGTGAACTTGCTGAGACAATGTCTCACCCCGTTGTGGGCTTACATTTTTAGGTCCCTAGTGGACGGAACAGCCAGTTCGTTATGGTTGGCCTTATGGAGTTATAGAGGTGAAGTTGAAGGATTGGTGATCGTGTACGACTTGTAAGTCGTAGGACGGTCTCTTTTTATAAGTCGGCCTTTTGTAGACTTTTGGTTGTAGACCTCTGTTTGTAAGCTCCATTGGTTTATGTATGTGATTGGTTGTGAAATTGCTTCCTGCTTTTCTATCCCGTATTTCCTTGTCTGGGGTTTTATAATACGTTCCGCATGCGCATAATAATTGAATGGGGTTGGTGACACTACTTGGGAATGTCGCATTTGAATGACCATGGTGGGATGTTAGCGCGCTCAAGGTTCGGGGCGTGACAACATTCTGAACGTGGCTTTACTGCATCTAATTATAAGGAGATAGTGCACATCATTTCTCACAGAAACCGCTCATCTAAACTGCCCCTATTCTCTTCTTATATTCAGCCAGTCTTCGCTCTCTACATTCAACACTCACAGTCTTCTCTCCAAACAAATCTCTTCATTTCTCTCTTAAGATGGCTCCCAAGTCTCGTTTTCCTTAGATACTCTCTAGAATATCATCTCGTCTCTCCACTATTCTCTTAAGAGCACCAAAAGGAGGACCTTCAGAGATTGGTTTAACTAAGCAACAAATTGCATCCACTGAGGTATCTTTAAGCCAAAGTGTTCAAACGTCTCAACAGGTCGGAGAACATGGAGCATCGCAACAGCTAGCATGGCTATGCCATCCTCAACAGAAGCAGTAACGCCCATTGCCAAAACGTTTAAGTCTTGGCTGCAACTTCAGCAAGAAATGGCCATCGCACCTACTGTTCCCCTGCTGCAACTGCCTACGCCAATTCAGATGAAGAATCTCCCACCGGAGAAAGTAGTAGAGCTTCAGGAAATGGTTCACAATCATGCTCCTGAATCCAGCATTGTTGAAACTCAACCACTAACGCCGCCTACTGCACCGTCTTGTTGAACAAACATCTCCTAAAAAATCCTCCAAAGACAAAGACGAAAAGGATGCTGTTGTTGACATAGAAGGGAACAGTGAGCCTATTGAACAACCGACTATGGATCAACCCACAATGCCATCCATCAAGAAGTCCCTGCTCCAACTGTTGAACAACCAGAGGCTACTACCGAACAAAGTGAGCCTCAAACTGAAATTGAGGAAACATCAGGTGACAAGCGAAGAGAAATGACGATGAACGGGTATTTCAACACTTCGAGCCCACTGAAAGCTTTGAAATTAATCCCTCTTTCGATTCTCAAATGTTTTTAAGCAAAGATCATGAACAAGCTTTTCAGTCTTTTGACAAACTTGGTCCCATACCCCAACACTATGTTGATTTTGACTACCTCGATGTTCACGATATCTTCATCTCTGAGCTCTTTGAGGATCTCAAGCTAAAATTATTCTACTCCCTGAAAAAAGTTCATCTCGATTTTTGTGATCTTGTTTTATTCAAATCTTCACTTTCCAAGCCACGATTCATTCGTCTTCGCTTTTGAAAAGAAAAAGTTTACTGTCATTATGGATGAATTGGCTGAAATTATCAAATCTAAGTACGGTGTTTGAAAAGATCCCTGTTAAACCAAATGAAGGTTACAACTTCGTTCTAGAAATTCCAAATTTCACTTGAAATTTTATAGAATTGTTCCTTTGAGCCAGCTACCTCTCAAAGTGACTCATCCAAAAGATTTTGACCCTCTGCCTTCATCCGAAATCTTCTTTCAGCAACGATGTATCCTGTTATGAGACTAGAGTCATTTGGGCTATTCTCACCAAATTCGAGAGACTAGAGTCATTTGGGCTATTCTCACCAACTTCGAAATTTTCTCCCTTGCACACATGATTTTTATCCACATGTATCGGACGGCACGATGCATCGATCAGTTGAATCTTTCTACATAAAGGAATTGACTTTCATAATATCGCCCCTAAAAGTTTGTTGAACGTAGAGATTAGGAAGAAAACACTGGACAAAATGATGCTCAGAATGACTCCTGATGGTTCAGTAAATTAGAAGGATGAAGTGATCCTTATAGGCCAAGGAGATGATGAACGAGCAAATTTTGTTCTGAAAAAAAGATTAGCAGAACAAGCTGAGAAGGAAAGGAAACAAAAATATTTGCAGAGACAATCAACTGCTCCTCCTTGAGCAGAAAGATTGCCATCCTCGGTGGAAACTTCTGCTTTCAATGCTGTCGCCCTAGTTCAACTCCAAGCTGATGTTCGAGAAATCAAAACTACCATATCTTCCATCTCCCGAAATCTGGTGAAACTTGAACGATCAATCCTGAACTTGGAATGTTACAATCCCCTCAACCCTATCCCAGAGAAACATGAACCTTCTACCTCCTCCCAATAGAGAAAGTGTACTCACACCTCTTAGACGTTGCTATCTTTTGTGATCTTGTTTTTCTTTTTGATGATGTTAGATGTACTCCCATGCTTTTGAGTTAATGACATTATCTTTTGCACATTGCCAATTGTTCTTACAGTTTTTTTTTTTTTTTGGTTGATGGTAAATGGGGGGAGAGACATAGATTCTTGATGTGAAATTTGATGATTTTATAAAATATGCTCAAAAATCTTTAGCATCAAGATGGGGGGAGTTATACGCATTGCTGATAATGTTGTCCCTTAATGCCTGTCTTTTGATGATTTCTTTTTCGAAAATATATCATGTTGTCCATTAAGGCCTGTCTTTTGATGATTTCTTACTTATCTTATACATTCTCAATCATCATAAGATTGTGGATCCTAGTAATTCATTCTTATCTTCAAAGATCCTTTAGATTTAGTCTTCTCATTCCATGAAAATATTATGGAGTTTCTAATGTTTGCAAAGTGTATCTTCTTTGATAGATCAACACTAACGCGGATCTTTATCTTTTCTGTAAATCCTTCAATTATAAAAGTTCACATCTGTAGGATAGTTTTGCATCATAAAAATGGGAAGATTGTTGGAGAAACATTTCAAAGAATTTTGATGATTCCAAAACTATTCTTAGTGTAATGTTTACTATGATATTTGAAGATGTTTGTGATATTATATCAAATGTAGAAGTGATATTAGAGAAGGAAAAAGATCACGAATATGTTTTGTTGGTAAACAACACTAACATACTAAAAGATCAGTTGATTATAATGTCTGTGTCGATGCAGGAGATATAATGTCATTAGTGATGTTGGAGCAAGGACCATTCTAGATGATCGTTACATAAGTCCAATATAGCCGTTGTCGCCCGATAATGCACACCATTAGAACAAGAAGACATCAGAGTGCTGGAAGCAGACTTTTTTGTTAGACTTGTCAGAGCCATCAGCAACGATACAGTAGCAGAAGCTATTTCAAGCTAGCTTGCAAATGCTCAGGAAAAAGGATTGTATGAGCAGTTCTATATCTGAATAGCGGCACTAACGGATCTCTAATGACTCTTTGCTTTTCTAAGACATCTCCAACGATAAGATTAAAGACACTTATATATAAGAGAAGATCTTGAAGGCCAAATGCTAGACACGCAATATATGAAATCTAGAAATCTACTGGAAGTTGTGTTCTTAAAAAAAAAATGAAAGTGTTTCAATCTCTTCAGATATTCACTCTAGCGTTCTTGCTGGCTTTTAATTGTGTGAATGATCAGTGTACACGAGTGATAGCAATACCCAATTCTTGATAGTGTGATCCATCATCTAATAGGAATGATATTTGCTGGTTGTAACTTGTTTAATATATTACTAGCGCAATCCAGCTTGACTTGTGGTTGTTAGTGTGGACAGTGGACGTAGGCATAGGGATAAAGCTGAACCACTATATATCGTTGCTTTTATTTCTCTCACTCTTAATTGTAACAGCACTGAACTTGTTCACTATATTTAAAATATTTGTTGGACTTGATCTTGAAATAATAGCTGCCAATTTCTTCAAAAACGTTAAAGTCTTTTAAAAAAACAATCTATCCACCTACCTCTAGGTTGTATTGTTAGCCCCAACAAGTGTTTAGAAATAGGTGTAGCTTCAGGGAGAGCCTAGAGATATTAAGAGTGAAGTCGATATGATAGGGTTTGGAGAGTCGCTAGATTCCATGGCAGCTGACAATTGTTCTTAAGTCACAATTGATGAAAGTTCGGGCTGGTCAGCGGATGTGTATGAGATAAAGCAACAATTATATGCAACTATTGAAATAGATAATTTGAGTGCAGTAGAGACAACTTCAAGTATGGAAATGTAGAGAGAGATGGGTGGAATGTTGTGAATGACTTGGAGGAGTGAGAAGCGTCAATGCCTTTCAACATGCAATTCAAAATTATGTAAGTACCATACTTGCTACACATCATAAATTGTCTAGGTTGTTACCATGTATTGGATAGAGGTGGAACAATTATCCCATGCTTTACATGCCAGTAATGTTGCTTGCTTGAATTATGTTGTGAATAGTACTAGGCTTGATCTATCACATGTGATTAAGAGAAATGTAAATGGTTAATCCATGTATACATTGCAATGCTATGAAGTGGATCCTCCTGGTTTTGTTAGGGACAACATATAGTGGTGTATGTTTTGGGAGAAGGCAGTTCAAATAGTGTGGCAGTAACTAGATTTGTGAACCCCATGTCATATAGGGAACATGAAAGATGGTCGGTTGTTGTGTAGTTATGCCTTTGCTTCTGTTAGTCATGCTATGTTTTGGACGATGTCGTTGAGAGATATGGTGAGTATGATAAGAGTTGAAGAGGTGGTGTGGTTTAATGACTTTGGTGAGTGATGGTGGTGTGGGACATCCGACATGTGGCCCGATTTCATTCCTCTAGACAAGTCCAAGCTTTGCTTAGACTTGATAGACGTTTGTGATGGTTAGGCGTCCCTCTGGGCGTTAGGAGAGCTGGCATAGATGACAAACACTATAATTTGGCTTAAATGTCGAATCAAGGTCAAGAATTGTTAATTATGTCTCCAGTTCGAACTATAGCGAGACTTTGGATGGTAGCTCTTACATTATTTCTTTTGGAGCGTGAAAAATAAGAAACGAGAATCCTGAATATGCACCCGGTCAAACCGAATCTGCAGAGAAACAACAAAGGTAAGCTTTCCTTTTGGTTCGGCCAATTGCCTGATTTGGGGGATTACTTTTCTTTATTATAATATTAAGAGAGTTATGGGTCAAAAACGCAGAACCATCGTGAGTAGGCCTTCTATTGTTGATGCGTGCGCGGGCTGTTAATTCAAGAAGTGGCTGCGACCGTCGAGCAATTACGTGAAGGTAAATTCTGTGGGTTTGGATGTACTTTAAGGCTGGAAAATATTTGAACATATGAGCAATTGTAGCTTTGTAACTGTCTGATTTTTTTTTTTCAGAGTAATTCTTCGATTAATTAATGGATTATTTGTTGTTGGCCCTCTCTATGAAATAAGTAACAACATTTGGACTGAACCATGTTAATCTTAGGTATTCCTTATTGTTGCTTGTTCATTGCTCTAGTGATTTCGCATTGAAAAGATCCATTATTTATTTTTTTGCGTTCTATTATAATAGGAAGGGTGGTGGATGAAGCTCTTCACATGGAAGCAGTGCGGGTAGAGGAAGTAGCTGCACTGGATGCAGCCGAAGACGTCCACAGACGCTGCGATCAGGCATTCAAATCCCAAGCACTGAATCCGTTGGTCGAGCCCTGGGGTGAAAGGTTGATAAGGGATCAAGATGTGTGGATGACTAAAATGCTTGTGGAATTCCATCTATGTTTTGGGCTCTGTGCGCTCGTCTGTGAGAGAAGGGAGGAAGGGAGGTCGGCTTATAAACTCCATTAGGAACTCCTCATATATGTAGGAAATAGTGGAGGTTCGGGAATCAATGGAACAAATATCGAATCTCCTGTTTATGACGTACTGAACAAAGTCAATTATAGTATACAAAAATTACACAAAAATTCATGTTTTCAGTTGGATCTAACGTGAATCACATTATATCTTGATATGTGATTGACATTAATCTATTAGATTAACTCTATATAACAACTTCCCCAAGCAAGGTCAATTATATTTCTTCTTTGGCGCTTTAAAGGGTATATAACATTAATTAGCTAGTATATAACATGCACAAAGAAAAAGAGAATGTTGATCAACCAACTCTAACTCTCTCTCTCTCTCTCTCTCTCTCTCTCTCTCGTTGATGCTCAGCCATGTTATTGGCAAAGTAGTGCGATCCTTCCTTCGATTAACTCGGTTTGTCCCCGTAATCATACCAACACACACTTTAATTTTTTGCATGATGTGTCCTTATTTGAATAGTAAGTCAACTTGTTTCATATTCCCCGTACGCTTTATTAAAATTTCAAAACTATACTTTTGATCCCTAAATTTGAGCATTTTTTTCCGGTCAGATCCTCTTCACATTTAGTTTGTTTTATCAAGTCATTGAATTTGCATAGCCTTTTCTAATTGAATCCTTTAGCTCCAAATTTATTAATTGGAGTCGCCATACCTTATTAGAGAACTTTTGTATTTTGTGCTATTCTAATTTCACCACCTTCTTGTTCTTTCTATCCTCAAATTTTTTGGCATACTATTTAATTACTACGAACACAACAACAAAATTTTAGCATATTACACTTAATTAATATTTCACTTCTTACAAAGTATATGGTCTAGGGGTGATGTATACTAATTCTACATAAAGAGTCACCGGAATCTAATCCAATATAAAATTTAAATTTGTTGACCAAGACTTTGCTTTAAGAATGCATAGTTAGTGCAGAGGACACGAAGTAATTCCATGGGTCCCTCTTTGCTCCACATCACATTGCCTTCTCATGTCATTCTTGTTTGATTCGCCTTGGATGAGGATCATCGTGTGACAAGAATCTTAATTATTTCCTAATTATAGTGCTATTCCCAATATTGTTAATGTCCATTTTTTGTTTGTCTAGTTCTAATTGGTCTTAGGTGACTGCTAAAAAAAAAAAAAAATCTTTTTAGTCACATCGCACCAAAAAAGATTTGACGACCCTAAAATTATTTTTTATTTTTTTTCTCGTGGATGTCACGACTAATTAAAAGATCATTTGAAGTTAATTAAATGAAGTAAATCCTATTGTGATCGAATTAGCCTATACACGGAGGAAATTTGGTCAGCATGGGAGGTAAAGTTGGCTTGTCGTGCACTTTGGGGTGATGCGCCTACGTGGTTTTGTTAAGTTTGAAACTGAACACCCACCTTTGGATTTTTGATACCAAAGGATCATCTTCACTCATAAGATAAAATCCGGCATTATGACTTTCCCTATTTGGATCTTTGTTTATAATTCCTTGATTCCAGGGAAATAAAAGCAAAAGAAAGGTTGAATGGACGAAACAGATTGATGTTCCCATGACTTTTCCCATGTGAACTGTCCCGACTACACCTTGTCAAAAGAAAAAGGATCATTTACTTGACTTGAACTATTGCACTTTTTCAATTAAATATCATATGCCAATTACAACTTGTTTACTCTTTTGAGTAATTATATGCCTTTGGGATTAAATATATACGAAGTTTTTTTATAATTCCAATAATTATTTTTTAAATAACAATATGACTATATTCAAAAGTTAAAGATAATAATATAATAGCGGTGGGCTTTGTTACTATCAATTAATAATTCGTCTGTAAGTACTCAAGAAGCAAAATCCAATTTGCATATCAATGTAACAAGTTAAATACGGGTACAACATTAATATCAGAGGTACTATTTTGAAACAAATTCTGCTTCACCATAGTAGGGATTTTGCTCTCTTTTATGTATAAGCGGTATTTTTAATTTTAATAATAAATCCCAAAAGTATAATTTATAGAAAAGATACATATTATAATTTTTTTTTTTTGGTCGGTGATACATATTATAATTGAAAAATGAATGTAAAGTTGATTATAAATTGTGAAATAAATCTACTTACATATACAATTAATACTGTTATGCTTTTGAGTAATTGAAAGTTAAGATTTATATGTGCGGAAAAGGCTCAGTTCGTCACCCCTACTAAACGGCCCGTAAATTCAGGTAATGGAAAGACACGATTGACAATGAAAAATAGTAGGCTCCCATGGTGTTTTAAGCTTTCATTGACTGACTTGATCATCAATAGTTACCTTGCATGTCACGGCCCATAAATTCTGTCATGACTTTTCTTGAATTGATGAATTCAACATGTCTTAGTATGAGAGAACATGTTACCCGCTATTATATATTCGTGAATTGTTTCGAAGCAACATTGCAAGAAAACTTAAAGAGACTTGAGCTGAGTGCACTTTGCTACAAATCCTCATGGACCTTCCCTATAGAGATCGAGTTTTATCCGAGTCATTCTCATGCTTAACTACCATCATTCTTCTATTAGGGAGTGTCCTATCTTTAGTAAAAGCTGGTAAGAACGAGATTGATCGGTTTGCTTTGCTAGATTTCAAGGCTCGAATAGTTGATCCTGGCGGGGTTTTGAGCTCATGGAATGATTCTAGCCACTTCTGCAAGTGGTATGGCATCACATGCGGTCGTAGACACCGAAGAGTCACCATACTAGACCTTCAGTCCAAGAACCTGGCTGGGGTCGTGCCACCCCATATTGGTAACTTGAGCTTTCTGAAGGAAGTCTATCTGCAGAACAATAGTTTCCACTCCGAAATTCCTCCGCAATTTGGCCACTTGTTTCGGTTGCACAAGTTGTTCCTTAATAACAACTCGTTCAGCGGACAAATCCCTTCGAATCTCTCCCATTGCTCTAATTTGCTCATTCTTAATATAGGTGTCAACAAGCTGGAAGGAAATTTGCCTACAGAACTTGGGTCCTTGTCTATGCTCCAAGAACTTTTACTTCAACGCAACATCTTGACGGGAAACATTCCACCGTCATTTGGAAACTTATCGTCTCTTCAAGTCTTCACAATATTGATAAATAATCTTGGCGGTACGATCCCTGAGACTCTTGGCAGGCTAAGAAATCTATACATCCTTAATCTCTCCATCAATAAATTTGTCGGTACAATTCCTATCTCGATTTTCAATATATCCACTATGATATACCTTTTTGTGGGTTCAAATCACTTAAAGGGGGGCTTACCCAGTGATTTAGGCTTCACTCTTCCAAATATCAAGAAGATCATTTTGAGTGAAAACCACTTCACCGGGTCCATTCCTGAGTCAATAGCCAACGCCTCTGATCTCGATAAGTTCATAATTGGGGCGAACAACTTTACAGGGAAAGTTCCTTCTTTCTCAAAGATGAGAGGACACTATTGGTTTGAAATTAGTAGTAACAACTTAGGAAGTGGGGAATCTGTTGATTTGGATTTCCTTTGCTCTTTAACCAATTCCACAAACTTGAAAATCTTAGCTGCATGGGGCAATGCTTTCAGAGGACCAATACCCAATTGTATCAGTAACCTCTCTATCACCCTTACACATTTTTTGTTAGACCTGAACCATTTTTCTGGAACCTTACCTTCTGGAATTGGAAATCTTATCAATTTGGAAATCCTGTGCATGGAGGGCAACAACATCCTAGGAAACATTCCTTTTGAGATTGGAAACTTGAGCAAATTGGGGTTTTTGGATCTTAGTTTAAATAAATTCTCGGGGAAGATACTAGAATCTATCGGGAATTTAAGGATGTTAACCAAATTGGGAATGGATAGAAACAATCTCTGGGGTACGATACCATCGTCTCTAGGAAACTGCCAAAACCTACTTCTCTTGGACCTTTCAGTCAATAACCTCAGCGGTAACATTCCCCTGGAAATTATGGGCATCTCATCTTTGTCAATTTTTCTTGACTTGTCTCAAAATAGTTTGACCGGCTCCCTTCCAAGAGAGGTTGGAAACTTGAAAAATCTCGGCAAATTGTTTCTTAACGGAACAAATTATCTCAACAAATTCCAAAAAGTATCGGCAGTTGTACAAGCATGGAAGACCTATATGTGCAGGATAATTTCTTTGAAGGGCCCCTACCATTGACTATGAGTTCCATGAAAGGCCTTCTGGTTTTGAATGTTTCCCACAACCGATTCTCCGGCCATATCCCGGAATATCTAGGGTTGCTGAATCTGACGAATTTGAGCCTATCTTACAATGATTTCGAGGGTGCATTGCCTACGGGAGGAGTTTTTAGAAGTGTCATTTCAACTTCAATTGTTGGAAACAAGAAGCTTTGCGGGGGTCTGCCAAATTTTCAACTACCAAAATGTGACTGCAAAGAGTCCAAACATATGAGAATAAGTGGAACCACAAAAATCCTGATATCCACATTCTCTGCTCTTACAGGAGTAGCCTATGTACTCACTTTGTTATACTTCTTTTGGTTTAGACACAATAAGAAGGCATTAGCTTCAAGTTCTTTTGAAATTGGGCTTTTGCATGTTTCTAATCACAGCCTATTGAAAGCGACGGGTGGATTCTCTTCCACCAATTTACTCGGCATGGGCAATTTTGGGTCCGTGTATAAAGGGATTCTTGATCAGACTCAGTTGATCGTGGCCATCAAGATTCTTGACCTTACATGTCATGAAGCTTCCAAGAGCTTCATAGCCGAGTGTGGAGCCTTGAGAAGAATCCGACACCGTAATCTCGTGAAGGTACTCACAGCATGTTCTGGGTTTGATTTTAATGGAAATGATTTCAAGGCACTGGTTTATGAATTCATGTCAAATGGGAGCTTGGATGAATGGTTGCACCCAACTACAATGCAGTGTACATCAAGAAGCAAGTTGAGTCTACTTCGAAGAGTGGATATTGCCATTGATGTTGCTTGTGCACTTGATTATCTCCATCATCACTGTGAATCGCCAGTAGTTCATTATGATCTAAAGCCAAGCAATGTCCTTCTTGATGGTGAAATGATTGGACATGTAGGTGATTTCGGGTTAGCCAGGTTCCTCCTAGAAGCAACGCATAAGTTATTGGTCGATCAATCAAGCTCTGTTGGAGTGAAAGGATCGTTTGGTTACATAGCTCCAGGTAATGACGCAAAAGTTTGGCTTTTAAATTTTTTTTCTCATATCGAACATGCAATTGGAGATCGATCCTTAAACAAAAAGCCAAGTGCATGAAACATTACTAGGATATAATTCAATCTCAACTATTCATCATGCATGACTATGCTCTATTGACTATTGTAGAGTATGGCTCAGGAAGTGCAGTATCCACAAAAGGAGATGTATATAGCTTCGGAGTCCTCATTTTGGAGATGTTCACAGGCAAGAGGCCGACTGATGACATGTTTGAAAATGGGCTGAACCTTCATCGCTTCACAAAGGTAGCTCTAGCAAACCGAGTGGAAAAGGTAATTGATCCCATTCTGCTTCAGGAAAACCAAGAGTCGGAGAAAAGATGAACCGTTGCTCTAGATGGCAAGAACAAAAGCTGGTTGGGCACTTTGGAGTGTCTGGTTTCGATCATCGAAATAGGAGTGGCTTGCTCTTTTGAGTCTCCGAGGGAAAGAATGGATATCATCGATGCATTGACTAAACTCCAAGGAATCAGGAAGAAACTTTTTGAATTCATTGTCATTGCCTAGATGATTGAAAATCAGAGCTTCATATGGAGTCATGTGGTCTTCGGGGTCATTACTTTGTCCAAAATAGGATGTGGGATTTGGCCATTCACAAAGAATTTGAATATGGCGATAGCGAAACCACAAGTGATGGAGTCTAGTGATGTAGCAGTTTAGGGAAGACAAAAATAGTTTACGTTGTCTTAAGTAGAAGATCAATGTCCTTCAATTGTGTGAAAATAAATATACTTTGTTTTGCTTTAGGCCACAAACACTATTGTCATGTGTTTGAAGGGATGTTTTAAGTTTGCCATAGTGTATTATCTTGAACATGTTTTGTATTTGTTGACATGTTTTGTACATGTATATGCATTCTGTTTGTGGGAATAAAATGAATGTTTTTGACAGTTTGAAATATTATGGGGTGAGACCAGACAACTTCTTCTTTTTCTCCACTAGTAGAGTCAACTTAAGAAGATACTCAAGTAATTCAACCACGAGAAACATTCTGAAGCAGACGATAAAGTCAAACAAGATAAGAACATTGGGTACAGTAAATGCTGGCATTTTTTCACTTAGAATGAAACTGCAATAAAGTTTACATGTAATGTACTCCACCAAAGCATAAAATTACTTCACTGAACCAAACTATCATCGACAAACTAAAAAACATCTGCAACACTACTTCACTAAAACCATCAGTGAAAAAAAGAAAGAGCCACAACACCACTTCACGTATTGCACCAAATCATAATACTACCTTACTAAACTAATCCATGGTCAACAAACAAAAAAAATCCACAACACTATTTCACTTAACTCATAAGTGACACCAACCAAAAAAGAGCCACAACATCATTTCACCTACTCCGTCTAACCATAACAATACTTCATCGAACCAACCCAGCATTGACAAACCAAAAAACATCTACAAGACTATTTCACTAAACCCATCAATATTTCCTCCACTTCCTCTTGATTTTTTTTTTTTTCTTTCTTGAGGGGCCTACTACTATTTTTCAATAATGTTCCACGTCTCTCTCAAATAGGGAGGATTGTGGCATTAAAGCTAGCTCGCCAGCCTCTAGTTGACATTTGCCAAGGGTGGTCGAGTGACTTCGACAAGTTTTGTTGAGGTTGGTCGACGTCGGCAAGCTTCGTCCAAATGAGATTTGTCTCACCTTGGGCTGAAGGTTGCGTGACCAAGACGATTGAGGAGACGGTAGGGGCGGCAGCAGTGGATGAGTGTAGGTTATGATGGTGGAGCTCTGTGTTAAAATCCACTTTAGAATATAAGTGTATTAACCAACAATCACATTGAGTGAAGATCTTGGAGTCGAAGCCCTTTGTCTAGATGCAAAATCATTCTCTACAAAACTCTTCCAAACGTGCCCATATACATACCACTTTGTATTACTTGCTTTTGAAATTTCCATTTTGTATTTTAATTTTGTCATGAAATTTTTATTTGGATTATCGTGAAGATAACCAACTTTTTAAATTATTTATAAGCACATGCTCATCGGCCGGTGAAGAATTGATCAGCTAATGAGGTAGGAGTGATACCAAATCTGTTTACTCTGAAAATTTCTTTCAAGAAAACCCTCCCGTTCCAAGAGGTTGCTTGAAATTTTTGAGAGATTATCAATTGCCTCCAAAGAAGTATTAGCTTTTAACTAAAGCATGACATGAACTTGCCTGTTCAACTAAGAAAACTAATAAAATGCACCATCAAACCTCAAAGTCTGAGTTCTCGTCAATCAAAACCGAACTATAAACTCTCAACTAAATCGTCTCATCAACAATTCATAATCTCTAATTTTATCGTTTTCCATTATGTTCACTCACCACATGACTTGAACTCGTGATCTTATGAAATATGAATGATCCCTTTCCCTACTAAGTCAAACCGATGGGTAATTTATATTCTTTTAATGGTCTCTAGAGACTTCAAAGATAAAAAGTTCGCAATGGTTCTTATTAAAAAAAAGTACTTAAAACTTGTTATAAAAGTGCAATGAAGTTATAGTACAATTAAATCTTAAAACTCGTCAATTTAGTGCAATTGAGTGCACGATTTTGTTCAATTTGAGCAATAGAAAATAAGAGAAAAAAGTGAACAATTCAAAAGTGAAAGACCGTCACACAAAGAGAGTGATTGGTGTCCAGAGTAGTCTTGGACTTGAGTATGTCCTTAAATTACTTCATCTGAATTATGGGATGTAAAATTTGAGCGTATTTCACTTGGGTGGAGAAGACAAATATTCACCCAGGAACAGGGGGCCGTCGGGGGAAAGATGGACTCCATGTCTTCTCTTTAGATTGGACTACCGCTAGGTAGGTAAGTATAATAACTTTCCGCGTTTGGGGTGAGATGGAAGAACTCGCAAAAGTTTTTATTGGATCGACAGGGTAGTCACGAGTCAACAACCCTAATCTCTGTCCCAAATGATTTTTATTTATTTATTTATTATTCAGCCCTTTTCTCTCTTTCCATAATTGTTTCATTTTTTTTTTTTTGGGCAATTTTTGTCGCATATCCTCGAAAAAACAGCATTTTTTGTAGTTCAAATAGGGTGAAACTAACCCATATGACTAGGGCATGCACAAGTGATACGGTATTACCACTGACATTTTTGGCATATGTTCGGCTTTTATATAGATATTACCCATGTCCTTCGAACCTGTGAGTTTAGTCTCAAGATTACTCTCGGCCTTTTTTTTTTTTTTTAAAATGAAGCTAAAGAAAGTAGTTAAGTACACTAATTTGACAGGTTCTATTACCTTCATTGAACTTGTTGAATGTTTTAAAGACTTTTGGCGCATGTCCCACTTATCAATAAGTATGTGAATAACCCTGTATTGTTATTTATATTGATTTTTTTCATTAATTAATCACCTTTCCTTATCATAAGTCAAGTATGAAAAAAAAATTATATCATTACCTATTTATCCCGCCAACTCTTTTTTATTTTATTTAAATGATCCAACAATCATCATTGTTACATGAAAATCAGATGGCCCAAGATCTCAACAACATAGATTTCACCGAATCATTCATCTATTTCATCGGAACGAAACACTTTCCTTCATCTAGTTGGTAATCAATCTAGTGTGCGACCTACACAGAGAAATGCAAAGGTAAAACGTTCCACCGCTTTGAAATTACTAATCATCGACCTCCGCTCACGATCTCTTCTCCATCTTAGGGAAGTTACTATGCAGGTTAGACTTAATCATAGACGGCTCATGAGCTCATTAGGGCCAATACGAGTTTGTGTAAGCGCGCATTCAGTCATATAGCCCGAGCCTGACCTAACGAAGTCCGAGCTGGGCTTGCCGAGCTCAAAAAAATGTCATGAAGCTAATTGTTTTTGGGCGGGCATGTGCAACTATTAGTTAGGTTCAAGTCGGCTCGGGTCGGCACAGAGAGGACACCTCAAAGATTCGCTTTGAACCCTTGAATTTGAGTTTTTCCCTCAATCAAAACAGAACGTTATGCTCTCAACCAAATCGTTCTCATTACCAGTTCACAATCTTCAGTTCCCATCATTCTCCGAATTTACAGAAAGGGGCGTGGCAGCAAAAGAAGTATTTTCACAGATTCGTCCAAGACAAAGAAGAGAGACTTTCGCATTCACACCCCCCACAAGGCACGTACTCTGTCTACGCTATTTCCCAATATTACAAATCCACCCCCCATTTCTTCTTTTCTTCCTTCTTCGAACCCTTAGTCTGTACCCACTATTACAACTAATCACTAAAAATGCAGCCTAATTACAGCAAAAGAAGCGCGTATTGCGCGCATGCTCCTCCTAGTTTCTCCAAATTCCGGATCGGCCCCCCCTTCCTGAAAAACTCGCGGAAAGGTCCAGACCTCGAGAACTTCGAGATAGAGAGAGGGAGAGAGGCGATGGAAATGGATCTGAAATCGGCCAGATCTGATCTTCAAAGATCATCTATACTTGGCGGTATTCGAAAGAGCTCTTGGTTTTCCTTCACAAGAGATCGAGCCGGAGCAACCGCCGGAGGTCCCTGGTGGCCGAATCGTCGACCAAGAGCGCCTGCTTCTTCTTCCCCTTCGAAAACGACGGCAGCGGAAGCGAGCTCGGTTCCGGCGACACGGCGAACGCCGACCCGGCGTACACCACGGCCCTCCCCCCCGGCGCGATGGCCTGCTTCCGCGCCATCTCCGGCTCTGGACCTGATCCCGAAACGACGATCGGACCGTCGCCTCCCCGGAGGACGGCGGCCTTCCCCGTCACGAGGCCGCCGGGCCGCGCCGGCTCCGGCTGGCCGGGGACGACGGGCCGCTTTCTCTGCGGGTGCTGGTGGTGCCTCCTGTTCGGCCTCGGATGAGCGGGGGAGCTCCCGTAGCTGCAGCTCCTCCGGCGGGGGTAAGCCGCCGGGGCGGCGGCACCCATCCGCCCGGCCAAGCAGTCCTGCGGCCGCAAGATCTCCGTCCCCATGGCTTCTTTTCCAACCCAACCGACGAAATCGACTGCACAAAACAACGATCGCTAGAGAGAGATTGCTCGAATGGAGCTGAACGAGCTCGGTTATGGTGGAATTTATAGAGAGAGAAAGAGGGGGAGAAGGGAGGAGGAAGGAGGGTTTCTCTCTCCTGCCTCGTTCCACTGACCTTCGCTGGTCTCGACGCGTGATAGCTAATCACTCGTCGTTACGCGGAGGACGCAGTCGTCTCTTAACGATCCCCCGTCGTTCGCAACCGTCCCCCGTTTTACCCAAAGTCAAAGCCGTTGCTCTTTTGACCAACGACCCCCGGTCGCCGGGCCGGGCCGGGCCGGGCATCGACCCCGTAAGCCTTTCACGATTAAATCGGGCCTGAGTGGGCCCCATCCGGCCCATACAGATGGGATCGGGCCCACTTGGCTGAAGCACGATGCTGTGGTGCTCTTCGAGTCGACGTGTCCGTGATAAGGACCAAGTGAGGGAAGCAGCGGCGAAGATCTTTAACGAGCCTGTCTTAGTCTGAGTAACGACCTAATCAAGAAGAGGTTCTGGACAATCTTTTGAGATAAAAGAGGGAGGCAGAAATGAATCAAATTACACACTGAATAGGGAGGAGGGCAAGATTTATGTGAAACTGTAATTAATTTATAAGAGTGTATTTAGACGTAATAGAGTGCCACTAGAATGAGTGGTCTACTGCGAAATTGCTCACTTACAAAACCAAACAGAATTAATTTAGAGCACCACAATTTAATTACACAAACTATAAAAGTTTAGAGCTTGATTGGATATCGGACCAAATTTTCAGGTCAACTGCACCAGGAAATCCCGTTCTTCGAGCTCCAATTTTTCGCCTCCATATGATCAAATTTCTCTCTTTGGTATCCTAGGATCTTGTCTATTCTGGTACGCTACGAACTACGAAGCACTCCTGGAATCAGAAGAGAAGACACACAAGCAAAAGTTAAAATAAGTACCCCAAAAAGAAAAAAGAAAAAAGAAAAATCCTGTCGACAGCAAGCGTGCGGGACACACAGAAAACGACGAGAGATGCTGGCGGCGGCGAAGGACGCGAGCGCGGCGCCGACCTTCGATCTCCCCGACGACGTGCTGCGCGTCCTGCCCTCCGACCCCTTCGACCAGCTCGACGTGGCCCGGAAGATCACCTCCTCGCCCTCTCCGCCCGCGTCTCCGAGCTCGAGTCCGAGTCCTCCGCCTTCCGCGCCGACCTCGCCGCCGCCGACCGCCTCGTCGCCGACCTCCGCTCCCAGATCGAGTCCCTCGACGCCTCCTCGCCGACGCCGCCGATCGCCTCGCCCGAGCCGACCGCGAGAAGGTCCCTCCCTCGCCCCGTATTTCAGGCACGGTCCGCGTGATCCGCGTTGAAAATCGGCGGAGGTTTGACTTTTTTTGGTGCAGGAGGAGCTGCTGAGAGAGAACTCTTCGCTGTCGGAGACTGTGAAGAAGCTGAACAGAGATGTCGCGAAGGTAACGACTGATGCTCGATCTTGTTCTTGATGGTTTGGAACTGGTTCCGATACGCTGTTTTTCCGCGCGCTTCTGTGGAATGGGAATATGATTTGTGCTTGCTCCGAGAATTCGATTTTCTATTTGAGCGTGTCGGTCTCGTGAGCGAAGAATGACGGCGAACGGCGAGGAGTTCTGTTTTTTGGTGCCTGCAGGAATCGTCTCAGACGATCTTGCGGTGATCCTTAGAAGTGAACGTTAGCTCCTAAGAAGTTTAAATGGAAATGAATGATGTCCGTGTCGCCGTTAGGACTCTCGATTTTTTGCGGATTGATCGTTGTGTATGAAGGATTTCAGAACAAAAGGAATGGATCGGCTGACATGATGTGTGATGACCATGTGGCATGTGATATTCCGATACTAGTGTGCTGTTACTAATCCCCAGCCCCTGAATTCCCGCCGGGGCCGCCACTTTCGTTGTGATTTTAAAATCCGGGCGCCACTAAGCACACTGATGGCATATTCTTAGGTCGAACTATTTCCGAGATGGTTTGGTTGATTGTGTCTGCTTTCCACGGTGACAGCTAACCCTGGTTGGTGTAAGACTTTTGAATGAGGCGCTTCATGGAATTAGTGCTTGGTTGTTTGTGCAGTTTTCCGTAATGTAGTCCTTTGGTTCTCAGAGACATATGACTGACATGTGATTGCTCTATAAGTTGTACGGGGATTATAGGATATTGGTTCTTGGGAGGTGAGCAAATGTTACTCTACTTGGTCTTCTTCCGCATAGTATTCATCTAAAGCGAGGGATAGAGTTCAGAAAGTGTATAATTGCAGAGACATGCTTCGTTAGGGTGAAACTTTGTTTTGCAATTCCTAATGGTTGGGGGAATGTGCTCGATTAAATTTAACTTTTGGTTTATGCAGTTGGAGGTAATCCAGAGGACGTTTATGCAGTCCCTTCGAGAGGATGATGAAAGCTTTGTAAGTGAGTTAGCCCAGAGCAGCTTTCGCATCCAGCATCTAAAATTTGCTTTCTTGTGCCTAAGACGTTACTTTGCTTATTAGCTAAAATACCATGAACTTTTTGATTGACTCTGTATGAATTATGAACCACAGGCAGGAACACCGCAGATTATTGCCAGGCCAACACCAAGTGGTACGATCTTTTTGCACTATGTCCTTCAGACTGATTATATAGCTTCAGTGTGATGCCCTTGGATGTATTTAAACATGGTTTACTGATCAGTTTCTAATGGAAGGAAAGGATTATTCTTGAAGTTTGCACAACCTTGCCTTGTCTTACTCTGATCTCCTGACAGATAATTTTTCTTTGCCATGTCTTTGTTGCGACATTACCAAAACAGCTATATAAAACAAATAATAGAACAGGACCAGGGCAAAATATCTAAGAATCAGGTTTGTTGATGGTTTAGAAAAATCCCTCATGGTTAATGGCAAATAAGTGCAGCATGCTTGGAAGCTTCCATTTAGGTATTTATATGCTTTACGATGTCCTGGCCGGTGATAATGTGCCATTGAGTTTGCGTATATGATGCTGCTTCATTGCATTTGTTGATTGTTTCAGACGATGATGGCTCCCCAACTCTTTCAAGATCATCGTCGGCTCAGAGCCGGTTATCAGAAATGGGAAACTCATCAGTAGATGATCCTGAAACAGAAGGTGTGTTCCTCTATTGATTTTTTGAGTACATATTTAACTCAATACCATTTCAAGATTAGGTACGGTATGCTTTCCATGTTAAGAAGATGGATGTATACTGTGAAAAAGTATCAATGTTTCTAATGTTGCCAAATCTTTTGAAGTAAATGATATCGAGTATGTGTCAGTCTCTTTAGAGAAGACCAATATTGTTTATTCAATTAGTGGGAAAGACTTCCCCCTTAAAAGGGACCGTTTTTTTTTTTAGATAAGTACAGTGATCACAAAAGAAAAATGGCATCACTCTAAATTTACTTGTGTATAGACTCGAGACCAGGGATATCGCGTGGCCTGATGATATTCTATTCGCAAATGAGCACTCCTCGGCTCACTCCTCTTGGATCTCCTCTAAGTTTATCTCTATCTGTGTCCCCTTCAAGAGTTTCTAACGCAGCATCTCCAAGACGACAGTCCGTGTCATTTGCAACCCCACTAGACAAGTTTGATGACAGGTCCTCCACGTGCTCTTCGTTGCCCTCAATCCGCCAGGGTTCTGTAGCAGGCTCTGAGGCAGGATCTCAAATGGGTGAGCATGATGCATGACCTCAAATCTTTGACGTCAGAGATCAAAGAAAAATGATTGGCGAGAGTTTATGTTAGGCGAATTTTCTGATCTTGATCTACACCTGTCATATGCTCTTGTCCTCATCTACTTCTTTGTCTGACTGTTTCAGGAAGAACTCGAGTCGACGGGAAAGAGTTCCTACGGCAAGTGAGGTGAGGATTTGAACTTGTCCTTGCTATGGATGGGTTTTTAACTTTCCTGTTGTGTTATAATTTAGACAAACACAAATTCTTACACGTGCTTGAGCTTTTGAGCATTACTGAGTGCAATTCATTCATTCAAATTTCAGGCGTTCTTGAAAGCACAAAATAGAGGTGCCATTAAAATCTCGAATTCTATGAAATGGCTTTTCTTTAACGATCTGTTGTGGACACAATATCTCTAACCACCCAATGGGACAGGATGCGTTGATACACATAATTCAGAGAGAGAGAGAGAGAGAGAGAGAGAGAGAGAGGGGTTGAAGGATTGAATTCTCACCATTCTTTTGGTTACATGACAGGACCCGATTACCGTATGAGCAGTTTGCTGCTTTTTTGGCAAATGTCAAGGAATTGAATTCTCACAAGCAATCTAAAGAAGTACTCTCTCTCTCTCTCTCTCTCTCTCTCTCTCTCTCTCTCTCTCTCTCTCGATCCATCAATCCATCGAGCACAATCTAATTAGTTGCTGCCAATGGTTTCATTACTTTTCCTTCATGTTATAACGCATAACGCAGGAGACTCTACGGAATGCTGCTGAGATCTTTGGTGCAGATAATAAGGATCTCTATGATGTATTCGAGAGATTATTGACTCGCCACGCCCACGCCGATTAACTGCGTCAACCAGCAAACAAACGCCTTAATGATGCAGTACTGCCCGTAAAAATAATTCTCATCACTTTCATTGTACACGTTGAATAAATGCGTCATTGTACTCGTCGTGCTTGGAGACGAGGTTTCGGTTCTTGCAATGACATTGGTTTGGATTCAACCAAACGTCCTCATCTGGGGTGAAGTGTGCTTTTGTCTGTGGTCTTGGAAATTGACTGCTGTTAAAGATGGTGCGCTTCAATGTTTTTTTTTTTTTTTTAAAAAGCATGTAAGTTACGTTTGGTCGTATGGATTTCTAAACAGGATAGGACTGGATAAGATAAGATAAGAAAAATCCATTGATTTCTTCATATCCTTTGAATATCCTCATATCCTATCCAATCTACTGTTTGGTGAACTACGGATTTAAAGTCAGATATTTTAAAAATAATAACAGTAGGCAAGTACAAATTTGCATGTTTATATTCACAAAATCGTCCAAAACAATATATCTTTTTCAATTTAATATTCTTATCAAATTTCATGATTATGGAAAATTTCGATGTGAACCAGAAAGTTATTGAGAAGAAGGCTTCAATGTTGATACTTTGAAAACAAAGGAGTTGGAGTCATCTGTGGGTGAACGGTGGAGAAAGAAAAAAAAAAAAACGTAGGGTTTTATATTTCGGATAAAAGAAATCATATCGACCTTATCCCACCCTCCCCTCGGATTTTTTTATCCGGGTTATATCCCCTCTATATCCGACCTTATTATATTCTAGATAGTTACTAAACACGGAATAGGATAAAATATATCATATCCTGGTTTTTATTCGATCGACCAAACGCAGCCGTAGAGTTTAAGTTCTCTCTCCCTGGTTTATCAAGGGAAAAGGTGGGAAACTTTAAATCCCCAGCATCAATTATAAGGGGAAAACGACCTACCAAGGAAAGGGGAAAAAATTCCAACTAATTAATAAAAATTATTTTAAAAAAATTATTAATTGATGTAGGGCTCCATTGCGTGTGCTCGGGTAGAAGTTTTGTATAAATGTATCGTCATGCTATTAATATTAAGTATTTTGATTTAAATTCTTTTCTTTCTAAGAGGTGGAATAGAATAACTCGGTTGAAGCGTAATGATCATACGTCTGTAATGCATTATATGTCCCAGAATAGTTCCCATTCTTCTACGCTTTTCCCGGGAGTCGATGACTATTCATAGCTTTTACCTTGACACCAAAGAAGAGTTCGACCCAATGCTTTATTTTTGTCTTAGTTGATCCTTATTCGACATTAAAAGTGTATTGATTTTTCCCCAATAACCGCATACTTTTGTCTGCAAATACTGCATATTTGATTCCATTCATAAATCGATTTTCTTCCCTATGAGTTCGAGTCTCAATAAGAATTGGAGTTCTTACTGTTTGCTCATATGTTATGATATGAATATACCACATCAATTCGTTATGTATGGATGATCAAATTCCATTGATACAGAGCCAATTCTAATAGACTTATTGTAGGATCCCATTGGCGTGCATCCAGTAGGAATTGAACCTACGAATTCGCCAATTATGAGTTGGGCGCTTTAACCATTCAGCCATGGATGCTTAGTGGGGATCCTCGCACATGGTGAATAACCAAATTCCAATTGAAATGAAATCTTTAGGAGAAATCAATGCAATTTAGGAGAAATCGTGAAAAGGACATCAATTCAAATCCTGGATTTTCGAATTGAGAGAGATATTGAGAGAGATCAAGAATTCTCACTGTTTCTTAGATTCATGGACCCAATTCAATTCCCTAGGATCTTTCATTCACATTTTTTTCCACCAAGAACGTTTTATAAAACTCTTGGACCCCCGAATTTGGAGTATCCTACTTTCACGCAATTCACAGAGTTCAACAAGCAATCGATATTTCACGATCAAGGGTGTAGTACTATTTGTAGTAGTTGTCCTTATATATCGTATTAACAATCGAAATATGGTCAAAAGAAAAAATCTCTATTTGAATTCTTCCTATACCTATGAATTCCATTGGACCCAGAAATGATACATTGGAAGAATCTTTTGGGTCTTCCAATATCAATAGATTGATTGTTTCGCTCCTCTATCTTCTAAAAGGAAAAAATATCTCTGAGAGCTGTTTCTTGGATTCGAAAGAGAGTACGTGGGTTCTCCCAATAACGAAAAAGTGTATCATGCCCGAATCTAACTAGGGTTCGCGTTGGTGGAGGAATTGGATCGGAAAAAAGAGGGATTCTAGTTGTAAGATATCTAATGAAACCGTCGCTGGAATTGAGATCTCATTCAAAGAGAAATATATCAAATATCTAGAGTTTCTTTTTGTATATTATATGGATGATCCGATCTGCAAGGACCATGATTGGGAATCTTTGGATCGTCTTTCTCCGAGTAAGAGACGAAACATAATTAACTTGAATTCGCGACAGCTATTCGAAATCTTAGTTAAAGACTGGATTTGTTATCTCATGTTTGCTTTACGTGAAAAAATATCAATTGAAGTGGAGGGTTTCTTGAAACAACAAGGAGCTGGGTCAACTATTTAATCAAATGATATTGAGCCTATTTCCCATCTCTTCTCGAGAAAGAAGTGGGTTATTTCTTTGCAAAATTGTGCTCAATTTCATATGTGGCAATTCCGCCAAGATCTCTTCGTTAGTTGGGGGAATAATCCTCTCGAATCGGATTTTTTGAGGAACATATCGAGAGAGAATTGGATTTGGTTAGACAATGTGTGGTTGGTAAACAAGGATTGGTTTTTTAGCAAGGTACGGATTGTATTGTCAAATATTCAATATGATTCTACAAGATCTAGTTTCGTTCAAGTAACGGATTCTAGCCAATTGAAAGGATCTTCTGATCAATCTAGAGATCATTTTGATTCCATTAGTAATGAGGATTCAAAATATCACACATTGATCAATCAAAGAGAGATTCAACAACTAAAAGAAAGATCGATTCTTTGGGATCCTTCCTTTCTTCAAACGGAATGAACAGAGCTAGAATCAGACCGATTCTCTAAATGCCTTTCTAGATATTCCCGGCTATTCACGGAACATGAGAAGGAGATGAAGAATCATCTCGCTTCCGGAAGAAATCGAAGAATTTCTTGGGAATCCTACAAGATTCATTCTTTCTTTTTCTCTCGACAAATGGTCGAACTTCATCTCGGGTTCGAATCCTACTAAGAGGTCCACTAAAGATCAAAAATTGTTGAAGAAATGACAAGATGTTTCTTTTGTCCCTTCCAAAGCGATCGGAAAATAAAGAAATAGTTAATATATTCAAGATAATTACGTATTTACAAAATACCCTCAATTCATCCTATTTCATCGATCCGGGATGTGATATGGTTCCGAAGGATGAACTGGATATGCACAGTTCCCATGAGATTTCATTCTTGAACAAAAATACATTTTTTGATTTATTTCATCTGTTCCATGACTGGAACGGGGGAATACATGTTACACCACGATTTTGAATCAAAAGAGAGATTTCAAGAAATGACAGATCTATTCACTCTATCAATAAGCAAGCCGGATCTGGTGTATCATAAGGGATTAACCTTTTCTATGGATTCTTATGTATTGGATAAAAAACAATTCTTGAATGAGGTATTTAATTCCATGGATGAATTGAAAAAGAAATCTTTATTGGTTCTACCTCCTCTTTTTTATGAAGATAATGAATCTTTTTATCGAACGATCAAAAAAAAAAAAAGGGTCTGGATCTCCTGCGGGAATGATTTGGAAGATCCAAAACCAAAAATAGTGGTATTTGCTAGCAACAACATAATGGAGGCAAATCAATCAATATAGATGGATTCGAAATCTGATTCAAATCCAATATAGCACCTACGGGTACATAAGAAATGTATGGAATCGATTCTTTTTAATGAATAGATCCGATCGCAACTTCAAATATGGAATTCAAATGGATCAAATAGAAAATGATACTTTGAATCATAGAATGATAATGAAATATACAATCAACCAACATTTATCGAATTTGAAAAAGAGTCAAAAGAAATGGTTTAATCCTCTTATTTTTATTTCTCGAACCGAGAGATTCGAAAAGAGTAATAGGCAACTTCCTCCAAGTTAAAACAAGAGGGAGAGTTTTCGAATTGGTTCAAAATTTATTATATGGGCATTGATTTAGTCCTAAATTTTATAATTTTGTCAATTTAGTCTTAAACATTTGTGCTGAAAATTTAGTGTTGTCCTTTTGACAAATATTTATTGGAAATTGCTGAAGTAAGTAGGACGGCTTGTAATAAATGAACTGTCATTTATGATGAAACTTGACTAAAAGCATTATGCTAGAATTTTGCACAAAATTTAGGATTAAATTGATAAAAAAGAAAAATTTAAGACTGAATTGATAATAATAATAATAATAATAATAATAATAATAATAATAATAATAATAATAATAATAATAATAATAATAATAATAATTTTGAGGATGGATTGGCTGATATTCCGCAAAACAAGTGGCTTGAAATTCTTTGGTTCACATGCTAACGGATGCGATTTTAAGGTATTAATAATTAATCATAAAAATTATGAATTTTCTCCTTTAAGATTGGCTTTTGCAACCCCCACGGATGGCTTTCTGGTAGGAGTTTTGTTGAAGGATGATCGTACTGCAAGTTCCTCTTTATTTTCCAATTCTTTTGAATTATTTTAATTTTAATTATTGTACTTTCAAACTTTTTTAAAAAATAAATTGTTTTACTTTTAATTTGTCTTATCAATTCCCTTTACTTAGACAAATTTTTTAGTCAAGTCCTTTCGATACCAAAATTTAACTAAATTAAATTGATATGGTCATCAAACGACACCTAACCGTGATGTAAATAAAATATAGATATGCCCACATCAGCTTGGATAGAAAACCTAGCTAATCTCGACAGCATCCAAGGACGACATGGACAAAATTTAGCTCATTTACAATGCCCAATGTGGACATTGGGCTAAGAAAAATTATATTCACATTGCTCTACGTTGTAGTGTGAGCAAAACAGACCAATTGAACCGAGAATCACTTGGATTAGACCGAACCAGCTTATTGAGTCCAATTCTCGAAAGTGCAAGTTAGGTTCTTTTTTTAATATTTTTTAATTATCAGGCACACACCTTCCCTATTCTTTCGGTCTTATTTTTAGCACTTACTCTGCTTTCAATCTTTCCCTTCTCTAGGTATCCTCTGCCTCTCATGAAATTCAAATCATTCTCTCCTTTAAACTTGATCAGTTTTATGGAGACGCTTTGAAGTCGAATTGAACCAAATTAGGAACGAATTACCCCTATGCTGATTGGATCGGGTTGGATCGGGTTTTACCTCCAGGAGATTCGATTACTTGAAAGCAGATCGAAAGCGTAGATACTCAACAAAAAACGTGAAAGTACACATGCAAAAAAGTAGTATTTTTTTCCAAATCGCTGGTCTTCGCAAGTTCTTCCCGAGTCGGCAATTGCGTGGAATCTCCGAAATTCGTGAAAAGACTCCATGAGAAAAGTGATCCTGTCATCGCCGAACGGATCGGAAGTTTCCCTCGCACTCTTTCGGATGCGCGAGACGGTCCTAATTAGCCGTCGTTTCTAAGTTTACACCGTATCTTTCCAGCACGAGAAGAATAGCCTCCATGATTTATGATTTTCCTTCCCATAATATTAAATTCATCCTCCGGCTTGTCGGCTGGAGAGCCGGGCGTGTCCACGTGTCGAGCACCCAGTTCGGGAAACCGAGGTGGAATTCTTTCGGACAGGAACCGAGGGAGGGAAGTCTCGACAGATATGCACTGGATCAGATACTGCTCGCATATTTATAAGATGCGCGTAATATCCCAAACGACGACGATGATCTCGGGTTGGTCGATGGTGATGATGGTGGTGATGAGCTTTCCAAGATGGGATTTTTAGTGACGGGTTGGATCAAGAACCGGTTTTTGAGGGACGGGAGAGGGAGTGCTGTCCATGGCCGTTGGACGAGGGAGAGACAAATCATGCCAGCCGTTATTTTCACACACGCACGCCCCCTATCTCCCTCTCTCTCTCTCTATCTCTCTCTCTCTCTCTATCTCTCTCTCCCTGTGACGACAAGTTCGCACCCCGAATTCTCTGTCCCTTCTTCCTCTACAGGTTTCTGTTGGGGCTCCTGAGGTTTTTCTGTCGACGCCTCAGGGTCATGGAAGATGTCCGGGAAGATGCCGTTCCCTCCAGGTCTCTTTCAGCTCCCCTTAGAGCTCTGGTTTTTCCCTAGGTTGGGTTTGTGTGGGCTCGACCTCTCTTGCGTGTGCCCGTCGTTTCTTTTTTCCTGTTTTTTTTTTACGTTGGTTCTGTGAAATATCTGTCATGTTTTTATAATCTTTGTAGAAGAGTACTAGCGCGCATGCTGCAGAAGAAGCTAGAATAATTATGGTAATAATGACGCCGCCCGCATGTGCGGCGTCGGAGGTTTCTTCTTAGCTTAATCAAAGCTCAGCTTCGTCCAAGATATGCGTGACGTTCAAGCTCTTTGCGGGACGAAAAGTTGGCAGAATGTGAAGAAACCTTGTTAATCACATTGCCTTTGCCTAGGCCTTTCTTGTTTCCCGCAATTTCCTTTCGTCCTCCTCCTACCTAAATGGTTTATAGGTGGTCCTTTAACTTCTCTAGATCTTTTGTATGAAATCATTGGTATATTCTTCTGTAGATATTTTTTTAAGGAACAAGTTCTTTGTCCGCTTCCAATAACCTTCTCCCTAGGGCATATATTGTGTTTGTTGGGACTTGCCATCATGGGTTACTTGGGCTTGTTCTTGACTGCTTTTGTCTCGATTTGTCACATACCCTTTTGTTTTCTGTCATTTTCATTGTTGGCTTTAAATCTTGCCAGGAATGGTCCTGCTCTCACTGCCAGGGAAATCCAAGAAGAAGAGGAGGAGGAAGAACGAGAAAGGCTCCGTGTTAAGGGCAAGAAATGCCGGGCTGGTTTCTCCGACTCCTTATCATCCCATGGTAGATTCTTGATCTTTCGGCCCCTCTTCGTGTCATGAGTTTGTCTGTAATTCATCCTCATGGATTTGTGTGATGATGCTTTGATCTGTGTATGCTAGACTTAAGATCTTTGGAGATGGAGGGAAGGGCGGACGATTCTTCCCTCCGAGGAGTTTTCGAGGATGACCTGAGTGGCGTAGAGCCCATTGTGACTTCCCCTGCCAGCACCTCAAGTTCCGAATGCCACTCATTCTCAAAAGACTCTAACAATAGGTGGCGGGGTTTCCTCCGCTCGCTGAAGAAGGGACCCACCGTGCGCTTCCACACATTTCCCCTGAAGAGCGTCCCCAAGCTCACTAGGAGGAAGAGCACGAGGATAAGAGAGGACATGGTGCCGGCATTCCATGCCAGCCTGGACACCGAGCTCGGTGACCTGAGCTATTTCAAACCGTACTGGAGGAATTTTACCCTCATGGAGCTCCAAGACGCTACCGACAACTTCAGTCGCGGTTCGTGACTTTCCATATCGCTGAGAACTTAATATCTGATGTGAAGGACACGCTCTCAGTGTACTTCTTATGGCTGTTTTTGTGTCAGACAATCTAATTGGTGAAGGAGGATATGCTGAAGTTTACAAGGGCATACTGCCGGGTGGGGAGATTGTTGCGATCAAACGGTTGACGAGGGGATCGCCAGAGGAGATGACTGCAGATTTCTTATCTGAGCTCGGAATCATTGTGCATGTGGACCATCCGAACATCGCCAAATTGATCGGATATGGAGTCGAAGGGGAATGCACTTGATTCTCCATCTGTCTCCTCATGGGAGCCTCGCGTCTCTACTCTACGGTTGGGCTTTCATTCTTAAAAGTTTCTCGGATATTTTATATTTTTCGGTTGATCATGCCAACGAATTGGAGTGAGGATTGGTCTGGTACGTAGTTGCAGGCTCTGGGGAGAAACTGGACTGGGGCATCAGGTACAAGGTCGCTCTAGGAACGGCCGAAGGACTAACGTACCTTCATGAGGAGTGTCAGAGGAGGATTATCCACAAAGATGTGAAGGCTGCGAATATATTGCTCTCCGAGGATTTCGAGCCCCAGGTGAGCGAATTGCAGAGATATACTTGCATTTCTTAGCTCTACTTTTTGCGATGATTTACTTATGAAGTGTCTTCAGAAGTTCAAATTTGGAACAGAATGCCGTCTCTTAGCCTGTCTAGTATGTGCTACTTATCTGGGTGCATAATCTATCAGAACTGGCAAGCAAAAATGAGAGAGAAATGTGATTGTTCTGCTTAGATTAGGATGAGTTTAATCCAGGCTTACACAGTTCTTTTCATGAATTCTGTCTTCGTATAGATATCTGATTTCGGGCTTGCAAAGTGGCTGCCGGAGCAATGGTCTCATCACACCGTATCGCAAATTGAAGGCACATTTGGGTTCGTAATCCACAACTTCAGTTTTCCTTCTTGTCACTGCAAATTCTGTGGAATTATTATGTTTCCTCTTCCGCCCCGTTTAATCCGTAGTTGCAAAACATGATTATAGATACCTTCCTCCCGAGTACTTCATGCACGGGATAGTCGACGAGAAAACGGATGTGTATGCGTATGGGGTACTGTTATTGGAGCTCATCACAGGACGGAAAGCTTTGGATAGTTCCCAGAAAAGCCTTGTCATGTGGGTATGTTTTGCTTGTTCATTCCTCACGAGACCATCTCGATCGAGTACTGCCAAGATTACAGTAGTACCAAGTCGATCTTTAAATTCATGCTGTCGTTTTTTACCTGCGCATTGCTCTAGGCCAAGCCTCTGCTTTCTGATAACCGCATCAAGGAGGTCGTGGATCCATCTCTCGGCGGTGCCTACAACTCGGAGCAGATGGACCGTTTGATCTTGGCAGCCTCTTTATGTACCCACCAATCTTCAATCCATAGACCCCAAATGAGCCAGGCATGTCATTTTTCCTAGAATAGTCTCTCAGCATTCTTCTCTTCGAACTCTTGTTCTAGGAGTCGAAGAGTATGGGAGACATGACCGGATTCATGTTTTTCATACAGGTGGTATGCCTTTTGAGAGGCGAACAGGGCAGTTTAGAGCTCGCGAGAGAACAAGACCAAGGGCCTTCGTTGCGAAGGACGTACTCCGAGGAGCTGTACGCCGCAGAGGAGTACAACGCAACCAAGTACCTAAACGATCTGGACCGGTACATGGAGATCGTCCAGGGCTTAACTAAGGAATGCCAAACCGAGTAGCTTGTTTTTTTCCTAACCGTGACACTTAAAAGGAGATGCGTTGTCCCAAATGAAACTTGTATTGCTTTGACTGGTGTATATGTTCGAGTTCTCAACCAGATTCTGCACAATCATAACTGCAGAAGTTCAGGATGCAACGAATGAGGCAGGAATCAATTAACTGCGCAAATATATATTTGGGCTGGTCTTCCATTAGAGCCAAAGAAGAAAATAAGCAAGAGGTGGAACCGAGAGGAGTGAAGTTTACTTGCAGAACAGCGGCCATAAACATTCCTTTTACTGCTAATTCATGTTAAGTTTCCTATCAAAGGTTGCTCCTTAAAATTGAGTCTGTCTACATGCACTTCCAAGTCTTGATACATAAATTAAGTAGATAGTTTATAGCGCCAGGATCGATAGTTTATAGCGCCAGGATCATGGTAATCTGTGGTATGGCCTTAATCATGCCCATTTTAAGACGAAAACGCCACCTGCATCTCGATCAGCGTGATCGCCGATTTGAGCCTCGACAAGGACATCCTTCTTGAGACCGCTGCTCCAGGAGCCTTCGAGCTTCATACCCGGATAATCACCTAGTTATTCCTTATATGATTAGTCGAGTTCTCCAAGTGGCTTAAGACCACACCTATCATTGGCGAAAAATGGATCTTTTTACTGATTGTCATCTCGACGTTCTCACGACCAAACAGAACATTAATGGGTATATTGTTGTCTAGAGCAGCTCAATAACGTTATAAAAATAACATAACTGGTCTCTGACTCTATTTTGATTTGAAATTTTAATTTATTTAATATAGTCCTTACGTTTTAGCCAATATATAATGTAATTCATAAATTTTTAATTTGTTTAATATAATCTCTAAACTTTTGATATATGTTCAATTTAATCCATATATTATATGATAATATTAAATGTTGTCCCTACTCTTGAATTAATGGAATGGTCACTTTGAATATTTTAATATAATTTAGGGATTCTATTGAACAATATCAAAAATCCAAAAATTATATTGAACTATAATCTTATTGAACATTACACTAAGATTCACGGATTAAATTGAGTAAATAAAAAATTTATGAATTATATTAACAAAATTCATGAATTACCGCATGAAAGAGAAAACAAAACATGAGAGGAAGTCTATCGGCTTCTCAGAAAGAGGCGTGTCTGCCCACGAAATTAATTACAGATAACGAGGGATCGGTAGTTAAGAAAACCGAGGACGAACCGAAAAATCAACGCTTTTCCCAGAAAGAAAGTTGACATTTTCTCTCCTTTTTTTGCCTCCAAATCTCACTTCCCCGCAAGATCCCCAAATCTGGAACCCGTCATCATGTCCGCAGCCTCGTTCCCGCGATCCCTCCTGTTGCTCTCGATCTGCTCGATCCTCGTCCGCTGTCCGAGCTCGAGCGCGGCTTCCGCTGGCTCCATCATCTCCCCCGCAAAGGTCAAGCAAGTCTCATGGAAACCCAGGTCCCCGTTCTCTCTCTCTCTCTTTTGTAATTGCAAATTCTAGAGCAAACCCAGTTCGCTGCTCACTCGGAGCATCGTTTTCGTCTGGTCAAAAATGGAACTTGATGGTGTTTTTTATTTTTTCTCCGCAGAGCGTTCGTGTACGAAGGGTTCCTCACGGACTTGGAATGCGACCACTTGATCTCCCTGGTGAGCGGCCCCTTCGTTTACTGCAACTTGATCGGTTTTCGGGTTGCTCGGATTTGTTGAAATTGAGTTCGATTCCGCAGATTGTTGAATTGAACGAGTAATCGCGGGTTATGCTGATAGAGGACGGAGCAATGTATGTTTTGCTCATGCGATGAGGCTTGCGAGTATTCATTTTAAGTTGCTTGATATTGTGGGACAGGCGAAATCAGAGTTGAAGAGATCCGCGGTGGCGGATAATATGTCGGGAAAGAGCAAGCTCAGCGAAGTTCGGACCAGCTCGGGGATGTTTATTTCTAAGGCCAAAGTTAGTTTTGTTTACCCTTCATTGTTCGCCGGATCTTTTTTTGAAGTTCTATGCTTAATGCTTATGATGATGTGCCATTGTATATATGGAATTAGGTTTTAGTTGTACGATTTGTGTCGTACTGAAGGGGAGGGGAGAAAAAATGACTTGACTTCCTTGGAGTTGTGATTCCTATCTTATTGAAATGCTTGTTCATTTTTATACCTTGTAAGTTAAAGTAAATATTTACAAGGGCAGTAGGTGTGATGAATTTGCCAAATCTCACTCTGCTGGGGCAAGATATATATATTGATGTTCACAGAACATTTGCCTTCTAGCTTTAGGGCGTGGGTGGAAGAATGGCAATTTGTGTCAGCATGTTGTGCGTTTGTAATTGCGTCTGTATATGTTAGCACCCGGACAATGTATCATTTATTCAAGATTGTCAATAGAAGAGAGCTGCCAAAAGAACTAAGGCTGTCTGCCAGCTTCTGCTTCCTCCTAAATTGCTAATAAACTCAAATGTTTGCGTTGTTGTAAAACTTGGGAATTATATTACAGATAAATGAGAAAACTATTTCTTCAAATCCATTTCTAGGTTTTCTAATTTACTTGTCACGTCCTTCACGGTGCTTCTTTTAAATCATTATTTCTATTATAGGATCCTATTGTTGCTGGGATAGAGGAGAAGATTTCAACATGGACCTTTCTCCCAAAAGGTATCCTATATCCATAAGCATTGTTTAATCCTCTTCCTTCCAGAAGGATCTGCTCACTGATCTTTGAGTTCTGATTCGTATAGTCTGTACTATGGGCCATAATTTAAGCTCTGCAGTGTATTTTACTTGATGCTGAATGACGATCTGCTCAAAGAGTGATCACTGATTGCTGTATTCTGATTTTGCTTTATTTGTGGTACTGGTAGGAAACAAAGAACTCAATGCTTTATATGAGGAAATAGTTTATTGGTCTACATACTTTCAAGCTGTACCAGTGTTAATTAGCCTGGAAGTCATAACAGAGTTTCCTTATTTAGTAATTTTTTTCTGTTTACGAAGTTTCCTGGAAAGTTAATTAATTGAAGGTAAAGGTTGAGTATTATGTCTGAGCAGATAGCAGTAAAAGCAGATACCGAGACCACGGGAGCTGAGATACTTGTAGGTAGAATGTTTGTCTTTCACATTGATGCTGAAGTGATACCCATTGTTGCTGATGATCAAAGCACTGGTCTTACTTTAATCTATGTCTAAACTGAGAAGTTGTTTCTTTGTTGTCATCAATCTTAATGGTACTAGGGAGTGAGGTGGTCAGCTATGACCCTGTGCTTTTGCTTAGACAAATGCAAATGGATTTAAATGAAGATGATGACTGTTGATGCTTGTCTCTAGGTTATGGAAAGGTATGCGAGGTCTTCAGAAATCCTTCAAGTGTTTATTCAGTTAACATCGTTTTCTACAATAAAATATATGTCCTGACTAATGATAGTGGGTGATGTCATCTGGCGATGGATTGTCCTTTGTCAAGATCTTAGATGTTGGTTATGAACTAGAAGAATGTGGCCGGTGATATTGATGGATAATAATTGTTGTTGTTGTTGTTGTTTTTATTTTTTTTTATTTTTTTTATTTTATGGGTATTTCATTTTGATTTCTTCTCGTGGTGGATGAGTGAGACAACTTATATATGGTGCTTTTGACCTTCAGAAAATGGAGAAGACCTTCAAGTGCTGAGATATGAGCATGGACAGAAATACGATCCACACTATGATTACTTTGCTGATAAAGTCAATATTGCCCGAGGTGGACATCGGTTGGCGACAGTGCTCCTGTATCTTACTGACGTGGAGAAGGGCGGTGAAACAGTTTTTCCCAATGCTGAGGTTAGTATCCAGAGGCTGAAGTATTTACAGACTTGTCAGAAATACATCCTGCATGTTTTGACATACTTTCAGTCATATCTTTGTTAACATACAGTTGTATTGGAGTCAAGTAATGGTTTTGTCTCCTGATGAAAAATAACCTTGTCGATGTCGTAGATTTGTCTACGGATTTGTCTACAGATTTGTCCCCAATATACTATTCATGAATGTCTTTAATGGACAGGATTAAGCTGGTTGAGTTAAAGTACTACGACCCAAAAACATATGCATGTTGAGGGAGACCATCATCATATCTTTTAGGAGAGTACCCATATGGTTTTGCTCATAATAATGAACACCTTTGGGCTTTGTTTTCCCGTTGAACTTTGTTCGAGGACCGAGTCATAGTGACATTATACTTCATCTGATAGGATCCTCCTCGTCATAGAGCTTCCAGCATAGTTGACGATCTATCTGAGTGTGCAAAGAAAGGGATTGCAGGTAAGCCACCATTTTATTCGTTGGTTTTTCTGAATTTTATGGTCACAATAGTAAGCCCGTTTATGCGCTTCCGTTATTTTCTGACTGAACCCTGTGAATAAATAGTGAAACCGAGAAGAGGCGATGCACTCCTTTTCTTCAGTCTCACACCGGACGCTGTCCCTGACCCAAACAGCCTTCATGCGGGTTGTCCGGTGATCGAAGGTGAGAAATGGTCAGCGACGAAGTGGATTCATGTGGATTCGTTTGACAAGATAATTGGGGAAGGTGGGAACTGCACGGACGTGAACGAGAGTTGTGACAGATGGGCTGCACTCGGGGAATGCACCAAGAATCCTGAATATATGATCGGGACTCCTGAGCTCCCTGGTTATTGTAGGAGGAGTTGCAAGGTATGTTGAAGACTGGAGGTTTGAGTTTGCTCATTGCTTGATATACTCCTTTTTGTTTGTATCTATACCGGCCACAAGTTCAACTCCTTTTAGGATTTTCTTTTTTCGGTTGAAATGATACGAGTGTTTTGTGTCCCCCAGTTGTTTCTTAATATTGTATTTTGAACTGAACTAGTTTAAGACAATCATATGCATTTATGCGCAGATTTTGCCAGCATGAGGGTCACATGCCTGAGTTGCTAACGCACGATTATTTGTGCTTTTCGAATCATTTTTATAGTGATGACGATGGTAATGGCTCGATAGAAGTGTTTGTTTTTTGCCCCCTTCTTCAATGCACCAGTTGCATGATCACAAGTCAACATGTTTAAAAAGTCAATGGAGGAAGCTCTAAATTTGATGACCACGTTTCAGATCTAAGTCTTTGCCTCTGTATTTGCTTTCCACTTGTAAGCTGCCGGTCAGTGTCTTCCATACCCCCTCACCAAGATTTTAAATACCATTCGAGTATGTATCTGGAACTCACTTTTAGGATATTCTTTTAGTTAAAACTAATACAAACTCAAAATGAAATCGATAACTAGCCTCTTTATCTTGTCAATCATCAGATATGTGTGAAAATAGTTTATTTCTTCTTTTCTTTTCTTTTTTTCAATTTAAAAGGGACCAAACAGCCTAGAGCAATCCTGTCACCTTGAGAATGGTATGTAATAAAGCTTGAGAGTCGGTAGATCATACTAGTTCTATTAGCAGTCCTATTAAATGGGTGGGTCGGGTCGGGTCGGGTCGGGTCGGGTTTGGATTGTGATGAAAATAATCCGACCCATGTTGACCCATTTAATCTATTTTAACCTATATTCATATTTGTGTAACTCATACCTAACCCATATTTGGTAAAACCCATTAATATTTGAGGAAAACCCACACCACTTTAAACTCTATGCTAATTAAACTCTGTGCTAATTGGATAAAAACTTCAAATCAAATTAAAAAAATAATAATAAAATAAAAAATGTGAAAAACCCTATAAATTAAAATATTAATAAAGAATCTGACCAATAAAATATATATTTATAAAGAACTTAGGACTGATAAACCCATTTTGCAACTTGGACTTAATGAGCCCAATTTCACATGGGTAGCTCTTTTATTTACAAATAGGTTACAAATGATACAAGTTAAAATAAAAAAGGAAGAAAGCAGGAAAAACTATGAATTAAGAAAAGAAAAAAAGGAGAGGAGAAAATCGTCAATCAGAGAAAGAATCGAAGCGCTTTCATTTCTTCGCTTGTCGTCTTCGAAAGCCCACCCCCACCCCCTCGTCATATCATGTGCTCCTCATCTTCCCTTCAACCACCCCTCCTCCTCTATCGCCACTATCACCGCCACCATCACCGCCACCACCACCGCCGTTCCCATCCCTTCTTGACCACTGCAATCTCGAGTTTCGCCAGCTGCCCGAACACTCCTCACCGCCGGCGAGGATGCTGAGGCCAAGAAGAAAAAGTTCCAGCCCAACCAGGAGGAGGAGGAGCCAGCCCCCGAGGGGGACGGCGTGGCCCCGCCAGCCGAGTCCGTCCACCTCATTGAGGACCTGCTGTTCGAGGTGCTCAAGCACACGGACGCCTACATACTTGCGATGGAGGTGGCGCAGAGGCAAGCGGCACAGGCACAGGCGAATAATGAAGTGTTGTGGTTGGGTCAATTGCATGAGTTGAAGAAGTTTTGTATTAGGCTACCCACTTAATATCGAAAATGGGTTAGAATGTTTGGCCCATTTTGGACCCACTTAAAACTTTTTGAACACATTTTAGTTAGGTATTTATATATTTATGACGCACATGTAATCCATTAATACAAAATATTAGTAAAAAAATAGGTCATCAACCCATTTTGACACCTCTACCTATTAGGAGTATGCAAAAAAACCAGGAACTGTCAAATGTTTCCCATGCGAATTAGTCTTGTTCCCGATTTCAATAAATTGGCTGGAAACTATTGATGTGGACACCGAGCATTTTACGTGACATTGTTGACACTAATGTGGATAATTTTTACAATTTTTTAAAAACTTAAAATTTTAATTATTATTCTTTTTTTCTTTCTTTGCTTTCCTTACATTGTCAACGACCTTCTTCGATCACTGATTGAGGGCCAACAAGCCCTTGCTGACCATAGGTGAGGTCTCCCTCAAGTGCTTTCACTAGTTGTGGGCAAGGGCACAAACGCCCTCTCTAGATTTGTCGATCAAAATTAGTTGAATAATCTCGATTGTGAAATGTGAAAATGTTTATAATTAAATTGACATAAATGAATGATTTAAGACTAAAATTGTACTAAATACTATAACTTTAGGATTTTCTTGGTACTTCTCCCATTCATTTTTTACGTGACTAACCCACACAAATGCATGTAAACCGTCATGCACACCTGTTTCAACTAATAAATGGAGTGACCTCCCGAGGTTTTATAATATTATTTGATATAGCTAGAAGTAAACTTTGCCAACAAGTGACACCTAACTATGCTCATCAATCATTAAAAAGGTGGCTTGTGTAAAGAAAAAGTTAAGCAGCCTATAACTATATAAATCTTTCCTTAGCTATAGTCTATTAAAGAAACAAGTTGGGTTGCATAGTTATATAGGCATATCTTTTAATCCTTTGGCAGTGTAGATGATATCTCGTGGAAAATTTATCACATTTTCCGAGGAGCCCATAAAGATATTGGAGTCGTCGTTCCAAGTTTAATGGCTCAATTAGCATGGACTTCACTCGCCAATGTCGACTCATGTCATGCAACGATCTTTTGCCCGTTCGATATGTCAACTCAATAGAACTCCAAATGAGGCTAATTTTACTATTATAGAGATTATAAATTAAAATATACTAAATAACACCATCAGACCAAAAAGAATGATAATAAAAAAGATATCATATTGCTTTTTGATTTAGCAAATAGATTGAAATGAAAAGATAATTTGAGATCTGGCCAATGGTATAATTATATAGAATTGTGACTAATATTGAGGACTAATTTGACTTTATTATGGAAAGTTGATGGATTAGATTGAACATTAAGGAATAGGGCAATGACTGCATTAAACGAATTAAAAATCCAATAATGACATTGCAGTTTGAGACTATTTGTATTATTTTCAATAGCCACCAACGTATTGGCTGAAAGACAAAAAGTGGTCTGTCTGGTTTGGTTCTGTTTGAGTTCGTGCTTGTTTGGAGGGCGAGAAACAACAGAACAAAGCAGAGCATGGATGTGGGTCTGACGCAAATGAAGAGGAGGTAGGTTGATTACAGGAACTCCCTGTACAAAGAGGTAAGAATCACACAAATTCGTGCAAAGTCTAAAGTGGTTCCGTCTCTCTCTCTCTCCTCTTGTTTTTTTGCTTCGTAATGTGCATTTTTCTTTTTTGGCCATTTGGATGAGAGTAGGGGAATCTGGATTCTCGGTACTTGGAGCTTCAGGAGCTGCAAGATGAGATACGGTGTCTCTTTTCTTCAGTAATTCTGAGAAGCTGCTTGATGATCTCTCCAGCGATCTGTAAATACACCAACCGTCATTTTTTTTTCTTGATGCTCTCTTCAACATCTCTTCAGCACTCCTGGAGTCCTTTTAGTTTGCTTCATCCTGTGAAAAATTCATTGTATCTCACTCTCTGATATTAAGCTCCGGAAAATGTGGGCTTCAAAAGGGTGGATGCTCATGTTCACAAATTGAAAGGCAGCAGTTCCAGGTATTGATAAATTTCCTCCTTACTTCGAATGAATGAGTCAACTCTAATTCATTTGTCTTTTTTTCAAACAAAGCTTTTTCTGGAAGAATGTCACTTTCTCTTTAATTGCTTTTCGTAAGAGTGGCTTTTCATTTGAAAAGGTGAAATTTTAAGCTTTGGATAGTAGAGACATAAAGGTATGCGCAATGGTTGATAAGAAAGACATGACTTTGGTTGACAGCATAGGAGCATCAAGAGTTAAGAATGCATGCATAGCGTTCCGAGACATCCGTCAGGAGAAAAACATTCCTGAGTGAGTTTTTGCCGAAACCTCTCGTTTGTAATGCGAAGTTATCTGCCTTTTGTTTGTTCCGATAAAAAATATCAAATTTTTTAGCCATAAATGTCATGAACAGGTAAGGAAAGAGATGAATTTTGTTGCAGGTGCCTGCAATGTCTGCAACAACCGAAACAAGAGTTCCTCCTTGTGAAAAGCAAGCTCGAAACTCTTTTCGAGGCGGGTATAGATAAATTCTTTTTGATGATTTCTTTCAACTACTTCCATGAATCATTCTGATATTCTTCAGCCTGTTTCGAACTTGATTTTCAGCTGGAGAAACAAGTTGTGGCTGCCGGTGGGTTGATCCCGAAGATGGTATTTAATTGAACTAGAGTGAAAATTTTCAGCATCATTGAACCGTGTAGATCATATGAATCCTTTATTATATAACATGGCTTTGGCATTTGTGGACCTCTCAAATTTATTAAAGCCATTCCAACTCCTATTTGTACTTCTTAGCCACAAGAAGAACATCTCTTGACAACTTGGGTGTATGCATTTTCGACATGTCTAATTATTTCAAGTGATAAAGGGAGTGACCCCCAAGGTTTCATGATATATTTTATTATGGCTAAAAGTAATTTTGCTAACAAGTGAGAATTAACTATGCTAATCATTGATTAAAAAAGTGGCTTGTATTAAAAAATAATCACGTAGCCTATAGTTATATATATAAAAATCATTTTTGGCTATACTCTCTCTTAAGGAAACAAGTTGGGTTGCATTGTTATAAAAGTTCTATCCTTTTGCAGATTAGATGACATCTTAAGGAAAAATTATGACCTTTTCCCAAGGATTGCATAAAGATATTGGACTCAGTAGTTCCAAGTTTAATAGTTAATCAACAAGGACCCGACTCGCTAATGTTGACTCATGTCATCCAAAGACTTTTTGCATGTTTGATAAATGATTTTGTTTATCCCTTCTCCCTGTGCATGGATGATGACTATTTCTCAGAGTGGATTTTTTCTTGAGTATCACCTGATAAAGTTACGAGATTTGAGAGCTATATTATCAAGCATAATCCTATCTAGTACTCAAACCTCACGATGTACATTAGAATTTTCAAAGAAAAAATGGGTTGTACAGTGTAATTATGCACATCTCATCTTCATTTAAAAAAAATTGAAGGCATCGTCGCTCATCAATTTTGACCATAGAATTCTGTTGATTGCCTCTATCAAGTACAATAGTTTGTTGTCGGTCATTATCCAAACTGGATATCACCCACTTTTCTGCACCTCTTTCCTCTTCAACCAACGCTTAGCCACTTTCCTTTTTTTGAAACAAGCAAGCGCTCTCATTTTATCTAATCTACAAGAAATTTAAGTAATTAGTAAGCGGTTTTTGCGGATGAATTTAAGAAATTCCATTCGACCTCTTTCGATGAAGTTCTTATCTACTTAATTTAAATACTTATCCTAATTTAAACTTTTTCTACGGTGCTGAATAAGCCCACCCCTCTCCCACTAAGCTCTATTCTCCATACCGGCAGAGGCACAAAATGATCGGAGAACCGCAGCAATCCCAAAAACAGCCATAAAAGCACGAATCCAAAGCATCAGTAAGAGCTCCTGGTCCTGTACAAACCAACCACATCCGCAAAACCAAGTAAAGTTCCCATCTTTGCCCGTGCAATTAAATTCATCAGATCGCTTTCAAGGTTTCTTTAGCACTTATGGCCTCCCGTTGAACAGTTGTTCCTCAGGATCTGCAAAGTTTTCTCTGTTTCTTTATTTAAAGCCACAACTTATTGGCTTAAAGACAAAGTGGTCTGTCTTGTGTTGTTCCATAGGAGTTCGTTAGCAGATCAGAGCATGAACGAGGGTCTGACGGAGTTGCAGAGGAAGCTGGCTGATTATAGGAGCTCCCTATGGAGAGAGGTTAGAACCACGCAAATTCACGTAAAGTCTAGACCCGTCGATGTTCTTTTTTCTTTTCGATTTATAATGTGCTTGTTCTTTTGCCTTCCGGGTGGGAGTAGGGTATCCTGGATTCTCAGTACTTACAGCTTCATGAACTGCAAGATGAGAGCAACCCGGGTTTTGTAGTGGAAGTGGCATCTCTTTTCTTGACTGATTCTGAGAAGCTGCTCGAGGATCTCGCCAGAGATCTGTAAACACACCGACCATCTTTACTTATTTTTCTCCACCTTTTGCCCCGTTCCTTGATGCTCTTCGTTATCTCTTCAGCATTCCTGGGTTTTTCATTGTGTAAAGTTCATTAATCTCTCTCTCTCTCTCTCTCTCTCTCCAATGTAGAGCTCAGCAAGATGTGGACTTCCAAAGGGTAGACGCCCATGTCGACCGGTTGGAGGGCGGCAGTCGTAGGTATAGATAAAGTTTCCTTCTTTCTTCAAATGAATGTGTCAAATTTTTACATTTATTTTTTCTGAAGAAAGCTTTTTTCTAGAAGAACGTCACCTTCTTTAATTGCTATTCATGAGAGCGGCGTTTCATCTGTGAAATTTTAAGCTTTGGATTGTAGAGACGAAAAGGTTTGTGCAGTGGCTAATGGGAAAGTCGTTGACTTTGGTTGACAGCATAGGAATACCGAAACTTAAGAATGCCTGCATGGCCTACCGCAACCTCCGCAACTCCGGTCAGGAGCAAAACATTCCTGGGTGAGTTTTTCCCCCAAATTAATTGTGCCGTTTCTTTTCTTGATAAGAAGTACCAAATTGTTTAGCCATAAATAGTATTAGGAAAGTGGGAGCAGAATGGGCTTATGAAACCTCAAGATCATGAGGGGAGAGATTAATTTTCGTTGCAGGTGCCTGCAGTGTCTGGAACAAATGAGACAAGAGTTCTTCCTTGTGAAAAGCAAGCTCGAAGCTCTTTTCAATGTGGGTACAGAGAAATTCGTTTTGATGATCTCTTTCCCCCGATCTGCTTTAACGACTGGTAAATTTTCCACGTATATTCGTGAATCGTTCTGATATTGGTTTGGCTCGTTTTGAACTTGAATTGCAGCTGGAGCAACAGATTGTGGCTGCTGGTGGGTCCATCCCGAAACTGCAACCGAGCTTTTGATGGCAAAAATGGCATGTTTTGAAGAAGATAAAGAGGAAGAAGCGTATAGAAGATACTATAAAACTTAGGCTCAGCATGCGTCATGTTAGTAACTTTTTTCTTTTTTCCTTTTAGGTCGTTTTGTTTGCTCAGTAACTTACTAAGCTTGAACGCTAGTAAACAAGTTTATGGGATATTTAATTTTTATAAATGATCCAAATAGTATAGAAAAGTTTACTGGTCACTTTCGAAAAGACGTTTGATAAATCTTGTGTGAAGATTTTCAGCATTTTTGAAGTCTCTGGATGATTTGATATCTATGTTAGATAAGATGACTTTGGCATTCATAAACCTCTTAAATTCATTAAAGCCATGCCAAACCTCATTTTTATTTTTTGGCTATAATCGGTACATACAACGATTTGGGTGTTTGCATTTTCAACATGACAAATCCCTATACATGTATGTCAATTGTCCCAATCACTTAATTTGAGTGATAAAATGAGTGACTCTAAGTTCTCATGATATAATTTATTATGGCTAGATGTAAAGTTTTCTAACAAGTGACAACTAATTTTGCAAACCATTGATTGAAAAGGTGGCTTGTGTAAAGAAAAAATCACGTAGCCTATACTAAAAGATTTAATATTTTTAGCTAAACTCTTTCAATGAAACAAGCTAGGTTGCATATTTATAGAAGCATTTCTTTCGTTTTGCATATTAGATGACATCTTATGGAAAAATTATGACATTTTCCGAAGGATTGGATAAAGACATTGCATTCACTGTTCCAAGTTTAAATGCTCAATTAACATGGACTCGATTCGCCGATATGGACTCATGTTATCCAATGACTTTTTCCCTGTTTGATACGTGATCAACGCTGCAATCCCAAGACAAGTATTTTTGGACGATGACTATTTCAGAGTAGGTTTTTACTTGGTTTCACTCCAAAAGCAATGCCTTACCAGATGTAATTTGAAAGAGCAAATAGGTTGTACAATGTACTTATGCACATCTCTACTCTTCAATGAAAAACTTGATGGCATTATCACTCATCAATTGTGATCATTTTCTATCTATTGCCTCTTTCGACCAGAATAATTATTTTCTTCTTCTTCTTTTTTGTCGGTCATTATCATAATTGGACATCACTTACTTTTTTGTGCCCCTTCTTCCTCAACAAACACTCAGTTATTTTCTCTCCCCTTTTTAACACAAGTAGGCGCTCTTGTTTATCTAATCTAGTAGAAAAAAAAAACTAGTCATGCAGGTTTTCCTCAATTAAAGAAATTCCATTTGACACCCTTAATTTGAAAAAGGAATAGATATACTAATAATTTGATTCTTTGTTCCTACAGCAACTGATTGCAAAAGAGGGAAAATCGGCCACATTAAAATTATCTTGTGGGAAAGTCCAAAAAGTTCTAATCTACTTAATTAAAAATCTTATTCTAATTTTAAATTTTCTGCAATCTCAACTGATTCCTTTTTTGAGCCCCACAAATAAGCCCATCCTTCTCACTCTAAATTCTATCCTTTAAGCCAGTCAATAAACAATTTCATTTTCTATAAGTCCCTTGTATTACAATTTTTTAGATCCTCCTTTTTAGGGATTTTCTAATTCTTGAAGATTTAGTGATTTCATAAGACAAAAATTTTTCAATACATAATATACTAAACAATCATTATTATTTTCTATACATTGCATTTGTATCATTATCCATTTTCTGTTAGTCACCTCGTGTTACAGTTTTTTAGATCCTCCTTCATAGGAATGTTCTAAATATTGAAGATTTGATGATTTCATGAGACCTGAATTTTCTTCATACATAATGCACTATATAAACATTCCACTTTTCCATACATTGCGATTGTATCAATATTCATATCTTTGTACGGGAAGTGGGTAAACTTTCTTTGGGACATATAACATATATACGTATAGGCAGATGCTTTGATGTTATTTTGAATTTTTCTTATGTCTGTCATTTTTTAGGTCAAGCCAGTGTTGGCGCGCAGACAGAAAGAGAGGAGACCCGCAGCAATCCAACGAAAAACTATCAACAGAAGATATATTTCCCCCCTTCTTCGTTGCACCAGTTGCATGATCACAAGTCAACACGTTTAAAAAGTTAATGGATGAAGCCCTAAATTTGATGACCACGCTTCAGATCTAAGTATTGCTTCTGTGTTTGCTTTCTACTTGTATGCTGCATGTCAGTGTTTTCGATACCCTCTTACCAAGATTTTAAATCTCTTTTTGGGATATTCTTTCAGTTAAAACTAATACTAACTCAGAAGGAAATTGCAAAAATAGCCTTATTATTTTTTCAATCATCAGATATGTGTGAAAATAGTGTTTTTTTATTTATTTTTTAGTTTATAAGGGGCCAAACTGACTAGAAATCCCGTCACATAGAGAATGTTATTTAAAAAAGCTTGAAAGTTGGTATATTATATGACTCCTATGATATATTAGATGGCTTTGGCATTCATAAACTATTCAAATTCATTGAAGCCATGCCAATCCCCATTCGTACTTCTCATCCACAATAAGTGCATTTCTTGACAACTTGGATGTGTGCATTTTTTGCATGACTAATCCTTGTTAACGGACGTCAATTGTCACATCCACCTATTCAAGTGATAAGGGGAGTGGCCCTCCATGTTTCACGACATAATTTAATGCAGCTCAAAGTAAACTTTGCTAAAAAGTAATTATTAACTATGCTAATCAAAGGTTGAAAAGGTGGCTTGTAAAACAAAGCATTATGTAGGCTATAACTATATGAAATCTTTTTAGGTATAATTTATTAACGAAACAAGTTGGGTTGCATGGTTATAAAGGCATTTCTTTTTATCATTTGCAGTTTACCTGATATCTCATGGAAAATTTTTGACATTTTCCTGAGGATTCCATAATGATATTGGACTCGTTGTTCCGAGTATAGTAGCTCAATTAACATGGACTTGACTCGCCAATGTCAACATATGTCATACAAAGAATTTTTGCCTATTTGAGATGTGATCCTGCTTATCTTTAATCCCATCCATTTGATCAACAGAGCCAACTCCAAAACAATTTTTTGGGCGATGACTATTTTAGAGTGGATTTTTTACTCAACTTCACAAGCAATATTTGAGCAGGTATGGGATTTGAGAGCTATAGTGTCACGCAAAGTGCTGGCTAATAGTCAAATCGCTTGATATACATTGCAATTTTCAGAGAAAAAACGGGTTGTACAATGTAATCATGCACATCTCTACTTTTTATCGGAAAAAAATTGGTGTCATTATTGTTCATCAATTTTGATTATAATTCAAAATTTCTAACGGTTATAAACGTAATTGGTCATCACCCTTTCTTGCCCCCTTTTCTTCCTCAACAAACGCTCGGCTACTTTCTTTCCCCTTTTTTTAACACAAGTAAGCACTTTTGTTTTATCAAATCTCCCAGTAAAATTATAAGAATTAGATTTCTCCAGAAATTCCATTTGACCCCTTTTAGAAAAAATTTAAACTGCTTAATTAAAAATCTTGTCATAATTTAAACATTTTTCGCAATCCAAACTCTCTCACTTTTGGAACAAGAAATATGCTATCTTTTTTACTATCAAATTGTTTTTTGGTCTTGCCAGTATTAGATAGTTCCATTTTAGTATATTTTAGCTTATGATTTATATTGAGCTAAAAGTGGAATCATATTTAAAGCTATATCTGTCGCGACACAATTTCTTCGCCACCAGGTCCTCGGGGAAAGAAAGGGGAGAAATGTTGGATTTAGAGATACTTGACCATAAAAGCTCCTTCATTATTCTCATCCACAGAAGCATCATCATCTCACCTCCCAGGTGAATCTCTTGTGAGTTCACTTGATCGTAGTCACAAGGTCTCCCAAGCTCGTGCCCTGCATGACAACAAAAGGTGTCGTGACCTTACCATGATGTCACGGCATGTCTTGATCAACGGATTTAAGGTCAAAAGGAAACTGGACGTAAATGTGAGCTTATGGGTACTTTTACGATCATGATAGCCCTCTCAAAATGAACATCCACCAAAGATTAATACTACAAAAAAATCACAAAAATTGTAAACTTTGACAAACGGAGCGTAAAATCCTAAATTGGTATACCAATCAACTGTCACGTGTCATTTAACTTAATAATTTAACAGTAAAATTTAACGAAAACTAACAAAGGATAAATTTGTTACAAGTATATGAGTTTGGGGTAAATTTGTCAAAGGTATATCAGTTTAGAGTTTTTGGTGATCAAAAAAATAGTCTGGGGTAAATTTGTCATAGGTGTACAAATTTAGGGTTTTTTAGTGTATCAACCCTTATAATTTTTACATTTTAAATTTTCAAGCTTTTGTGCTTCATTTTTTCTTGATAAAATTTTGATTAATGTGTAAATTAGGAAATTAAATATCAAGATCAACAACCCAATGCAATTCTAAATGAGGCTATTGTTATAACAAAAAAATCATAAGTTAAGATACTCTTATATGAAACTATTTTAATATTTATAAATTCTAAAATGGTACAACGGTAAAGGAAAAGATAGCTATTTTTTTTGTTGATTCAGGAAACAAATTGAAATGAAAAAAATTATTCTAAAATCTAGGCAATAATGTAATTAGGAAAACCTAAGAATAGTAGCAATGATTGATTTGATCTTATTATGAAAAGTTGATGAGCTAGACTGAACGAATTAAAAGTTTAGATACTATATTGAACATGTACGACCAAAGCAATGACCATAATAAACTAATTAAAAGTCAAATTTGAATTGCACGTTGAGGCAATGTTGAGGTACTAGTAGCATGATTTTGTCCTATTTAAAGCGAACAGCTTATTAGCTTGAAGACAAATTGTCTGTCTTGTTTTGTTCCATGTGAGTTCCTGTCTGTTTAAGGGTGAAAAACAATAGAACTGAGCATGAATGTAGGTCAGATGCAATTACAGAGGAGGTTGGTTGATTACAAGAACTCCCCGGTAACGGAGGTAAGAATCACACAAAATCTTGTGAAGTCTTTAAGTGGCTCTGTCTCTTTCTTTCTGCTCATTCTTTAGGTTGACCCATCAATGTTCTTTTTATGCTTTATGATGTGCTTTGTTTGTTTGCCTTTTGGGTGAGAGTAGGGGATCTTGGATTCTCAGTACTTACAGCTTCTGGAGCTGCAAGATGAGAGCAACCCAAATTTAGTAGTGGAAGTGGCGTCTCTTTTCTTCACTGATGCTGAGCAGCTGCTCAACGATCTGTCCAGAGAACTGTAAACGCACCAGCCATCTTACTTTTCTCCTTGTTTGATCCATTCATTGATGCTGCTCTTCATTATTTCTTCAGCATTCCTGGGTTTTTTCAGTTTGCATCATTCGGTGAAAACTTCACTAATCACTCTCTCTCCCGCCCAATATAGAACTCAGCAAAATGTGGACTTCCAACGGGTTGATGTTCATGTGGACCGGTTAGAGGGCCAAAGTCGTAGGTATGAATAAAGTTTCCTTCTTTCTTCAAATGAATGCGTCAAATTTTATAGTTTATTTTTTTCTCTAAAGAAAGCTTTTTCCTGGAAGAATGTCACTTTCTATAATTGCTTTTCCTGAGAGTGGCATTTCATTTGCAAAGGTGAAATCTTAAGCTTTGAGACAGTTTTTGATGAGAAAGTCGATGACTTTGATTGACAGCATTGGAGCACCGAGACTTAAGAATGCCTGCATAGCCTTCCGCCACTTCCGCAACACATATCAGGAGACAAACATTCCTGTGTGAGTTTTCCCCAAATCTTTTGTTTATGAATGCGAAGTTATCTCCCTATCATGGGACCTCAAGATAATGAGGCAAGAGAGTAATTTTTTGTTGCAGGTACCTGAGATGTCTGGAACACATGAGACAAGAATTCCTTCTTGTGAAAAGCAAGCTCGAAACTCTTTTCAACGTGGGTACAGAGACATTCGTTTTAATGGTTTCTTTCTACTGATCTACTTCAAAGACTGGTAATCTTTGAATCTACTTTTGTGAATCATTCTGACATTCGCTGGCTTGTTTTGAACTTGAATTGCAGCTAGAGCAACAAATTGCGGCTGCTGGTGGGACGACCCCAACAGGGCGACCGCGCCTCTGATGGCATTGATACTTAGGCTCGGCATGCATAGTGGTTTTTAAATTTCTTTTGCTGGAACATGCAATGTTAGTAAATACTAAGGTTAAATGCTAGTAATCAAGCTTAAAAGGTTTTTAGTTTTTCATATGATCCAAACAGTATGAAGAAATTACGTCTCTCTAGAAATGGTATTTTATAAAGCTTTGAGTAAATTTCAGCATCACCAAAGTTTGTAGATTGTATGAATCCTATGCATGATAACATGACTTTGGCATTCATAAACCTTTCAAATTTATTGAAGCTATGCCCACCCCTATTTGCACTTCTCGGCCATATTGTCCGCATGACCAATCTCCATAAATGAACGTGAAGGTTCACGTCACTTATTTCAAGAGTGACCCCAGAAGTTTTATGATATTATTTATTACAGCTAGATGTAAACTTTGAAAAGGCGACTTGGATAAAGAAAAAATCATGTAGCCTATAATTTTATAAAATTTGCTTAAGCCATACTCTCTTAATGAAACATGTAGTCATAAAACCATTTCTTTTAATCGTTTTACAGATTAGGTGACATCTTATGGAAATTCATGACACTGAAGGATTGCGTAAAGATATTGGGTTCTATTGTTCCAAGTTAAATGGCTCAATCATCATGGACGCGACTCGTCGACATGGACTCATGTCATCCAATGACTTTTATCCAGTTTGATATGTGATTTTGTTTATCCTTACTCCCTATCCATTTAATCAACGCAGCCAACCCCAAAATGGGTATTTGGATGATGACTATTTTAGAGTAGGTTTTTAGTTGAGGATCACTTCACAAGCAATGTCTGACTAGATATGTAATTTGAGAGATGTAGTGTCACACATAGTGCTAGCTAGTACTCAAACGGCACGATATACATTAGAACTTTCAAAGCAAAAACGGGTTGTGCAATGAACTTATGCACATCTCTACTCTTTAGTGGAAAAATTTGATGGCGTTATCACTTATCAATTTCGACCATTTTCTATGTATTGCCTCTTTCGAGTAGAATGATTTATTTTGGACATCACTCACTTTTATGTGCCCCTTCCTCCTCAACAAACACTCAGCTACTTTCATATCGCGCTCTTGTTTTATCTAATCTACGAGAAATCAAAAGAATTAGTACGTGGTTTTCATCAAAGAAGGAAATTATATTCAGCCTCTAAGAAAAAAGTTCTAATCAACTTAATTGAAAGTCTAATAGTAATTTAAACTATTTCCGTGATATCGACTATCTCCCTTTCTAAACCCCACAAATAAGCCCACCCTTTTCCCTCTAAATTCTATTCTCTATACCGGTACATTTCCATTTTCTGCAAGTCCCTCGTTTACAAATTTTAGTATCCTCCTTCATAAGAATTTCTTAATCCTTGAAGATTTAGTGATTTCATAGGACATGGATTTTCTTCATACATGATATAGTAAATAATCATTATACTTTTCTCTATATTGCGTTTGTATCAATAGCCATATCATTGTAGGGAAGTTGTAAACTCGCTTTGGGACATATAATATATATGCAAATGCATAGATGCTTTAATGTTATTTTAAGGTTTTTCTAGTGTTTTTTGTCATTTTTAGGTCAAGCGAGTGGGTGGCCCGCAGACAAAAGGCGAGGAGACCCGCAGCAATTCAAAAAACAACAATAAAAGCACAAATCAAAGACCGTTTTAATATTTAAATCTTAAATTACTCATTCATCCGTATTTAGTACTAGGCCACGTGAACAGAAGTATTAGGAGTTTTGTAACAACTTAGTCTTTTAAAGCAGTTGCAAGGATCCCACGAAATCTTTCAAAACATACTATGTAAACTAACTTTGAGGGATTCTTTAGCATTTATAGCCTCCATTTGAACTGTTCTTCCACAGGTTCTGGAAAACGTTTCTCTGTTTCTTTATTTAAAGCCACCAACTAGTGATCTGTCTTGTCTTGTTCTGTGTGAGTGCGTGTTTGTTTGAGGGGGTGAGAAAACCAACAGATCAGAGCATGGATGCGGATCTGGTACAAATGCAGAAGACGTTGGCTGATTACAAGAACGACCTGTTCAAGGAGGTAAGAATCACACAAATTCATGCGAAATCTCCAATGGTTCTCTCTCTCTCTGGGCTTTTGCAACAGGTTCATCTGTCGATTATTTTTTTATTTTTTTGCTTTGTGATGGGCTTTTATTTGGCCTTTTGGGTGAGAGTAGGGGATTCTGGATTCTCAGTACTTGGAACTTCATGAACTGCAAGATGAGAGCAACCCAGATTTTGTAGTGGAAGTGGTGTCTCTTTTCCTCGCTGATTCTGAGAAGCTGCTCGATGATCTCTCCAGAGATCTGTAAACACACCAGCCATCTTATTTATATTTTTCCCCTATTCGCTCCCGTTTCTTGATGCTCTGTTCTTTATCTCTTCATCATTCCTGGGACATTTTTGTTTGCTTATCCTGTGAAATGTTCATTAATCTCTCTCCAAAATATAGAACTCAGCAAAATGTGGACTTCAAAAAGGCACAAGCTCAAGCACAGAAGATGAAGGGCAGCAGTTGCAGGTGTAGATAAAGTTCCCTCCTTTCTGCAAATGAATGAGTCAACTTTTATTCATTCATCTTCTTTTTTTTTCTAAAGGAGCTTTTCTGGAAGAATTCACTTAATTACTTTTCCTAAGAGTGGCATTTCATTAGAAAAGTTAAAATATTGAGCTTTGGATAGTAGAGACAGTAATGTACGTTTTAATGAGAAAGTCGATGACTTTGGTTGACAGCATAGGAGCACCGAGAGTTAGGAATGCCTGCAGAGCCTTTCAGGACTTCTGTTTGGAGGAAAACATTCGTGGGTGAGTTTTTGCCGGTATCTTTTCTTTGTGAATGTGAAGTTATCTGCCTTTTGTTTTCTCGATAAAACTTATCAAATTGTTTACAGTAAACATTGTTAGGATCATAGGAACAGAATGATCTTATGAAACCCTAAGATCAAAAGGAAAGAGATTACTTCTGTTACAGGTGCCTGAGATATCTGCAACAAATGAAACAAGAATTCGTCCTTGTGAAAAGCAAGCTCGAAGCTCTTTTCGATGTGGGTATAGACATATCTTTTAATGATTCCTGTCAACTGATCTACTTCAAAGACAGGTAAATTTCAATCTACCTTTGTGAATCGTTCTGATATTCGTTGGCTTGTTTTGAACTTGAATTGCAGCTGGAGCAAGAAGTTGTGGCTGCTGGTGGGTCGATCCCCAAAATGCAACCAATCGATCTAATCGATTGATGGCAATTGTGGGCATGTTTTGAAGAAGAAGAGGAAGAAAAAGCATTTAGAAACCACCATGATACTTCTTAGGCTCAGCATGTGTAGTGTTAGCAGCTAATAAGCTTGAATGCTAGTAAACAAGCTTACAAAGTATTTAATCTTTTCATATGAGTTTAATTTTATTTTTATTTTTGGTTTAAAAGGGGCGCAGCCTCATTTCACTTTGGACATGGTATTTAATAAAGCTTGAGTGAAATTTCCAGCATCATCTATGCCGGTAAATTTTATGAATCTTGTGTTACATAACATGACTGTCGTTCGTAAGCCTCGCGAATTCATTGAAATCGTGACAACCCCCATTGAGGCGTTTGCATGTTTAGCATGACTAATCTCCATAAATGTATGTCAATTGTCACATCCACTAAGCTAAAGTGATAAAGGGAGTGGCTCCCAAAGTTTCATGATATAATTTAATATAGGTACAAGTAAACTTTACTCACAAGTAACGACTAACATAATTTATTGTATGAAGAAAAAAACTTAGATAGGCTATAACTATATAATTTCTTTGTAGCTGTACTCTATGAATGAAACAAGTTGGGTTGCATAGTTAAAAAAGCATTTTTATTAATCATTTTGCATTTTGGATGACATTTTATGGAAAAATAATGACATCTTTTTTCCAAGATTTGCATAGAGATATTGGACTCGGTGGTTCCAAGTCTAATAATGGCTCAATCAATATGGACCAGACTCGCCAATGCCGACCCCATGTCACTCAAAGATGTTTTGCCAGTTCAATATGTAATTTCGTTTATCCATGCAGCCTATCCATTTGATCAAGGCAACCAACCTCAAAACGAGTATTTGGGTGATGAGTCGAGAGCAGTGAAAAGCTGAAACCCAAAGGTAGGGTTTCATTGGGCGTCCGACGCACTCCCCCCCGTATCCTTCGCTGAGTCCGCATACACGGAGAATGCAAAAGCTGTTCTTTGCGACGGAGAAGGGAACCCTCGTCTCCATCCTCCGTCGTCTATTCAGCCTCTAGGTCGACAACTTCCCCGAGCAATGGTGGCGGCATCCACGAGCTCTCGCTGAGAGCCCTGGGGAGGGTGCGGTTGGGCACTCTGACCCAACCATCGGGGCCCGAATGTCACATTAAACATTTTGATGTTGGATTCTGATAAAATTGCCGAGCAATTGTGGGCGCTGGATTGTGTTTTTGTTTATATTTTAGTGTGATTAAGCAAAGATGATAACATTGGCTTTCTTTTGTAAATGGTCGATTGACAGGTTGAGGACGAGGAGCATAACCGGGACGATGTGATGCCTGGGAATATGTGGAAGAAGAAGAAGGGCCTGCAAAGATGAAACAACATCGGCTTTCCTAAGATAGGCTCGGACCCCCAAATGTCTAAAGAGGCAATTGAGAAGCTAGCACTTGTTTATGTGTTACAGACTTGGCATACCTTGGTAATTGCTTGGTACGCTTTCGGAGAAGGTGGCTGTGTTCCTTTTGCTAATTCTATATTGTGGATTATGAAAGTACTCGTGATTTAGGTACTGACCACTGAAATTTGGCGCAGTGTGCAGTACAGAGGATCGGAAACAAGGAGGGAGGTGGCTTGGTTGATATTCGATGGAGTATGTTACATGCGTCATAGGGAGCACAGTAGAAGTTAGTGCACCACACGAAATCTGACTGGCTTAAGCATCCTATACTTGAGAACGCAAGTGCACTGATTGAGGTTGGATCAAGTTTAGTAGAGTTGAGGGTACAGAATTAGTCCATGATGTGGGGGAGGGGGATATAGGCCATCTCGTCAGATGTCGAGAATTTAAACTATCCTCTCAAATGGATCAGTGAATATAGAAGGGGAAGGCGCCGCTAATAGAGAAACACTCAATCTCGTCAGTCATGCTAGTCCTGAAGACTAAAGAAATTATGCAGCAATCCTATATCAGTATATCATAATCTATACACCATACAACAGGTACACCTAAGCATCTCTTTGACCCTTGCTTCAAAAAGTTGTTGATATTTTTTATATACTCATGCCTTAGCTTTAGGTAGAACTCATTATCATAGCATCCCCATTAATTCCAATTCAAAATTTTGGGCTCAAGGCCTTATAAATATTATCTGAAGGAGCTATGAAACAAGTGAACAGAGTTCAGTCATCCAAAGGAGGCCCAGCCCTTTCACTGCCCTCACTCTTCGCAGGAAAGTTGATGGAGACAGCCTGATCTATAGACAAATGGACGCCTGGAAAGTAAGGGATAATTTTCCCACATCCATCATTGGGAGTTAGGATAATAATGTGAGTGCAAATTGCAAAGTTCTTTCCAAGCATAACATGAGATTTGACCATCATCATACTGTCAAAAGGCAATGGATATTCATGGAACGTCATTTACAACTCATATTAGGCAGTAAGACATCAATGTCATTTGGTCTCACTCTCAACCGATGCACTCATGACCTTTCGATGCACTCATCGTGATTTGTCAGTGTATCTCAAGAGCTATGACTTGTTCTTCTTTGATTACACTCAAGTTTATAGTTTCCAGTGATCCTGGCCATTTGATAAAAAGTCATTTCAAACTCTGAGCTGAACATTACTTAGGGAAAAAACTAGAGACAACTACAACCAACAACTACAGTCAACCATTTCGCTCTTTCGCTACAGTTTGTCACTTGGAAGTTTTTGGCTTGAAGAAGTCAGAATGCACCTTTGTGTTAGATATTGACATTTGCTAAAAGATAAAAATATCCCTCACTCCTCATACAATTGTTGCCCACACCAACTCAGTCCCTGAGCCAGGAAAAAAACAAAATTTCTGAGGGAAGTTGCCTAAATTTGAGGGCAAGCATACTAATTTGATGTTAGTCGATAGTCTGATCAAGCATGCATATGTTATGTCCTTTGCCCTTAAATACTCTAGAAGGGGTCAATACTTTCCTTGTAGAATAGAAACTGACAGGCGAAAGAATTAATCGGTCAATTGTTGGAAAGAATTCTGATGGTGCGCACATTTAGCTCAATGACTGTCTTTTTTTTCCACTTTTTATGCTCAGTTTGTTATAATGTTGATCTATGTTGTACGCAGGGATTGATCCGCTGCTTTCAACTCGTTCAAGTAGCTCCCATCAGGAGCTAAAACATTGCTTCTCCTATGAAGAAGTGGCATCCTTAGAGATATTCCATCAGGATCTGGTGTGTCCGCTAATGGGTCTGATCCACTTGCGTTGACTAGACCGCTTGAGCAGGTAAAATTCAACATTCCCCTAAATAAACTTCTAGTTCCTGCGAGTTCTGCATGGAAGTTACTGCAAAATAGCAATCGATATATTTTGCGTTCGTATTTGGTCGTCTCCATTTCATCCTAGTATCAGGTTTCTCTTTGATGGATCATTTTCGACTTTATTTTTCATGTTGAGCGTGATTTGTGCCGATTCTCATGACTACCTATTAGTTAACATAAGCATATTCTAGTCCCTGCCATGCGCATGGATGTAGGATCCACGTAACTTTAGTATACTCCGGTTGGGTTGGCTCCACTGTGGTCCATTTGTCTTGTCACGCCCCGATCCTCGAGCACGCACCCATCCCTTACCTTGGTCGATTAATAGCGACATCCCAGAACGCATCGCCAACCCTTTCTTTTTAATACGTATGCGGAAGCAGATAAAAATCATCAGACAATAAAATAATAGGATGGGAAAGTATGACCAAGTTCCAAACTTTCAAGAACAATCACACTTATATACATTGCAAACCAGTGCACATATATATAAAGCAGGCTACCCAGACAAATTCAACTTAGACAAGTTCATAATCAAAGTCCGCAAGCAGGGGTGGGGGTTTCACAAACTACGGATCCTCGTCCTCCTCTTCATCATCCCCCACACTCCAACTGGAACCTTCAGCAAACTGCACAAGACTTCTGAGATCTTCAAAATCCAAGTCTGCGGCACCTAAGGACCTGAAATGTTGTCCCACAACTGGGATGAGACTACGTCTCAGCAAGTTCTACCCTCTAAGACTCGATTAGTAAACCAATACGCTATCCAGGCTACCTATGCACACACGGGTCAGAGGACTTACCTTGGCCTCAAATTCTACCTGCATATTAGCACAGTTCAAATAGGCACCCATCATAATATCACAGATCGAAACATCGATCAAATCGATCAAATCGATAACATGTCATTCGAACCATCACAAGGTCATTTCCACTCAATTAGTCAATTCACAACATCCGATCGAACCATTGAATCACATTAAATCCACACTCAGATCAAATCATCGATCAATCGACTTAGTCGATTACATGTCATCTCGATCCCTTTCTTGGTCAGCTCATCTCATTTATTCAAGTTCACTGCTGAATTTTGGCTCAGCGAGCACGGCCTATACAGTCATCTCAAATACTCAACCCCAACACTCAATTACGGCTCAGCGAGCATGGCCTACTAAAACTTCGGCGGTAATGCTGAATTACGGCTCAGCAAACACAACTTATTAATTCTTCGGCGGTTAATGCTGAATTACGGCTCAGCAGGCACAACCAAATTCCAATTTCGGTGGTAGATTACGGTCCAGTGGACACAACCATACTTTGGTGGTAATCACGGCCCAATGGGCATAACCTCTAATAGGTGGCAGATCACGGCCATATTAGGCACGATCTCTATCAAGTGGTGAATCACGGCTCAACGAGCACGACCTCTATCAGGTGGTGGATCACGGCTCAAACAAGGCACAACCAATTCCAATTCGGTGGTAAATCACGGCCTAACTAGCCCAGCTATACTTCGGCGGCTTTCTTGATCCAACTTACGATCTCACAAGATTATTTTCCCATCAAATAACAACATTCTATTTTTTGGGACAATTTCCCCGTATTCATCAACCATACAAAAATTCCACAATTGGGTGCTCAATTAAATAAACAAACTGCACCACGACAATCAGCATAAAATTCCAGTCGTCAGCTATCCCTGCCTAATTTTCGGAAAATACATAATTAATTAAATTAATTTCGAAAATTAATAAATAAATACAATAAATCCAATTTAGGCCCATAATGCCTAATTGGAGCCCGAAAATGGTCAAGAAAATCCCGAGATACATTCAATAAATACTAGCACATGTCTATTCGCTAATTGCACAATTCAATTGCTTAACATGCATCACAATTATATAATAGTCACTAATCTATTCTAATCTAACCACCTAATTGCACTTAATTAAATCTAATCAACCCTTAAGCATAATTAGCAAACTCAGAAAGTATTAGTGAGCAAAACTCACTTGATTAACGAGCCAATCAGACCAAAACAACGAGATCGTCGCGAGGATTGACTTTCCTCAAGGTGGGCCAAGCATCCGGGATCGGGAAGTCGGCCAAAACGGGCCAAACCTCCACTGCAATACCCATTTTTCCAGCTGCTGTTTGGGGCCGAGAAAGGGTGGATCCGGGGCTGGGTCGAGCTGGATAGGGCTGGTGGTGGTCCGGCGAAGCTTCGACGGTCTAGGCGATGGCGTACGATGGCGAAGGGAGCTCTGGCGGTGGCCTGAGCTGCTCAGGGAAGTTGCTGGAACTAAGCTGAAGCAGGGACGATGGCGAGAGGGAGGTAGAGATGCGCGGCAACAGTGGCGCACGAGGATGGTAGCACGGCGGCGAACGGCAAAGGGCAGTAGCTACGCGACCGGTCCAGCGACTCACCGGTTGCTCCAACATCTTCCCAGATCTGTTGGGACGTCAGCAGCATCAAGAAGGAGAAGAAGAAATCGACAGCAGCAGAAGGGAGAGAGGAGGGCTGAGGTGCATGCGGTGAGGTGCGGCATGGACGGCGGACGACGACGGATGGTGTTACTGGCTGCTGCTTCGCGGCTTCTTCGGCTTGCTGGGTTCCTCGCACGACCAGAACAGATGGAGGAGAGAGAGTCAACAGAAGAGAGGGGGGGCAAAGAAAACCGGTTTCTCTCTCTCTCTCTCTCTCTCTCTCTCTCTCTCTCTCTCTCTCTCTCTCTCTCTCTCATCTTCAAACATGGCCCACCATGAGCTGTCATCCACCCACAATTCCTAGACAATTTTGCCCCTTCTAGAAGCATTTAGGTAGGCCAAAATGTGTGGTATATGTGGCATACGAATTTGCAAGAGAAATGGCACAAATTGGACCTCAATCCTTCTTCAAACAATTCAATCCGGCCTCTGAAAATTCAACCATCGAGTCTTCAGTCAAATTAGTATTCTTCCTCACTAATATAACCCACTTGTATCCCAATTTCACAATAAAAATGGCCCTCTGCAATTCCTGATCGAAAACGGACTTACCTCGACTTTTTCCTAAAAAGTCTCAATTTGCGGAAAAATCTTCAAAAAGCGAGTCGATGTTCCTAAAATGAACTGTGACATGACAGAGCTTCCAATTTCTGAAATTGGGCTCGAATCAACAGTTAAATTCACTCCGACACGTTTTTAACGTGACCTAGGCTACTAGGTAGTTTTCAGAATTTTTTAGGGCAAATGACCCATGGTCGATTTTCTTCAAGCCACAATGAACCCACTCGACTCATTAATTTCGAGCATCCAAATACAGACACAGGGTACCAAAACGACAATAAAATCAAACTAGTACCGATCAACGAGAATTTTTCAATTTAGTGGAGTCACCCACGATCAGCCACACATCTCAGTCAAACCGATCTATTTCTGATCTCAAATTGGTTTTATACTTTGTGCCGTAATGGCCTCTAAAGATGAGCACGGTCGAGAAGCTGATTCTTAGTCAAATTCTCAAGTCTATTTGCCTTAAAATCTCTTAATGAATTCCCAAATAGTCTAGTTATCTCGTGAGTAGCCAACTCTAAGAAAAACACTATAATCGCGTCGATGAAAAGCCCAACTTATCCGATCGAAATCAGGACCTGAAAATCAGGATGTCACATGTCTTCTTGGCATGAGACAATGCATCCACTTGCTTAATGCCCTTCTGTTGCCAGGTTGGTATTTCACTTAGGGAGGTGTGCTGAAGCTTGATAATCAATGAAGTAACCATCCCACTCCCCATTGCCTGGAAAAAAATGTGGAAGTTCCTATTGGAGAAATGGATGGGGTAGGTTTTTCAATTGTTGACTCAAACATGTATCTTAGTGGCTTAGCAAAATAGGGAGATACTTATGGTGCAACAAATCAGTGCAGCATTATGCAGTTTAAACCATCATTTTCTAGCTTGAAATCCAATGTATATTTAAGGATTCATCTATCATTTGCAAGTACAGCTGAATACTCGCTAACTGTTTTAATGATGTTGTTTTCCTATCAATTTGGACTTACAAGTCTTCTTTTTATTATCATTTACATCTTGGTTGTCCAAATTGTATATTTTCTGGGATCTACTCCCTTCATCCTTCACAAGGGCAGCCTCTGCTTCATGCTACTTTTGGGTGTGCTTGGCATTGGACATGGCCCCTGGGAGAATTGTCATACCTTCTTGTCCAATTTTTATGATCTTTGTATACGATTCAATTGATTATGAACAGATTTGTCATCACTTGATCCTGGCAATTAACATCGTTTTGTAGATTTTTAAGATTGTAGACTTGGCCAATGTGGACTTCTTCCACCTTGGCCCCTGGGAACGATATCCCTTCCCGTTAGTTCGTACTTATTTGCGAAAGGGCCAATGTTGAGAAAGTCCCCTACCAGGAATTCGAGAAAGCGAGAAGAATCTAATGGTAATGATGTGGAGGTTTCAACTTGAGAGAAATTATTGGATGAACAACCTGAGCTATTGAGGCAATTTGGGATGGATTTGCTTCCTGTTCCAAGACAGGTCAGTTTCCAGTGTACTGATTGTTCGATAATGTTTGCATTTTTAATTAATAAATAGTTGTTTGACATGCTTAGCAGATCTATGGTTTAATGTGAATGTTCCTACTCGTCACAAGTCTCTCTGTCATAGCAAAGTCGATGGAGAATGTTGCTTTGATAAGCTCAATCAGAGGTCAGAAGGAAGTGATTATGCGCGAAATATGAATCCCCATTTGCTTTCACTTTGCTTTTTAACAACGTAGGCTAACCACCTTAGTCTTTGTGATAATGAAGGTGTTTCATATGTTAATGTCGTGGTCTGGTTCACCCCCAAAGTTGACCTGGAACCTCTCATATGTTACATAAGTAGGCAAATTTAATCTATTCCAAATATGTTCATTTGGCTCAGTAGAATATTTTATTCATGAAGAGAAGACAACCAGAGAAAGTTCAAAGAACCTAGAAAACCGACAATTGGGTTAAGAAGAAGAAGAAGAAGAAACCAATTCCGCTGGCATTTTGAGAAGGCCAGGACATTAAATTTGATTTGAGACCCAGAGTTCAGACTAGATGTCCTCCTGGTCGTCATCTGCATCTAATTGAAAGACCCCTATTTTTGCTTTTCCTTGCAGCAGTCCTTTCAATATATAAATGGAAACATATATATATTTTTTGTAACTTCTTCACATAATGCAGCAAAATAAGGCTACGGAAGTTCTCTTTGCTGATTTTTTGCAGCAACAATTAATGCCAAAGAACTGAACAAGGTCCATAATTCCCACCAAAAGACAACCCTTTATAACTTTTGAATCTATATAAAAATAAAAAGTTTTGAGGATCTAAATCATATTACTTTCTGGGTGTGCTGTCACATTAAAAATTTTGATGCTGGATTCTGATAAAGTTGCCGATGGATTGTGTTTTCGTTGATTTTTTAGTATAATTAAGTAAAGATAATAATATTGGCTTTCCACCACCCGTGGTGGCGGCGGCGTTGGTTAGGTGCAGGTTCCTTTCACGAGAGGTCCTGTGTTCAATCCGCAGCATTGTCAAGCGACTTACCCGGGGCAGCAAAGGTGGTGGTGACTCTACTGCTCCTCCAGGGTTTACTCCACCGCGAAGCAACACACGGAGGTTCTCTAGGTCACCAAATATATATATATATATATATATATTGGCTTTCCTTTGTAAATGGTCAATTGACAGGTTGAGGATGAGGAGCATAACCAGGACGATGGCAATGCTTTGTAATATATGGAAGAAGAAGAAGGGCCTGCAAAGATCATCTGGCAAGGGAACGAAATAACAGTAGAGAAGAAATAACATCAACTTTCCTAAGAAGGGCTCGAACCTGCCAAAGTAGCTTTTTACGACAGTATATGTCTAATTATGTTTTTTCTGGACTAATCTGTTGACTTTTTCCACTTCATGTTCTATTCTTTGGTTGTGGCAGGATAAAGCTCATTGTCCTTTCCATCCGAAGACTTGATCTCTTTGGTTTGGTCAGCGATGCAGCAGATCCCACTCATACTCTGATAAATCACGCATGCTGCTAATTAAGAACATGTATAATAGTCCTGCCCTGGGATGGGAGCAAGATGAGGGGCTTGAGGTCCGTTAATGATGCCTTCATTTAGTTCACGTATCTTGAGCATTTTGGACAATCGACAGATTAAAAATTTTGATGTTGGATTCTGATAAAGTTGCCGAGCAATTGTAGGCAGTGGATTTTGTTTTTGTTTTGTATTTTATGATGAAGCAAAGATGATAACATTGGCTTTCTTTTGCAAATGGTGAATTAACAGGTTGAGCATGAGGAGCACAACCGGGATGATGGTGATGCCTGGGAATATGTGGAGGAAGAAGAAGGGCCTGCAGAGACCATCTGGGAAGGGAATGAAATAACAGCAGAGAAGAAATAACATCAACTTTCCTAAGATGGGCTCGGACCTGCACAGGTAACAGCAGAGAAGAAATAACATCAACTTTCCTAAGATGGGCTCGGACCTGCACAGGTAAATTATTATGACGGTATATGTCTAGTTATGTTTGTTTGGGACTAATTTGTTGTCTTTTTTTGTTTCATGTTCTATTCTTTGCTTGTGGCATGATAAAGTTCATTGTCCTTTCCATCCGAAGACTGGATCTTGTTGGTTTGATATGCATGGAGTCACAATAGACTAAGTAAATTGCTAAATAGGCATTAAATGGCGAAAGAGTGAATTTCGTGTGGCGCTGGTAAATTGTTGATATCATTATGCATGCTTGCGAGTGTTGAGTCAATAGTTTTTTCTATTAGGGGAGGGAATTACGATCGTAAGGGATTTTCCGTTGGGTACACCCAATAGAAAAGAGGGTGAGTGAATTTTGGTAGATGTCTTACAAGGGTTTTCTGATAGGTGTGACAACTAGGAATTACGAGGGAACAGATCTATTATGGGATTGAGGGCTACAGGAAAGGAGAGAGGGCTGGAGAGGAGAGAAATTAAGACTAAAATGGAGTCGAGGTGGAGATCGTTGAGGGCGAGGATGAATCGAGTTTTGATGAAAATGCGACTGGAGCGGAGCGGGAGTGAATTGCACGACCGTCTTCGTCGCTATCGACAACATCGGGCCAAGTATGTCTCTTATGCACTTTATTTTCTCTGTTCTTCAGAAATTGAGTGTGAGATTGCAAGGTTTAGGGGGAGGAGAGGGGTTGCAGAAACGAGATCTAAGAAATAAAAAAAAAAAATGAGATAAGGCTAGGTGTTAGTGGGTTACGATTGAATAGATTGGGTCGAGAAAAAGTAGTTGTGGGTTTAAAAACCCGGACCGATAAGGTCCACGTCAGCTTAGCTGGGCTTAGCCCGTCTTCGTCGCTATCAACAACATCGAGCCGAGCATGTCTCTTCCACACTTTATTTTCTCTATTATTCAGAAATTGGATGTGAGATTGCAAGCTTTGGAGGGAGAGGGGTTTTGTAGAAACGAGATTTAGGAAATAATAAAAATGAGATAAGGCTAGATGTTAAGTGGGTTAGGATTGAATAGATTGGGTCGAGAAAAGCAGTCGTGGGCTTAAAAACCGAGACCAAAGATGAACGGGTGGATTGTCATGTTTTGGGAGGGAGTAACGTCGTTGATGTTGCTGGCCATTGTGTTATGTGTCATGCCAAAATCATCACGCTGGCTCATATACACGCCGCAAAAACACACCGTTATTAGATACGCTTGCAATTACATCTTCTCGAAGATGAACGGGTGGCGTGTCATGCTTTGGGAGGGAGTAATGTCGATGACGTTACTGGCCAATGTGTTATGTGCCATACCAGAATCACCGCGCTGGCTCATATACACGCCGCAAATATTGGAGAAGGCTGGAGTCATAAATATTAATGAGAAGGTACTTTGGATTGTTCTAATTGACCTTCTGAAGACTGTTTGCGTCCTTGTTGCCGCTTTGCTACTTAACTGACACGATCGACGGTAATTGCTTTTGATCAGTATTGGTGGGATAGTAGTATCCCTTATTAGTCTTGGCAATTGCCTGATGAAGATTGACCATATTAGTCTTAGCGACATCCAAAGCAACATCCAAACTGATGGGAGCCCACCAACCATGAATGGGGCAAGCCCAACCATCGGATTGGAGCAAACAAGCAGGTCGGGTGAACCAGGTATGGGAACAAATCCCTACTCAGGTTATTTTAATGCGGGTCATCAAATCGGGTCAAGCGAATAAGGTTTAGGGACAAATCCCTACCCAAATTTCTTGCCCGATTTCCTGCCCTTTCTAGTCGCCAAGACTAATATGGTCAATCTTCATCAGGCAACTGCCAAGACTAATAAGGGACCCTCCCACCAATACCGATCAAAAGCAATTGTCGTCAACCGTACCAGTCAAGTAGCAAAAAGGCAACAAGGAAGCATACAGTCTTTAGAAGGTCAATTAAAATAATCCAAAGGACCTTCTCATTAATATTTTATGACTCCAACCTTCTCCAATATTTGCAACGTGTATATAAGCCAGCGCGGTGATTTTGGCATGGCACATAACACAATGGCCAGCAACGTCAACGGCGTTACTCCCTCCCAAAACACGCCACCCATTTAATCTTCGAGAAGATGTAATTGCAAATGTATCCAATAACGACACCATTTTTTATTATTAGTTTTTTTTATTATTAATTTTTTAATATCAACAAAAAGAAAATCGAATCGAGTCAAAGGGTCCAATCCAGCTAAGCTGATGCGGACCCTATCGGTCGGGGTTTTTAAGCCCACAACTGCTTTTCTCAACCCAATCTATTCAATCCTAACCCACTTAACACCTAGCTCATTTAAATTATTTCCTAAACCACATTTCTACAAAAACCCTTCTACACCTAAAAGCTTGCAATCTCACATCCAATTTCTGAATAACAGAGAAAATAAAGTGTGGAAGAGACATGCTCGGCCCGATGTTGATAGCAACGAAGACGGGCTAAGCACAGCTAAGCTGACGCGGATCCTCTCGGTCTGGGTTTTTAAGCCCATAACTGCTTTTCTCGGCCCAATCTATTCAATCCTAACCCACTAACAACTAGCCTTAACTCATTTTTAAGGCTAGTTGTTAGTGGGTTAGGATTGAATAGATTGGGCCGAGAAAAGCAGTTATGGGCTTAAAAACCCAGACCGAGAGGATCCGCGTCAGCTTAGCTGGGCTAGGCCCTTTGACTTAATCCGATTTTCTTTTTGTGATATTAAAAAATTAATAAAAAAAACTCATAATAAAAACTTGTGTCGTTATTGGATACGCTTGCAATTACATTTTCTCGAAGATGAACGGGTGGCTTGTCATGTTTTGGGAGGGAGTAACGTCGTTGACGTTGCTGGCCATTGTGTTATGTGCCATGCCAAAATCACCACGCTAGCTCATATACACACCGCAAATATTGGAGAAGGCTTGAGTCATAAATATTAATGAGAAGTTCCTTTAGATTGTTCTAGTTGACCTTCTAAAGACTGCATGCGTCATCGTTGCTGCTTTGCTACTTGGCCAGCACGATTGACGACAATTGCTTTTGATCAATATTGGTGGGATGGTAGTATCCCTTATTAGTCTTGGCAGTTGCTTGATGAAGATTGACCATATTAGTCTTGGCGACATCCAAAGCCACATCCAAACTGATGGGAGCCCACATACCATGAATGGGGCAAGTCCAACCATCAGATTGGAGCAGACAAGCAAGTCGGGTGAACCGGATATGGGAACAAATCCCTACTCGGGTTATTTCAATGCGGGTCATCAAATCGGGTCAAGCGAATCGGGTTTAGGGACAAATCCCTACCTAAAGTTCTTGCCCGATTTCCTGCCCTTTCTAGTCGCCAAGACTAATATGGTCAATTTTCATCAGACAACTGCCAAGACTAATAAGGTACCCTCCCACCAATACCGATCAAAAGCAATTGCCGTCGACTGTACCAGTCAAGTAGCAAAGCGGCAACAAGGGCGCATACAGTCTTCAAAAAGTCAATTAAAACAATCCAAAAGATCTTCTCATTAATATTTATGACTCCAACCTTCTCCCATATTTGCGGCGTGTATATAAGGCAGCGCGAAGATTCTGGCATGACACATAACACAATAGCCAGCAACATCAACAACGTCACTCCCTCCCAAAACATGACATGCCACCCGTTCAATCTCCGAGAAGATGTAATTGCAAGCGTATCCAATAACGACACTAATTTTATTATTAGTTTTTTTTATTTTTTATTAATTTTTTAATATCAACAAAATGAAAATCAGATCGAGTCAAAGGGTCCAGTCCAATTAAGCTGATGCGGACCCTATCGGTCGGGGTTTTTAAGCCCACAACAGCTTTTCTCGGCCCAATCAATTCATTCCTAACCCATTTAACACCTAGCTTATTTTAATTATTTCCTAAACCTCATTTATACAAAAACCCTTCTCCCCCCAAAGCTTGCAATCTCACATCCAATTTCCGAATAACAGAGAAAATAAAGTGTGGAAGAGACATGCTCGGCCCGATGTTGATGATAGCAATGAGGACGGGCTAAGCCCAGCTAAGCTGACGCGGAAATGAGATAAAGCTAGGTGTTAGTGGGTCACAATTGAATAGATTGGGCCGAGAAAAGCAGTTGTGGGCTTAAAAACCGAGACCGATAGGGTCCGCGTCACCTTAGCTGAGCTAGGCCCTTTGACCTAATCCGATTTTCTTTTTGTTGATATTAAAAAATTAATAAATAAAAAAACTCATAATAAAAACTGGTGTCGTTATTAGATATGCTTGCAATTACATCTTCTCGAAGATGAACGGGTGGCGTGTCATGTTTTGGGAGAGAGTAACGTTATTGACGTTACTGGCCATTGTGTTATGTGCCATGCCAGAATCACCGCGCTGGCTCATATACACGCCGCAAATATTGGAGAAGGCTGAAGTCATAAATATTAATAAGAAAGTCCTTTGGATTGTTCTAATTGACCTTCTAAAGACTGCATGCGTCCTCGTTGCCGTTTTGCTACTTGGCCAGCACGATCGACCACAATTGCTTTTGATCAATATTGGTGGGATGGTAGTATCCTTTATTAGTCTTGGCAGTTGCCTGATAAAAATTGACCATATTAGTCTTGGCGACATCCAAAGCCACATCCAAACTGATGGGAGCCCACATACCATGAATGGGGCAAGTCCAATCATCGGATTGGAGCAGACAAGCAGGTCGGGTGAATCAGATATGGGAACAAATCCCTACTCGGGTTATTTCAATGCGGGTCATCAAATCGGGTCAAACGAATCGGGTTTTGGCACAAATCCCTACCCAAATTTTTCGCCCGATTTCCTGCCATTTTTAATCGCCAAAACTAATATGGTCAATCCTCATCAAGCAACTGCTAAGACTAATAACGGCCCTCCCACCAATACCGATCAAAAGCAATTGTCGTCGACCGTAATGGTCAAGCAGCAAAAAAGTAACAAGTAAGCATACAGTCTTCAGAAGGTCAATTAAAACAATCCAATGGATCTTCTCATTAATATTTATGACTCCAGCCTTCCCCAATATTTGCGGCGTGTATATAAGCCAGCACGGTGATTCTGGCATGGCACATAACACAATGGTCAACAAAGTCAACGACGTTACTCCCTCCCAAAATATGACACGCCACTCGTTCAATCTTCGAGAAGATGTAATTGCAAGCGTATCCAATAACGATATCAGTTTTATTATTAGTTTTTTTTATTTTTTATTAATCTTGTAATATCAACAAAAAGAAAATCGGATCGAGTCAAAGGGTCCAGTCCAGCTAAGCTAATGCGAACCCTATCGGTCTGGGTTTTTAAGCCCACAACTACTTTTCACGACCTAATCTATTCAATCCTAACCAACTTAACACCTAGCTCATTTTAATTATTTCCTAAACCTCGTTTCTACAAAAACCCTTCTCCCCCCAAAAGCTTGCAATCTCACATCCAATTTCTAAATAACAGAGAAAATAAAGTGTGGAAGAGACATGCTCGGCCCGATGTTGTTGATAGCAACGAAGACGTGCTAAGCCCAGCTAAGCTGACGCGGACCGAGAGGGTCCGCGTCAGCTTAGCTAGACTAGGCCCTATGACCTAATACGATTTTCTTTTTGTTGATATTCAAAAATTAATAAATAAATAAATAACTCAAAAAAAAAAAACTAGTGTCATTATTGGATACGCTTGCAATTACATCTTCTCGAAGATGAACGGGTAGCGTGTTATGTTTTGAGAGGAATAACGTCGTTGACGTTGCTAGGCATTGTGTTATGTGCCATGCCAGAATCACCGCGCTGGCTCATATACACGCCGTAAATATTGGAGAAGGCTGGAGTCATAAATATTAATGAGAAGGTCCTTTGGATTGTTCTAGTTGACGTTCTGAAGACTGTATGCGTCCTTGTTGCCGCTTTGCTACTTGACCGGCACGATCGACGACAATTGCTTTTGATCAGTATTTGTGGGATGGTAGTATCCCCTATTAGTATTAACAGTTGCTTGATGAATATTGACCATATTAGTCCTGGCGACATCCAAATCCACATCCAAACTGATGGAAGCCCACCAACCTTGAATAGGGCAAGCCCAACCATCGGATTGGAGCAGACAAGCAGGTCGGGTTAACCGAGTATAGGAACAAATCCCAACTCAGGTTATTTCAATGTAGGTCATCAAATCGAGTTAAGCAAACTGGGTTTAGGGACAAATCCCTAACCAAATTTCTCGCCCGATTTCCTGCCCTTTCTAGTCGCCAAGACTAATATGGTCAATCTTCATCAGGCAACTGCCAAGACTAATAAGGGCCATCCCACCAATACCAATCAAAAGCAATTGGCATCGACCGTATTAGTCAACCAGCAAAAAGGCAACAAGGAAGCATACAGTTTTCAGGTCAATTATAACAATCCAAATGACATTCTCATTAATATTTATGACTCTAGCCTTCTCCAATATTTGCGTCGTGTATATAAGCCAGCGCGGTGATTCTGGCATGGCATATAATACAATGTGGCCAGCAACGTCAATGACGTTACTCCCTCCCAAAACATGACACGCCACCCGTTCAATCTTCGAGAAGAAGTAATTGCAAGCGTATACAATAACGACACAAGTTTTATTATTTGTTTTTTTTTATTTTTTATTAATTTTTTAATATCAACAAAAAGAAAATTGGATTGAGTTAAGGGGTCCAGTCCAGCTAAGCTTATGCGGACCCCCTATCGATCGGGGTTTTTAAGCTCACAACTGCTTTTCTCGGCCCAATCTATTCAATCCTAACCCACTTAACACCTAGCTCATTTTAATTATTTCCTAAACCTCATTTCTACAAAAGCCCTTCTCCCCCCAAAAGCTTGCAATCTCACATTCAATTTCTGAATGACAGAGAAAATAAAGTGTGGAAGAGACACGCTCGGCCCGATGTTGTTGATAGCAACGAAGACAGGCTAAGCCCAGCTAAGCTGATGTGGACCCTATCGGTCTGGGTTTTTAAGCCCACAACTGCTTTTCTCGACCCACTCTACTCAATTGTGACCCACTTAAATAAGATATGGCTAGGTGTTTAGTGGGTTAGGATTGAATAGATTGGGCCGAGAAAAGCAGTTGTGGACTTAAAAACCTGGACCGAGAGAGTCCGCGTCAGCTTAGCTAGGCTAGGCCCTTTGACCTAATCCGATTTTCTTTTTGTTGATATTCGAAAATTAATAAATAAATAAAAACTCATAATAAAAACTTGTTCCGTTATTGGATACGCTTGCAATTACATCTTCTCGAAAATGAACAGGTGGTGTGTCATGTTTTGGGAGGGAGTAACGTCGTTGACGTTGCTGGCCATTGTGTTATGTGCCATGCCAAAATCACCGCGATGGCTCATATACAAGCCGCAAATATTAGAGAATGTTGGAGTCATAAATATTAACGAGAAGGTCCTTTCAATTGTTCTAATTGACTTTCTGAAGACTGTATGCGTCCTTGTTGCCGCTTTACTACGTGACCGACACGATCGACGACAATTGTTTTTTATCAGTATTGGTGGGATGGTAGTATCGCTTATTAGTCTTGGCAATTGCCTGATGAAGTCTTGGCAGTTGCCTAATGAAGATTGACCATATTAATCTTGGCGACATCTAAAGCCACATCCAAACTGATGGGAGCCCACCAACCTTAAATGGGGTAAGCCCAACCATCGAATTGGAGCAAACAAGTAGGTCGGGTGAACCGAGTATTGGAACAAATCCCTACTCGGGTTATTTCAATGCGGATCATCAAATCGGGTCAAGCGAATCGGGTTTAGGGACAAATCCCTACCCAAATTTCTCGCCCGATTTCCTGCCCTTTCTAGTCGCCAACATTAATATGGTCAATCTTCATCAGGCAACTGCCAAGACTAATAAGGGCCAACCCACCAATACCAATCAAAAGCAATTGTCGTCGACCGTACCGGTCAAGCAGCAAAGCGTCAACAAGGGCACATACAGTCTTCAGAAGGTCAATTAAAACAATCCAAAGGACCTTCTCATTAATATTTATGACTCCAACCTTATCCAATATTTGCGGCGTGTATATAAGCCAGCGCGGTGATTTTGGTATGGCACATAACACAATGGCCAGCAACGTCAACGAAATTACTCCCTCCTAAAACATGACACGCCACCCCTTCAATCTTCGAGAAAATGTAATTGCAAGCCTATCCAATAACGACACCAGTTTTTATTATTATCTTTTATTAATTTTTTAATATCAACAAAAAGAAAATCGGATCGAGTCAAAGGGTCCAGTCCAGCTAAGCTGATACGGACCCTATCGATCGGGGTTTTTAATCCCACAGCTGCTTTTCACGGCCCAATCTATTCAATCCTAACCCACTTAACACCTAGCTCATTTTAATTATTTCCTAATCCTCGTCTCTACAAAAACCCTTCTCACCCCAAAGCTCGCAATCTCACATCCAATTTATGAATAATCGAGAAAATAAAGTGTGGAAGAGACATGCTCGGCCCAATGTTGTTGATAGCAACGAGGACGGGCTAAGCCCAGCTAAGCTGACGCTGACCCTCTCGATCCAGGTTTTTAGGATTGAATAGATTGGGCCGAGAAAAGCAGTTGTGGGCTTAAAAACCTGGATAGAGAGGGTCAACGTCAGCTTAGCTGGGCTAGGCTCTTTGACCTAATCCAATTTTCTTTTTGTTGATATTAAAAAATTAATATAAAAAAAAAAACTCGTAATAAAAACTGGTGTCGTTATTGGATACGCTTGCAATTACATCTTCTCGAAGATGAACGGGTAGCGTGTCATGTTTTGGGAGGGAGTAACGTCGTTGACGTTGCTGGTCATTGTATTATGTGCCATGTTAGAATCACCGTGCTGGCTCATATACACGCCGCAAATATTGGAGAAGGCTGGAGTCATAAATATTAATGAGAATGTCATTTGGATTGTTCTAATTGACCTTTTGAAGACTGTATGCGTCCTTGTTGCCGTTTTGCTACTTAAGCGACACGATCGACAACAATTGCTTTTGATTAGTATTGGTAAGATGGTAATATCCCTTATTAGTCTTGGCAGTTGCCTGATGAAAATTGACCATATTAATCTTGGCGACATCCAAAGCCACATCCAAACTTATGGGAGCCCACCAACCATGAATGGGGCAAGCCCAACCATTAGATTGGAGCAGACAAGCAGGTCGAGTGAATCGGGTATGGGAACAAATCCCTACTTCGGTTATTTCAATGCGGGTCATCAAATCGGGTCAAGCGAATGGGGTTTTCGCACAAATCCCTACCCAAATTTCTCGCCCGATTTCCTGCCCTTTCTAGTCGCAAAGACTAATATGGTCAATTCTCATCAAGCAACTACCAAGACTAATAAGGACCCTCACCAATACCGATCAAAAGTAATTGTCGTCGATCGTAATGGTCAAGCAGCAAAAAGGCAATAAGGAAACATACAGTTTTCAGAAGGTCAATTAAAACAATCCAAAAGAACTTCTCATTAATATTTATGACTCCAACCTTCTCCAATATTTACGGCATGTATATAAGCCAACGCGGTGATTCTAGCATGGCACATAACACAATAGCCAGCAACATCAACGACGTTACTCCCTCCCAAAACATGACACGCCACCCATTCAATCTTCGAGAATATGTAATTGCAAGCGTATCCAATAACGACACCAGTTTTATTATTAGTTTTTTTTTATTAATTTTTTAATATCAACAAAAAGAAAATCGAATCCAGTCAAAGGGTCCAGTCCACCTAAGCTGATGCGGACCCTATCGGTCGGGGTTTTTAAGCCCACAGCTGCTTTTCTCGGCCCAATCTATTCATTCCTAACCCACTTAACACCTAGCTCATTTTAATTATTTCCTAAACCTCGTTTCTACAAAAACCCTTCTCCCCCCAAAGTTTGCAATCTCACATCCAATTTATGAATAACAGAGAAAATAAAGTGTGGAAGAGACGCTCGACCCGATGTTGTTGATAGCAACGAGGACGGACTAAGCCCGCTAAGCTGACATGGACCTTATCGGTCTCGATTTTTAAGCCCACAACTGCTTTTCTCGGCCCAATCTATTTAATCATGACCCACTAACACCTAGTTTTATCTCTTTTTTATAATAAATGAGATAATTCTAGGTAAAAAAGAGATAAGGCTAGGTGTTAGTGGGTCACGATTGAATAGATTAGGCCGAGAAAAGCAGTTGTGGGCTTAAAAACCTGGACCGAGAGGGTCCGCGTCAGCTAGGCCCTTTGACCCAATCCGATTTTCTTTTTGTTGTTTTTAAAAAATTAATAAATAAAAATACTCATAATGAAAACTGGTGTCGTTATTGGATACACTTGCAATTACATCTCCTCGAAAATGAACGAGTGGCATGTCATGTTTTGGGAGGGAGTAGCGTTGTTGACGTTGCTGGCCATTGTGTTATGTGCCGTGCCAAAATCACCGCGCTGGCTCATATACACACCACAAATATTGAAGAAGCTTGAGTCATAAATATTAATAAGGTCCTTTGGATTGTTCTAATTGACCTTCTAAAGACTATATGCGTTCTTGTTACCGCTTTGCTACTTAACCGGCACAATCGACGGCAATCGCTTTTGATCAGTATTGGTGGGATGGTAGTATCCCTTCTTAGTCTTAGCGGTTGCCTAGTGAAGACTGACCATATTAGTCTTGACAACATCCAAAGCCACATCCAAACTGATGGGAGCCCACCAACCATGAATGGGTCAAGTCCAACCATCGTATTGGAGCAGACAAGCAGGTCGGGTGAACCGGGTATGGGACTCTACTCAGGTTATTTCAATGCGGGTCATCAAATCGGGTCAAGCGAATCGGGTTTAGGGACAAATCCTTACCTAAATTTGTCGCCCAATTTCCTTCCCTTTCTAGTCGCCAAGACTAATATGGTCAATCTTCATCAGGCAACTGCCAAAACTATTAAAGGTCATCCCACCAATACCGATCAAAAGCAATTACCATCGACCGTACTGGTCAATCAGCAAAGCGACAACAATGGCGCATACAATCTTCAGAAGGTCAATTAAAACAATCCAAACGACCTTCTCATTAATATTTATGACTCCAGCCTTCCCCAATATTTCAGCATATATTTAAGCCAGCGCGATGATTTTGGCATGACACATAATACAATGGCCAGCAACGTCAACGACGTTGCTCCCTCCCAAAACATGACACGCCACCCGTTCAATCTTCGACAAGATGTAATTGCAAGCGTATCCAATAACGACAGAAGTTTTTATTATTAGTTTTTTTATTAATTTTTTAATATCAACAAAAAGAAAATCGGATCGAGTCAAAGGGTCCAGTCCAGCTAAGCTGATGCAGACCCTATCAGTCGGGGTTTTTAAGCCCACAACTGCTTTTCTCGACCCAATCTATTCAATCCTAAACCACTTAACACCTAGCTCATTTTAATTATTTCCTAAACCTCGTTTCTACAAAAACCCTTCTCCCCCCAAAGCTTGCATTCTCACATCCAATTTCTGAATAATAGAGAAAATAAAGTGTGGAAGAGACACGCTCGGCCCGATGTTGTTGATAGCAACAAAGACGAGCTAAGCCCAGCTAAGCTGACGTGGACCCTATCGATCTGGGTTTTTAATCCCATAATTGCTTTGCTCGGCCCAATCTATTCAATCGTGACCCACTAACACCTAGATCTCGTTTCTGCAACCCCTCTCCTCCCCTCAAACCCTACAATCTCACACTCAATTTCTGATGAATCGAGAAAATAAAGTGGAGAAGGGACATACTTGGCCCGATGTTGTTGATAGCGACGAAGACGGCCGTGCAATTCGCTTCCGCTCCTGTTTTAGTCGCATTTTCATCAAAACTCGATTCATCCTCGCCCTCAATGATCTCCACCTCGACTCCATTTTCGTCTCAATTTCTCTCCTCTCCAGCCCTCTCTCTTTTCCCGCAACCCTCAATCCCATAATAGATCCATTCCCTCGTAATTCCTAGTATAGGTTAAACCCCCGTAAGACACTGACCGAAATTCACTCACTCTCTTTTCTGTTGGGGATTTTTTTGGGTGTTATTTTCCAACAGAAAACCCCTTAAGACCATAATTCCCTCCCCTAACAGAAAAAACTGCTGACTGAACACCCGCAAGCATGCATAATGACATCAACAATTTACGACGCCACACGAAATTCACTCTTTCGCCAAAGCCTCTTCCCAGATTTAATGCCTATTTAGCAATTTACTTGGTCTATTGTGACTCCATACATACCAACCAACAAGATCCAGTCTTCGAAATGAAAGGACAATGAACTTTATCATGCCACAAGCACACTTTAGAAGAATCCCTATGGAAACACATGAATTGGCTGGAGACTTTTTATTTTTTTCTGTTCCTGCTCTGGTTTGCACCACCAAAACAGCACACTTTGTTTGGCCTTGCTACAAGAAATCTCTAGTTCCTATTCCATATGTTTTCAATAGATCGAACCATTTGAAAGTCTTAGTTACATAAAAATGTCAGAACTGGGAACATTAAGTATTCTAAGAAAGCCCGATGGCCCATGAATAGGCAGTAGAGTTCCCCTCACCTTGGAAGGTGTTGGAGAAAATCCAACATCAGTCTTTGCATCATCAAAATATAAGACATATCATGATGTATAGAATTAAAGAAAATGCAATCCCACTAGATAAGAAATGTCCTAATAATCAGTGATAACCACACCAGTATAACATTTAACTCTAAAGAAAGATCTCCTGAATAAGCGAGCTTTATATCCTTTCTTATGTCTCTCCATGAATGGAAGCAAACCTTGTAGTAGAAAGCAACCGTGAGGACATTAGTTACCCCAGTTAAAGAGAGACAATGGAAGCATCAAACACTTGACAATGACACTCGATTTAACCCAAAATTTTCAATTAGATCAAGTTTATTAGATAGGACCTTCTCAATGTGCACATGAAATTTTTATAAGATAAGCCACGATACGTTTAGTATTTGTGTTTTCTTGTGAATCTTGTTAGAAATTCCTTCATTTTGGAATAAATCTTAAATTGGATGATATTTCACAAGATACGAAATGAAGATTACAAAAAACCTTGACTGTTAATAGAGCGAAAATCGAGAAATATACAAGTATAAGCATGTTTCCCGCGAAATGGGTCTTACTAGCTGACTCACAAGCTTGAAGGAGATGATGTCAACATTTGCATATATGCACTAAAAGGGAGGATAAGAAATGATCAAAATGCAATTGACGTGGGCAAAGATCTGAAACAAGAAAAGTTCATTTTGGTGGTTGTCATAGACAAAATGGGTCGCCACGAGCATTTGCTGGATGTACAAGCACATCGACATAGACTTATAAGTTTTGGCAAGATTGCCTACCAAGGAAAGTGGTAGAGCATGATTTGGTGGGGTTACTATCGCGACCCGATTCTCGCCGCCCTTGAAGTTAAAAGGGGAAAGGTCGGGTTTAGGGGTACTTGATCACAAGATCACGAGCACTCCCAAACTCGTACCCTGCGTGACAGCGAATTTTGTACAGTCCAATCGAGGGTTAGGAGTATTCCCTCGATTCCTACGCAACCAAATATCTAGGTTCGGGGACTTAGGTTACGCTAATATTTCTATTAACGCCCTTTTGATACCTAAACAGTATGTTGTGTTTTTCCTAACATGTCCATGCGTTTCTTTTACATTTTCACGATCATCAATTCTATACTAAGTGATCATGCGTGGTGGATTACTTTCATTCTATTCTATTCTATTCCTAAAAAATGAAAGGAAAGCAATCAATAAAAATGAAATTGCAAGACATGAAGTAAACAATCAAGAAAAGCAATAAATCTATCATGCAATCCTAAAAATATGAAAGAGAACACAATAAAAGGGAAAAAAAGAAAACCCGCAACTCGTCGAATTTTATACATCAAATGGAACCCGAGACGTATGTCGGGAAAAATAAATGGTACATGATGATGGTCGAAATGGACATCGACCTCCACCATCTTCACGCTTTATCCATGTTCAGGGTCCTATTCTAAACCTAATCCAAGAAACCTATAACTAGGTACATATAGTGGAAGGAAACAAACAAACACATCAAAACAACCAAAGACAAAACGTCATACAAAAATATGCAAACCCCTACAACTTTGGTGAAGAAACTTACTCTTGAATCCAAATGCATGATTTGATCAAGATCAAAGAATCGAGACACTCAAATCAACAACATGAATTTTATAAAGCAAATCATGGACGATTTATTGATGCTTGACCTATATGAATGATATGAAAAAATCATGAAATTGTTATATATCATGGATTCATGTGTTTCAAGCATTCTTCGTGGAGACACCGACTTAAAAAGATGCTCATCAGTCAATTAGGACAGGGTACTAGAACAAGCCATGTATCATTTACTAATCTAACTATGATCTTGCAAAAATCGTTAGACATAGCAAATGACGGGCAAATATAGCAAACAAAATATCTATGGAAGGCTCATGAAATCAATGTCATTTACAAGCTTAATTGGAGATACTAAGAAAATCAGTCCAATCTATCCTCTGAATTTCCAGAATCAACCATTGATGCGGTAACATTCATTTGACTAGGCAAATGACCACCAAATCATGCACATAATATGTCATTAGAAAGCTTGTCAAATCTATTTCACGTCTTATGAAGGCTTCAAAGCTAAATAACCTGATATACCAACTCATTTGAAGTCATCCATCAGGCCCGTGAGAACCAAATTTCGATTTTACAGAACCATCAACAAAGCCCCGATCTATGATCTAAACTCTGCTCCACCAGAAGTCAATTCCTCATCAAGCATGACTAAATCATTGTTCGCATCAGCAACATGAGTAGATGATTATGTAACCACATAGCATAACATCATACTGAATGTCAGAGATTATGCATACAGCAATAATCTCAGCAAAATCATATTTCAGAATGCATGATGTCGAAGGCACCCCATTATGCTATGAAATATTGAGAGAAAATCCTAATTACCAAAACTAGTTAAAATGATGTTACGACACGATTCTTGTAACAGTCAAAGACATAAAGCGCGTTTGTCTAGAATCAGATGCTTTGAGCAAGTCATCCCCTTTCCTTCAACAACTAACAAAAAGTCCCAACATCTCAGTTAACTCATCACAATCTAAGGCTTTCAATGGTCCACATCAGCTAACCATGTATCGTCTTCCTTAGCTAAAGGCCGAGCTTCGAACTTTTCATATCAAAATAAACAGATACTCCATAGCTATCCAATTCAAGGACCTCTACACGCTTCGAAAGACTACTTACTTCAACAAGGACAAGGCCGACATTGGTTTATTACATTGAACACGTGGAGGGCATTTCTAGGTTATGGAGCAAATGGCGCCAAACAGAACATCACGAACACGAACACGGCAATTATCACGAACGACACGCAAGCTAAAGTGACTTGGCAGAAGAGGCTAATGAAAGCACGCAACCTCGGAGCTTGAAAGCAGATGCAAGTACAAAATCGAAAGAGAGAGCGATCGTGCGCGAGACAGAGCAATCGAGCCAGAGAGAGCAATCCAAAAGAGAGAGCGACAGATCGTGCGCGAGACGGAGCAATCGAGAGAGATAGAGAGAAAACCTGATCGAGCCAGAGACAGAGCCGAGATTGGGGTTTTCGGCCTAGGGTTTGCCCTACTCGCGCCAGTTGTAGGGCGGAAGGAGACTCGTTCGATCGTCTTCGAGGCTGAGAGAAGAGAGCGAGAGAGAGGGAGAAAACGGTTGTAGAGAGAGAGTCCCTTTTCAGAGTGAGAAACCCATCCGTCGAATCCCCCCTTCTCTTCGCTTCACGAGCGCCTCTTTTTTTATTTTTTATTTTTTATTTTTGTTTTCTTTATTATTTCTTTTTTTTCTTTTCTTCTTTTCTTTTCTTTTTTTTTTATGTTTTCATTTTATCATTCATTTTTTTTTATCTTTTTGCTCTTTATCTTTTATATTTTTTGCAAAATGGATGTTTAAAATGTCGACAAAATTTCAGGTGTCAACAGTTACCATTTGAAAAATTTACTAGAGTTGATAACATGAGTTGCACTGCAGCCATTTCACCATTGTTCTAACATGCAATGCGCACAACCAGTTACATGATATCTTCTCTTCCCAGCCCAGCAGCCACAACATACAAGTAAGAAAATGGTCTCATCAAACCTATAAACCAGCCTGGCCAAAATAAAAAACTTATAAACCAGCCTAAGAAGTCATACTTAATGCCAGCTTTAAACATGACCGGGTTTGCTTAAAATTCATGCAAGGAATGAGCAACGACTGTTTGACCTTTCATATTAGGGCAACTAGAGGCGAGAAATATTAATCACACAAACTCCATCTGTTGAATATTTTAATGAGACTTTTCCAGGTTTGCAGAATGCTTGCTTTCTTGATGTATCCATTAATTAGCAATCGCAGTCATAGTCGTCCAACTTCCAAAAGGATAACCATGGGGCCAGGTGTCTAAACCTCGCTTCTTGGATGGTTTGGGGAAAATGGATTATGCAAGACTACTGGGCCACTAGATTAGATAGCGACAAAAGAGAGGTTTAAATATCCATCTGTTAACTGGGGGCTGTATCCAAAAGGATGAAGGCTTGAAGATGTGTGATCAATAACAATGTAAGCTGTACTATTTTGGAGCAGCATAAGTTTTAAGGACCGTTAAATGTGCTATCGCTTCTAGGCATTTAAGCCCCCATCTCACTATCCTTATCTTATGTAATGCAAGGGAGATGCCAGGGCTTTTTGTTTCATCAGCTTTTCTTAGTTTGATTATAATATCCAAAAAGATCCACAACTCACCCAGCGAGCATCTGGAAGCAGTCGGCCAAGACGTCGGATTGACACTCGACTGAAAGATTCATAGGTTTCACCCAGTCTGCATCAATCAGCTTCTAACTTCTCTAAGATTCTCTCAATGTCTTCCTTCCCCTGGAGTACTTATATTAAGAACTTCTTCCGCAGTAAACTGAAAAGAAAAGAAACTTAAGAATATACTGCCATACCTGAACAACAGGAAAGTAGACACACTTCAGGCAAGCATTAGCCTCGTGAATTGCTGTGGAACCTGAAAAGTATTGCAGCATTTTATATTAGAGAAAAGCACAATCTAAGTGACATTCTTAGGTAAAACTAGTACTAAAAGCATTGATGCCAACAAATGAAAGAAGGGCCTAAGAACGATAAAGGGTAGACAACCTAGAATAAAAGATGATATAACTCTGTCTCCTCTTCTATAAAGAATGGGACAGAGAACTACACATACTTACCGAGTTTTTTATTTGCGTCAGTGTCCTCTGTGATCGAAAAATGGACTTGAATTATAAAATCAGGACCATTGCATGAATGCAAGTTGGTAATTGCAACCTCCCCTCTTTCAATTTCAGCTAAATCAATACCATTAACCTGACAAAGCACAAAATCATTTCATGGTGCAAAAAGCTTACTTTGAGATCCCACTAAGCAATAATGGGTACTATTTTTTCAACAAAGCATACACTATGACACGCTCATATCATAAGCGTCTAAATAGCAAACCTTCTCAAATTAATTTATATATTTGCAGGCAGGCATAGGAAGAATATGAAATTCAAAATTGTTCGTAAATCTGAACGACATAGTTACATAGCTGGATTGTGCCTTTTCTATCCCAATATTAAGAATGTACAAAACTGCCTGTTCATAGTGGACAAAAAAGACAAATGCAATAACGTGTACTATTTTTTCTGCAAACCATACACTATAAATAGCAAACCTTCTCAAATTACTTAATATATTTGTAGGCATAGAAAGAACAAGGAAATCTGAAATTGTTTGTAAATCTGAACAACATAGTTACATAGCTTAATTGAGGCCAGCTGAAAAGCAAAAGCATTATGTGGCCGAAGGAGTTAATATTAGAGTCCACCAACGGTGCATTCCATACCTCAAAATGGACTGGTCTGATAGTCCTCCTCAAATTCGACAAACCGTCACACTGCAAACATTCAAATTAATTAGAAATAAATCAAATTCAGGTATCCTATGTAATCCTTACAAAGAAGAAGCAAACTTGCATAACTCTGAAAAATCATTTTACCTACTACATGCTATCTTAGACATTGCTCTACCTTGATATCCCCAGTAATACAGAAAGTAACAGTTATGAATTCACCAGAAGGGAGAACTCATTAGCATAGTTTTAAATCATAGCCAAGAGTAAAACTCTCAAAAATATTGACCAAAGCCATACCCCACATTGGCCGCAATGCTAACTAAACCCGACTTTGTGGTCAGGTAGCAGCATTTATGAACATTGTGCAGTGATGGCATTATAGCATTATTGCATGTGCCATAGCAGTAACTTTTCATAGGAGCAACACAGGAATTATGATACCACATCGATATTCTATTTGGAGAAATCAACAGCAGTGTTTGATTTACTCCAATTTCTGCAGTACTTAAACTTTCCACCACCACAAGTCCAGGCAATGAAGATGACATAACACAGATCTGTCTGAAAAATCTAGCAAAACTCTTTAAAACGTTAGAAAATTAAGACATCATTTTAAATTTCAAAAAAGTGATATGACTCTTTCCCAAATTTAGCTGATGAACCCTATAAAGCCAAGAGAAAAAGACCAGCATGACTTTCTCCACTTGTAATAAAATAACGTCTCTATAAAACTCTTGTTGAAGAGTGCCCCGAGGCACTTGCTAAGCATACTTGTATGAAATGTTTCAATTTCTAAAGTATTAACTACACATAACAAAAGTAAAACAGTGCATAAAAAAATTGTGAACTTTCCTCAATCTGTGGCTTAACAAGGGCCCTGCAGGCACTCTTTAACAAAACCCTAAACAAAAATAGATATGATTTCAGCAAACCTGAACGTATGGGAAATAGATGTCCTTCAGCTTGCACGAGAGTTGATATGGATTCACGTTTTTCATTCTAGGCTTGAAAATCTCAACCTGTACAGAGTTTATAAGACAAGAATGCATGAAATTGTCTAGGTATCGAGAATTCACAATATTTACCACCTTGTGACAAATCAAGAAATACCTGAAAATTTTACTGGCAGAATGTATTTAGAATAATACATATAAGTCATTAACTACATATATATGCCCAAGGCAGTACACAAAAGAAATAAAATATTTGCTTCAAACTACATAGTAGAGGCTTTCCCCCATCAACAGATGCCGACATGCATGAAGAGGTGTTCTATCAATCTTTATCAACTTCAAACTGTTCGAATAATTATGTCTTAACTCACAGTAGCTGCCAGTTCATGTGTTTCATAATCCTTGTGAGGGTGTTTCATTTCTCAACTCACCTCACATCTTATAGACTTTAAATTCTCCCTATCTCTTCCCATTGCCTAACGTCTTCTTTAAATATTTCAATCCTATATCTCAAAAAAATATCTATTTTATCGCCACTATATTAAAGTGACATAATAGACAATCTAAAGCCTAGGATTCCCTCAAGAAGATTGACTTTGCCTTGAGAACAAAGTAAAGACATGACCTGAGAAGTCTTCGACTGGCATAATCAGAGAATCTAGAGCCTAATAGTCACTCAAGACGGCTGACCTATGACTACTTCCAAGTCCTGTGCCATGGCCAAGCCAAAAAACAAATTTATAGAGCAATGGAGGTAACTTAAAAGGACACGCTTTCAATGGATGATGCCCGGGTCAGAGCATGACAGATAACATCCTAGACAATGGTTTTTACCAGGTTTGTATAGATTAGCTGAGTAAAACCTTCCCAGGAAATATTAAAAAAAAAAAAAAAACACAGGCAAAAATTTAGTTGCAAATATAAAAAGAAAAGATGCGGCGCATGCACCGCGAAATGTCCAATGAGTGAATGCGATTGACACTGAAATACCACGATAGAAAGAATTTATTAAAAGAAGTCTACCTTCGTGAAGCTTCCTTGAGGTGCTCTGGCACTTTCATTTTCTAAAGGAACCCTGACGCCACCATCAGTCTGAATAAATGACAAAGAAAATGATGACTGATTGAATAAATCTATGTATGGAACATAAGGGAGTCCAGTCGAGAGAAAAATATGACAACAATGAAGAAATCAGTGACCTTGCATACTTTCCAGGAGTGTTGAGAACCAGATCTGCTCAGTAGAGCTTCTCTCTTCAGATGTAACATGTATACTCTTTTAGATTGCATAGTCTTGGAAGTTACCACGGCATGCCTGTAACTCGTTAAAAGGTAAAAAGGTGTAAATTACCTCCACAAAATATAATGGACTACCAGTTTCTACAACTACAATACTCTGGAACGTACCTTCCCAAATGCATAGAGGCAATTGGTCCTCCAAAACCAAACAAGCCAAAGAAAGGCTGCACCACGCTCAACAAATTATTCAGAAAATAGAAGCAATTTAAACTTTTAGAGATTCAAAACAGTTTAATTTTCCCGATTCAAATCCATGTCCAGGACGTGGAATGGTGAATTGTTGTAAAGGACTGACCAAGCGGGAGGCATCTGATGTGCTTAGGCGTCAGGAGGAGAGCGGCGTCGGGGGCAAGTAGCGTCGGGGGTGCCCGGGCGAGCGGCGTCGGGGCGGCTGGGCGAGCGGCGAACGGTGTCAGGGGCGATTAGGCGAGCGGCGAGCGGCGTCCACCGGGGGATCGAGCGGCGAGCGGCGAGAGGCGTCCACCGAGGGATCGAGCCGCGTCCAGCGGCGGCGTCGAGGGCAAGCGGCATCCAGCGGCGGCGTCGAGGCGAGCGGGGGTGACAACGTCGAGGGAGGCAAGGGCGGGGTGAGCACTGAGCAGGGAGCGATTGGCGTCCAGCGGCGGGACGAGCGGCGGCGTCCGGCGGTGGCGTCGAGGGCGAGCGGCGTCGGGGACGGGGCAAAGGCAGAGAACGGGAGAGGACAACTGAACTGATGGTTAATGATTTGGAGGATTTTAACTTTTAGAAACCGCCGGTTCCAGGGAACCGGTAACCGTCGGAACCGGTTCCTTTAGAATCGGGAACCACGCTCACGCCTAACTGCGAGAGACGAAGAAGACGAAGCGCCACGTTCTCTTCTCTGCACTATGTTTTTCCTTTTCTTAAAGTTTTTTTCTCCTTTTCTTAAGAGACAAAATTGCCCTCTATTGCCAATGAGTTTAAGCGCTTCTTTGATATTGATATGCGCATTTCAAATCTTTATTTAAAAAAATAATAAAACTTTGAGTTATTATTTGAAATAATGTCTACTTCATGACCTTGTTTTAAATTAATATGGGCACTGTGGACCCCTTATTTGAAAAAATAACAGCACTCCAAATCTTTATTTTAGAAAATGTCTACTTCAAGTTATTATTTGAAAAAAATATTACATTTTGGATTATTATTTGGAATTTTTCCTTTTTCTTATGACATAAATTCTATATATATATTTGTTTTTCTTTTAGTTCGGTTTAGTCTCATGGAAGATGAAAACGAATAGATATTACCTTCGAACATGTTAATATATTAGTTCGCTTTTATGATCGCGATTTGGAACGCGTTAATAATGCGATCATTCGCCTTCTCTTTCGTCTTCTTAAGAAACAACTCGGAGTCGGACCACATCCGTCCGTCCACCTGGGAGTTGCTTCCCAGACCCTTCGTATCCTGCACTGCGCGCCCCCGTGTTTCAGGGAGGAAGCCCGCTGGGATCCAGGCTGACCCCCCAACCCCCCGAGCGGGGGTGTGGACGGGTAGGTCAATGGGGAATACCCTTTTGAGCCAGGAGGGACCCAATTTAACCCGGAGTCAGTTTAAGGCCATGACTGGGGCCAATACTGCATTCTAAGTGGAGAGCCAACGTCGTGACTAGTTTCGTACAAAAATAAAGTTACATGTTTTTTTAGGAGGTTTTTCTGCTGAAATTTTTTACGTCGAAAAACAAAAAGTCGCCTCACGGTCATTGCATTAAATGCGCTTACCGTGCAGGGGTAAAATCCATCCCATGGCACCTTTATTCCGAAAATATTTTGTTACACTCAAAATGTCAAATTCATAGCAAGGTAGTTTATCTTAAATTTTTTGGCGACACAAAAATTCTCACACTTATATTCATACGATACATTTATTCCAAATTTTCTTTTGACTATTAAACTCATGCCACACATTTACTCTTCATTAATTTTTTTTCTCTCTCGTTTGTCTTCACCGCAACCCTCATCACAACTACCCTCAGCGTCTCCATTGCCACTATCCTCGCCAAATCAAGGAAGAAAACAAAGGAGGAAGTTTAAAAAAACAAAACAAAACAAAAAATAAGATATACATTGAGTTGACATATTATTATTAGGTGAGCGTCCTGTCAATACCTTTTGATTTCCATCGTATCATAATCAGTTGCGAGATTTCATGTCTTTCCGGTATTTTCATCAAGACATGATCAAAAGCTCTATGCATGCGCAAAAACGCAAAACGTAGGTAGCTGCATCATCCATTAATTGAATTAATTTATGATATATGTTTGATACTGATATAAGTTTTGGGTTTATGATGCCATGGAAAAAAATTTAGAGCAAAGGTGTCGCAGCCAACATAATTTAAAGTATTTTGTGGCTTTTTTAAGCTATTCAATGTGATGCATTAATCAAGATCCGTGCAAATATTGTCTCCAGGGTAGTCAGTACTACCTGACGGATGCATGATTTGAAGACTATTCATTTGAAAAATGGTCATACAACTTTTACGAAATATTGAAGTACGGACTATATTAATAATTAATTTGTCGTGGCCAAATCAAATTTATTAATCACGTACGAATGTCAAGTCACTAAAATCGGCGGTTCTTTTTCTATATGAAGACCGACCACTTCGCGTGGACGAGTAGCCAGCATGAAAAAGATAGCGACCGAATGAAGCATTAGTCAAATATAGTAAATCTATCGTCCGCTTATATAACTTACTAAGTAAATCTACATTTCATAATTATTTTTTTCTATATCGGGACTTACCAATCACATGGATATGTCACTAGATACGCGTACACTTCTATTTTCCTATTGAGAAAGTTACTGACTATATAAGTAAATTACCGACGAGATTATCATTAAAGTTGCTTTTTGTTTTTTTTCCATGTGAAAGCTTCCTAATGGCGTGAGAAGTGGATGTGATGACTAGGGGCGCACATGACAAAATTTCTGGAATAGAAATTAATTTTTGGCCAGAAATGGATTTCTCGATTTCTATTCCATGAACAAGTTTCTCAGCAAAAAAAACGACTCAGAATTTCTATTTCTAGAGTAAAAATTAGTTTGATAAAAGAATAAAATTTATATTTCTAGGAGCGACGATGACCGACATTTGGTGGCACGTCCGGCAATCGACGTTCGGCGTTCAACGATCGATGGTGGGTGGTCGGAGTCCGGCGTCTAGCGGCCGACGTCCGAAGTCTGGCATCCGACGTTCGACGTTCGGAGGCCGGCGATCGGTGGCTAGCGGCGGGTGGCAAACAGCCGAAGTGTTTTAATTGACTCAAAGGAGGGATTGCATTAATACAACTAGTAGATTCGATGAATTAATATTTTAAGAGAATTACATTGAGTCACCTTTTATTTCTTCAACTTATGCATTGACCATACAATTTATTCAATTAGTATAGTTTACACTCCAAGTCGATCTATTTTAGTTATTCATTGTAGCATTGATCAATTGAAGCTTAACATGATACCTATAAACAAAGATTTGGGTACTCCCAATTTATGAGGTAAATAACAGTCCTTTTTCTTGGAGTGCAGACTTTCTGCGGCGTGGACTCAAAATCACATAGTTTTATCAAAAAGGTGTTTTATTATAATCTTGCTTCTGGGACATATCAGTTGATGATATTTATTGCTAGGAACTAAAATTATGGTGTTTGTATTTCATGTTCACACAGCATCTATCATAATAATTTTGCTAAAGATTTAATATGGAATCAGTAATCAGATTTGTGGGTAGGGAGATGAGTAAGGATCTGAGAATGTAATGTTCCCTTAATAATAGTGATTCCAAATGTTTGGTCAAAGTCTATATTTCTGTATGTGTAAGAAAATGTTCTCATAATTTTGAACTATTATAATAAGGATTAGAAGTACCAGGCATCTATGCTTGGAAAAGGTGCAATTTCTTTACCAACAACTATCTATTTTGTTAAGTTCATTGGAGGGTATGAATTCACATTTCACTACATTGAAGGAAACTCCAATAGATTCCATATGGTCATCACTTAGCAGCTGTGCTGAAAGTGAAGCTTCAATAGTTGAACCATCAAGTGTTTTAAGTTTCAAACTTATAGCAACTACTGACTGTCTGGGGATATCTACATTCATTACCTGCATACAGTATTGCTGTCTGTTATAGCCGGTGGTGAAGAAATATTCAAGGAAGAGCTCCAAACAGAAAAAAGGGAGCTCAGAGTTGGAGAACCAGTTAGTATAGTCTTCTGCTTCTAGTTGCACAATGATTTCAGTTTCAAAAACTTGTTTTAATGTTGGCATGATTTACAGGTGCCTCAGCTTTGTGCGGCTGGTTCCCAACTAGAGAATTTCGTCTTCGAAATTGTGGATACAAAGGGTAATCTTGATGAGAATATCCACAATGATGAGGAAAATGGCCATTTTCATACACTTTCCATAAAACTGGACTCATCTGTTACAAAAACAACCACTTTATATGCTTTCCGAAAGGGGCGATGCACTATTCCTTCTCTTACTGTCCCTCGAGATGCTGGTTGCTTTAGCTTTTCTGATGTTCATTCTCGTCACCGAGAGTTATCTTTGAGCATCAAGGTCGCAACGTTTTATTTCTGGTAATGTGTTGGTAATTTGCAGTGGTACATTTATTGAACTTTATTTGTATACGCAGATTGGCATTCAGCCTTCTTCAGATTTGCAGCGTGAGATTCAAACCTTATGTCCAAATATGTGTATAATGATGCTACAGGACACATCAACCCCTAATGATATAGGGAATGTACTTTCCATCATCAAGAATGAGGTATTGTGTTAGATCTTCATTCAACATTACATCCCTCATAAATCTGGTTATTTGTGGTTTGTAAATTCCTATTGTAATCTTGAAGTTGTAACTATTCTTTAAGTACCTGGCTTTAAGATTCTAAATTTAAGCTTCTCATGTTCTAATGAGGTCAGTTGCAGCTAATGCCCATCATCTTCACATACTTATGTGGTCAGTTGTGCTTTGTGACTTACAATTACTGCTCCTCACAGGTTCTTGAGGAAACTGCTTTGTGCATTGAACATCCGGAAAGGGTAAATTCCTATTGTAATCTTGAAGTCGTAATTATTCTTTAAGTACCTGGCTTTAAGATTCTAAATATAAGCTTCTCTCATGTTCTAATGAGGTCAGTTAGTTGCAGCTAATGCCCATCATTCTCACATACTTATGTGGTCAGTTGTGCCTTGTGACTTACACTTACTGCCTCTCACAGGTTCTTGAGGAAACTGGTTTGCGCATTGAACATCGGGAAAGGGTACTGAAGTTGCTGCATGACCGGAAGGTTGAAATAGTGCAATCTTTGGTGGAGTTAGGAGGTGATTTGTCTTGGTTAATGCTATTACTGAATATTAATTGGTTTTGATAAATGCATGCAACACTGTTTTGCAATGACGCGCATTTCTTTGTCCTTGTGGTCTTGTCAATATCAGTGACCTATGGCTACTTAGTTTGGAAAGTTTAAAGAATATAAATCCATGTTTTGATTGTCATATTATGACTCTCTTTGTCTCTAGATGAGAGAAATGTGATGCTTTTTAAAGAACAATTTGTCATTTACTCCAACGTACAATATATATAGATCTGAATCAAGTTAGGACGAAAATGATTGCTCAGTTAATGGTTGCTTTTCACCAAAATCACCTGGGGCGCAATTATTCATTTAACCTAGCAAATCCAGTTGCGACAAGTAGGACCTACATCACTAAGTTAGGTCTATGGGGATGACCAACTTTTTCAGTTTATGCAGGGCCTTCCCCTTTGAACAATGTGGACTGCTTTTTCGCCAAAGAGGAAATGATAGATATGATAGAAAACAGAGATGGCTCAGCGGCTTCCGTTCTCTGTGAACTGATCAGAAATTTTGCTTCAGAAGGACCACATGGAAGATCAAGAGATGGCATCATTGGTGTGGTTGCACTTCTTGGAACAATTTGCAATATTGAGCTTAGCAGGTCAACTATCACTGACTATCTGACCCACTTGTTCAATGTTGCGAATCCCCTTTTCACCTTTTAGACAAATCGATACTTAGAGCTGCATTTTCCATTTTGGAGGATCTTAGCCAAGTATCTGGGTGAAGATCAAATGCTCGGGATTGTGTGCACAAACTCTGAGACGGCATTTAGTCTCGAGACATATGACAAAAATGGAGAATTTGATCTCCAAAATGCTGTTTATGCAAAAGCAGCTGAACTTGGCAAGTCTATTAGTGGTGAATTTCGTGTCATATGTCTTGAGGAAATAAGGTACATAAGTGGTATTTTTATAATTTTATAACATTTACTGTTATGGAAGATCATATTCCTTACCAACTTAATTGAGTTCTCGAAAGCATTTCTTCATTCATTTGCAATAAACCTTTGGCAGCCCATACAGAGGAGAGATTGAAGGCTGTGATCCTCAAAGGAAACTGGCTTTGCCTTATCCTACCTTACCTTGTGGAGAAATCCCTCCAGGCTTCGTAGGATATGCAGTTAACATGGTCAACATAGACTTTGATCATTTGGCAACAAGAACAACTGAAGGCCTTGGTCTACGAGAAACACCATTTTATCGGCTTTTTGGCAAGTTACAGGTTTATGACACCAGAGAACACATGAAGCAGGCCTCTGTCTGCATAGAACACGGTGCTGTATCACTGGATGGTGGAATAATACGAGAGGACGGCTTGATTTCTCTAGGCTTCTGGTATCTCCGTTTCTCCCTCCAATTTTCCAGATGTCGTTAGTTACTATAAAATTTCTGTGACTAGGGTCTGACCTGACTGAAATTAAAAAAGAAAAGGAAGTTGGTTGCTATTCCTGATAGTCAGTGATCAAGCTAAATATTCTTCTTCGCATTTTCTTCGAGATCGAGAAAAGGTAGAGAGACATTTAGATGCGTAGTCAATCATTCTTCAAATTGATCAAGGAAGTTGTTTCTTTGCTGTAAAAGCTGTTGCAGTAGCAAGAATATCCTGTGGGTTGTTTTTTCTATTTGTTTCATAATCTTAAGCAAGTTTCACAACACCATACTATTACTACATGCTCTGTTAATTATTACGGCTGCTGAGTTCTTGGTTGACCCGATTGCTAGTTCATGTTTAAGGAAGGATATCTCCATTAACTGCTATGAGTGACCTGGTTTACCATTTTGCCTCTTCAGGAAGCCAGACATAATCTTTCCTGTTGTCACATCTGAAATTCATATAAATACTTTGCCGGAGAGTACACAAGTAGGGATGCAGATTGCAGAGGCTATGTCGGAGTTGAGAGTGACCCTATGCAAGATACGTAAGATTACAAGAGCTTGCGAGGAAGATAAGCGGCAATTTTTTGGGAAGACTAAGGACTTTATCAGTAATGGACACACAGCCGAGGCTTTCATGAAAAATCACTGTCCGAAGGTGGAATTCTGCCCGGATAATTATGTCTACCCCACCATTTCCTCGTGAATTATTTCAAGTTTTATATTTCCAGCCTTGGAAACATGGGATAATTGTCTATGCCAAGTAAATGAAAGAGAACGAGAGAATCACTGAGTGTGTTTTTTGCAGCTACCAATTTTTTGGAATTGAAACTGTTACCGTAAGTTGAACATTTTTGTCCTCTTTGTTGGATTGGTGTTCCGGAATCATTAGTCAAGAGGCATTGCTTCATCTATCTATCCCCTTGAATCATAAGTTTCAAAATCAATGAGGATGCCCCATATTTGCAGGTGCTTTTCATGATCTCAAATAAAATTTCGATTATCATGACTTTAGTATTCTGCACTTGTGGAACGCACTTATTAGAAACTATGGTCTAGTGTACTCTGTGAGTACTACTTTATGGGCAGTATTTTACACGACCGTTTTGGGGCGGTTTAATTTTGAATTTCTCAATTAGGATGGGTTCTTCTTTTAAGGAAAATGGGCAGACGAAAAAAGAAAGCGAACGGTTAGAGATTTGAGAATAAACATTAGAGAAATTCATAAATAAAAAGACACTAATATAGTTGATGGCAAGATACAATGTGATTTCTAAAGGTAAGATCCAAATAAGTATTTGGTTTTTTCAAACATAAAAACATCATAATAGGCGCCTAACCTAATCAAAGCCCTATTATTGTCAACATGCATGTGATGTATTTATATTATTTGAACTTGAACTGCCGTGAAATTAGCAACCGATTGATGCCCTTTTGAACGTTAATTGATTGAAAATGAAAAAAAAAAAAAAGCAGTTTTGGTTGAGCATGTACAAGGTGAGATCATTCTTTAGGCTCTTTGGCTATGATCGAGCACATACAAAAATAAGGCTACTAATTAAAAAATGGTTTATTTTTCAGGGATTCACATCAGAAGAAGAAATTATATAAAAAGTCTCTTCAGGAGCAAAGATTGGGTGCCTTTGTCATCTATCCTTATCAAGATCATAGATAGATTTGCCCCATTGTCGCCACACTTATCAAGAAAACAGAAAAAGATATCTACAAAGAAAACTAAAATAAAGGAGTAATTTCCACAAGACATCCTAAACTTTTTCCCTGATACACCAATTCTTGAAGCTCTTTTTTTATTTTGTTTTTCCCGACGCCAATTTTGCTAAAATCAATCAAAATATTGGAGCTTGGAAGAATGATATATGTAATTATTAGACTAAAAACCATTGGTTGAATCAATTTGCATTCATCAATATGTCCCTTTTCCAATATTTTTGAAATACTATCGTATGGATGCGATATCAATTGTTTAATTCAGGAAGCACTTTTAAATAGTTATGAATTCAAATTAACAAATAAATTTTAAATAATAAAAAATAACATGTGAATTTCATTTTCAACTTATTGTAAACCCATAAAAATTTTATCCTAAAATTTCAATAACTAATAAAAAAGAGGAAAAAACAGAGAAATGGTGATGATCACATAGAAGATAAGAAGGTGATCAGAACATTATTGAGGAAAACTAAGTTGAATGAAATTGAGATTATAGCAGGGGCTTAATTTTGGAATAAGACATGAAAATTTGTTAAATATTGCTCTTGTTTACATAAGGATAATAAATAGCTTTGATAAACATCATTTCATCAGCACATAACCGATGGTGGTCAATGATAGTTTGTGTGTCCTCCTCATAAAATTAGCTCAATTAACGTACATTGCTTTTTAATTTTTTTTTGAAATTTTAATTAATTAATTTATTATTATTATTATTATTTGGGAATGGGTTGGACTGGTTTACCTGTCCAACCTGTTGGCCCGACCTATATATCCGGATCCGATCTGGTCGGATTAAAAAACGAAAATTTTCGATTTATTTTTATTTTTTTCAATGATTTTCTTAATTTCTTATATTCTCTCCTTTTGTCTTTTTGTCTTTTTTGTCTTTCTCCCATGCACCTTCTTCTTCAACCTTGCACCTTCTTCTATGCCCGAATCTTTTCACATTATGCAACTTAACCAAACCTAAATTATCGGCGACGAATCAACCTCTATACGCGTCGTTGCCGGCAATCCACAACACCACCAAACCAACACCAACCAATGGTCACCTACTCCGACCGACGGCCACGACGGCCACCACGTCCGGCAGCTTACTCCACCGACCGCAACTATCGATGGAAAATTTCCCGGTTTCCTTCAGCCCCTCCTCCAGCCCTGAGAATCTTTCTGGTTTTTTACTTTCAGTCCAAGCTCCTTTTCTGTCTTCCATGGCTGACGCCATCGAATCTTGTCTGTAATTCTTTCTCTCTCATGCGCCAGCTCACCTTCTAGAACACCTAGGTTTTGCTTACGTCACGCGCTTTTATTTTCCTTTGAAGCAAGGTTAGAAGGAGGCTGGGCTGGGCTCTTTTTCCTTTTTAATTTTGATGTGGGCTTCGAAAACAATGGAAGAGGTGGGCTAAAGATAAAGAAAAATATGGGCTAAAGAGAAAAACAAAAGATGGCCCCAAAAAGAAAAAACCAGACTAGGTGGGGGCTGATGGGGCTTAGAAAGCAGAAAATGCCAAAGTGGGCTGGACAAAACCAGCCCACTCGATTTTATTTCTATATTCCCCTTTTTCTTTTTCTTTTTTAATTTTAATTTATTTTTATTAAAATTTTACTATCTCTCTCTCTCTTTTCTTCTTTTCTTATTTTTTTTATCTTATCCATCCTTTTTTTTAATGTATTTTTGTAAAATAAAATGGACATCATTTTGGTTTATTTAGCCACATCAGCGTGCAAAACAATGTCGTTTTTGCACTTGTCTAGATGCAAAAAGACATTGTTTTGCACTTGTCTCATCGGAAAAATGTCACGTCAATATTTTGGTAGGATTTTCACACCATTGACACTTAATATCCATTTTACTCTGATTTTAACATTTAAGTGTATATTTCCTAACTTTTAACACTTAAGTATCCCATCGTATATGGTTTTGGCACCCTAAGGGTCTTGATCTCAATTATTGAGTGAACAAGGAGAGAAAAAAGGAAGAAAAAAAATACATTTGATTTATTCTACACAGGCCAAGTGGAAAAAGATGAGAAGAATGATCCATGGTATATTGATAGTAGGTGTAGCAATCACAGGATAGGAGATGAATCTATATTCACCAATATTGATACATCAATGAAAACTCAAGTGAAATTGGGCAATGGTGCATTGGTTGATGTGAAAGGAAAAAGGGACTATAGCTATTAAAACTAAGAAAGGGCCAAAATATATTCATTAGATATATTCGATTCCCAGTCTTGCACAAAATCTACTCAATGTGGGCCAAATTATTCAAAATGGGTATTCTTTATACTTTAAAGGAGAAACCTGCACTACCTATGATAAATATAAGAATCATGTTATTGCCTCTGTGAAAATGGAGAATATGAATTTTCCTATTCGATTGAAATATGTTGAAGATATAGCTATAAAAGCTCAACTTGATGATTCATGGCTATGGCATAAGAGATTTGGCCACCTCAATTTTTATGGGCTAAAAATTCTCCATCAGAAAAATATAAGAGATTTCTAGTAATAACAGAAATTAGTAACAACAAACGAAGTCCTCCTTGTCTAGAGGTACATGGAGAGCTAAGAAGCGATTGGAACTCATCCATATGGATGTGTGGGTTCCAATGAGGACCCTTACACTCAACTAGAATGAAATTTTTTAGGCATGCATGAAAAAGACTGGCTGACGGGAGAAAATGAGAATAGACAAAGCTGAGATTTCGTAATCGATTTGATTTCCGGTAGTCAAAAAGGTTGGTGTAGGAATCTCGGCTGATGAATTACATTAAATTCCAGCTTTGAGCTTGATTTGTATTTTGGACCAAAGAAGGGAGAAGCTTGTAAAAGAATTGAATTGCTCACTTATATATATATATATATATATGAGATAACGATACATTATGTGAGAAATATAATTTTGGTGATAAAGCCTTGTATTTTTCCATGTTCCAAAATACATTAAAAATGGTAATAAAATCATTATCGATTCTACGAGAATTTTTACGTGGACAAACCTTGCGGAAGAATCCTTAGGTTTTAAAACTTTGCTAGACTTTTAAAGGCTATAATTTCAGTAATAAAGTATTATGCTTGCACCAACACAATCCTGAGTGGATTGCTGGAATCATGGATGTGCACGAGTATTAGATAAGTGCCTTGGGCATGGTGTCAACATGGTGTCATCGTCCAATCGAGTGGACTCCTATCTTATGGATCGAATGGGGTTATCAGGCTTCCTGAAGGCATGACAAATTAATTTAGGAAGATAAATACATAACAGAACTATGCAGTTTGTTTGTTCTAGATGCTAATCGAATCTCTGATTCAAAATTCCTAATTGGATTGACTTTATCCAAACAAATTGATTTGATCCAAATTCGATTTGTACATGATTTTGAAACGAAATTGAGTGCAACTATACTTAGCTTCACCTACGTAACTCTCAAATACGTGAAACCCTCATCGAAGAAAGAAAAAACTTCAATACGTGTTCCTATCGCTTTCTTAATCAAACACTTCATCAACGGACAGTTAAAATATAAATAAAAAGCACTTAGGAATTGGTATGAACATATGGGTCTAATCTAATCTAACTAGTAATTAAGGGCATGTTTGCTCGCGGAAAATGAACAATTTTGAGAACATTTTCCTAAAAATAACTAATTTTATCACTTACAAAAATAAATAAATAAATAATATTTTCATCATCTACAAAAATATTTAGATGTAAATTATTGTCGGTGACAAAAACATTTTTCATTAGCTAATTATTAAAAGAAATAGAAATGATTATTTTCAAGGAAATATTTTTTTCCAAATCATTCATCTTTTGTGAAACAAACGGGACAAAAATGGAGACAAAGGGTTTGAACATTCTCCCTTCATATGACTTCCAAGGTAGGCATGTAAATAAATATGAAGCTAAGGGGTAAATACGGATATTGGCTAAGAAACTGAAGTTTCAAATTTGAATCCGCATGGAACAAAGTATAATTAGAGAGATAGAACTTAGAATCATGGGCAATTTCTGGTCCTCATCGTTTTGGTATTTTTTGGTCGGTAATTGATATCTTAATTTCCTTTAAATTCGGAAAACATGCATGTGGAATCATGGATTATCATAGTAGTCTTATATGCCAAATGCGGATCTCATACCATGAGACGGATTCATTTTTTTTTTTTTTTAATTCATTGAGGAAGAGCCTCGCTAATAATTTATTAGGCTCGGCACCATTATTTAAAAAGATGTAGGGTTCCAAGGATATCGCGGAGAACTTTTCGAGTTTAAATATTTTTAAAAAATTAATTTGAGGAAAGTATGACGTGCCCAACGAGATTAATGTAATCTAGATGGCAATCCTTTTATTAATCTCTAAAGTAATCCTTTTCTACTAGTGAGCAAAATCACCAAAGGGAGGATAATTGCCTCGCAAGTCAAGACTCCTTTATGATGGATTTTAGATTTGCTTTATGGTGGACGCATATTGACCCTTTTCCAGATCTTCTCATTCAACATGTTTACGAAATCAACAACAACTGAGGCACAACATCAGCGTGATGACCCTCTGCACTGAGGGACAAAAGCTGTCTCGACAAAAATTAAGTAGTTCGTCAACTTTCTGAATAGAAGTTTACGGAAAAGAAAAAGATGATGAAGTGCATCAATTGCAATAACATCAAAATTCTAACACTTGTTACTATTGAAACTACCTAAACATGAAAAGCAAAATGCTACGTCTACATATGTAGACCAGTACAACGTAGAAGAGATCAAACATTTTTATTCTAGAGCCTATACCTCTGGTATAAATACATGCTTTTTTCTCATTCTAGACCCTTTGCCTCCACTGCATATACATAGTGAAGTTAAAATGGGTTTTAAACCCATATATGACCCATCTAAATCATAAATGGATTCTATATGAGTCACTTATATTTTGAAAAGACTACTTAAATAGGTTTAAAAATTGCAAATTTAAGATAAACGGGTCTTAAATAACTTGGACTTAATGCCTCAGCTATGGTTGATGGAGGTCATTGGCCACAAGCATGGGTTGCCCTCGTGCCGACTGGTGACCAATGGAGGCAAATAAGAAAAGAGAAAAAGAAGAAAGAGAAGAAAAAAATAAATCAGGGTGGACCCAAACAAAAGGGACCATTTCAAATATAGATATATAGAGAGTCTAGACATTCCAAACGTTGATTATGTAGAGACTTCAAGTGTAGAAATCTAAGGCGATCTAACAAACAAAAGATTAGTTTCCTATGTAAATTGAAAATCGTGTGAATTGGTCTCTTCTTCTACTTTTTTTCTTTATCAAAATTGAACTACCTTCTATAGGCGACAAACCATAACGGGTGCGACATCATATTTTGCGTGAATTGGGCTATGCCACTTATCATAGTAAATTCCTAGCATAAGGGTGATTTATCTAAAAACGTTCAATCATGTATAAGTTGATGATCTAGACTACCACCAAATATTCTATTGATTTTTTAATTTACTCTGATAAGATATTTGTCATGGCTGATGATACCGCATTATAATTTCTAATATTTTCAATTAATTTAGATTATTGTATCTCCACAAAATATAATAAGAGGAGTTAACATAGTTCCTGTTATTATATAACGATAAGGTAAATATTATATGTAGCCCTTAACCCGTTATATAGTCAAATTTAAATATAGTAAACAATATTTACAAATCAGTTATTTCAAATTTGTAATAATAGCCCCGGTGCAATACCCATTTATTATTTCTTGTCGATGTAAAACAAAAGTGGGTCTAAAAATGGCAAGTGAACGCGGCAACCTGATCTTTTTCGCTTGGCGTTGTATAAACACTGTTTACTACTTTTTTTTTTAATTAAAAACATTATCTTCTCATAATTAAGTATATTAATAACAATAAAATTACTTTCTCAAAATCATATTGGCTAAGCTAGCCAAAACTAATAATATTTCTTAAATTCTATCAATCCCTTAGTATAATTATTATCCTTATTCATAAAATATGATTATTTCTTCTTCTTCTTTTTTAAAGATAATGATAATAGAATGACTTAACATTTCCTCAATGGATAATCGATGATAAAGAAGATGATGTAGTAATGACACAATAATTATAATTGAATTTTTAAACTCACATTCATTGATTTATGCGGAGAACTATATATAATTATACTTATGGCTATGAATAAAAATATATGGTATATTTAATTTTGGAGGAGAAGTTACTAACGATAATATTAATTATATTTCCCAGCAAATTTATTATTTTATAATTTAGCTTTTAGATTATAATTATATTAGTTTTGTATAAAATAATATGAGCATAAATCCTTATTCAATTTTTGTGCAGGTTTCAAGGAGTTCCCATCTTACATGATTGTCCTAGGCCATTCCATTTTAGATAATAAGAGGCGCGTTTGGTAATGATTATGTTCCTGGGAATAGATTCTAACTATAAATTATTATTTTTGATTCTGTTCCCGGGAACTGATTATGAGTAAAAGAACTCATTTGGTAACTATCCAAAATTTCTGATTCTGGAATAGAATTGCGTTTTGTACCGTGTTAATTGATTCTGTTTCAAATCAATTTCTTTTAATTTTTAAATAAATCTTTTACTTTTTTCCTTTTTTCCTTTTTTTCTTTTCTTTTTTTATTTCCTTTTTTCTTTTCTTTTATTTTCCTTTTTTCTCCTATTCTTCTTCTTCTTCTTGTGGCCGGTCTTCGGACCGGCGACCGGCCGATGAGAGGGCCGACGACCTCACCGGAGCGTCACCGGCCCTCGTCGGCCGAGTCTCGCCCTGTCACTGAGTCGGCCTTGCCGGGGCTAGGTGAGGCCTGCCTAGGGCGAGGCCGGCCTGGCCACCGGCGGGGCTGCGCGTCAAGAGGCTTGCCCAGCCTCGCCGGTGGTTGGGCTTGCCTCCGGCGAGCTCGCCAGACCGGTTGCTGGCGACCGACGGCGGCGGCGACAAACGGCGGCGGATGGTGGCGGATGGTAGCGTGATTGAAGAAGAAGCAGAAAAGAGAAGAATAGTTACATTTGATTCTTTTTTCTGATTCTAGAACAAGAATCATATTTTTTTTATTCTTGATTCTACTCCCAATTTGTTTTCGGGAACAAAAATTTTACCAAACGTGATTCTGTTCCCAAACTGATCCTGGGAACAAAGAATCAGAATTTGGCCATGTTTGAATGATTACCAAACAAGGCCTAAGTTGCTATTAGTTTAAAAAAGGGACAAACTATATTTAAATGAATTATAATAAATGTGAATTGTTAACGAAAAATTTATATGATGTAATATGGAATAGGGATATGTTCAGCAAAAAAAAGTCCTAAAATTTGTCAAGACAAATGCAATTGAGTCCCAAAAACTTACAAAAAGTGCAATCAAGTCCTAAAACTTGTCAAGTTGGTTCAATTAAGTCTTAAAGTTAACACCGTCGAGTTACTAACGGAATTTGCTGACGTGGCACTAACGTCATATTTGAAATGAATTTTTTATTTTTCAAATGGTTTTTTTAAAATTATTTTTTATTCAAAATATTTAAAAATTAGATTAAAAACTAAAAATGAAAATCTAAATTTATTTAAAAAAAAAAATGTAAAAAAATAATTTTTAAACAATAATTTTAAAAAATAATTTTTAAACAATAATTTTAAACAATTTTAAAAAATAATTAAAAAAAAATTAAACAATTTTTAAAAAATTTTAAAAATAATTTTAAAATAATTTTTTATTTTTTAAAAAAATCTCCGGCGATGGGCGGCGGCGGGAGAGAGGAGCCTGATTTTTTTAAAACAATTTTTAAAAATAATTTTTAAAATTTTTCTTTTTAGTTTTTGGTGAAAATAAGATAAAATGAATAAATCTAATTTTTTAGTTTTTAAATCTATTTTTTTAAATGAATAAAAATGATTTAAAAAATCCACGTGGAAAATAAAAACAATTATTTAAAATACCACGTCAGCATTTTTAACGGAAAAGGCTAACGGTGTTAACTTTAGGACTCAATTGAACCAACTTGACAAGTTTTAGGACTTGATTGCACTTTTTGTAAGTTTTAAGACTCGATTGCACTTTCTTGACAAGTTTTAGAACTTCTGCTGAACATATCCCTATGGAATAATCATCCAAAAAGTCCTAAACTTGTTGCACGGTAATTAATTCAATCATAAATTTTTTAATTGTTCCAATTTGACAATTGGCCAACTTCCAACTAATTTGGTCTAAGAGTGCTAATATAGACACCGATTATCCTATGTGATTTGACCAACACTGATGTAGATGATTATGTGATTTCTTTTAAGAAAAGATATGGAGGGTTATAATGACCATCTTTCACATGTGTCCATAGCCTCGGAAATGTAGAAATAAGAATGATAGAAGTGTCATAACTTTTATAAGATGCTCATTTGAATATCATAACTTTTTTTTTTTACTCACTTAAATGCCACATCAGAGTAAAATCAATTATTTGAGTGCTACTTTTGATAAATCGTCCTATGTGGATTTTTTTATTAATTTCCCATTCCAACATGGACTTTTTATTAATTGTCCACATCAGCGCTTAGCACTGCAACGTAGGATGATTGGTGTCTACATCAGACTTAGCAGGAGGCAAATTGCCAATAGCACTTAAGAGATCGATTTTCAAAGTTGTAGTACTCAATTGAGTGATGCATGAAAATTATAATACTCCTAATGTATTTATCCCAAAAATGCTTATATAAGTGTCCATTGAGGGAATGATTATTTAAATATTTTGAAAATTATCAATTTAGTATTATACCTATAGTACGAGTGTCAATTTAATTTTAACTTTCCAATTTTGTCAATATAGTTCTACACATTTGAGCAATATTTAAATGTAGTCTTTCCTATCGATTGTTAGTCACAATAATCCAATTAGTTCTCTAGGTAAAAACAAAAGAAAAACAAATTTAGATATTCCATCTTCTCAAACCAACACCTTTGATCTTATTTGGCATACAATAATTTCTATGTGCTTACTATGGATTTGCACCCCCTAGAATTGCTAAACCTTTTGGATCTTATTAACCAAGAATATATATAACTTTGCACTATCGTTAGCTCAACCCCAATCAAGAATCTCCAAGAATTCCTAGAATTTTTTTATATACTCATTCCAACCCTCAATTCTTTTTTCTAGGTTCATCGATATTGAATCAATTGAACACACTTCTAATACTTGTTCCACCTTTGGAAAATCTTGCGTTATATCACTGGATCTCAATTTTTCATATATAAATATAACTAATGTATTTCCTTCATGAAGGATATTTCCATAATGACCATGGATAGTTGCTCCTAGAGTGGCTAGATAAGGCTTGGCAAATCTTATTAGTACAAAGTTGTTGACACCTAAATTTTTGCCCAATAATCATTTTCGAAAAATGGGAACTTGTTTTTCCACAAAATATTTCATGTCAAATTCTTGCATATAGATTATCTAGGTATTTAATATAATGTTTTAAATGGAGGATGTTTTTCCTTTAAAAATATGGAAAAGAAAAAAAAAGATAGAAAAAAAGGAAAAAAAAAAAAAAAAGAAGCAAGTTGGGGCCAATGATCTAAATGTGACTAGCCAAGCTCAGGAGATCAGATTGCAATTAAAACAACATGTTGGGGCCAAAATGCAATTTCCAAAAGTTAGAGGGACCAACTCGCAAATTTTACAAAATTTTGCCCGAGCCCTTAAATCATCATCTTAGCCCCCAATTGAGTTGAAATTGAACTTGGGTCAGGTTTAATTAATCAAAACGGGCAAACAGAAGCAAATTGCATTGAATTTGGCATTCTTTGGCAAGAAAATGGCCAACTTTGAGGGACTTTCTTGCAAAATTGGGTGAAGACAATTGCAAAAAATGGTCAAGATCTTAAATTATTATATATGAGCTTGCTAATTGATCAAAAAAAGCAGCCAAATTGGTGGATTAAAGCACTCAAATCAGTTACCAAAACCCAGCCCATGGTCAAGTCTCAATTTGAAGCTACTAAGCATATTTGTGAACCCACCATATCCTACTCAACATCCCAATCAGCCTTATCTTTGCACGTGATGGAAGACCATAATTAGTAGTGTAAGTGAACAAAAATTGGCAAGGGATAAGCTGCTGAAAGCATGGGAAAATCGCAGCAAAATCTGTACACTCAATAGCTGTAGAAGTTGAAAATTTGGCTAAGTCATAAAGTTGTTGAAGTAGCCCTATTGATAGGCTTGGTAGGTGGACAAAAGACCGACCAAAAATCCCTTAATTCAAGGGATAAGATCACTGAAACAAGCTCTTTTATGGCATGAAAGGTAGGAGACAAGGGGGAGAAGAGAGCTCACAATCGTTCCCCAAAGACACCCTCAAAAGCAACTCTAGAAAAGCAAAAACCCAGAAATTTTAGACCGACCTTGCTCTTTCACAAACTTGCGGCCAAAATTAGCTAAAACCTTAAACTAGAGAGTGAAACTTCACTCAAAGATATTTCCAACAATAGGTCACACGTCCAAAATGGAGATCGGAAATACCTCCTAAAGCCCTCCGAAAAGATACCCTCCTGGTGGGCCAAGGGAGTCCTAAGATTTTTGTGTTGAGCCTGGTTGGTCACGAGTGAGGAAAATCGAGTGTTTTTGAGAAAAGTGAGACAAATGAGGAAAGACATGACTTACAACACAAACTAGAATACATATAGTTTGGGTTGGTTTAAATTTGGTCAACAAAAGAGGTTTTAAAGTCTAATTTTAGAGGTCAACGAAAATTTTCGTTGTCAGTTTTTTCTTCTACAGATCTCACTTTCAGTTTGAATGAGCCATTTCCCACGTGCCCCCGGGAGAATAATTTCTAATTTCCTTGAACAATTGCCACTTGAAAAAGAAATTAGGAAGTAAGATAAGAATCTTAGATGTATTTTTGGTAAATTTTGAACATGTTTCAACCATGAAAAATTAAGAGGAAAACCAGTCTAGAAAACTGATTTTCAAGGCTAAAATTTTTGCTAAAATTTTTCTAAGTGTTGAAATCTCTTCAAGAGTCTTGCATGTTTATTTTGCTATGCCCCATTTTCGTGCATTACTTGTCATTGTGACTTTGATGAATGTTATATGAGAGTACAAATGATGCGTAGGACAACCCGGTTTAGTCTTTAAATCTCTTTGTGAACCATGAGGTCATCTATAACATGAGCCAAAAACCAAGCCAATCCACATTGAGACATGGTTGGCCAGCATAGATCATGCATGTATGCTTCTTGGAGAGTTTGTTTTGATGTGTCCGGTTGATCGTTCTCTGTAATGTTTGTTGCACTTGAAAGTCCATGTTACCTATTTTCATTCTGATGGAGTAATATTTCATATAGATGTTGCATGTGATGGTTGTTGGGTCTTCAATTTGGGCATATGATTGGAGGCTATTTTTAGTTTGATTCTTGTGTGTTATAGGCTGTGATTTCTAGCTAAACCTGTTTTTTGCATGTAATAGTATATCCTTGATACTTTGCTTCCACATGAGATTGCTTATGAGTTGAGATTGAAGGCCACGAACATGGCCCGAGGAAGTTGTTTTGAGGTTATTTGATGCAAGCCAAGTGTTCGATAAAATGTCGGAACCAAGCTTCGATTTTGAAATGGTCGATTTAAGCTCTATTATTGTGATATTCACGTGCTGTGTTGTTCAATGTTAGCATATATCAGTTTAGGGAATTATTATTATTTAAAAAAATGATAATAAAAAATGAAAAAAATCCAAAAATCCAAAAATTTCAAAAAAAATTATAAAAGTGATAGATGGTATCAAATTAAGGCAAAAATGATATCTATGAAATTTTATTAATTTTATAAGGTCAATTTTCCTAATTTAATGCTATTTTGATATTTTATAATCATTTTTGTAAATAATCCATTTTGCATAAATTAAAACTAGTTAGAATAATTTCATGCATTTAGAGTAATATCATGCACATTTAAATTCTCATTTTGCTCATGGGGGTCTTGTCCCAGGGCATGATAACAATGACATGTAATATAATTTGCCCGACTTGTATCGGGTTTTTCTTTTCCGCATTTATTTTCAAGTCATTTCAATTTCTTGAATGTTTACTTACGCACCGCTTTTCATTAATTTGAGTATAAATTTCTCTTCTAAATTATATTAGGATTAGTCTAGACATTAAGGAAAACAAACCTACAAAAACATTTGCACAGATGCTTAGCTGTTTTATAAGAATTATAATTGGTAATCAAGATTGTGTGGCCATTTAGATAAATAACCTTCCAAGTTAGTGGTATCATAAGGGCGCTAATAGAAACATTGGCGTAAACAAGTCCCCGTTCCTAGAAATCTCTGGTTGCGTAGGAATCGAGACCACACTTTCGCATTTTGATTGGTTTCTAGCCGACCTCAATAGGCTAGTGGTAACTCTTAGAAATACATAGGTTGTTAAGAATTAAAATACAAAATCCAACGCCATGCGAGGTATGGGTTTGGGAGAGCCCGCGCCTAATCTAGGGCATTGGTTCGCCTCTTTAGGCAAATACCTTGAACCTCTTCATTTTTCCCTGGACGGAAAAAGAGAGGTCGTGACAAAAGTCAACTTCAACAATAAAAAACGTAATCAAATTTGAGATGGGGTCTATTCTTGTTTATATATAGATTTTCACAATGTCGCGACCTTAAACACTCCCACAAGTGCAAAGACTAATGGGCTCTCCCAAGCCCACCAATTATGACTTATGTTCTAAGTTTTTAACTTGTAAATAATTTTCATTCATGATTCGCCACTAATCAGTTTTAGTAAGTCGATTAAAAACCCTAGTAACAAACTTGAGAGAAATATTTTACTCCTGCGCAATTAAAGAAATTAGGATCAGAGATTTAATTACACTAATTAATCAACTAATGGCCTTTCGACATACCATACCATACCATACCATACCATACCATAATATAATATAAACACACGTACCCGAGTCAGACGTCGAGACAGCCCTGGGCCTATGGCCCAGGTCCTTGGCTGTACTGTTGTCTTGATGTTTTCTTTTTCTTTTTCACTGGTTTTAGATGGAGATACTGCAAAAGATTCACGTGGATGGGGAAGTGAATAGGGCACGGTTCACACCCCAAAATCACAATATCGTGGTGCTAAGACAAATGGTTGTGAGGTTTATGTTTTTGATTGTTCTAAGCAGGCGACGAAGCAGCAACAGCAGCAGCAGCATGGGATTGAGAGGACTAAGTCAACTATCTCCTAAAGTCATTGTAACACCACTTTTAAAAATAAAAAAAAAAAACTGAACTTTGCAAGGGTAATGCATTTGAAGCATAGTACAGGAAATGACAGATTTCTAAACAAGAAGGCTAGCTCAACAAATGAACCATGACAAAACCCTGATGAATCCATAGTGCACAAACAAAAGTAGCAGATGGCCATCAAGATGATCTAAAAGATTTTAGAAGATGGCACAAGTAGGAGCAGGTAAGAAAATGATGTGATACATTGCATCATATGAAGAACTTGATGGAGCAAAAAAGGCTTCAAATAGCCCACCTCGAACTTTTTACTTGCATAATTAGATTGGCTTATAACTTGAAAAAAAAAAAAAGCAGAAGACTAAGAACAGAAATACCTCAAGAATTTTCTCAACTCTACCACGAACTTCAGGAACTTAAAGTTTCATCTTGAATTCTAAGGTGCATACGAGTTCTACCCTGCCTTTAGCATCGATAAGACAGTTGGCTAGGCACTAACACGGCACTGCTGTGGAGCTAATTCTCATGAGCTAGAAGAAGAGAGAGAAAGGTAAGATCAGCGTCCATCACTACTACCACAACTAGTGACTAATAGGACCCATTGGGATTTGATAGTTGGAACTAAATTTTACAGAATTTAATTTAGTGAACATAAACCATCGATATGAAAGTGTCGGGTGGCGCCTAATAGCTACATCCACTAAGGTTCTAGTTGCCACTGTCCATTGTACGACAATACTAGCAAATCTGGCAACAGCATTAGATCTAAAATGAAATTAAATGTGCTTCAATTATTTCTACGTTGAACTATATTAGATATGCATAGTTAGCATCATATCATCACAGCGTCATCATGTCACCCAATAGGATGCGAGCTGACAGAACTTACTGCATCCGGGTAAAATTGAAGTTTTCACAATTCAGGTTAAGACTGGAAAAAAAAAGGAAAAAGATACATAAGGCTAGTTTTTCAGTACTTACACAAGAAGAAAGCACCCATTAGATTAAGAGCCCTCCTTCCTAATATCAACCAAATCAATGACAGAATCCTTTGTTCACTTGATGATGTCATCAATCGCTTATATCTTCATTGAGTGACCAGGGGGCGCATTTGAAAAATTGAACCTGTCCTCACAGAAGAGAGTACCAATTAACAGTATAAAAAGTGTTCAGTTCAGTTTCAAACTAAAACACAATTGGAAGATTGCAGTTTGGAAGTAAATGAGAAGGCCTCTCTTTCCACATCATCTAATAGGAGTAATAACATAGAGAACACTAGCAACCAAGGAATACACATAACACTCTGTTTCCATGGAAGACAGTGCTTTCGCATCTGTTGACATTTTTAAGGCCTGCGAGACATCCCAATCTATTCCACAACAAACTATACTCAGCCTGGGCCTCGGGGTCGGATTTCCCTAACCATGCCTCTAAAACTTATTCCTCTGGTCCACAGAGTCAAAATAATTCCTCGCGACACTAAAAATAAGATCAAAATTAGGTTCAAGGAAAAGGACAAAAATCAGCATTCACCTTCACAAGCACCAGCCACATCAAGATTGAAATCAAGATCGTCCTTGAACCGACAATCACTTCAAGGGCGATCCTCAAATCAGGAACGAAAACTTACACTTCTCGTTGAGGTTAGAATCACCGAAAGGACCGTCACTTCAACTTCTTGGCAACGCACGTCGCCTGGATAATTACAGCAAGAGAAGGCCGATAATTAATTTTACACAGAGCAAAACAACGACAGTCAAATCAACAAAAGACCAAATACTGCACGCAGCGTGCAAGCACCCTCTTGGCCTTGTACGCCTAAATTTCTTCCTCCGTATAATAACCCTTAAGCTACGCAGCTTCCATCCGAATCGTCAGACCGGCGACGAGTCACGGCTTCCGGACTCCGATCCTGAATCGTCCGATCGTCCCTCTTTCTTCTACCTCGATTCCGCTTCCCTCCGAAGAAGAGGATGCTTTCTTCTTTCTTGTTTCTATGCGATTCCCGCTTACAGCAATATCTCATTGTATATGGATTTGAAAGCTAGAATATCACTAGAAGTGCTAGATAGTACTCAAACCGCATAATATACATTAGAATTTTCAAAGAAAAAACAATTTGTACAATGCTATTATGCACATCTCTACTCTTTATCAAAAAATTTAATTGTATTATTGCTCATCAAATTTGACCATAAAATTCTATTTATTGCCCAATTCCTAGTAGAATAATTCAATTTTTTTTACTGTCATATCATAGTTGGACATCACCCATTTTTTAGTAGGGGTGATTAGTTTCAGGGTAAGTCAATTCCTCCCCTGAGATTGAGAATCAGATTAACGGTTCTTGTTCATGAAATCAAGAATTGACATTGTCCACCTAGGAACGAAAGTGTAAACTTTTTATTATTTTATTTATTTATTTATTTATTTTATTTTTTTGTTTAATAGGTTGACAACGAAGACTTTCCAAAGAAATTGCAGTAGAAAGCTTGTGACGATGTTGGTGCCCAACGTGAAATGTAGTTCATATTTGCCATCAATTGCCAATTACCAATTACCACCGCCTGCTTAGAACTTGTGTCTGGCCATGAGGTATTAGACAGTGTGTTGTCTGCTGGTATCTTGGAGCTCATGTCTGATGGATGTATTAGAATGAGTGGATTCCGTGCATCGTGATTATAAGATGTTGTCACTTTTAAGACACGAGAGAGATTTTTCATTTGAAAATGAGGACTCTGGCCTCGTCCTGGCTGGAATTATTTTCGAGAATGAAACATCGGCTGATCATTCCTAAGTTTAAAAAAAATCTTAGGTCCTGTTTATTAAGCAAAAAATAAATAATTTAAAATTTATCTTTTTAAAATAATCGTTTTATATCGTTTCAAATAATTAACTAGCAAAAAATATTTTCATTATTGACAACAATTTTTGTCTAAACACTTACATGGTTCATAAAATTATTTTTCGTTTGTTCATTCTGTAAGTGATACAAATAATTATCTGTAGGAAAATGGCTTCTAAATTATTTATTTTGCTGATGATAACTCGGCCTTCAACCCCTTGCAAACTTTGCTTCTGCAGCGTATGGGCTGTATTTGACTGGCCAAGCCCAAGACAACCTCAAAACTAAATTTGACCTGCACTCGCAAGTTAGATGTTCTACTTCCTCCTGGTAAATGTGCAAACGCTCCACAGTTAGGAACTCTTGCCCGAATGACCAGGCCTTTTGGTCACCAAGAGATGAAGAGTAAAAACGTGAGGGACATGGAGCCTGAAGAGTTCGAGCCCTAGATTTTATTTTAAGCCAATTGGTCCGCTTCCTCGAGTGGAATCGAGAACTAGATCTGTTGCGCCAGTTCCATAATTTGGGAATTAAATTGATTCTTGCAGGAATCGCCCAAAACCAGCTAATTTGGTCCTGGCTGGTTCCCACTCCTACTTTTCAGCACCCTACTGTTCCTCAACAAATACTCAGTTACTTTCTTTTCCCTTTTTAATCTAAAATGCTAAACATTAAAAGAATTAATATGCGGCTTTCATCAATGAATTTCTGTTAAGAAATTCTATTCGATCCCTTTAAAAAAAGTTCCCATCTACTCAATTAGAAGTCCTATTGTAATATAAGCTTTTTCCCTATCCCTATCATCTCCCGAAACCCCACAAATTTGCCTCCCTGCTCCCTCTAAATTCTTTTTTTTACACCAGCAAAATAAAATATCATATTCTCCGTACCTCCCTCATTTTTACAATTTCCTATATCGTTAATATTCGGATCCTTGAAGGTATAGTGATTTGACAAGGCATAAATATCCTTAATACATAATTTACTAAAAAGTTTCATTTGTATCAACATTCATATTATTGTATGCGAAGTTGTAAACTTTCGTTGGGACATATAATATATATATATATAATTATATTTATTATATTTATATTTATATATATGTAGAGTATATGTGGATGTTTTGGTGTAATTTTGAGGTTATTTTTAGGTTTTTCTCATTCAGGTCAAGCGAGAGTGTGGCCCGGATTTTAGACAACACACAAAAACAGAGAGGAAAGACCCGCAGCAATCCAAAGAACAACGGTAAAAGCACGAATCCAAAGCATCATCGAGAGCTTCGGGTCCTTCATAGACCAACCACGTCAGCAAAGCCAAGCAAAGTTCGCATCTTTGCCCGTGCAAATAAATTCATCAGATCGCTTTCAAGCTTTCTTTCGCATTTATGGCCTCCAATTGAACAGTTGTTCCACAGGATCTGCCAAGTTTTTCTCTGTTTCTTTATTTAAAGCCACAGCCTATTGGCTTTGAGGACAGAGTGGTCAGTCTTGTGTCGTTCTGTGTGAGCGGGTGTTGGTTTTGGAGGTGAGGAACAACAGATCAGAGCATGGACGTGGGTCTGATGCAAATGCAGAGGAGGTTGGCTGAATACACGAGCGCCCTGTTCAAAGAGGTAAGAATCACGCAAAATTCATGTGAAATCTCAAGTGGATGTGTCTCTTCCTCTCTGCTCTTGCATTAGGTTGATCTCTCCATGTTCGTTTTTTGGCTTTGTGATGTGCTTCTTTTTTTGCCTCTTGGGTGAGAGTAGGGGATTCTGGATTCTCAGTACTTACAGCTCCAGGAACTGCAAGATGAGAGCAACCCAGATTTTGTAGTGGAAGTGGTGTCTCTTTTCTTCACTGATTCAGAGAAGCTGCTCAATGATCTCTCCAGAGATCTGTAATCACATTAACCATCTTGTTTGTTTTTATGCTTTCTGTTCCGTTTCTTGATGCTCTCTCCGTTATCTCTTCAGCATTCCTGGGGCTTTTTAGTTTGCTTCATCCTGTGAAAAGTTCATTAATTTCTCTCTCTCTCTCTCTCTAATGTAGAGCTCAGCAAAATGTGGACTTCAAAAGGGTAGATGCTCATGTTCACCAATTGAAGGGCAGCAGTTCTAGGTATAGATAAATTTCCTCCTTTCTTCAAATGAATGAGTCAACTTTTCATTTATTTTTTTCAATTTTTTTTTCTCGAATAATGTAACTTTCTTTAATTGATTGTCCTAAGAGTGGCATTTCATTTGAAACGTAAAATTTTAAGCTTCGGAATGTAGAGACATAAAGGTATTTGCTATGGGTGATGAAAAAGTCGATTACTTTGGTTGACAGCATAGGAGCAGAGAGAGTTAAGAATGCCTGCATAGTCTTCCGAAACTTCTGTCAGGAGAAGAACATTCCTGGGTGAGTTTTTGTCGAAATCTTTTGTTTGTGAATATGAAGTTATCTGCCTTTTCTCTTTCCTATAAAAAAAATATCATATTGTGTAGCCATAAATAGTTATAAAATGGGCTTATGAAACCTCAAGATAATGAGGAAAGTGATGACTTTTGTTGCAGGTGCCTGAGATGTCTGCAACAAATAAAACAAGAATTCCTCCTTGTGAAAAGCAAGCTGGAAACTCTTTTCAAGGTGGGTGTAGAGAAATTCTTTTAATAAGTACGTTCAACCCGATCTATTCCAAAGACTGGAAAAAATTTCGGTCTACTTTTGTTAATCAATCTGATATTCATTGGCTTGATTCAAACTTGATTGCAGCTGGAGCAACAAGTTGTGGCTGCTGGTGGGTCAATCCCAACAAGTGGGTCACTCCCAACAGTGCAACAACCAATCCTTTGATGGCAATAGTGGGCATGTTATGAAGAAGAAAAAGAAGTATCTGGAAGCTATGATACTGCATAGGCTCAGCATGTATATTGTTTGCAACTACTAAACTTGAACGCTAGTAAACAAGCTTAATCTCTCTGTTTTTCTTCTTTTGCCATATGAGCAATGAGAAAATGAAGCTAATGGAAATGTGATGGGATATGGGGCTTGACTAGCAGAGACGCAATTTTGCTAGTTGTGGTGGATTCTGTTGGGATGGAGAAAGATATTTTATCATGTAGCATTTATACCAGGTCAGCACCCTCATAAGTTGATGTTTATGATTTATTGCCACATGCTAAAGATTATTCATAGGTATGTTAATGTCACTGGAAACCGAATTTGCCTCAACTGTTGATCTGTGATTCCAACATAAGCATGGCAAGCGTTCTCCCCAGTTGAGAGGATGGGAATAGTTGAGAAACATATTGTGGCATAAGTCGAGAGAGAGAGAGAGAGAGAGAGAGAATAGACCACTTTATGGCCTGACGTTCCGGTGCATTACCACATTGAAGTCGGGTTTCGAGTTCGGAGAACCGCTTGATCTTGGTTGGAGCACGAAAATATGAATCTCAATAAGTCATTGGAATTTTTAAGTATATTTTCGTAAGTATCCAAATTACACACGATGTAAGTCCACCCAAGTTGCAGTATGATTGGGAAACTATTCCAATAGGGACCATGGAAGGACCCAGTTGGAAGCACAAAACAGAACTTTTCACAGGGAAAACAGCTTTTTATCACTACTGTTTTTTAGTTTTTCCCCTCTCTTTCAGGATAACTTTATATAATGCTTTAGCACAGTGCAAATTCCTAGAAAAAAGTGCTCCTACTCCCCCTACTTGTTTTTCTGGGAGGAACTTCCGGGATTCGAGTCTCTTTTGCAGGATACGGTTCCTTTTCTTGTCTTTCTGTGCTTCTTGTTTTGTTTGATTTGGACGGAAGTGGAAATCTGATGGCAGTGAAAACTGCACAGGCTCAAAAACATGGATGAGGATAAACTTTCGCTTTTAGATTGGAATATTCTGCATGAAAGAATCGTCACCCAATTAAAATTGCTGGTTGAATAGTTTTGGATGACATCTTCTCTTTGGTTGAGGGGGAAATTGGAAAATGGGTCTAGAGAAATGGTGAACTAACCCTCAAGCTAGTTATACTTACGAAAAATCATTGAACTGGTGTAACTAGAAATGACTAATTGAGTCAGAAATCCTCATTTCCTGTATGTCAAAATGGTGATCTCTCTTTAGTCCTGAAAAAAGAAAAAGACAGAATTAGTGGATAGGCATGTTGAGAAGGCTAAAGATATACTAAACCCAAAAGGATTAAAGTTTGAAAAGATCAGCTAGAAAACATTTAATATTGCCAAAGTGGAGGAGGGATCGGGAACCGATCACTGATTATTGCCATTTACTATGCAAAATCCAAGCCCTTCTAGGGCTAAACATTGATCTGTTGAAGCAAGCTAAATTGTTGCTGCACCTTCACTTAAGAAATTGTTGAACAATCACTGGTGTCTTTATGACACAACACGGGCACACAAGACTAAGTGAATGGATGGATAACGTATTATAACTTGTGCCTTGCGTCCACGATGCAATGATGCAACAAAAGGGCGTTTGATAGTCAAGAAAGCTCATCGAAATGATGATAGGAGGCATCATTGCAAAGAGAGCGGCCAAGAGAATAGACATGAATGCTTTTACAATTATAAACAAAATGAAGTGGATTCTTCCAAAAAGAAAATTGCAAGAAAAGGTTGAGGGGATTGATAAAGGAGGACCGCTTTTTCTTCTTTGTGCTTCAGGAATATTGTCATCTCTGCCATACACAATTCAACCAGTATCTGATGACTTTGAAAAGGTTCAAGTCAAAAGAAGGGAGAAAATTTGCCCAAAGTTAATTCGCCCACTAGAGATACCATCATTTACATCTGGTTCTGTCTGACTCAGTACTTTTGCTTGCACTCGAGCAAAGTGAGTCATGCAATGAAAGAAGTACAGATTTGTTGAATGGATAATATTAACATACTTATCTAACTGCTGAGTGCTGATGCGCCTTGATGGGTGATTTGCATAGATTTAATCGAAACAAAAGATTCGAAGAATTCTATGTTACAGGGGAAAAACATATTTAAGCAACAAAAGGATGGACAAAATCAGATTTTGGCAGATTTATTATTCATGTATTGGTAAGCGTATGTTTCTTGTCCTTTTGATGTGACAAGTTGTTTCTTTACATTGAGATGGATAGCAAAGCATAACGAACACTGTAATTTGGAGATGTGACAGTTTTAAGCTTTTTCTATGAAGGAAATCACAATTGCTAGTGAATCTGTTCTATCTTAAGACTAAAAATGGACACTTTTTGTTTCCTATAGTTGCAGAATGTCAATAAGAACAGGATGTTACGATGAATTTTCTGTCCGATTTGAAGGTGTGCTCCACATTCTTTTCTGGTCATCAAAGCTTCCAATTACGGCAGACTGCTTCTCATTGCCAAGTTGTTGTGAAAATAGGTCATAGAAAGCCCGAGGATCCACATTTTCCAATAGTTTCACTGATTTCCCTGCATTGTCAATGTAGGTGTACCCGTCTTTGGATTCGACACCTTCAGCAAATACTTTGATGGGCTTGATGGAGAAGGTTGGCTTTAGAGAGCAATGATCACCGGCCAAGATCACTGCACCAAGGACTTCGCCCAAGAATATATCCTGCAGATAAAAAAAGCCAGAGACTTTGTTGATGAAAAGAGATACATACTGGTTTAGCAATTACTAGATGGCAACGGTAAATATCAAAATATCTGTTCGAAAAAATTAATATTTTTACCATATGGTAATATCTGTGGTTATTTTTCTTCAGCTGGCCTAGCCTCGAGAGAAGGCGGTAGACAAATTGAGCTTCTGGTGTTCTCTCTGTCTTGTCTAGTCCTTCGAGGACCTTGGAAAACAAGCTGATTCTGCGCTGGACTCCAAGGGGAATTAGTGTCACATTTATGTCGGAGTCGAAGACTTTCTTTGCAGCCAGCGGGTCAAGGAACATATTAAGTTCTGCATATCTGTTAGAGAGAACTGAGAACACATTTCCTCTGTCTGAGATACTGCGGTTGATGTGCCCTCCAACGATGTAGACATCCTGGAGAAAATATGAGGCGAAGGATTAGCATTGGAGCAGGAAAACACATACAACTGTCTTTCCTAGAAAAGAGTCGAAAGAAAAGGGACAAAGCTATTGCTTGTATGATGTGAAGCAGCATTGTAAGTGAAATGATGGAATTGGCGTATATGAGCTCATTTCCTCAAGACACTTGCTTTTTATTTTTCTGGGGTTCCACTGTTTTTCATATCTCATCTGCCATGACATTCAAAATTCTTTCTATGAAGTTGTTACCTAGTCATCTTGGAAAGGAAAACGAAAAGAAAAGGTTAAACGGTCAAAATCTACCGACCTGAATGAAGTGGCTTGCTGTTGCATTCGCTAAAATAATATTCGCTAAATTTGTCAAAGGTCCGTTCGTCAATATGGTTATCTTTGATCTCGGCTTCAGCAAACTTACGACCGAGTCCCAGATCTCCTGAGCTAATGGTTGCCTGAGTTCGGGGTGATCGGTATTTCGAGGAGCTCCAAATTTTTTCGAATTCTCTGCTGTGTATCTGGAACAAAGAAAAATATCAATTATCGTCCTTGGTTATAGAAATGACAATCGTCAGCAACTCTGCACCAATGTGAAGGAAAAACATGAGTACACAGCAGCAAAAGTAGCAACACAACACTTCTGTGTAAATCAGCTTCTGGACATTGACTCCTAAAGCAGGGGTCTCCTCCAGTTCGCACTTCAAATCTCTAGCTGATAAGTATCACAAAGTTTTTAAATAACATCGATATATCGAGCATTTAAATTGCTAACTGCATTATTGTCACCGCCCGAATCCATCTCCTAACCATTTAATTTGCGTCATGCAACTTCATCTTATTTTAGATGGACCATACATCTTTCCGTTGAAGAATCTAAATCCAACGTTGTCAACATTGGGAATCAAAATAAGCCACATTGATGGTTTTATGTGAGAACATAGAAATACCTTCTGGGGCTTCGGGGCAAAGTACGAGCCAATCCATAGAGAGTGTCTGAATCGAGTAAACCACCACTCCCGTGTGGGATGGCCTTGACATACTTGCAGTCACCAACTCCTGTGGCATCGGACTGATTCAGTGCAAACATGTTACCCAGACCGACTGGAATGTCGTCTCGACCCATCATGTGTAGCATGTCATATATGATATCGATCGTTGCTGCATTTGCCCATCCCGTAGGACTTACTAGTATTGCCTGCGTCATCGTTTACATGATTCAGATTAACCTAACTAGCACGAGGGTGTTTGTATATTTCTTCAAGGACTTGGCAACTGTAGCAGACTAGGAAGATGATGTTCCAAAGAAACTTGACAAAATTAGATCAAGACAATCGAATGTCTTACCTTGAGATCGATTACTTCCATAGGAACTTTGAGAAGATAAAACAGGGCGATAAAATCTCCCGCACTCATATCCATGTCAAAGATTACGGGCTTTCCCAGCTTTTTAGTCCTCAAATCTGGTTTGTAAAGAACTTGCTTGTAGTAAGGAAATTGGGTTGTAAAGTTGAACCTCCCTGTCTGTAAAGGATTGTTTAAAACCTGTAATATAGATAGAAAATGATTTACACTTCTCTGATGTTTATAAATACATGAGAATAGACGTTATTTTGGAAATAAAGTTCACACAGAGGGCGACATGAAAGAATTTGAGAAAGTATACATGCATATTCTAGCAACGGACTTACATCCAAAAAGCTTCTGAAAAACTCTCTATCCAGTGGGCTCTTGCCATCCCGATTAGGTTTGGCCCTTGTTGCAACGAGAACACGCACTGAGTCTGGACCAGTGGTCTCTTCTGTGTAACCATCCTGTTTCAGATTTGCCACAAAAGATGAACGATAAGAACCATGAGAAGTTCTAGCTGATATAAGCAAAGTTTAGATTTCGGGTCAGAATGTCACTTAAGATACAAATAGCTTAGGCCAAGCAATTTTGTATAAAACAATTAAAAAAAAAAAAAAAAAAAAAGCTACCTTGCATTTTCCTTTGCTATTTTTCACGATACAAAATGGGTCGCGAAGTCCTGTCTGTACGTGACCACTATGCACGCCGCCCTTTTTTAAATGAAACTTTGGAACTTTGAGTCCGTTGAAGAACGGGTTCGATCCATCCGATATCCCATAAGGTTGGTTCGAAGTAACCACAGTTATATTCATGTACTCCATTACTGCAAATTCATTCTCCCCATTGTTATTATGCCCGTTCATTATTGAGACCGCTACACCAGATGTAAAGGAGTCCCACATGAAATAGCTCTGCAGGAGATATAAGTAGTTTGCAGTCATCACCTTGAGCTAGTGCTGAATCATTATTGCCCAATATTCCGTTTAATGGATTACACTTACAGTATAGAATTGGTCATCAAACCACGTATCGCGAGCCATTTTCAAGGACTGGAAGCAGTATTGTGCCTCATAAGTACTTTGACTTTGCTCAAAAGTGTCAAAGAATTCCTGACTTATTGGTATCGTGTTTGTTGCATCCAGAGGCACAAGGGTCACTGGAATACCGGAATGAATCACCTGTGATAAGACCAAATGTGTCACCGTCAAATGCAGCCATTTTTTGCCTGTTCAGGTACATCATCAATGAATAAGTACTTAAACTACCGTACGAATTTGTAGAATATAAACACTTCTAAGAGCTGTTACTTCTTACTTTACCTGATAAGCTGCAAAAGGATCTCCAAACACATTGAACTCTGCATAAGGATTGCTGGTGTAATCTGTGAACAAATTACCGGGGTCGCCACATTGCTGAGGCTGGCAAGTTGAGGTAGAATTCGATGGGCAGCAACCGGTCGGATTCTTTGACCTCACGCCACCACCCATTACATAAATATGCTCAATGTTCTTCTTCAAATGTGGATTACTCATGAGAAAAATGGCAAAATTCGTGTGCGCTCCTATGAGGAAGACAGAGATGGGCCCTGCAGATATTTTATTGATCAAAACCTGCTGAGCTGTTGGCTGCTGGAGAGGTGAATATTTTCTGTTTCCCTGAATATAGTGACTATCAGAAGCCATTCATAATAACCACTGGATTCTGAAGAAGATAAGGAAGCCGGGGCTCTATCAATGTATTGCTAACTTGCACATGCCTAGATGAGAACATAACTACTATAATGACATTAATGCAGCCTAACTTTTCCCCTTTTTGTGGATCGTGATATCTCACTAAAGAATTTTTCCCAAGCATATGTCCGAACCATGATAAGAGATTTGGTGAAAAGTGTCTTGAGGGATCATGAATCACATCGGCCAAAGAGCAGCAGAAACTCTCAGGAGGCACGAAGAATGTTATATGAGACTCAGCAACCACAACGTGAAGCTCAATAAAGGGTAAGTCCACGCCTACTGCAGGAAAATGACGATCTTTACCTGGGGAAGAAATGCCTTTCTGATTCCAAAGTTCGAGTCAATATCCAATCGACCTCCAAGGCCTATAGGAATTGCTTGTCTGTATCTGCAATATCCTGCTGTTGAAAGACCCTGCCATCAAGTAGCTTATGGTAAGCAAGCGCATTGCTTGTGCATAACAAATCCGGAACAATTTAACTTTGTGGTTTTTATGATTCTGGATCACGCGACACAGAAAATTCTGCAGCTTTAATAAGTCATTGGGATTGGGACGGTTCGTACCTGCTCAATCATGGGAAGATATCCTCCAACATTAGGGAGAATGGTGCCATTTTCCAGTATACCCCCTTCCCCCCCCACACCAACAGGGATGTCGTCACGATCCATCATATAAAGAATGTCGTAAATTTGATTCACGGCATGGCCCGCATCAGTCCATGCATTCGTGTTAATGGTGACCGCCTACATAAATCAGGACGGTAAATGCAGGCGATATCATCTTATCCGCGATCGCAGAGAATCAAGATGGACGGAGTAAATGATGACAGATAGTTACAAGTGGCTACTGGAAAGCAGAAGGAAAAAAAAACACACACACACAATTCACAAAATGGTACGTGCAAATTCGTTCAAGACGGTGCCGATTGAAAAACTCAGGTCTTCACATGAATCTTGAATGGAGAGTTCTTAACATATACAGGGACATTCAAGAAATGAAGAATCAGTATGGACCACCGCTAACATGAAGGATTTTCAAGAAGAAGAACAAAAATCACCCAAAAAACAAAAAGAACCTTTGACCAACATCTGTCAGAAAAGTCAAGAAAGAAAAACACAAATGCTCACCTCAAGTTCAAATACTGATCTGTTGAGTTTCAGGAGGTACAAGAGAGCAAAGAAATCATCTGTATCGACGTCAGTGTCCAAAAGAATCCGACGCGGCACGCCATCCACAGTACAAGATAATGCTCCAAGAATCCCTATGATCGATACTAGAGCTACCCAGAGATTCCTCTGCAACGCCACCATTTTTGGATTTTCCAATCCCAACCCAGAAAAAAAAAATTAAAAGGGTCTTCCACGAGAGTATCAAGAACAAAGCTTTTTGATCAGCAATGAACTGTTTCATCCATTTCAATCCTGAAACAACCCGACAAACACACGAAAACCAATATAAGCAACTAAGAGAATTGGACTTATTGTAAGCTCCGCACAACCCACCTTAGAAAGCACACAGAGAGAGAGAGAGAGAGATCAGATGAAAGAGCAAGACCATTGCTTGTAGAGAGAGCACGTTAGAGGAGAAGGCGAAAGCGACGGCGCGAGAAGAGAGAGGCATTTTTCCCATTGCTTACTAGCGCCAGATTCTCGGGACTTCGAAGACAGTGCACGAGATTTATAGACATCACTGACGCAGTATAAATTAAAAAAAAAAAAAAAGTTTGACCGTAAGGAAGAGTTTCGGGTTTTGTTAAAGACATAATGGGTAATGGGGATGAGCGTGGACGTGATGGAAGTCAATCAATTGCTGTCCCAGTTGTAGGTGGTCACTGCCTCCTCTGCATCGCTTGGGCCACACTTGTGCATATCCACTATGCAAGATCTTTCTGGTTGTGAAAAAGTGAGGAGCTTAATGGCATTATATGCCATCATGATGTTACTAATGCAACCCGCTCCTTTCAATACCGTGTGCTTGATATGCAGCTGACAATGAAACGGAGGTGCTCCTTTGTCACTTCCTTGAGCAGCACGACTCCTCGATTTTGGACCGGTTGTTCTGAATTAGAATTCCACAGAAAGCTACAAAGGGCTTATCAGCCATCTCATCACCTTGGGACTTAGACATGTCAAAGGGTGGCCAATTGAACCAGACAGATCGGATCGCTAAAAAGACGAGGACCATCGATTTTGAATTGTGTACGCACGCGACAGAGGCAGCTGAGAGCATCACCCTGCATTGATTCTGCATAATTCCATTTCTTTATGTGTAAGTGCTCATTGGGCATCATCCCATTTGAGCACAAGGCAATGAGTGGGGGTGGGAAAATGGGAGGGGAGGGGGATCTCCTTTCGTTTCTCATTCTAGGGTGTGTGCTTTGACCTTTCATTAAACTAAGAATTAAAGCTCATGCCACGTTCATTATCCTGCAAATTCTTTAATGCTTGGCATCAATCTCTCTCTCTCTCTCTCTCTCTCTTTCTCTCTCTGTGGTGGACTGCTAAACTGCAATTATGCTGCGCTGATCATACGTCATGACCATCTATTTTGCCACCATCTTGCCAAAAGCTTGATGAAGGGGTCCCCACATGGAGATTTTCTTGATCCATGAATGAGAGACCAGAGATCAAATGAGAAAAGAACGGATCTTTTTTCTCTGTTGTTGAAAGGTAGAATTGTGAAATTCTTGACCCGTTTCGATTAACTTCTTGACAAATCTGGTGATTTGACTTCGCTGTAGATTTCTTGTCTTCCAAGGAGGTGACCGGACTTTCGGACTCGGTACACGTGGGTGCCTGTGATTGGACCAATCCGCTGACCGATTCTTTAATACTATGTTGTACTCGAGATCTGGGCCTTCTCTGCTGCCTGAGCACCAATGAGTTTTCTGCTGATTAAGGAAAGAAACAAGGAAAACTAAAGCAAAAACATGAAAAGATGGTAAAGGAATTTTTAAGGTTTGAGTACTTCAAGAAGGGACTTAAATGGTTGCGGCATGAGGAAGATTCGACTTCCAATTTAGAAAGTGAGAATTTTTAGACTTAATAATCTTATATTGTCAATTCATTTCGTCATAACAACAAGCACAAGCTCTTAAAGAAATTTTGAGTAAAAGCAGCATTCACTTGTCTAATGTAGCGCATATAATGAACTGTAAGTTTGTGAATATCGCTAAGCTTCGTGTTGACATAAGATCATACTTGGCATTGCATCATATGAGTTAAGACTCTTTCCCTCAACATAAAAATCATTAGCTTATGAGTATTTTTAAAAATTCTTGATTTCATGTGTAGAACTTATTCGGTGGCTATAAATAGGTATTAAAATTATTAACTGGTCTCAATATAAAAATCTCATTTTTTATTAATTTCACTCTATTGCAATTCATGAAAGATGACTGCACATGGTGATCTGATTAGTAATTTAGTAGTTCGCTCAAAACTCAATTCAAGAAAGCAACAAAATAAGTCGGCATCGCAACACATGAATCGATACCTCTGGTTCATGAATGTGACCTAGTAAGAATTTTCCGAAATTGTTTGCTTTCCCATCTTTCTTTTTCTCAAATCTAAAGTGGGGGCTCATTCTTATAAACTGTGAAAATCCGAGGGAAGGGACATAAGCTACAACAACAGGGGGCCAATTTCAATTCGATGGGGCAGCTCACACATGTAAAATCGCCATCGAAAAATCGTTTTTCTTTTTTTTCCTTTGCCTTTTTTCGAGGAATCCAAAGGAAAGGACGAACGTCTCTTGTCCAACTTTGTGCGTTCCCACGTATTTCACGTGACATGTGTCGCAAAATGCAAATTCAAATGCTTTTCCCACGTGGATTTGTTCATATGAAATTACTTTTCATGCTTACTTTAATAATTTTTATTTTGTTGTTTTGTGCTTTCTGAATTTCCCCTTCCCTGTTCCTTTCTTTCTTTTCTTTTTTTAGGCGTCTTTCAAATCATAATGTCCGAATCAGCCAGTTGAGGGGAGCTCAATCAGTGTGTCGTTGCTTTTTACGGTTTTGGCAGTTGGGACATTTTTTTGCTTATCTTTCTATATGTTATTCAATTAGTTATTATGTACTTGATCAGAATAAGAAAAATTTAGAAATATGTGGTCCCGAGTCCTTTACCGAATTGGTTCACTAAAGAGATGAACCAATGAGATCGTATAGAAAACGTGCATGGAATCAAAGAATGGGTGATAATATCAACGGGGGTCGGACATTTGAAGTGAAATACATAGAGCATAGGAAATTAAATAAGTTTAGCTTATATGCCATGTTGGAAAGTGTACTCTAAGAATTTCCTAGCTCAAAGGAGAGATGGGATTGCATGTGTATAGAAAGTACAGTTAGTACACAAAAGCACATGACATGGGACAATCCAAAATAACTTTTAAAACTTATGTAGGCTATTTAATCGGCAAGTGATTCAACGATAGGCATATACTACGCTTTGAAGGAATAAAGGACAATTTCAAATAAGAATCTGAAATTGAGTCATTTTTTCGAAGATAGTCTAGAGTAGATCTTGTGTCAAAAAAAAATCTAATTTTAAATAAAGTCCTGAAATTAGCCTTTAAAAAAAGTTACTCAAAGTGAATTTTGTCTTAAATAGGACTTAAAGAGAGGTCGTTTTTTTTTCAAAAGGGGCCCAAAATGCACTTTAACTCGAATAGGGGAATGGAGTGGTTAACTTCCTCTTAAATAAGGTCTAAGCTCACCAACTCGCTAAATCTCCGTTGACAAGTCAGCTTGCACTTGTGACTTGTGCTTATCGTAAGACACAATATAAACGAAGAAGCTATATTAGTTGTGTTAAGAGGAAAATTACCCTTAAGGAAAACCCTCAAAGAAATCCTAACTTTAATTTCAAGCTTCTTCAAATTGGGACAAAAGTAGAATATTTCGAGCAAAATTGTCCCTAATGTTGCTGCCTTATGACCAGACTAAGCATGCAAGTCACATGTGCAAGTTGACAGGCGAAGTTTTGGCTAGTCAATGGGTTTGAGACTGCATTTGTCACTTCAGGCCCTTATTTGAGAAAAAAATTCCCTTTAAGTTTTAGTATGATTGGTTTTAGGGTAAGTGAATATGCCTCTTTAGGACCAATTCCTTTTTTTAATCTAAAACCTACCTTGTGACTTTGTAACAAACCTTAGGATTGAACTTATCGGTCTAGTCCGATTCCAAGGTCTCCTCGAAAACTGGCCAATTCTTTTTTTTTCTTTGTCTCGCTTTTTTTTTTTGGTAATGATTGTCTCACTTTCTTTTGTTCCTTGAAAAGCAAAAAAAAAAAAAAAAAAAAACTTTTTCTATTAGTTTATCAAAGGACGAGAGGTAAAAAATTCCCTTTTTACAACCGAGACAATGGCTGTCACAACAAAAAGGTGGAGCAACAAGATACTAAGAAGTGAAATAAAGATATAAAAAAAAAAAAATGCAAAAGCCATTGGGAAGAGCCCCACTCATTACTTAATCAAGTAAAATTGAAAACTAAAGTAACAATAGAAGTCCCTATTTGTCAAAAGTAACAATCCATAAAAAGACAGACTTGTATAGTGATATAAACAATAAAAAGTTCAAGATGCAAGAGTAAAAAGAGAGAATTAGGGTTATCTCAATCCAATTCTCCGATTTAGTCAAATTCCACACTCTGGATTATTAATAGCTTGTTCAAAAATTTAGAATTAAGAACTAAACTAGCTACCATTGGAACCGAACCAAAATCGACCAGGTAGGGCTAGTTCGGTCCAACGCCAGGTTCTACCCGGCACTAGTGCATACCTTTACTAGTTTGTCTTGTGAGAAAACGATCCAACTCCATGAAAGTAAATTGATCATTTGAGGCCCTTATTTGAAACAAGGTCCAATTTAAACTTTTTTTTTAGAAAACAACTCCACTTCAGACCCTTATTTGAGGCAAAATCTATTCTAAGTCCTCTTTTGAGAAATTGATGTAACTTCTGGTTTTTATTTGAAAATTTTCCATGAAATAAAGGATGTTCGTAAATCAATTCAATGAGAACAAGTCTTGGAAACAGCCATATGTTGATATTTGTTAGACATTATCATTCAAATGTTATGTTATAGGATGTCTTTGATAAACGCGACCTTTAAGTTTCAGAGATAAAATTGATGAAAAGATATAGAGCATTCAGGCTAGAAATATGTATGCTATGCGTCTGCTTTGACATCGTATGATCAAAGACAAGCAAATATTAGTCGCCAATTTTTAAAAAAGTACACATATTTTCCCCATAATCATAATAAATGAAGAGAGTACGTTTTTTCAAATATGATATGTGATGCAAATATGATAGTGGAGGTAATATGCAACTCAACGTAAAAACATATTTTTTTCCTTCTTTTTCTTATGTTAAAAAGAATTTTTACATTTCATAATTTATATCGATGCATGGCCTTCTATTTCTTCAAATGCTCTAACTTTGACAATAAATTACCCCATGTTATTTGGGTGTGCACAAATGAAGTTGTATATAAATCTAATTTCTCGAGTCAAGTGCCTTTCTTTTATAAATATAGCCGAGCTCTACATACCTAACCCCTCTTATCCCTTAGCTCCGCGACCTTACATGTGCCTGATTTGTCGCAAGATGGAGGTGAAGTGAGGAACCGCATGAGAAATATGTTCACTTAACTATACAGTCATTGAAGAGTCTAGTGGTCTTATTGGATAGTCAATAGTGTAGATTGGCGTGCCATTTAAATAAAATTGCGTGACCCAAGTTTCGTGTGATCATTTAATGTACATATCGTTTACCCAAAGCAAGGAAAATAAATAAAATCATCATCCCGCAAGAAAGGAGTCTTGAATCTGAATGCTACAGCTGTTTTATGCCTCTGATTTTCCAACACCCGCAAGGTCCTGCTCCTGCATGACATTGGCGCGAGAGATTGATTTGATTTGATTTGATTTGATTTTTATTTTATTTTATTTTATTTTAACTTCACGCCTTCACCATCTTTGCTGGCTTGTGATGTCGATGGTCTCGGTCAAAATGAGAAAACAAATATAAGCAAAGCAAGCGAGTACCGTGGAATATCCCGGGCGAGTTTTTGTATTCTCACAGGCCTTAATTAACACGTCACGATGTGATTATCATTATATAACTCTCCAAAAACTTGTTTATTCAAAATAATTCATTGTGGCGCACGAGGAGGGGATGATTTGCACATCTCGCAAGGCTTTACCGGCCGAATAATTGCAATCATCTGCAAATTACGAGGCAAACCGATGTTTTCAATTTAATCCTTTATATGGTCTAACACAAGACTCAATGAAATGGGTCAAAAACCTATTTCTTAATTCATATTTGATTAAGTGAGTTATTATATGAATTAGTTATATTTAATAAATAGGGTTCATATCACCAAAATAGTATGTATGTAACAAATTTATCTTGAATCAATTTTTTATTATGAAAAATCTTAAATTGATATATATATATATATATATAGATGACAAATTTATCTCAAACCTTAATATACTTATGATAAATTTACTCTCCATTAGCTTGTATTAAATTTTACTTTTAAATTACTGAATTAGATTATACATGGCAATTGGTAGGTATATTAATTTGGGGTTTTACCCTCTATTTGTCAATGGTGTATTGATTTTTATGATTTGCGTGGTATTAATCCAATCCAACGTAAGGTATATTTATCATAAATATATAAGTTTTGTTTTTGGTGGTTAAAAAATTAGTTTGTGGTAAATTTATCATAACTGTACCTATTTAGAGTTTTAGTGATAAAAATTAGTTTGTGGTAGATCTGTTATATGTATACTAATTTGAAATTTTTTATGGTCAAAGAATAAATTTGAGATAAATTCGTCATATGTGTATCGATTTAATTTTTTTCATGGTATAAACTCTATTAAATATGTCATATATGGATTTATAATAATAAAGCCAAATATAATATGGGTGTTAAACGAGTTTACAACTTATAATACACCAAATCCATCTTTATGACTCTCTCTTGCCCTCACTTAATCTCCCACTTACTTACTCCATACTCTCGTTACAATCTGAGTATGAATTTTCCTAGATTGGGTTAAATGTGAAAGTGTTTTAATAATATGGGTTGATTTGGATATGGGTTGGGTCATGTATAAGTCATTAGATTTATATTTCATAAAAATTGATCAAAATTGGTTAAATTGGTTAATTTGAATTGGACCATTTTTTTTACTCAACCCACCCGTTTGACAGTTTAGGGTTTCACTTCCCTCAAGTTTCATTGGTGGACAAGTTCAATTTCAAAAAGAGATCGAAAGAGCTTTGTGAATGTTGTGCTTTCACAGGTATCGGATTTATGCTCATTCAACATTTTTATTATGAATGAAGTCGGTGTTGGGGATGTCATCGAAGGGCAAGCTATATCAACAGAGGTGGTCCGGGTGTGTGCTCATTATTAAAAACAAATTCATTGATTGACCGCTGAATTTGGTTTGAAGAAATTGTAAAATTATTCTTTGAGCAAGTGGCCCTTAACTTTGTTCTAATGATTCATCTTGTTATCTGGAATTTATTTTGCTTTAAAGTTGTCTGGGAATTGCCTTGATTTGCAGTTGGACTACATTATTTTTCTTTTATGTTTTTTGGAAATGAATGAAATGATTCTCTAACTTAAAAAAAAAGATGGTCATGAAATTTTGATGGCGTTATACTAAATAAGACGCATAATAGTTTCTTATTATTATCCTTGAGATAAAGTATATATAAAAGGTCAAATCTTGCCTGCACATATACTGGATAATTATAAAAATAAAATAAAAGTAATACATATATATATATAATAAGAGGCAAAGCAAATGGTCTATTATAGGATTTTCGTAATTGGATGTTGGCCGGATAAAGGTGTGTTTCCTCCTACCGCCAAAGTGGATTTATGTGGTGGGGTGTCTGGACACGTGTCGTGTTGTGAGTGTAAGATTCTGTCTTTCACTTTATTTTTATGCTCCTAATGAGATTATATAGGAGTTAATCTATCCCATTACACTAAGAAATCACAGCTTTATATATTTAGAATTTAGAATTGCTTTATTCTTTTGTTCACATCAACAGTCGCGATTCGAAAACTTCTGGTTTTCAGCCAAAAAAATTAATTTTCTTTTAAATGATGCAGATTTCTTGGGTTTGCAAACTTATTGATGATCGGTCGATGATGTGCTAGGCCAAATTCACGAGCGAGAATAATTTATTAGAGGATTGACACCTTTTTCGTCGACTTGCAAGATACATTATAGTTTTATGTAAACTTCCTCGAGAAAATAAAATGCGGCTTAAAAGATTGTGTCAAAATAATGCTGCGGATGGGATTGAGACATTTTCAAATTCACACGTGCCTTTTATTCATATCAAATTACTTTTCAAGCTTGCGCCTTAATCAATCCGTCGTTGCCTTTTTTACAGCTATGGTAGTTGGGAGTCTGCTTATTTTCTAAATGCTACGTGATTAGGTATTGCGTGCTTGGTCGGCATTAGACGAATTTATGAAAGGCGTATGCGGTAAACAGGTGATGATATCAATAAGAGCCATTATTTTAAGTAAAATAGTAAAAACGAGCGTAGAAAATTAGATAAGTCTAGGTTCGATATAATGCTTGAAAGTGTACCCTAAGGATTTTTAAGCTCGGAGGAGAAAGAAGATTGCATGTATATAGAGAGTATAGTTAGTACATGAAATGAGAGGTCCATGAATTGATTCACTTGAAGTATTGTCCATTTTGGGTCATCCCAAATGCATCTCTCGTGAGTTATTCTGATTTCAAATATGTAACCAAAATCACTCTCCTGCTCAAAGCACAATTTAGTTTGGTCATTCCTCCTCAGCCATCCTAGATGCTCGATTATTCAGACCTCCTCTCATGGTGATTGCTCCCTACCCCTTGTTAGATTGGGTCGTAGAGCATGTGACAAAGGGACGATCCAAATTAAAATATAGCCAACGCATCAACACGAATAGATGTAAAAGTTCATCTTACACATATCTTGCGAGTGCATTGAAGTTCAATTCCCTGCCTAAAAGAAGTGAAAGCACACAAAGCAAGAATTGTCTGCTCTTTTCTATTTATGCCGTCAGGTAACCGGATGGGATAAATCTATAAATTATACTTTACAATTACTTCTTTAAATAAAATAAATCATAAAGTCCAAAATCATGACTAGATCTCTGATTAGAATGCACAAACATTGCTCCACCCACCACTGTGGTCTGCAAAAGAAATTTAGTTTTCCCTACTATTAAAATTGGTGGTCCTAAAAATTTTGATGGTGTGGTTCCAAAAAGAGGCATAATAGTTTCTTTTTAATATCTTAAAGATGGAATATATGAAAAGTGAAATCTTGTATACACATATACTGAAAAAAAAATACAAAAAAATGGAAATAATATAATATAAAAGGCAAAGCAAAAGGTCTATTATTGGATTTTACTATCTGGATGTTGGGCAAATAAAGGTGTGCTTCTTTCTACCGCTAAAGTGGATACACACACGCACACACATATACATATTCGACCAAAAATAAAGTGGATTTGCTGGTCAAAGTTCACCTTTCTCCTTCATTTTCTCCTTTGGGTGTTTGGACACGTGTCGTGTCCTAAGTGTAAGATTCTTTCTTTTATTACATTTTTTTTTAATCACAGCTTTATTATTCTAAATTCTGAATTGCTTTGTTCTTTCGTTCACATGAACAGTCGCCTTTCAAGAACTTCCGGTTTCAGCCGAAAAGGTAAATTTTTTCTCCTTAATGGCATGTGTCTCTCAAGTTTTCATACTTATCGATGGTCGACTGATGATGTGCTACACCGAATTTACAAGTAGGGATAATCTATCAAAGGTTTGACTGCTTTCTCATCGTCATGCAAGACAATAGATACTTTTATTTTTCACCAAAACAAAAATAGATAATTTTATATATGTTTTCAAGAGAAATAAAATAAGGAATAAAAAAAATGCGGTCAAAGTAATGCTAGTGACGTGATTGGAGACCTTTGTATAATTGCATGATCGTCATTTAGTTTTATAGTTCATCGAAAGTTAATTGAATTAAATATTTTTCTTTTGGGAATAGAGTCACGCAAAAAGATTTGATTCTTCTTCACAAGAACTGAAAATGTGGAAATCGTGTGATTATTGTCTGTGATTTGCTTGGCTATATATATCCAATATAAATGAGGTTACAACACTTTTAGAACGAGACTGTAGCACAGCCATAGTCATATCAAACGAAAATGGATACTAATGAAATTAATAGTTGCTTCGAAAACGCAATTCCCACAAACACACAGAGCTTTATATATATGCTACTAAATGAATCGAACTTCAATGCAGTAGCTTCTATCTACCCCTTTGGGGTAACCTGTTATTTTCCCCTAAAAAATCATTAAAAACTCATCATTCCAAGCTCAAGACAAAAATGATCAAATTTCATTTTATCCAAAAGGCTCATTAAAAATATCTGATAGGGAATAATTCCTGTTCATAAAATCAAACACTAAATCTTTCTTAATCACACAATCACTGATGAGACAATGATGAATATCAATATGCTAAGTTCGAGAATATCCAATTGGATTTTTGGACAGGCCAATAACATCAATATCATCACACCTGATCGCACATTTCTAAATGATTATTTGTAACCATACAAGCGATGTTTTACCCTTAAATTTCAAACACAATGACTACCCACAATGATGTATTTGGCTTCCGCCATCGAAATGGCTATCACACTTTGTTTCTTAGAAGACCAAGAGACAAACAAGTGACCTAAGGTAATGAAAGTAGCAATGTTCGTTTAGCGTACTCTAATCCCATCACTTGAAAACTAAATGGAAGTTTGTTTTTCCCAACCCGGACAATCCCGGTCTAGTTTTCTTGGTTTTCACTTATACATCTGGCCAACGTAGTATTTGAAGATTATTTTCTCGATGGAAGAAAAGTCATGGTCTGTGATGATGGGCACGTCGATACTTGTATCATTCCAACGATCAACATCACGTCTTGTCTAAAAGAACAGCTGCTGCACGAGATTGTAATTGGTAGGTAGGCATTGAACATTGATCATTCGATGTCATTATTGGAGGTTTTAGCAAATGCCCGAAGCACAAGCACGAGGAGTCAAGATTCTCTTGGCTCGGTATCCAGATGGCATTTGATAGAATATACTATGATGCCTATAATGCTATTCTCTAACCCAAGTCTTCCCTAAAATAGACCTTCAAGTCAACCATTTAATAAGGGGGATGTCTAATCTAGACTATTCTGTGGGCCAACCTAATCTAGACTCTATTTAGTACCCTTCCTGTTGAGGATTATTTGTGGTCACAAACTCAAACACTGGATCTCTCTTAAGCACACGATCTCTATTGAAATGATGACAAATATGAATATGCTAAGTGCGAGAATGTTGAATTGAATTTTTGGACAAGCTAATAGCACCATTGTTATCACACCCAATTTAAACATTTCTAACTATTATCCACAATGGCTCAATTGATGTTTTGCCCATAAACCCCGAGCACAACAACTACATAGGGCGATGTGAAACACCCTCCGAACGTTTTTTCCTAGATGACCAAGAGACAAACATGCTACCTAAAATAATGAAAGTGTTGATATTTGTTCAATGCACTCCAACCCCATCACTTGATCTAGTGAAAGCTTGGTTTTTCCATCCCATACAATCCCATTCTATTCATCTTTGTTCCCAAGAACAATTTCGGATTCAAGCCCATTTTCTTTTTTTCTCTTTTCTTCTTTGCCTTTTCTTCTTCTTTTTCCTTTAGCTGGTCGTCGGCTAGCGATGCTCCGACAAGGTTGCTAGCCCTCATTTGGCCAATCGCTAGCCTAGCTGTAGTCAGTGACTAGCTAAAGGAAGAAGGAAAAGAATGAAAAGAAAAAAGAAATGTAAAAAAATTATTAAAAAATCAAAAGAAATTCTAAGTCATAATTTTTTTTTTTTGAGATTCTACCAAATATATTTTTATTTTGAGAGTAAAACTTTTAAACAGTTACCAAATAGTTTGAAATATTTAGAAATTCTTTTAGGAAATAAATAAATAAAAATTATTTTTGAAGAGAAATTATTTTCGAAAATAATATGACTACTAAAGAGGCCTATGGTGTACTCCAACCCATCACTTGAAAACTACAAATGGAAGTTTGTGTCTGCCAACCCGTACAATCCCCTTCTAGTTTTCTTGATTTTCACACGTACATTTGGCCAACGTAGTGTTCAAAGATTGTCGACTTTTCTTGATGGAAGAAAAGTCATAGTGTGTGATGATGGGCACGTCGATCAATATATCATTCGAACGATCAAAATCAAGTCCGACTAAAAGAACAGCTGCCTCGCACAAGCTTGTAAATTCTTGGTAGGTAGGCATTGAACATTCAATGTTATCACTAGAGCCTTAGCAAATGACCGAAGCACAGCCACGAGAACTCGATTTGCAGATGACCACAATTTCATAGAATATAATATCATGCCTATAATGCTATTCTAACCCAAGTCTTCCCTAAAATAGCCCTTCAAGTCAACCATTTTATCGCGGGTATAGTCTAATCTAGACTATTCTTTTGGCCAACCTAATCTAGACTCTAGTTAATACCCTTCTGGTTGAGGATTATTTGTGTTCACAGACTCAAACGCTATATCTTTCTTAACCACAAGATCTCTAATGAAATGAGAACGGATATCAATATGCTAGGCGCAAGAATGTTGAATTGGATTTTTGGACAAGCTAATAGCACTGGTGTTGTCATGCCTAATTGGAATTTTTCTAACAATTATCCATAATTGCACAACTGTTGTTTTGTCCATAAAACCCGAGCACAACAACTACTGGGGACAATGTCTTCGGCCTCCGCCATGGAAACAACCACCGAATGTTGTTTCCTAGAGGATCAAGAGACAAACATGTTACCCATCCCGTGGTAGACGAGTTGGTTAGGGTGTGCCTTGGTCATTGAAAGGCTAGGGTTTGATTCCCCTCCTCGTTGCATTGCGCGACTTAAGTGGGGTGCCGTGAGAGGTGGGTTCCCACGTTAGTCCCCCGGGTTTACGTCGCCGGCTGCCGACTGTACGGCGGTTTCCAGATTACAAAAAAAAAAAAAAAAGAAGAGAGAGAGAGACAAACATGTTACGTAAAATAATGAAAGTATTAATGTTTGTTCTGTGCACTCCAACGCCATCACTTGATCTAGTGAAAGCTTGGTTTTTCCAACCTTTAGAATCCCGTTCTATTCATCTTTAGATTTAACATATATAGTAGGCCATTGTAGTACTTAAAAGATCGTCGATTGATGGAGCTCGTCCTTTCCAATGCGATTGTCCTATAATCCTCTTCCACTTCATGTCAAATTAAAGCTGCACATTCAAGTAACGATGTAGGTAAATCAAAGACCCCAAAGACAAGCCGCAGTTGACGTCGAACAATTCGAAGTCAATAACGATGGGCGCATCGATCCATATCAATGTTAAGATCAAAATCAAGTCTTGACTAAGGAACAGCTGCCGTGTGAGCTGGGAAGCTCTTGATAGATAGGCATGGAAAATCGATCGTTACTATAGGAGCCTTCAGCAAATACCCGAAGCACAAGCATGACGGCTCAATATTTTCTTCGGCTCGATATATGGCTGATCCATTTTTGATAGAATGAGGTACGATCGTGTAGGGCCACATATAATTGACCTGATATTGTGAATCTTTGATATGTACGATTAACAATGGGTGCATCGATCCATATCAATGTTAAGATCAAAATCAAGTCTGACTAAGGAACAGCTGCCGTGTGAGCTGGGAAGCTCTTGATAGATAGGCATGGAAAATCGATCGTTACTATAGGAGCCTTCAGCAAATACCCGAAGCACAAGCATGATGGCTCAATATTTTCTTCGGCTCAATATATGGCTGATCCATTTTTGATAGAATGAGGTACGATCGTGTAGGGCCACATATAATTGACCTGATTTTGTGAATCTTTGATATGTACGATTAAGTTTGGCAATACTGGAAATCTGACCTCGTTAAGTTTTAAGTTAGCCTTTTTTATCATCCTTCAGCTACGCAATTACGGAGGTCAACCTAGCACTAGAAGAGTTGAGAAAGAGTTCAAAGTCATTAATTTTGTAGACGTTTTTGATGCGATGAACTCACTTAATTACAGCTGAAAATTTCTGGTTTTCAAAGATTTTTTTCTTGTTATTGATCTGTTGAAAATCGACTAGCTGCCAGTTCTTGACATGCCATTAGTTTCGTGTTCACATGTATCATGTGCGTGCCTTTCTTTTGGCCAGTTAAAATTAGAAAACAATCTGCCAGCTTCCGCTGGCTTGCGCCAAAGAGGTTGAGTCTGATCACAAGATACCTAACCGATGAGGTTAATGAGTTATAGAAAAAGGAAAAAAAAAATCATCAATGGGGTATTTCCTAACCAGAATCTTCCCCAAAACAGCACGTAGTTCAAGTCAACCATTTTACAGTGGGGTCTGTATAATCAAGACTCTAGTTTTTTCCATGGGCCAATCCCTTCAAGAAGAAAATGGAGCCCTTGAAGTATTCTACAAGCTTCATTTTTATATTGAAGCTCAAAATCATTGTGAATCCCCACGAATTTTCAATACCATAGGCTTGAGCATCGTCACGCCTCTTCTTTATGCTTAAGTCACACTTCCCTCTTGAAAAGTCCTTTGACTATCCCAATAGCCCACTAACCAAAAGGGATCTCTTGCCTGGTGCTTTTTCCAATGATGATCCTAGATTAAACAAGTATTATTTAGTTGGTGGCAACAATAACAAAACCACCTCGTATTCACGAGTGGGCGAGAAGCTAAACACGGTTGAAGTTGTCGGCTCAGATCTATTGAGAACACAGCAAATAGGTGTATGGTTCAAGCCCAAAACATTAAGAGCAGCCAACTTTTAGAAGCCCATCAACTTTCCAGTGGGGGGATTGTGTACTGATCCATGGCTTACCAAGAAGCCAAAACAGTTCATAATCCAAAAGATAACAGAAAAGAAAGCTGGGTCATAACTAAGGATCTACCAAAATATAACATCTTTTGGGAAGACAACACTGATAAACATCAGACTTTAGAGCATGGACCTCACGATGTTACAAAGCATTTCTGAAACTAGTGCGACAACTCAAGGTGTCCCATGCATATGACATACTCACAGCTTCACGGGTGCATCAAGGACGATGTTGCGACACGGTAGACGTTGCAGTATTTAGATTCCACATGATCGAAGGGGAATCAATAAAATGATTCGTGAGTCTTTAGAAACATCTGCCTATATGTTACCACTTCAATATACTCCTATTAAATTTCATCCTCTTGTAATCATACCTGGGCTATTAGTCTTGTACTTGCGAGACGAAGCAAAGGAGAATTAGATAGAAGAACTAGTTGCTTTTCAAGTACTTTCGCACGGTCTGACATCGAATCATCCTAAGCATTCATTATAAATTTCAGGTGCTATTCCCACAAGTAATCTCATGGATCCAGCATCCCCTGCAGCAACTTAGTCCTCTTATACAATTTCTCATACTCAGAGGTGAACACCTGTGCTGTGAATCGTCATCTATCGAGTTCAAATTAATCATTACAAAACCCAAACAGGAGTAAATAGGCAGTTTGTCTATCATCCCAGTGAATGAAAGGTAAAATCATACAAAAGCAATAAAATTATGTCCAAGCCAAAAACACTGTTCGCCACAACTCAGAGACTAGAGTTTTGAGCAGTAAAGCATTTTTCGAGATGACGCTGTCAGTCAAGTAAGTATTTGGATGGTGAAAATCTGAGGGCTGTGGCAGCACAAAGTATACAGTGCAGAACAGACTATGAAACTGTCTAAGAAACAGGCCGAACCAATACGAGCCAAAGTAGCAAACCTCCTTTCTCCACATATAACTGTTGCTGGGGCTTTCCAACTAATTTCCAACCCAACCAACGCAACACGCTATGCCACCAGTACCGTGACAACGTTCCAAGCAAAAACCATTTCCACAATTCTGTTTCCTCCTCTTTGCACGTGTGTGCAGGCAGATGCACATACTTATAAACAGATATTTTTTTCATATCAATTCTCACACACATCCGTACATATTCATGGGAGATATTGTGCCAAGAAAAGTCCACCATACTTTTGCAAACCATGGCATTTTTGAAAGCCCCAGAAACTAAAATGCCAAAATCTTCCAAAGTTGGCTTCAAGAAGATTTTGAAGTTAATGTTTTACAGACTCAGGGAGCTTAATTTTATGTAGAAAAAGATAATCTCATTATCTGAAATACTTAGAAGAATTCAAGGGAATACCTTCAATAAATGACCTTAACATTCTCTGTCACCACAACATAACTGCAACTCCAAGCTACAACTAGAAGCTAAAGCAGCCCTTTAGTACTCTCTCTTTTCAAGAGAGAATGGTAAAGTTTTCTTCTTTCTTTCAAAAAGAATTTTAAATCAGTGAAAGAGATTTGGTAGAGGTTGATTAACTTATTGTTATCCATTTTGGATGGTTTAAGATGCAAATTCACATAGCTTGGAATTCTATGAGGAATTATAATCGCCTCTTGACAGACAAGATTCCAGCATGATATGCAGTTGGCTCTCTTTACTCCTAAAACTCCCTCAATTCTAATTTTACAGCATTTAAAAGTAGGAACCACAAGTGGTGATAAATCAAAATAGATACCAACTCAACAAGATATTTTAGTAAGAGGCATTTCAGCGCTTCATACTCAATATCACCATAAAATAAAAAGTAACGCCATGTCTTGTCACCTGGCAATGCCGGGGGTCAATCTTGATATCACGTGTATTCAAGCTAGATTAATTTGTACCTCCTAATTTCTGAAAAAATAAAAATTTGTATCCACTTTGCAAATAACTCTAGCATGTGCTCGCACATGCATGCACAGATTACCTATATCAACAAGTTTCCTTCTGTGGCCACATACCAAAATACTTGAATATACATGCAAATCAAGTTTGCACTGTTTCGAGCGGAAACATGTGTCCACCAATTAACTATATCCCATATAATGCAGAAGATACTCCTCCTAAGAAACAAAGTTTCAACGTGGCATAACACTCTACTACCATTTCCAGTTGCAGAAATAAAGACACCCTCATAGAATACACATCATCACATCCTAATACCCGACTAGGCCGACGGCGAATTTTGCAGCTAATTCACCAAACAAGTACGGAGATACAGTAATCCAGACACCAATCCCCATCTCGCCACAATGCAGTCACTAACCCACTTCACAGTTCCGCGACATAACTTACGGATCAGTCGATCAAACCCGATCAATTTCGCAAATTGACCTCGCGAAGCAGCCTCCGGCTCGCCGACGCCCCCGCCCGGCGGTCCTCCCGGACGCCGGAGTCCGATTCGTCGTGGAACCAACCGACCGACTTCTGCGCTTCGTACACAATCCGAGAGAACCCTGAAAGAAGCCACAACAAGAACGACAAACGGCACGGGACCCAAGTTCCCACGTGAGGGGCCGAATCGAACCGGACGGAAAAACGACGGAACCGGGCAGGCTACGCTAGTCGGAGGCAGGGGGAGGGGGGAGCGAGAGCTTACCCTGCTGGACGGTCTGCTTGTTCTCGCGGATCTCGTGGACGGTGGCGGAGATCTTCCAGTAGAGGGGGCGGCCGACGTAGAAGAGGACGAGGAGGACGACGACGGCGAGGAGGATGCGGAACGACACCTTGGCCCCCGGCGACGCCATTGTTGCGAACTTGCGAGCGAGTTGGAGGAGAGAGAAAGAGAGTGTGTAAGGGGGGGCGGGAGAGGAAAAATCGGATCTTGCGCTTCGGAGATCTTTCTGCCTTTTCGTATCATCTCATCTGCGCATTTCGTCATGCCACGTCATGATTATAAAGTAATTTTGTCAATCATTCAAGTATATACACGTGTGGGTACGACGAATCGGCTAGGTCGGGTCGACACGGGAAGAAACCAAAATACTATAAAAAAAATCCGACCCACCTCAAAGAACTATCCGAATTTCTTTGCTTTTTGTTCGAGTCAAACGAGACTCGAATCGAAAATTCCCGAAACATTCGAGTCAAGTTGGGTAATTTCGTCTCTTTCTCACTCGATATAAACTCGAGAGATCAGTTGCACATTCTCTTGTGGCGCAACCTCGATAACTTGCAATTTTATGTTTTGATAGCTATTGTGAGATTAATCGAGTGCTTAGATTTTTATTAGGGTCAATGAAGGAAAAGTTGATATTTTTGCTTGCTTGTCATTCAATAATGAAATCAGTCACCAAATTATGAAATATTTTCTGAAACATCAAAAGTGACCTGCAGAATTCCGCATTTTTTGTACTACAGGATGTGTTTTACATCCTTGGAACCAGCTAGGCAATTCCCTAAATGATACCAAACAGTGCATGCTTACTCAAAGTTAGAACACACGAACCCTTTAAGCCATTCTCACATCTAATCCCCCAAACATAAATATCTAAAACTTTCTTCTAGTTGTCCCCCACAAAGATCATTTCAAGATGGGCAGTTCTCTGCTGTCTGAGTTGATGCAGGCCTGGATCTCTTCCAGTGTCTTGCCCTTCGTTTCCGGGACCAGTTTTGCCACGAACAGGATGGTCAGCACCGAGAAGCCGGAGTAAATGAAGAACGTACCTGCATGGAGTTTGAAAACCTTAGTGATTTCATCACCTTGAGCGAAAAATAAGATGACGCGACTGTGATCATGTGTAAGGTGGATTGACGTTCTACCTGAGTTACTCCAGTTCATGAGGAAGTTGAATGTGTAAGAGACTGCCCAAGCACCCAGCCAGTTCACTAGCACCACTAGGCTGCCAGCTGCTCCTTTTATGTCTATTGGAAAAATCTGCAGGTCAACAAGATGATCTCTTTTCAGATTCCGGGAGTTTCGCGGTCCTTCGTCGCTTAAATGTGAAGAACACTGATTCTGCCAACGTTCTTTGCTCAACAAGTGAAATGTAGAAAAAGAATGTTCACCCTTTCGATGAGTCGATATCTTTATAGGAAGACCGAATAGAATGGGGGGTAAGATTGAATTATACCTCAGACATTATCAACCACGGAACAGCCCCCATCCCGATCGAGAATGATGTGATGAAAATCTGATTTCATTGCACTAAAGGAGGTGAGGATCCAAACGAGCCAACCAGTGACTTTGTGATGTATTTAGTATCACTATAGGATTAGTGGACTTACCAAAACTCCAGTAACTGCCACGAGCGGTACAAATTCTGGAAACATATTATGTGCCTAAGTGCACAAAGAAGAATCAAAGTGATTCAGACACAAAATCTAGGAACTTGGAGGATGAGACTTTGTTTATCAGAGCAAGTTATACTTCTGAAAAAAGCTGACCTTGAGAAAGAATGAAGATCCTGCAAGAAAGCAGCCTAAAAATGTTCCGGTTGCAGAAACCTACATATCCGACATTTTCATCATTAGTCATTTTATGAGTCTCATTGAGCCCCTATCACAAAGACACAGTTAAATAATAGTTACCATTATGAGTGGCCTCCTTCCAGATTTATCCACTAGTATAGCTCCGAGTAAAGTTATTGGAACCTGTCAATTGGTTCTCTTGGTTAAGTCATTTGAATGATTGCTGTTTCCGGTGAGTTTCGGACTTCATATCCAAAAGAGACAAACAAAAGGTTACCTGGACACAAGCATAAGCAATTGTTCCTGTCTTCCCTGAGGAAAGACCTGGATTTGATAGCATGAAAGTTAAGGCAACGATTGAAGTGCAAGCTTGTGAGCAACAACAAATTGACTGGAGTAAATAGACAATCTGGATTACCAGCTGAAGCAAAGGTTTCACTGACATAGAAACTTATCCCGTTGATTCCGCAAAATTGTTGGGATACCATCAGCCCAACACCGATCTAAATGTGAATCACCAATTCAGTTGCAATGTCTTATAAGAACACAGCATCAATTCACTTCTCAACATCAATGGGAAAGACTTTGAAAAGAACAAGTCACTTACGATAATGGATCGTATGTACTTTCTTTGAAATAGATCCACCATTCTAGCTTTGGGCAGACTCTGAAGAGTTGCTATATAAACCTGTCAAGAATATTTATGTAAGCCAATTAGGGGTAATTAATTTTTTTATCTGTTCTTTTATTTATTTGTTTCTGTTTTGGTTGTAATAAGAATGGCTGCTGAAGTTGTCAATACTTGGATTTCAGCAACTTCTTGAGAGACATCGGCACCTTTGCCACGGAGTTTCTGAAGTGCCAAGTGGAACTCTTTCTCACGACCAACCTTTGCCTGAAAGCAGCGAATACCATTGAACACATCGGAACTTTTCCCTTCTGAATTCTTTAGTGTTGAACGGAGTGTCATGTTCGAGCACTTACCAGCCATCTAGGCGAATCTGGGATAAAGAATAGACCCACAAACAGCACGATGCAGGGTACAAGTCCTATAAAATCACATAAACAATTAGTCAAACTGTACTGTATTTGTCATTATCTTCTTAAAATTTCAACAGCTATGATAGCCGAAGATGCTTAGTTTTTTCCTAAGAAATCAGAATTCTACCCGTCAGAGCCAGAGTTCTCCATGTTACAATGGTTCCAATTAGAAATGCAACCGATGCTCCGACAACAATCATGAGCTGCACAGGAAACAGGAAGGAAAAGATGCAAGGTTGATGCGTATTCCTTTAAATTGAAGAGATAAAAAAAAAGTGCAACATACAGAGGCCTTGAGAATTTCTCCACCTGATTTAGAGTAGTGAGCCCTCCACGAAGATGTTTTGGTGCGATTTCAGCTATGAATATAGGAACCTGTTTAATCCATTCACATAAGATTTCATCACAATCTTGAAGTGCTAATCCTGTCTCTAACTGTTGTGACCACTAAATTGAAATATCATTATGCCATCATCAAGGTGTTGCAAAAGGAAGGTCCACAGTAGAATCATTACAACGTATGAGAAAACTCCAATTCCATATCCTGTGAAGAACCTTCCCATGTCGAGACATGATGCCCCCTGTATCGGAACCATTGGAATTAGCTTGTAACTTACTAGGTTGTAATCTCTTGAAGAGATCATCTAAACACTTTGAAAAAATTTCCACTTGTGCTCCGGTAGAACAAATCATACATTAGAGAAGTAGACTGCTAGCCATCCTGCAATGCAGAAGATTGCTGACATTCGCATTGCCTGCAGAATATTGAACGGAAAAGAAACTATAATGTGACTTCAAAATGGCCAAAAGTCTATGATTTAGCTCAACTCAAGATACAGTCTTCATACCCCTTTTCGACCAATAAAGTCTGCAATTCGACCACTTGTAATAGCACCAAGCATGGCGCCAATGGTCAATATAGAGCCAAACATCGAGTACTGTCATGGGCAAGAGCATTAGAGCTGACCTCTGGCATGTGCATTGAATAACGAGTACAGAAAAGGCTAAAAGATTTCATGCAAACCTCTGCCAGGGAGAGGCCGAGATCTTCCCTGATAGCAGATTGAGTTGGGGCAGAATAACCCACCTGCCAAAAGTAATTACTTAGGCCTAAAACCCCCATTTTTTTCTCTCCTTTCCCCTTAAACAATTTTTGGTTCCTAGCCAAGAAAAGAAAAAACAGGAAAAAAAATTCTTTTAGTGCACCCATGTACCTTCGTTGAAATGGAATTTGAAAGACTTGGATATCTCAATGTTTCTCATGTTTTTATAGAAACCAAAGAAAAGAAAGAGAAGTTTCTCAGCTTCAAGTCATTGGTTTACTTACACAAGAGCCGAATTCAAAAGAGCCACAAACAGCAACAGATGTGCTTAGCAACACCATCGCAATGGAACGACTACTTTCAACACTCTCATCGCTCTCACTGTCTTCGTAGCTCACAACCTTCTTCTCCAGCTTAACCAAAGGCTCCTGAAGGTCTTCAAGGCCTTGGTTATCACCATTCTCAACATCCTTGTACTGCTCAATGGCCATCTCTCCAATAGCAGAGGAGACTACCAATCTAAAAGTACGAAAATGGGAAAGGAGAAGGGCAACGAAGAGAAGAAAAAGGAGAAATGTTTTAAAGATACAAGTTGGTGCAATTAGCACGGTCACTTGAGGGGGTTTATATACTGGCAGCTAGATATTTATATACTTTGTCTTGTTCAATTGATTGGGGTTATCATAAAATATTAACATCAGCATGTGGGTTAAAGCTGTCACTGACGTTGATGTGAATGCTTGTAACTTGTACGCTTGTTCATGCTCAAGGAAAGAGATAATAAGCAGAATTCTGTCGTAAAATTATGCATTTTGAAATTACTATGGAACATGTGAGTCATGGACCATTTTCTTAAATTTTCATGCAATCCGTTTGTGTGGCCTTTACTTGAACAAAGTGCCATGATTTTTTTTTTTTTTAGGTTCAACCTCTTTGGTGCAAGCCAGCGGAAGCTGGCAGATTGTTTTCTAATTTTAATTGGCCAAAAGAAAGGCACGCACATTTTCACCAAAAAAAGAAAGAAAGGCACGCACATGATACATGTGAACAGGAAACTAATGGTATGTTAAGAACTGGCAGCTAGTCGATTTTCAACAGATCAATAACAAGAAAAAGGTCTTTGAAAACCAGAAATTTTCAGCTGTAATTAAGTGAGTTCATCGCATCAAAAACGTCTACAAAATTAATGTTTCAAGACTGTCATCATCACATGGTGAGTAGCGAAATGGCTGACATGTTGCTTATGTTGTGTGTAGTTCTTGAGGAAAGGAATCTGCTTAAATTGGCGATCTGGTTCAGCAGGTGACTACTGGATAACTTTGAACTCTTTCTCAACTCTTCGAGTGCTAGGTTGACCTCCGTAATTGCGTAGCTGAAGGATGATAATGAAGGCTAACTTCAAGAAACAGCTTGTTTAAGCCAAAAATTATTCAAATCCCCATCATGTCAGCTTTTCTCAAATGGAGGTCTGTCGTTGTTTTATAAGACGATATCTACCGACGAGGAGATTTTTTCTTAGGGTCATTGATATTTTGGCTGAAAAGGATTCATAAAGAAAGAGAAAGATGAACTTTGACTGATTGTCTTATCTGATGATACAGACGAAAGTGACTTGAGGAACTTCAACCAAATGGCAACCAATCTTAATGAGGCTTATTCAGGAAAGATTCTCTCTCAGTAATCTTGGGTCCTCTTTTCTTTCAATAAAATCTTCACGTAAAGAAGGTACAAGAAAGAATTCAAGAATTATTGTCGTAATTTATAACGAGTCCAATTCATTATAACGATAGTTATTGGCCCGACTCGTACTCAATACTGTGTCGCAGTTTACTCTAGAAAGCATAATTTAATTCAACCAAAGTAATATCTTTGATTCTAAAGAAAACTTCAAGAAATGAAAAGAACGGAAGATGAGAGGGCACTTTTTTGACTGTGGGTCATTATTCATTATGATCACTAATTCACCTTTTTAGCTGTCAATCAACTTTTGCCAAAGGTTGGCTCATCTGATCTCAGCTTCACTAAAAGACAACACCTCGACCAGGCATCTCTTCAGCAATTTGCTCAGGTGGCTGAATATGATATAACATCGAAGTTTCTCCCGAAACCGACATCACAAGCCAAAAGAAAAAAGGAAACCATGGTCATGAACGCTTGTGCATATCAAGATTCCGTAACCCACCAAATGAAACGAGAGAACTATGCCTACACTACACCCACCAAGGTCATCCAATGCATCTTGACATTAGTAAATGACAGCATTAAAACCTTATCACCCGTCCCTCAATGATCACCAAAAAGTGTCCTGGAAAACTGCTCCACGTTTGGCTTCTTTCATTGTTCCGGGCTAATCATTTCTGGTCCCACAAGCAGATACGACATAACAATATTATCTCGGGAAGGCACTTTATGTAAATAGGACAAAGGCGCAGCCAAAAATAAAGTGATAAAATAAGCAGAGAAATAGCTGTGCATGACTCAGCACAGACGAGGAAGGCTAGTGTCTATGCAGCTTGGCCATCTGGGACGCTACAATGCTCATTTGCCGTTTAGCTGTGTTCTTTCCTCCGGTATAATTTTATGCGGCGAAGAAAGTGGCAGATGATAATGCATCCATGGATTGGGAACATGTCAATTGTCAGTCCGAGTCAGGATCGACGCGGCTGGATCGCCATGTCTGATTTCAATGACGGCTGTATTATTGTATCGATCTGATTGCTGCTGTAGCGGGAAGAAACCAGGAAAGTGGGAAAGATACTCTGTTTTTTCTTCCGGGAATCAAGCCAAGAATTTTATGTAGAATATGGACGGGCATTGTAGCGTCGTCTTCGACAATTTGTCCGATAAGTTTTGCAAAAGTGAGGGAGATGATGATGGATTTTAGAGGTTCCGGGAAAAATTCAAACACGTTAACGAGGAAACGTTCGGTTTCCTCCGAAGCAGTTGTTTTGCAAATCACAAGGACGTGCAAGCAATGCACTAAAAATTGCAGTACGTCTTTCTTAGTTGTATATGAATTTGCTCTTTTTTCTCCTTTCGTGGTGAAAGTTGGGGCAAGAAGCCCACAAGAAATTAGTTACAGCAAATGCTCCTCAACGTAAAAATTTGATAATTTAGCAGAAAGATTTATAATTTAATATAAAAGTCGGTAATTTCAATCTAATTTTTGTGATTTATTCGAAAAGACATTAACTTGGAATCAATTTAAATAGCTCAAAGAAGAATGAGTATCCTAGCGGCTTTCATTTGTATTGAGAAAAAAAATCTTTTGTTAATCATTATCTCCACATTTTCAGCTTAAAGGAAGATGACCCAGGTTGCTTTCCTTAGACAGGTTTTTGTAGTCGTAGAGATAAATGAATTTAAATTAACTTTGTGTTGTGGTCCAGATAATGAGATTATGAGTTTGTCTTCTTTACCATCCAACTTTTATTCTGGAATGAATCCATTTTATAGGTAACTTCATCAAAGAAATTTGATCATTCATTCAAGCTAAAGTTGGTAATTTTGTACTAGAGTTGATAACTTTAACACATTTACAATTTACCCCAGTTAAAACTGATTTTATCATAACTGTTTATACTTTGTGAAGGAATAATCACAATGTAAGTACTTAAATTTTCGCCCGCTTTACAATCGAGTATCCCATCATTTTGTTTCATTTTATTAAGTACCTCAACTTTTCAAACGTTGGTCAACACGAGACGTCCAATTAAATCATGGACCGAAAATGCCAAATCAGACACCAAGGTTAGACAATAATTGCTTCTTCCATGTTGGGGATGATCGCGTATTAAAATGATGTCGTGTCAACAGAAACGTGTTAGATGGTCAGCATCATCTAAGTTGTCGTGCACGCTCTCTCTCTCTGTCTCTCTCTCTCTGTCTCTAAGAGCAGCAGGGTGCAAGTTCCACTTGAAGATGTCGATCAGGCTACACCAGTCACGTAGTCGTAGACAAAGCCGATTCCTCCACACGAATTCCGTGATCCCATAATTGGTATAGTTGCAATAACAATTGAATGTCCCCCAAGCTTTAAATTTGGGTAGACAAGATAACATGGAGTAGAAAACCCACCGTCCAAGGAGCCATTCTTGTCAGACAAAAGTATAATGATGTTCAAGCCATTTCAATCAAGCAACCAAGAAATGAATAGCAGAACAGAGGAGAGAGAGAGAGAGAGAGAGAGAGATCAGTATAAGTGCCAGACATTAAAAAGAAATTGCCACTCATTCCGACCATGAAGTCATGGTGATAATACATGCCTGAAACCGGTGGATGAGGCTCTTCAGCTTGAAAGTACTAGGACAAACGAAATTTATGGAAGAGAAATGGCTCAAGGAAACAATGCACTTCCGAAATTTTTGTCAAAAGAACATCTTGCTCAATGCAAGCTCCTGCGAGATTATTAATCATGGCACCATCCGTCAATCACTCCAACGGGCAGGCTTTCTCGAATTCTTGTTGCTCTTTGCGACACAAGTCGAACTCATTAGTATAGTAATACATACAACCCACATAATCATCCATCTCTTTCGTGCATCTCTGATGAAGATCCTTCAACCTGATGAATAGACAAACATCATCGATCTTAACAAAGCCGACAGGCCAAGCAGTGTGTCTCTCACTGGCAGCAAAGAACAAAGAATCATGCTTATCCATGCTACTATGTACATAACTTGGACCAATCAAGACTTATAAAATGGGGCTTTGCATGACAAAGAAGTTGAATATCCCACCAGAACCAGAGAAACACTAGGGCCCTAAACATGTATCCTGGTGTCCAAGACGCAACATAGAAATCCAACAGTGGACAAGTCACACAGAAGATTGAATGGGAAACTTTCAAGTTTAAAGAAAAGCGGCTGCTTAAAAGCCAAAATAACGAAGGTGCCTGCTAAAATAATATAAGTGGTTCCAAGGACCTGGGACCAAATTATGTCTCATCCAAGTAACTTCACCATGCTTATGTAGTCCAGGCATCAGTTGCAGAAAAAAATGGGATCCACAAAGCTAATAAGCAACTCAAATTGATCACCTACAATTTAGCGCTAACAAACCATGTCATAAGAGAGAAATTGATTCTACCACCCAATTGACTTACAATAACCATGTCAGTCCTTGTTTGAGAAGAGACAATTTCAATTCAATAGCCCCAACCTCTAGAGGAATGTTCTCTCTCTTTGCCACCATTTCATCAGACAAATATAATCTCATAATCTACCACAGTTTGTCTCAAATCCCTGAACTTCGAACCACAATGTCAGATTCTATAGTGCAAGTCATCATCACTTTCGGCCCAGACTTGAAATTAGTTTTGCCTCACTAATTTATGTAAGTAGACTGCAGATGATACCACTGGAGGGCTTCATATACATATTTGACTGGGCTAAGAAGCATACTAGTCCTAACAGATAGGAGGATTAGGCAATTCAGAAAAATCTCAGTGTTTCTAAATGAAGCATTTATCGGCAAACGAGATTAACTCCAATTTTTTATGCCACCGGGCATAGGATGGCCAGCTACCCGATTCACCTATGGACAATTGGCATTCTGCTGTGAACATGATATAATCACAGCAGTAAGTATTTAGAACCAGTTCCTGACTAGGGTTCCGCAGATCAGGCCCTTGTCCCCGGATACGGTAATATGTTCTCACAAAAGCTCAATCTGACTTCTAAAGGAGAAGTGAGCACAGGCGAGAGAATTTTTTAGGAAATTGAGAGGTTCGAGACTCTCCCTTCCCCCACCCCATTGCTGGGGGCAGCACTTGATCTTCCTTGGCTTTGTTGCTCTTTAAAACTTCACAAATGGGATATTTCTAATCAAGCAACTTGAAAAATTTTGAGAGGTTTTCTAATTGACCACAATGATCTGTCCATCGGATATTGTGTGACATACTGCACTCTGGATAATTTATTGGAAATTCTTTTTCTTGATGGTTAAAAACAAAGTAGTGATGAGAGTGGCCAAGAAAATTCAGAAATTTACTTAGAATCTCATGACAGCATAGGAGGTCAATGCTTTCAAGCTCGATATAGGGAAGGTATATCTCAAACTTCCTAATATTATGATGCAATGCATTCAACTCTCTCCTTATGAAATGAAAACATAAGTAGAACTTCTCATTTTAAAATCAAAAGGCAAGAGAGGGCCTAAATGTCTATAGTAAATTCTCCACAGTTGATAGATGAAACTTGATGGCTTTGCAAATCAGTGAATAGTACAAAATCAAATAGAATTGCAGTTTATGTGACAAACATCATGGTTATCCTAGTTATCAAAAAGGGTTAATACCACGAAGAATCCCAGTCTAGTACACCTATAATAAATTTACCCCGAATTAATATTTTGATTACAAAAAACCTCAAACTAGTTTATCTGTGACAAATTTATCTCAAAACTAATTTTTTTAACTACCAAAAATCCTAAACCAGTACACTCATAACAAATTTACCCTTCGTTAGTTTTCGTTACGTTTTATTATCAAATTGCTGAGTTAGATGTTATTTTTTCGATTTAGAGTATTACCCTTTGTTTGTTACATATGTACCAGTGATTTTTTATGGTATTAATCCAATTTAGCGAATGATATATTTGTTATAGATATACCAATTTGAAGGTTTTGGCAGTCGAAAAATTAATTTGGAGTAAATTTATTATGGATATAATAATTTGAAGTTTTTGACGGTCAAAAAATTAGTTTTAAATAGATTTATCATAGGTGTACTAGTTTGGGATTTTTCATGATCAAAAAATTAATTTGGAGAAAATTTGTCACATACATACCAATTTAGGGTTTTTCATAGTATTAACCTATCAAGAATAGACTAGGCAAATTTTGTATTAAGATCCCACATCTATCTTACTCAAGAAATCTGATGTCTATGTCACCAAAATCCAGAGCTTCTTAGGATATTCATATCTCGGACAGTTAAGAGGATAATCAGGACAACAAGCAAGTTGAACTAAGAGAAGTGTTTGCCCTACGATTTTTCAGGAGAGAGGGAAGGCGAGGCGGCCATTTTACGCCTCTACTTCTACTACTGTCTTATGTCATCAGAACTTAGGTCAATTATAGAAGCCAAAAGCAGAAGCACTTTCTCTACTCTTTCATCGTTTAGTAGTTGACTGGAAAATGTTAGGACTACTATCTACAATGCTACAAGTAGCATTTTGTTAACAATTCCTATTATTTCTTAGTAAAAACTCTTTCAGAAATGATAGCATACAGTTACTACATGTAATAACAAGTATTACTAAAAGAACACCGCCAAGATATGATAATCAAGTGACTTGTATACACATTTGAGTTAAAATAATTTACCTATGTCCATACAACTACACATAACAGCCACTGTATCATAAAATAGTCTATTGATAAAAGACACAACTCAGGCAGACACAACAAGCCACAACTGAAGTCAAGAGGTCATGCCAAAATTCTAGCTGTCACAGGCATTAATAAGCTAATAAGCTAATGATGAGAATAATGCCCAGAACAGATATCATATGAAGAAGTAAGAGTCTATCTCTACTCCCATCTTCCCTTGGTAATTAACAACCACTCAATAATTTGACAAATATGGATATGAACGTTCATATAAATCTTGAAATGCTGATAATGATATAATCTGGATGAATGAAGACGGCATATCTTAGGCAACCCTTGATTATTGCTCTCGCAGTAGTAACTCCACATTTAAACTCCAATAGGTGATCCTAGTAGTAAAAGTTCTATTTTTCAATACACAGGCAAAAAGTATATTGATTTGCATTTCCATTCAGTCTCAGCAAAATGCTTGGTATCTAAAGCATCACAAGATTCACATGCAGCTCTAAAACTCTCAAGATTAACCCTTCATAATCTCATTGAAGCAACCTAACGTAATCCTACAAAGTTGTTCATATCAACTAAGAAACAGAACACCACCCTGAGTATCTGGAGCACTGCATGATTCACAGTTCAACTCTAAAATTCTCATCATTACCCCTTGATAATCTCATAGAAGTGACGGCTTAGCAAAATCCCACACAACTTGTTTATATCAATCAAGAAAGAAAACCCCAACAACCCACAAAGATAGTCAAGGCAAAACAGTTCCTTACAGGCCGAGCACGCAGCGAGTGACCTCGCGGCCCTTCTCGAGGCACTTCTCGGGGTTCGGGTCCTTCTGCTTGCACTTGAGGAACGCCACATTCTCGGGCCTGCACCTCGTGGCAATGTGCTTTGACGACGCCATCAGCACCGCCGACGTCGGGATGGGCTCTCCCGTCGCGTCCACAGAGCTCGCCATCCGCACCTCAACCTACAAAATATCCGCCAAAATGGCTGCAAAATCAAAGGGAATTTCATTTTCAGCTCAGGCAATCACACCCACGTCCGGCCGCTAAAACCTTAACAAGAAGAATCGATGTTTGTCAACAATCAAAGAAAGCGAAACCAATGCAATCGCCCATACGGACGATTCCACCATAAAAAATCGAACTTTCCAAGCAAATCGATCTCATCCCGTCCAGAAAACGACAAATTGATCGAACCCAGAAGCCCCAATGAACTACAAACAAGATCGCCATGCTAAGATCGGCGCAAAGCCCCCAATTCAGCAGACAGTTCAGGCGTTCACCTTCAGTTCGATCGAAATTTCGCCGCAGAGAGAGAAGAAGAAGAAGAAGAAGAAGAAGAAGGAGTAGCCGAGAGCGAGGACTGGAGTAATTAGGGCACAGCAACCCAGCCGAAGAAGACCGATGCTAAAATGCGCCAGGGGCAATATCGTATACTAGGACCGTGATAACGGCGCAATGCGGAGGGCATTTATGACTTTTTAGCTCCAGTAACCTTGTCCCGGCTCCTCGCGCTTTTGAACAAAGATTTTTCCGGCTGCTTCTTCTTCTTCGAGCGGCGGTGCTCTCGTTTCTCCTGTCGATCCACGCCTTCGCGCTAGAGATTGAGTGGGTGAGTTACGTTGCTTCTTCATTCATTGCTTAGGAAATCTTTTCTTCTTTCGTTCTACTGCTTCTTGTTCTTGTGTTGTTTGCGTCGGCCTTGTTGTTCCCCCGAGTTTGAGGAGGTTCTGGGCGAGAGGACTTGGCGGATTGATTGATTGATTTGGTGAGTCCTCGAGATTGATTCTTGGGCTTGGGTCAGGTATGTAGCTACGGTACATAACTTGTTATCGTGTAAAGGTTCGCGGGAAGGTTCGGGTTGTGCGCGTAAGGTGTTCGATGAAATGACGATGAGAGACCCATTTGACCTTAGATGCATTTGCGCCGAGTTGGAGTTAACATTACGGAAAAACAGGTCGAAATCTGCTTGTTTATTTTATTTCAGTAAAATGAGCGAGGCAGTTCGATTGAGGAGCTTAAGTTGTCGAGACAAGGTGCTGTATATTTCCTTTGGTAGATGGCTTTCGAGATCTTTTTGCTGATTCCCCTCGAGGTTTGTTTTGGGTTGCGAACTTGTGAAAGACAATTTCGAGCTACATCATCTGCACCGTGAGAAGACGCCATGTCTTCCAATACATCAGTAGTTTGATAAATTAGTGCGGGCATTTGTGGAAGTAACTCGTTTTTACAAATCTTTGTTTGGGGTTCTCCATAGAGTGGGATGAATGTGCGCTGAAGCCCACTTCTCTTGCTTCTCTGTAAGTGAATATTCTTCTGATATAGTCATTTTGTAATGACTTGGTCCGACAAGGGCGGGGAGTGATCGCCGGGGCTAAAGGGCCTGAACAAGGAGTGGCTCCCGGCAGACTTTTAGGATGGCAAAGAGGGTAGGAATGAACCAAACCGTGCATAGAACAGGAGGAGAGCGATTTTGGAATATATATGTGAAAAATGTAATTAACTCACGGATGCGTCTTTTGACATAATATCCAGCTTTACTTTCGAACTCCAAAGTTAAGCAAGCCCAGGCTAGAGTACTATAAGAATGAGTGATCACCTGAGAAAGTGTCAACCTATATGCCAAAAAGACAAAACCGTGAGGTCCGTTATGGGATAAGCCAAAGCGGACAATATATTGAGTGAGTTAATTTAGGGATATCACAATATGAGATCAGAGCGGAACCCCCTCCAGTAGGTGTGTGGTTCGGGGATGAACTAAGCGAAAGCTGGTAGGTCTATGACGAACTGGCTCGACAAGAGCGAGGATAGAGGGCCTGGACAAAGAGCAGCTTCTCGCAAGTTTCTAGGATTATGAAGGGGGTAAAAATGAACCGAATTGTGCACCGAACATGGAGATAGTGATTCTAGAATATATATGTGAAAACTGGAATTAACTCAGGAAGGCACCTTTTGATGTAACGGTAAACTTTGCTTTGAAAACTTTAAAGTTAAGTGAGTTCAGTCCAAAGTTATGCAAGCCTAGGCTAGAGCACTATTAGGACGGATGACCTCCTGGGAGAGTGCTTGCCTATACGCTAAAAAGACAAAACCGTGAGACTTGATATGAGACTGGTTAAAGCGGACAATATCTCGACTGAGTTAATCTAGAGATGTCATAATCATTTTTAGAAGGGGCTTCATCATTTATGTGTGGACATTTATTTTTTTCACGATTGTTGCTATTGTTGTATGGTTTTGTTGTGTGCTTGGAGAATTAAATTCCATCAAACTTGATTGATTTTAAATAGTTTGAATGTTTCACATTGTACAGCAGTGTTAGAGGTCTTCTTGCATGCACAATCTGTATGTGCATGTAATTCCATCACTTTCATAATTCATTCTGGTCGTTTAGTTTTTTCTTTTTCTCATCATGACTTTATCCTTGTGTTTCTTTGTTCTGTTGAACTAGTTTGCCCGGTGTTCATTTAAGCTTGTAAATGGGGGACAAGAAGAAGAAGGCTGCATCAGTGTTTATCAGGCTTGTTTCGGCTGCTGGGACTGGCTTCTTCTATGTGAAGAAGAAGAATCCCCGTAAGATGTTAGAGAAAATGGAGTTCCGAAAGTATGACCCTCGGGTTAATCGCCATGTTCTGTTTACTGAGGCAAAGATGAAGTGAGAGGTGCTTATATTTTTACCTTCATCTGGTTTTAAATCAGAATCTATCATGTTGAAAGATGGCAGAAGTAGCTATAGGAGAAGAGATACAAAATGGGCTGCACTTCTTGCATGCTGGTCCACTACGACTTTTCTTTGATTGTTGAAGTATAACTTGTTTTCTCATCGCACTGGAATTTGGACTTCCTTGAATACCTATTGGGATTTGAATATGTTAACATTCGTGTTATCTATTGTTTCGGACATTTGTACTACGTCTGCTTTGCCATTGCTCGTGACATAGCCTAGGCCGGGTTCATGCTCTCTATTCCTTTTCACTAGTGTTTTCCAGCAAGAGCTACTTCAGGTGAATTCTTTTCATTTTTTGGGTCATTAAGGCCCACTGAGATGAGCCGAAACGATTAGAAGTATGATTGAAGGAGCTTTGCATCTGTTGTAACTGTTCTCCTTTCTAGCATTCCTAGTTCATAGAAAAAGCTAAGTTGGAATTGTTTTTCTTTCCAAGGCATAACCTATATCCATATGCTTCATTTTCGCTTAAAGTTCGCTCCTTAAAATACAGCCATCCCTTCCTCCTCATGTCAATCCCACAAGCCTTTTATTCATTCTCATTCGATGACGGCGGGGAGTCAGACAAAATAGAAAAACTCGCGTCAGGTGCTTTTGTAACTGTAGAATCTTCACCCTCCACTGCTTTGTGTCAACGATGGGCCTACCATGTGTTCCCACAGCAATCAATTGGGCAGGAGCTCATGATTCACGACAATGGGTAGTATTGCTCAACTCATGATTCACAAGCAGTAAGAACTCTATTTACAATGGGTAGCATTGCTCAACTCACGAGATTGGCTATTTCATTATTTCCATGATTCACGACAATTTCCGAGTTTAACGGGCGGAAAGAATTTGTATGGTTAACCTTTCAACTCACACGTCGATGTCTCCCAATATTTTCGGTCTCACTTGTCAGCATGGATTGTCTAAGCATAATTTCGCCAAATATTTTTTTCTCAAGGTGCATTTCTGACGAGGACTCTTCTGAATTTTAGAAGTTCTCAATCGTTATCAATCGCCGGTAGTCCTTTCAATCCTAATTTAAATAGTATATTGTGGTTGACTAACATATTATAGCTAGTTCCACTCTATTATTGATTGTCGAATAAAGGAATTCGATCAACACCACATCAATTTTATATGTTTCCATTAAATATTTCCTTTACGTAAGTGGTGGTTTTCCACCCGACACCGAGTTCCTCTTGTGTTGTCATTGGAATCTTTCTTTTATATGGGACTCCAACCTCAGAAAATTGTCTAGGGCTTCTGGCTGTTTTTTTTTTTTTTGGTCGAAATTCTGGCTGGTTCACTATCGCTGTCTTTATGACTTTTTGCCTCAGAATAGCAGCTTTTCTATTAGTAAGGACGGCATTGTTGTTTGTCTTTGGAACCACACAAATGACTTTTCTAAAGAAGATGGATTTTCATATAATCGAGACTTCCTGAAGTTTAATGTTTGGCTTACACATAAAAATTGGGTAAACTGGGTAGAATTACAAGTGTAAGATTTGTGAGGCATCGCCAACTATTTTAAAAACTTAAACCGTTAGATGAAGGTTTGTTCTATTATTTAAATATTCTAACTCTCCCTTACATGTAGACTGAACTTTGGTTATAGCGTAAAAAAGTGTGGAAATGTGCGATAAGATCTAAATGTAGAACCACAAATAAGAGCTTGGGAGATTCGAACTCAAGACTAACCTAGCTCTGATACCATGTAATGTAGAAAATTTTGTAAGCTTAGATATTGGAAATCAAATTAAATCAAATCGGATGTGTCTAATCAAAATAGATTTAGAAAATCAGAGAAAATATCATAAATATCTCTAAAAGATATTTTAATATCATGAAATTGCTAACATTCCCTCATAAGTTGAATCGAAACAAATCAACCTCAGTTTGAAAAATAATTTGAACAATGTCACAAAATCTTCGATTAAAATGAGCTCAACAAATCCAAGGTGAGGCGACACGTTGTGGCGCATGTGACGGCTCTAGCTTCTATTGACAAGAAGATTTCAATATGTTAATCATCTGATGGGGGCAAATTTGGTGGTGAAGTTGGCTTCTCAAAATGAGAGGTGAAAAGTCGAGAATCAAAGATATTGGAGGCGAGTAGCATGCATCATTTGCGATCAACTTAGCTATCGAGACAGTAATTTAAATGTGACCAATAACATAATCGATAAGGTTGGCGTGGTTACAGCAAGCAAAATAATTTAGGCTTTGCTGAGGGAAAAGTTATTGTGCCAAGATGTGTATTCACAACATTGAAAAATATGCTTGGATGTATGGGTGTAAAGCAAAAAAAAAAAAAAAAAAAAAGAATAGAGAAATTTTTAGGTGCATCGGGTGCACTAGGATTGCTTTAGGAAATGATGCTCTAATATTTTGTAAGATTTAGTGAAATTACTGTTAACTGTTTTAAAAGCTTAAAATATTATATGAATATGTAATTTTTTATTTAAATATTATAATAAGAAGATTACCAGTCCGAAATGTTTCTCGAAAATCACGTGGAAATCCCTCATTTAGCAAGTGCATGCACTATTTTATTTGCATCTCTCGACACCCAACTAACTTATCCTATTAGAAAATTGGAATTTTCTTCTACCTCTGGTGGTCAATACTTGAAAATTATATACAGTATATGCCTGAATATTTATGACAGATTGGTTGATATTAATTTGTGTGTTAAGAATCTCTCTCTCTCTCCCCTGTACTATTGAAAGCTTTGCATTTTTTTAAAAATTAAAAATATATTTTATATCTTATCGATCTAGTCCGGGTGAGCGGCTAGGCGATTCCACACTTGGAACAGAGAACTGAATCGGTACCCATCGGTTCAAACAAATTGGAACCGAGAACCAAATTGGTTCCCTTAGAAGCCACCGAGTCTTGGGCGGTCCAGTCTGATCCAATTTGAGGCGGTTTCTTATTTTTTTGCACACCCCTAATCACTGCTTCATGTAAATTTTCTATAACAAACCATTTTGATGAGGATGCGAAATTATCGCCAGGCCTAGAGAGGGCTTGAACAGTGGGCAACTCCTGGCAGGTAGGATGGCAAAAGGGGTGGAAATGAATCAAATTGTACATTGAACAATGAGGGAGTTATTTTGGAATATATATATACTATAAGCCACTTTTGACGTAGCGGCAAGCTTTGTTTTAACACTCCAAAATTAAGTTAGCCCAAGCTAGAGCATTACCAAAATGGGTAACCTCTTGAGAAAGTGTCTATCTATATATTAAGTGAGTTAATCGGGGATGTTGCAGTTTCACTTAGAAGATAGAACTATCTGTTGTAGTTTTAACTTAAAAGACAGAACTATTTTATTCTTTAGGGTGCTTCGACGTATGATTTTCTTTCTGGGGTCGAGTTATGTGAAAATGCATATTTTATGACCTTCTTACAGGTGATATCATAGCGTAAATACTGAAATTAGAGACACTTGAGAGTATAAGATTATCATCCATCTTGGAAACTTTCAAGTGCGTTCTGGAATCGGATTGTCAACATTTACAGGAAAGTTTCCTCGCCGCTTCTTAGCTGCGAACGTCAGGTGTCATTTCACTTCCGCCCATCTCGACGCGACGCACACGTCAAAATTTGAAGATAGACATGCATGATCACTTCTCGTTGTTAATGCTGCTTTTTCGTCCCGCCATCTGGAATTCTTTATCTCTTTTCTGGCCATTCTGGCAGCAAAGCATACCTGCTGATGGCAACGCAATCGTTCGTATAAATCACGAGGTCTCTAGGCAAGTAAAGAATGAATCTCGTGGTCTTTTTTGGCATACTGACATAGGAGGAAGAGAAACACAGGAATATTTTATTCGCGAAATGTTCGGGACGGTTCTCCACATGATCCTCACATCTGCTTATCAGTTAGAGTTTAATATGGTGGCTAAATGTTGGGGGAAAACATTATGAAAACATTGTACATGTCATTCACGTGTCAAAATTTATACCTAGCAAAGGTTTCAAGGGTTTCAAAAATAAACTAATATCATGAAAAATCTCAAAGTAATACACATACGACAGATTTAAGCCTCAAAATGGCACACTTGTAATAAATTTAATTCCCATTACTTTCTGTTATATTTTATTGTTAAAATATTAAGTTGAATAACACGTGATAATTAACAGGTGTACGTTTACCCTCCATTCTGTTATAGGTGCATCGGTTTATAGTTTTTCGTGATATTGATTTAATTTAATTGAAACTAACGGAGGGTAAATTTGTCGCAAATATATAAGTTTATCATTTTTAGTTAATTTATCACAAATGTATCGGTTTGAAATTTTTTGTAATAAAAAAATAATATAGAACCAATGTGTCATATATGTCCAAATTTGAGGCTTTTTTTTTTTTTTTTTTTTTTTTTTTTTTTTTTATGATTGTGGAACCACCTCACTGCCGACAGCAGCTACGCGTAAACCACGGGGGTGCTAGTGCAGGGACCCACCTCCCACGGCTCCCCACTTTAGTCGTGCATTATGACGAGTTGGGGAATCGAACCCCGGCCTTGCGTGTGGCCAACGTGCGATTCCACCAACTCGGCGACCATGGGGTGGGTAAATTTGAGGCTTTTTATGATATTAATAATTCAAAAAAAATAGAAAAGTAATAGTCCATTTATACAAGCATGCCTCAAAGAGAAACTCAAACCGGGTACAGGACACAACTATAAAGGGCGTGCATGCCAAAAATTCTTGAAATAGAAATCAATTTCTATTCCGTGAATGAGTTTCTGAAAAAAGAAACACGTTTGATAATAACCCAAAATTTTTGTTTTTGGAATGAAAATTTGTTTTATAATAGAATACAATTTCTATTTCTAGGGGGTCGTGATTGGCATCCAATGGCTAATGTATGGTGGCGGGCGACCGTCATTCAACAACTGGCAATGGCCGTCATTCGGCAAGCTAATGGCCAATGGCAGGTGGTTGGCAGAAGTCGTCCGACGCCCCACTGGCAACAGATGAGCAATGAGCAGTAACAAAAGTGAATGGCGAGAAGAGTTTTTATTTTTCATTTTTGTTAGAAATAAAAAAGTTAAAAATTTTAGTTTTTGAATTCTGTTCCAAATTTATTTTTAGAATAAAAAAATAAATAAAATTACGTTATCAAATGGATTTTTATTCTAAATTTATTTTAGAGAATAGAGAAATAAAAAATAATTTTTTTTTTTTTAATCATGGGCGGCTCATGGAGTTAACGCGAATTGACATTCTCATCTTGGTAAAGGTACACCGGTCACCAAGCACCCACGACAGATACAGTGCAATTGACATCCCCAATCCAAGGAGATGGAAATGTCTATCTGATCCGTTGGTGATTTCCGTCCACGTGGCCCAATGAACAGGAAGCAGCCACGCGTGAGTCGTAGTCCCCACTGTCCCCACGTCACTTGACTTTGAATAGTAGTAGTGGCTTCTTTAAATATGCAAGAAGCAATGAAGGAGCAAGGCTCTGGATTAAAGAAGCTTACCAGTTAGCATTCACTATAGCAACTCTAAGCATTCACTATTAACCTTCCCTCTCTCTCTCTCTTTCTCTCTCTCTCTCTCTCTCTCGCTTGCTGGAGTCTCTATCGACCACAAAGACACTCTAATTTGGCTGGAGTCTCTATCGACCACAAAGACACTCTAATTTGGAAACCGACTTTGCCACTAGTAGCGCCAATTCAAGTATTGGCGAATACAGAGTAAAGGGTCGACCAGTCGTTCATTCGATCGTTCATTGGGATACCCACTTTCATCTTTTTGGCTTCTCGTTTTTCCGTGTTGCCGGGAAATCCGGGTTGGTCATTTCCTATTCTGGGTCTCTGTTTCTTGGAGCTCCGGCGGTACAAATTCGCGGTTCTTGAAGTCCTCTGCTTTTCGCTTCTTGCTCTGCCCCCTTTTTAAGCTGTTGGCTTCCATCCGTCCGCGGGTGCATCGGGAGATATGGCACTCTGCGCATTCTCGTTCCCGGCCCATATCAACCGTGCCACGGCTTCGGATGCTCAGAGGAATGCCTCTCTCTCTTCTCATTTCGTGGGGAGCTCAGATCTGCTGGCGCAATCCCAGCACAGCCTCGCTCAGGTTTTTCTACCGCTATTTGTCTGCTGCTTTGTTATTTCTTAGCTTAGAGATTGAGGAAGCAAAAGTCGTGGCTTGCAAAACTTGCGGTTATGATTTTTCGTCTTCCAATCTCTTATACCTTTCCATTAAAGCCCTTGCCAAGCTAACGTTCATTATAAATGCTTCGGCGGCACTTGTTTTGCATATGTGGTTTTTGGTGCTACTGTCAATTTCAGCTTGTTATTTTCCTGGGAATGATTCGGGGAAAAACTGGGTCTTTTTCTCTGGTTTAGGTCCAGGTGAGAAAACGACCTGGTGGGGTTTATGCATCACTGTCTGAGAGCGGAGAGTATTACTCCAAGAGGCCACCAACACCTCTATTGGACACCGTAAACTATCCTCTTCACATGAAAAATCTAGCCGTCAAGGTACATACTAACCTTGTATTACATATTCTATCCATGAGCGAGCTCATCATTGCTAGTGGGGACTCTAATCCGGAATTTGCTTGGGATGTAATAATCGGTGTAGGAGCTGAAGCAGCTAGCGGACGAGCTTCGTTCCGATGTCATATTCAACGTTTCCAAGACTGGCGGCCACTTGGGCTCGAGCCTGGGTGTCGTCGAGCTCACCGTGGCTCTTCATTATGTCTTCAATGCTCCTCAAGACAGGATCCTTTGGGATGTCGGCCATCAGGTGTCGAAGATGCTTTCTTTTCTCTCGTTTCAGCCTCTTTGGGATTAAATTCCGCATCACTGAAATTTATGATCAGCTTGATGGTAATTGCTTTTTGATCGTGTGGTATCTATATGCAGTCTTACCCACATAAGATTCTGACTGGGAGGAGAGACAAAATGCAAACGATTAGGCAGACTAATGGATTGGCAGGGTTCACAAAGCGCTCGGAGAGTGAATACGATTGCTTTGGCACTGGTCATAGTTCGACAACTATCTCTGCAGGGTTGGGTAATTCTCTTTATGCCTCTATCAAGTACATAATCCTAAGGTGCAGTATTTTTTAAGAGTAGCAAAACTCACCACAAGCACGTGAATCAGGGTTTAACTGCAAAACTTTACATCTTTTGAATAAGAAATGAAGATTTGGTTTTGTTTATATCATCGTCAGTCTGAAAGATACCATGCTGGAGTTGCACTTTTCTATGTGCTTCATTATTCAACATAAGATCAATTTCTTCTTGATAGGATTTTAAGTTACCAAGTTGTGTCACTTGATCTTACATCAGACTGGTCTGCAGGACTTCACTATATGCTTGACTTCCATGTCAAATAGATTCAATCTTTGTTATGTTCTAATAGAGGATTTTCTTTTTCTCCCGAGAAACAGGTATGGCTGTTGGAAGGGATCTAAAGGGAAGGAAAAATAATGTGGTTGCTGTCATTGGCGATGGTGCCATGACTGCAGGTCAAGCTTATGAAGCCATGAACAATGCCGGGTATTTGGACTCTGATATGATTGTCATTCTCAACGACAACAAACAGGTCTCATTGCCAACTGCTAATCTTGATGGACCTATACCTCCTGTAGGAGCGTTGAGCAGTGCTCTGAGTAGATTACAATCTAACAGGCCTCTTAGAGAACTTAGAGAAGTCGCAAAGGTAGGGTACCGATTGCCCTTACAGTTCGGGACTTTCATTTTCTGCTGTTCTGTTCTGGACATAAATTTTAGTAAAATCCCCATCCTTGTGATTATAGGGTGTTACCAAGCAAATTGGGGGACCTATGCACGAACTGGCTGCAAAAGTTGATGAATACGCTCGAGGGATGATCAGTGGATCTGGATCCACCCTGTTTGAAGAGCTTGGGCTCTATTATATTGGTCCTGTTGATGGCCATAACATTGATGATCTAGTTTCGATTCTCAAAGAGGTAAAGAGTACCAAAACAACTGGTCCAGTTCTGATCCATGTTGTCACTGAGAAAGGTCGAGGATACCCTTACGCTGAAAAAGCTGCAGATAAGTACCATGGTAAGGATCTAAATTGAATTAAGGAATTTATGAGACTTTATTTCACGCATTTATTTTTACGCCCTTAAGAATAAAAAATTTGTGCCCAATTAGTTATCAGCTTCATCATTGCAGGTGTGGTTAAATTTGATCCTGCAACTGGAAAGCAGTTCAAATCAAGCCCAGCCACGCAGTCTTACACTACATACTTTGCTGAGGCTTTAATTGCGGAAGCAGAAGCGGATAAAGATATTGTTGCTATTCATGCTGCGATGGGAGGGGGCACGGGTTAAATCTCTTCCTTCGCCGCTTCCCAACCAGATGTTTTGATGTTGGGATTGCAGAACAACATGCCGTCACTTTTGCTGCTGGTCTAGCGTGTGAAGGCATTAAACCTTTCTGTGCAATCTACTCGTCTTTCATGCAGAGGGCTTATGACCAGGCAAGCCCACTGCTTTGACTTCTTTGCACAATCTTATCCTTTTCCCCTTTTTTTGTCTTGAGAGTGTATTGTTCCCTGTGCGACAGGTTGTGCATGATGTTGATCTGCAGAAGTTGCCTGTTAGATTCGCGATGGATCGAGCAGGACTGGTCGGAGCTGATGGCCCTACACACTGCGGTGCTTTTGATGTCACTTTTATGGCATGCCTCCCTAATATGGTGGTGATGGCTCCTGCGGACGAGGCAGAGCTTTTCCACATGGTGGCTACTGCTGCCGCCATCGACGACAGACCAAGTTGTCTCAGATACCCACGAGGAAATGGAGTTGGCGTTCCGCTGCCGCCAGGAAACAAAGGCACACCACTTGAGGTATCTTCTTGCCAATTTTGTGAAAAAAGAAAAGGGCATATCCCTAAATAAGCTGAAAAAAATTGGTATTCCATCCTGGATTGATTTCCATTTTGATCACTCTCCAAAAAATTTTCACTCACAGATTGGAAAGGGAAGGATACTTTTAGAAGGAGAGAGAGTGGCGCTCTTGGGCTATGGAACAGCGGTGCAGGGCTGCTTAGCTGCGGCTGCATTGATTGAAACCCATGGCTTCAAAATAACAGTTGCTGATGCGCGCTTCTGCAAACCTTTGGATCATGCCCTTATCCGAAGCCTTGCAAAATCGCATGAGGTTTTGATCACAGTCGAAGAAGGTTCAATAGGAGGGTTCGGGTCTCACGTCGCTCAGTTCCTGGCCCTTGATGGCCTTCTTGACGGCACAGTAAAGGTATGGATGCTACAACTTCAGGAAAAAATATTGCAGAACTTTGGCTGAGTTGGGTTATGTTTGAAGTTGTCTGGAACCACCAGATATTCTGGCGGCTGTTTCTTCCTTTTCCTGTACTTTCCTAAATCACATGTGGACATTTTTGCAGTGGAGGCCTCTTGTTCTGCCTGATCGCTACATTGACCATGGATCGCCTGCCGACCAACTGGCTCAAGCCGGTCTGACCCCAGCACATATTGCAGCTACTGTATTCAACGTAGTAGGAAAAACAAGGGAAGCTTTGGAAATCATGACATAAAGGAATTCTCCCATAGGCTCGTTTTTTTATTCTCTCACACCATGTACAAACAGGATGCTACAACAATAACAGTATAGCTTGTCACAAGTCATTTGTTGATCTGTAGTGCTCTTATTGTTGCAATGTGGGCGATTCATTATTTATAAGAAGAGCATAACCATATACGCTAGGGGAAAAAAGTGAAGAATAAAGGAAAGACAAATAAGAAAAGGAAAGATAAATGAGAACGTTGATCCTTGATATTCAATTAGTCTCTTCTGCTTATTCTTGACTCCTGATGGATCTACTGGTTTCACTGCCTGAGGCAGTATGCTGATTCTGTTCAAATGAAAGCTGAGGAAGATCCAATCTCTTCCCAACAAGATTACATTGGTACCATCTTCAGTTTTTCCTTTTTGGGCTCATTCCACATTGCAATCAACTGAGAAATATCATTGAAAAAAAGGAATTGTTAAGACATTGCTTTCTTCATTGGCATATCCCATAAGATGATTTCCTAGGAGGGTTATCCGACTAGAAAAGAATGCGATAATGACTCCCATTATGATAGTGATTCTTATGATCTTATCACGCCTATTATGCTTGTCAGAAAATACAAAAATACAAAGAGATTATCTTCTCTGTTTGACAAACATTGGAAATCATCTGTGCTAATGGGCCAGCATTGTACAGATTCATAAGAAAAGGATAAAGAACGTCATGGATAGCATTGAAAAATGAAGGTCGGTACTATATGGTTTGAATGCTTGGTTGTGGCCTGGTGCATGCTTTTGTCAGCCATTAGAGGATGTCCAATGGCGCAGCGAGAGAGAGAGAGAGAGAGAGAGAGAGAGAGAGAGAGAGTTTTAGTGGAGCAATAAGTGAGACTTGCATCTGCATACGGACACTTGGACTCCTTTGTGTCCAATCAATTTGGGCATGTTGGTCGGGAGTTTTAGTGGAGCAACAAGTGAGACTTGCATCTGCATACAGACACTTGGACTCCTTTGTGTCCAATCAATTTGGGCATGGTGGTCGGGATTACTTTGATTGGGACTTGTGGCCGGTGTGAAAGAGGAAAGAGAGATCTGTGTGACGGATTTTCTGGTAAGGTATATAGATTAAAGGTAAGTCGGAAAGTTGGAGCTTTCTGTTCGGTTTTTCAGTTGGGTGGAAAACTGAGAGATCATGGCTATACATGATAGGTTGGAGCAACATTTTTCCTTCTTTTTTGGGCCTAGGATAGATACGTTGCTATGACAAGGCACATATTGAATTCAAAGAAAAAATTTGTGGCGGACCCAAATGAGGATGATGATGCTATGTGGTAGTGCTTTGGGGTTTTGGGCAATCAAGCATTGACTTTCGCGAAAGAGAAAACAATATCTCGAAGAAATTATATCCTATTATATTGATATCAATCAATGATACCTGAATAATAGAGTCTATAATGTTAGAGGAGATCTATGTAAGTTGATCCTACTTTTTTTAGGTGGAAAGATAGATTGAAGTTAGTGTTGGCAGTGTGAAGTTGCAATCAAATCCAATTTAGGTCTCTTTTTTTAAAAATTTTTTTGGCATTCTAGATTATGTCACCATTTCCAAGTGGTTGAAAGCAAGCGATTTTTTGGCAAGGATAAAGTGATTATTGACGAGAAGTAAGTTCTTAGAGATTATATTCCAAATCCTCACCGTTCATCGCGAATCTAGGAAGTCTAGAATCCTTAATACGAGGGATCCCTCGAAATAGAGTCGATCGAGTTGGGAAGAGAGTGGCAGGTGAGCATGCCGACGATGGGTAGAGGCCCTAGTATAGGTAAGCCCGAAAGGCTGCCAAGACTAGGGTGATGTGGGACAACACTTGCATAGAGATAGACGAGAATGGGAAAAGTGTTAAAAAAGTCATAAACTTTTTGCATTGGTGCCAATTTAGTCATAAACATTTTTTTTTGGTACCAATTAAGTCTTAAATCTTTTTACGTCGTGCCAATTCAATTATTTCCGGCCAATTTTGGTTGGATTTTGCTGACTAGACGCCGGTCGGTTGACATGGTCTAATCGGCGCTGGTTTGAACAACTTTTAATAATATTTTAATAATTTTAAATTTTATTTTGTTTTATTATTTTTTTCTTTTTTTCTTCTCCTCCTTCTTCCTCTAGCTGGTTGCCGGACCTCGGCGATCGACTAGAGGCGATGGTCGACGAGGTCGACCTTGACCTCGCCAGCCACCTCACTAGTGGCTGTGAGGGCGGCCTCGTGCTAGGCGGGTGAGGCTCGCCCTCGTCGGATCTGGCGAGGGTCAAGCCTCACCAGCTTGACATGAGGCCGCCCTCACGGCCTGGGCGGCCTTGCGTCAGGCTGGCGGGGCTCACCCTCGCCGGCCATGGGCGAGGCTTGACCCTCGCCAGATCTGGTTAGGGTGAGCCTCGCCGCCTAGGCCTCAAGGGCGGCCTCGCGCCGGGCTGGCGAGGCTTGCCCTCGCTGGCCATGGGCGAGGCTCAACCCTTGCCAAATTTGGCGAGGGTGAGCCTCGCTGCCTAGTGTGAGGCCGCCCTCGCGGCCACTGGCGAGGTGGCAGGCGAGGTTGACCTCGACCTTGCTAGCCGTCGCCTCTGGCTGGTCGCCTTGGTGACTAGCTGGAGGAAGAAGGAGGAGAAGGAAAAAGAAAAAGAAAAAAATTCAAAAATATTAAAATATTATTAAAAGTTGTTAACATTAGCGCCGATCAGGTTATGTCAGCTAGCCGGCGTACAGTCAGCAAAATCCGGCCAAAATTGGCCGGAAAGAACTGAATTGACACAACGAAAAAATATTTAGGACTTAATTGGTATCAAAAAAATGTTTATGACTAAATTGACACAAATACAAAAGGTTTAGGACATTTTTAACACTTTTCCCGATGAGAATAATCTGACACTTTTCCTTTCCTTCTTGTTTAATCAGAATATGCCTTGGTCTGAACCAGGACATGGTTGGCTAACTGTTAATCTTTTTAGAGTTAAGTTAAGGCTAACAGATATATGTCTGAAGCTTTACTCCTGCGAGCAAGGAAGTTGTCAAAAGACCCATGCAATAGACACAGGTATCTGAATATTTTGTTTTGTTTTGCGCAATTCTCATGTATCCACGTAAACAGCTCCATCCCCTTTTTTGCCAATAGACCGGTTGGAGAATCTCCAACGAATGTAACCGTGATGCCATGAGACTTATTTTTTTTAATTTTTTTTTACCGTATTATTCCTTTAAATGAAAAAACTTTCTTTCGCTGACATTGTTGTACAGAACATTTGCATTTTAACTCCAGTATAATGCAATTTCCCACTAGTTTTTAAACCAGTGAGTTAATAAATTAATGATCTCTAATCATGTAAATTATTAGTTCTCTCTCAGCTAATGTTTTTTTTTCTGGGTAAGAGTCTCTCAGCTAATGTTGATAATGTTGAATGTTGATATATATATGAAGCGCTTAACCTCATTTCACTTTGCTTGAAGAGTATACTATTTTTTGAATTAGGTCCAAAGTTGGGGGCGGATTTGTGATTATTTTGGCGCATTAAGAAATGTGATCCTCAAAACCCCATGAGAAATTAATCACGATAAGGCCTTTTTACTGTAAATCCAATGCCGATTTAAGACATGTTCACGGCAATGGCCTTTTTCTCCCCTTTGGCCCACCTTGTGGGAAAGGCTCAATCTTTCTCCTCAAATATTAAAGCAGTCGACCATATAATTCGGAAGTGGCATTTTTGTTTAAGGCATGAGATATCTGAACTCTGTACATGATTTCAATCTATATGAGCGTATGTAAATCGTTCCGTTCAGTGCACCAGATATGGCTCCATCCATAAATAGCAAATGTTGTCCATAAGGTTTGCTAATTTATGCGGAAAAAGTTGTGGTTCATATATGAAAAATTGCTGCGTCAAAGACTCAAAATAAAACTTTTGACCACTCAACCGATCTCTCATTCTAAAAATAAACAGTATCGATCTTATAGACTAATTCTACGTTATGCAATGGCATGCCGGTGAATCTCTCCCTGTCTCTACATCACAGAACATGCATTTGGATTCTCGTCGCTGAACATCATCAAGACTTCGTCTTCTACGCAACAATAACCCAACATCGAAGGATGAATAACTGCGTTTTGTTCTTCAGCCACCATCGTTTTCGATCCGCTTTCGCCTTCCCCATCATTCGCTCCATCTTCATTCGCCAGGTCCTCTTTGTTCTCCAGAATTTCGACTTTCTTCCCCGTCTTCTTCTTCAACTTCTTCAAGACTTTCTTCGGATTGATCCGCCCTGTCACGACCACCTTGTGCTGGTTCATATCTGTCGAAAACTTCTCTATCCCTGCATCATCCCAAAAGAAGAAAAAGCGTGCGCACACATGAAAAGTTGTTCCTTTTCATTGTCATCATATCTGATCTGCATGTCTCATGCAACATGAACGTAGGTAGGTTCATCAAACCCAACTTAAGATTTTTCTTACGCACAGAGAGAGAGAGAGAGAGAGAGAGAGAGAGAGAGAGAGAGAGAGAGAGAGAGAGACCTTTGATCTTTGAAATTGTTCTTGCGACCGTTCTTTCACACGCGTTGCAGTGCATTGAAACTCTGAATTCGACGACAACAACCTACGTACGGAACACCAAATTTAAATCTTTTTTCTAATTCTTTAACCATACATTCGAAAGTTAATAAAAAGATACATTATGCAGCATATGATGCCATTCATGATGCTTGAATATTGAGAAGAAAAGGGGGTAAAAAGAAAAGCTGCGTACTCACTTTGAGTTCCTCCTTCTTCTTCTTCTTCTCTTTTCCCATTGTCGAAAATGGAAGGACAAGAATAATTTCGGGGTGGACGTTGCATGGCAATGAACAGAGAGAGAAAGAGAAGGCCCCTTGAAAGCGAAGGAACCAAGACGTGTGATCCGTACTATTAATGGCCAAGGTCGTCTTATGCGACCAGATCGGTTCCACAAAATAATGCCAACATTGATTTTCAGCCGCAGGATGTTATTAGACCAACATCAATTGAACTCAACATATCTCAGACAGTTGAAGTAATGTAATGCCCAAACTGAGCCCCCTCTCCTTTTGGACAAATCGCAAAAACTTAGGGCAAAGTTGCTCTCTCTTGAAGAAAAACGAGGGTGATCACTTCTCTCTATCTATTTATATCCAAGAGATATTACAAACATCTGTCGGCGAAAGCTCATCCAGGTGGGAAATAAGAATTATTGTCCGTAAAGTGCGGGGAAGTTCGTTCCCGTCGATGTGCAAGTTGGTGGTGAAATACATGCTCGTCGTTTTAATCGGATCGCTAGCGCTTGGATATCGTGCCCCACAATGTGAAAGTCGGTTTTTCGAATTTCATCTTGTTGGTTTTGATAATGTTGAAAGTCTAACTGCTTGCTCTATTAGTTCAAATTTTGGAAATACTAATTTAGCTCTTGTGCGCATACGCAAGAGAGAAAAAGAGAGTTACGCTATTTGTATTGGAAAATCAAACGAAGAGCTATTACAGTTTATTTAAGACTTGCAAAGAACACATCACCACCTTGTCAAATTACTAAACCACAAATGCTTATGTTAAAGAGCAACGGTCGAAACTATGACCCACGACACACCAAACGATCGCTTCCCTTACGAATGATTCACCACACGACATTGTTTTCTAATCTCTCCGGCAGTTCCCGTCAGTACCTCGATGGCCCCCATTTTCTTCATTGATTTGCCAAACTTGGCAAAGAACGCGGCTGGCGACCGAAGGCGCTGCACCACCTTGGCTGCGCCTCGGTTTGTCAAGAGCGCAGCGTCAGACTGGAACAATCCCTTGTTTTCCGTGAGAATATCGAAGTAATGGCTATCGAAGGAGAGGGAGCTTTGTGGATCCATTTCCACTGTCGTAGCCGGGTTGGCCGGGTTAGGGCACTGGGTCCGGAGGAATGCAGCGTAGGCAGCGTTCAGAGAGGGATCGGCATCTCCTTTCCCGGTGAAGTTGTAGAGCCTATTGGAAATTATGCTGCAATGAGCAACTCCAATGGTATGCGCACCTGATGAAGGAGCAAAGATATAGATGACTTCATTATACATTGTGCAATGTCTATCTCAATGCAGTATGTTAGTTATGTACTTTAATTAGCTTCGATGCTAATTTGACGATCCAAATGTAAGTCACGAAATATTAATTCAAACAACCGAAAAAAGACATGATCGTGTCAGCTTACCAGAGAGAACGACGAGATCATTCACATTAAGGCCTGTCTCAGAGAAAGTTTGTGCGAGAGTACTAAAGTTTGCGAAAGGAGATGGAAGCTTCCCAGCGACGTTGGACGCTAATGAAACGTTGCCGTCTCTTCTTCCCGTCAACACATTCCACATCGGCTTCTTAAACTGCAATTCACGCCATCGTGTTCAAATGACAAACCTTATATTTCGACCATCTTTTATGATGAAATTTATGGTTTTAGACAATCGATCAGGCAAGTTTATCTTACAGGGAAAGAAACGGCATCGCGAGCAGCTAGAGAAAGAACGTCAGCGCAAGAGATGGTGTTAGGGCAAGCTTTCTCAACTTGTGTCTTGATGTCATCGATAACATCAAAACCCGCCAGGGCGAGATTTGGTACTGCGTTCTTCTCGGATTGGGTTGTCCCCACAGGGTCCAGCAATATAGATCCATCGCATCCCTGAGAAATAATTATTTCCACAATTTCATCAAATGGAGAGTTGAGCTCGCTAAGTCCGAATGCTTATGATGTGAAACAAGATTCATCTAGAACAGTTGAGATATGTTCATGTCCTATTAGTCTAAAAGTTTAAAGTAATTAGAGAAATACAAGTTGAATAATATGTTCCCGACATTCCCCATCTACTGTCTCAACAAGCGAAGATGATCATTGGCATAATGATGACTTAAACTTTTAAATAGGTTGACAGGAATCTCAAGTGACACACCATAAGAAAAAGAAAGCCAGCAACTTTTCTCATAGAAAATGGTTACTCTCGGCATGTTTCGATTGGAAAAGCTGCAGTGGGGATATATAGGAATTTGCTACCTGAACAAAGCAATCGTGATAGTGCATCCTGAGAAGCTTAGCACCCAGAGTAGGGTCAGCTTGGGCCTTACTCCAAATGATATTCCTCACAAGCTTCTCAGCTTGAGGGCAACTCTTCTTGTAGAAGTTCTTCCTCAATTCACCATCTGCATTGCACGCTACAACCAAGAGAAGACTTAGTGATAAAACCAAATGAACTTTCCTAGCAGTCATTCTTCTTTTGTGAGGAGGATGACGATGATGTATGGAATTAGGCTATTGTACTAGGGAAGGAATTATGCGAAGGCAAAGGGATTGAGCACGAGGTGAAAGAGCTCGGAGGGGCTTTCCTTTTATAAGCAAAATGTAATCCCATTGGTTGCATGAAAAAGAATTAAGTAATCCTCAAAACACACATATGTATTAATGTATAACATCAAGTTGTACTTGTCCTTCGAACTTGGCTTGGGGGACTTAGTCAAAGTTCTCCCTTCCCGATGCGAGCAGATAATGGCATTAGTTTAATGCATTCGGATCCTTCTTAGGATTTGTTTAGTCACAAGATGAACGATGACTTTCCTCGTAATGACGAGGGAAGATGGTCATTTCGTGAGCGGAGTTGGGACGAAGCTTCATATGCTCTGACAAGCTGCGTGCTCGACGGTTTCCAAGAAGCGGGAATTCCGATTTGGTACCCTTCTTATAAATGCCCACATGTTTTTCTTTGAGAAACATCATCGTCTTATGAAAGTAATTTTGCAAAGTACTGTGTTCGATCAATCAATGTGTTTTAAGTAAATGTCTTCATGCACTAAGTAGTCATTTCCTTTAGATTAAAATGCATACCCACATAATGCGTGTGTTCATCTTGTGAGCATTGCCGGTGGAAGTGGAGATTGTAAAATGATCATGGGTATCGAATTATTAGCTAGGATTCACTATTTTCGGTCATAAATCTCAAAATTACCCGTCAGAAAATTTCGTGATTCAAGCCATCTGGAAACTGTAATCCACTGATCGAAGTTTTGAAATGTGCCATGAAGTCAAAATAGTTTAGGACTGTATTATGGGGTGGGGGGCGGCGGCTGATAAATTTAGCAAGAATCAATCGAAGTTGGCATTAAATCTTCATATAAAGAAAATGATTTGAGTCTTTTAGGGCGTGTTCATTTCGTGGAAACTGAGTAATTTGAAAAATATTTTCCAAAAAAAAATGATTGTTTATATCATTTAGAAAAATTAGTCAATGACAATCTATGTCTAGCTATTCTCATGGGTGATGAAAAAAAAATTTCCATTATTTTATTTTTTCTAAACGATATAAGCCATCGTTTTTCAAAAGACATTTGCTAAATTACTCATTTTTGGTGAAACGAACACACCCTTAGTGCTCACATCCAACAAGGAGAGGACCGCACGTGGCGCCCTGATTCATGGCTCACGTCTTTAGAAAGTCAAAATTACATCGGGTCAATTTCAATATCTCAAATTGTCTTTGACTTTCTCAAGTTTGAAGATTTACATGACACTCCTCTTTCATCGTCATTTCATGCATATCTAATGTCCAATCAATCTATCATGCACGAGTTTTGCCCTTAAGATTGCGTTTGGTTTGATAAAAATGAATGATTTGAAAATTATTTTTCTAAAAATAATCACTTGTACTACTTAAAAGAAGGATTTATTTTATTTTATTTTATTGTTTGTGACGATAATAAAAATATTTTTCATTAACTAAATTCAAGCGAAACATAAACGACTTTTTTAGGAAAATATTTTCAAAACCATTGATTTTTCGTGAGACAAATGAAGCCTAAGAAATGGCACTTCCTTTTGTACCTAGTACCCCAAAGTCAAAGAACAATTTCCTAGGTGTTGCCATAATCATCGAACATTATTAAGACGTAGTGATTGGCTATCACGAAGTATAAATCGATATGAAAGTAGAGCTTGGAAGATTTCATTTAGTTTGATGAACAATCGTCACGTACAGGGAACAAAGAGCCAAACGCTATTAAGGTTTGGATCGTAGAAGTTACTCTCTCGCCGGATGTCAGTCTTGCATTCGATTCTCTTTGCCATTCAACTTCTACGTTAGAAAATCAAAATAAACAAAACATGAGAATCGTCGATGATTTTCTTCTTCTTTTTTTCCTTTTGGGAAAAATATTAGGTAGCTGCCAAATAAGAGTAATCACCCCCATTTTCCCAACATGCCTTACTGTAAAAAGGTACCACCATCAGCCCTTTTCCGACGATGGATTTTGCCGACGTGAACTTGACATCGTTAAAAATTATTCAAGTAGATCTTATCAGGAGGATGAACTGTACAACTTTTTGGAAATTACGTGGACGGTGCTGCACAAAGAAAAGCAGAGAAACCAATTGTAAATCTCTAGCAAATGACGAGGGGCCGCCGGTCCTTTTTCTTGTTGTTTTTTTTTTTTTTTGGCCAGTACTAAGGTGATTGTATCAACTTCTAAATTGTGCTTGTGTTATTTTTGTATGTGTGCCCTAAGTCAAATCACTTGGACAAGTATTTGTACGCGGTGCTCGACTCTCTCTCCTATTCGAACTCAAAAGAGGATGATGGAGTAGAGCTCGATTGAATCTTACTTTGCCAAATCTTGAAATGGTCAAAGCCACCGTTCTTGATTTTTGCAACTTCTACGAGGAAAAAACAGTATGAGGTTTCGTAGCGCATTTCGAGCGAAGAGACATATGATGGGGAAAGTACAAGTTATTATTCCAATTGTCGGATAATAATACAACAGCACACGACTTCTCAAATTCTGGCTTCTTGGCTGGACTTGGAAAGTTTAGTTCTCGAGCTATTTTTTGTTTATTAAGATAGAGTCGAATCCCTCGAGATCTTGCATGTCACTAGAATAAATTTTTTCAAAAAGATGGAAAATGAAGGAATGAATCTAATAATCTTCATGCATTGAACCGCAACCTGTCACGGTTTGTTTTGGTTTCTAAGACGTGGGACATGTAGATTTAAGAATGATTTGATATTGTCTGGTTTCGACTTATATTGGTTTGCAAAATAAGATGATTGATTGCCACCCTTACATGATACATGTTTCATTCTCTTATGCATGTTCAATAAATGTGGGTTTTTCTTGAACTTAGTACTTGGAATTCATAATATTTCGGTAGTCATCGCTAAGAGAAGTATGACTCGTAGTAATCTATTTTTTCTAGGGTATACAATGATTCTTTCACTGTTTGGGAGTTAATTTACTTATTAAAACATCATCCGCCTCAACCTAAGATCCCAATAGCACAATTCCATTTTTCTTTTCTTTTACTAAATGGCAAAGCAAATGGGCTTTTAAATGAGGCATTTCGTTAGTGATCCTTTTGGATCCTTATCTTGTCACATGAGTCCGAGCTTATTTTATTTCTACCTCTTTACATTTATGAATGTAAATTGATCAACTTTTTATATGTTTCATTAAATTTTTATATGTTTTCATTCGAGCACATGTTTCCATGAACTTCCATGCAAAGAGACAGAGAGAGAGGAGGAGAGGACGACGACGAAGGCGATGGAGCATTGTCGCTTCGGCAGTGGCATTGCGGTGGGTTGCACAACTTAGAGTGAGGCTCGACGAGGTGTTGGGGCGGAGCAGCTGATCATTATGGGGTAACTCCACGCGATGAAGGTTTTTCTCTAAATTGAGAAAATTTTGAACCGTACATTCAATACCAATTCAAACATAAGACTAAGAGATGATACTGGTGCGGTAGAGACGTTGTAGAAAGCAATTGAGATTCATTCTATTCAACTTAATTGTCCCTTGATGCCATGTTATTACATCACCCCCAAATTATTTGTTAATTAATCCTAGAAGTTGACATCAGAACCTTACTAGTCTAATTAAAATGAGTTTGATTACCTTGAAAGTTTATTGAATCCATAGTAATTGATGTAGATAAGCATAAATAAAGCGTCTATTTAATTGTATATTGTACTCACCATTTTGATGATGTAACCTATAGGGCTAAACTTAGGAATAGTCCCTAGTATGTATGGGAGATAGCGTATGTAATTTTGTTATAAACATTTATCTGAAGGATGCGTTTAATTTGGGAAAGATTTCGTGATAAAAGAAATTGTTTTCCATATTCATTTTTCAAGAAATTGCCTTCTCCTTTTTAAATTAGGGAATCCATTTTTTTTATAACTTTAAACATGCCTATACCCTGAATATAAATGGTTTTTCATAGACAACATTTTCAGCAAACCAAACATATGAAAGTTCAGAAAATTAACTGGCGGAAAATTCTCTCACTCGAGCAAATGCACATGAAATTATACCTCATTTACACTATATCTGCCGCATCAAGCTCAAAACATTCATAATCTCAATAGATCTACCAACATAGCCTCCTTATTCTAGAGACCGAGTGTTCACCAAAAAGAAGAAAACCAAAACAACGAACAACTCTCGAAACTTCTTTAATTAACAACACTGCGATTCTCTCTAATTTCTCCTTCATCATAATTTAAAACTGCAATGGCGCCTATCTTCTTCATGGAGTGACCAAACTAAGCCAAGAAGACATCGAACCTCTGGTAAATCCGAGGGAAATTGGCCGCGCAGTCGTCCATGAGCAGCATTGCGTCGGGCCTTGGTTTTGGAAGAGAGCTACGAAGTAGTGGTTGTCGAACGACGTGAGACAGGGCTTGCGTAGAGACAGCAAGATTAATGTGAGACTTTTTGTTTCACTCTTGTTTAATCAGATCTTGCTTTGGTCTAAGCCAAGAGAGGGTTAGGCTAAAAGGCTAAGTCTAATAGATATATGTTTAGACCTTTACCGCTACTGGCACGGAATTCTAAAAAGACACTCGTAAATGTTTTGTGCTTCTTTTCTTATATGACAAAGGGTATTGGAACTTTTGGTATTGTTTTGCGTGATTCTCATGTATCCACGTAAATAGCCCCATCCACTTTGTGCCGATAGACCGATATGATTGTCAATCAAGGAGTGCTAGTTTGTCAACCGACCCGATCACTGAGCAAGCCTAGGCGGATCCGGGTCGGACACATCCTTAAGGTTAACAACCGTTCGGCTCGTCTAGGTCTGCCTTGATCCGAGACTACGGGCTTGTTGTCGAGACTAAGCTCACCCACCAAATGGCCAGTCGAGCTCGAGTTTGCCCGGTCGGAGAATCTCCAACTAGCAGGTAATGCAACCCTGATTCAATAAGACATTTTTTTACCGTGTGTTCCTCCTCCAAATGAAAATACTTTCTTTTATTGATATTGGTGTACAGAATATTTGCATTTTAACTCAAGTACAATGCAATTTCCCACTAGTTTTATTAAACCAATGGGTTAATTCCTCTAATCATGTAAATTATTAATTCTCTTTCAACTAATGTTGATATATTAATACGGAGCGCTTAACCTCATTTCACTTTGGTTGAAGAGTGCACCAAAAAAAAAAAAAAATCTAAAGTGAACCCATTAATTTTAGATAGATAATTTCGGTAAAGCCATCCTCGGATCAATGGTAGATTTGGATTCGATCTTGCATCTAGTATGTTATACTATTTTTTGAATTAGGTCCAAAGTTGGGGGCGGACTTGTGATTGTTTTGGCACATTAAGAAATATTGTCCTCAAAACCCCATAAAAAATTAATAAATGATAAGGCCTTTTTTACTGTAAATCCAATGCCAGTTTAAGACATGTTTGCAGCAATGGCCTTTTATCTTTGGCCCAACTTGTGGGAAATGGTCAATTTTCCTCCTCAAATGTTAAAGCAATCGACCATATAATTCGAGAGTGGCATTCTTGTTAAAGGCGCGAGATATCCGAATTCTATAAATGATTTCAATTTACCGGAGCGTACGTAAATCGTTCCGTTCAGCACATCAGATAGGGCTCCATCCGTAAATTGCATAGATTTGCTAATTTAAGTAGGAGAAGTTGTAGTTCGTACATGAAAAATTGCTGCATCAAAATCAAACTTTTGACCACTCAGCCAATCTCTTATTCTAAAAGTAAATAGCATCAATCTTATAGACTAGTTCCTACGTTATGCAATGGCATGCCGGTGAATCTCTCCCTCTCTATCTCTACATCACAGAACATGCATTCGGATTCTCATCGCTGAACATCATCAAGACTTTGTCTTCTGCACAACAATAACCCAACACCGAAGGATGAATAACTGTGTTTTGTTCTTTGGCCACCATCGTTTTCAACCCGCCTTCGCCTTCCCCATCATTTGCTCCAACTTCATTCGCCGGGTCCTCTTTGTTCTCCAGAATTTCGACTTTCTTCCCCATCTTTCTTCTTCGACTTCTTCAAGACCTTCTGCAGATCCATCCGCCCTGTCACGACCACCTTGTGCTGGTTCATGTCTGCCGAAAACTTCTCTACCCCTACATAATCACAAAAGAAGAAAAAGCGTCCGCACACATGAAAAATTGTTCATCTCATGCATGTGAGAGAGAGAGAGAGAGAGAGAGAGAGACCTTCGATCTTTGAAATGGTTCTTGCAACCGTTCTTTTAAACGCGTTGCAGTGCATTGAAACTCTGAATTCGACAAGAACAACCTACGTACAGAACCAAATTTAAATCTCCTTTTCTTCTAATTCTCTGTCGATAGATTCGAAAGTTAATGGACAGATATATTAACGAAAAATGACGCCATACATGATCCTTGAATATAAAGAAAAAAAGGGGGAAAAAGAAAAGCTGCAAACTCATTTTGAGTTCCTCCTCCTCCTCCTCCTCCTTCTCTTTTCCCATTATCGAAAATGGAAGGACAAGAATAATTTCGGGGTGGACGTTGCATGGCAATGAACAGAGAAAGAGGAAGTCCTTGAAAGCGAAGGAACCAAGACATGTGATTCGTACTATTAATGGCCAAGGTGGTTTTATGCGACCAGATCTGCTCCACAAAAGAACGCCAACATAGATTGCTAGCCGCAGGATCTTATTACACCAACATCAGTTGAGCTCAACATATCTCAGACAGCTGAAGTAATGTCATGCCCGAACTGAGCCCCTTCTCCTTTCGGACAGACTGCAAAACTCAATGGGAGAAAAGTGAAGCTTTGGAGTTAAATTCAGGGCAAAGTTGCTCTGTCTTGAACAAAACCAGGGTGATCACTTTTCTCTCTCTATTTGTTGCCGTGATTTTCTCTCCTATCTTAAAAAAGGAGATTTGTAAATATTGTATTCCTATAATTTTGGGTGTCTTCCCTTTTCTAGTTATCTTCTGGTTGCTTGTTTCCTTTGTTGTAGCAACCTTTCCTGTACATATTTTTGAACGATGGCAGATGGTCGCATACAACAAAAGAACAAAAGAGAATGAGAGCTTTTGTCTGAGGATGTAGGCACATTGCCGAACCTCGTGAACCTTTATGTCTTTGTGTGATTGTTTGATTTTCTACATGGTATCAAAGCGGGTCATAACCCTAATTATTTGAAGAACTCATCTTGTCCACATCCTCTTTAGGTGTTGGCTACTGGGTGGGCACCATGACAAATTCAAAATTAGGATCTAGAAAACTTCCCAACAAAGGTGTGAGCTCCAGATCAGAATCAACAAAGGTTGTGGTGCATGGGGGAAACAACCAACGTCCTACATCTATTTTGCTAATGGAAGGAATTTTATCCCATGGTCACGAGCAGTGACCATCGCACTTGGCGGCCGATCGAGGCTTGGACATATTACAGGGCAAACTAAAGGCCTGGATAGTGATCACAATGTTATGACTTGGATCTTCAACTCAATGGAGCCTAAAATCTATTAGATTTTTGCTTACTTAGATTTGGCCAAAACATTGTGGGATTCATTTTCTGAGATGTATGGTCAAGCCAATAATGCATCTCGAACTTTTGAGCTTCAACAAGGTCTTGCTAACTCGAAGTAAGATGCAAATCAGTCATCCATAGACATTTGGGGAGCATGAAGAAATAGTGGGATGAACTCTGTCAGTACAGACCTGCAACCCAGAATGTGCGTGACAATGTGTAAAGGGAAGAACAAGATAGAATTTTTTTATCTATTGGCAAGCCTAAGGCCTGAGTTTGAAGACACCAAACGTGACATTCTAATGAGGCCGCAATGCCGTCCTTAAATAAAGTGTACTCCATAATATAGAGTGAAGAAACAAGGAGGAGTGTCATGCGTTTTGACTCAATTGTGGCACCATTAGTAGGCTCATTAGAGCACTTGACAAACACTATTAGTTCAAATGCCAAGCAAAGTGATGCTGGTACTCAGTTTGTCAAGGGGAAAGGAAAGAAGCCCATTCATTTTCATTGTGATCATTGTGATCGAGATGGGCATTCTAAGAAGCGATGTTGGATTTTATATCCTCAGCTGTGTCCAAATAAGGATAAGGGTCTGGATGCTAAGATAGTAATTCAAGGGAATACCATAGACTTCCAATCCAAGTTGGAGTCCCTAGTGTTACAAGTTCAGCAGCTACTTCAGATGGTTCGAGTCCCTCTAGCACTAAATCCATAAATTTGGCCAAGATTTCTGGTAATATCAATGCACTTTTTGTTGAGTCTAGAAATCGGTTTATTATTGATTTTGGTGCTACAAACCATATGTGCAATTCCCCACATATTCTATCTAATACTGTTGCTTCTAGCTCTTTATATCCATCGATCACAATGGCTAACGGAGTACAAGTGCCAACCTAAGGTGTTGGGCAACTGAATGTGCTTTTGAAAAAAAAAAAAAAAACTGAGGTTTTATTGGTTCTAGGATTATCTTCTAATTTAATATCTATGAGCAAATGTACTAAATAGTGGAATTGTCATGTCATGATTACTCCACAGAAGGTGTTGTTTTAGGATCAAAGTACCAAGAGGATGATTGGTGAAGGACAACTTCCGGATGGGCTGTTATGTAAACCTTAGATTTGCATGGCGAAGCATTGGTGGCTAGGAAGGGGGCTATGGATATCTTTCGTCTATGGCATTAGCTCATGGGTCATCCTTCATATCAAGTGTTGCAATATTTAGACATGTCTTTGACTCATGATTCTAGTAGTTGGGATCCATGTCACTTTGCTAAGCAATATAGGCTGCCTTTCCCTAAACATATGCATAAATCAATTGAATTGTTTGCTTGGGTACATTTAGATGTTTGGAAATATTCTCCTGTTGATTCTAGAGAGGGTTTTCGGTATTTTGTTACCTTTATTGATGATATATCGAGAGCTACCTAGCTTTCCCTTCTTAAGTACAAAAGTCAAGTGCTTATAGTTTTCTAGGATTTTTGCAATATGGAGGTAATCAATTTAATACTTTTGTTAAGGTTCTTCATACTGACAATGGTACCGAATACACTAATCATACATTTTGAGTTTTTTTTACGAAGCAAGGGTATTACTCACGAGACATCATGTGTGAGTACTCCACAACGGAATGGGGTAGCTGAAAGGAAGAATCGTCACCTACTGGAGGTCACCTGGGCCTTGTTATTTACCAAGAATTTGCCTAAATCCTATTAGATAGATGCAATTCTTACTAGCTATTATTTAATTAATAGATTCCCTAATCGAGTGTTAGGGTATATAACTCCTATGGAAGCGTTGTATGGGTGAAAATTTGATATATGGTGTGTCTACCATATTCACTCTCAAACTGGTGGAAAGTTAGATCCTTGTGCCAGGAAATGTGTGTTTGTTGGTTATTCATCTGTCAAGAAAGGCTACAAGTGTTATGACCCTTGCACAAAGCGTGTCTATATTTCTCGTGATGTTGTATTCGATGAAACTCATATGTTTTTTTCCTGGCAAACACTTGAAGGGACTGTATAGATTATTATAAGAAGTTTTCCTATGAATTTGCTCCTATTCTTGTGGATGTTAATAGGACCAGTGAAGTCGGAGTTAGCAATGGGGGTGTTGAAGTCAACAATGGAAACTGTGCTTCGGGTAATGAATCTGCAGAACAAAATGCTTCGGGTCACGAATCTATAAATCAAGAAAATTCAAAAGTGGACTGAGAGATTGAGGCAGCTGCTGTTCTAGAAGCTGAACTTGGAATTGCCACCGAGGAGTTGACAGATGAAAGGGAAGCGAATGCAATCTCGTTACGAATGTCACATCGTGTCACCAAACCCTTAGCTCATCTTCGAGATTTACTACTTATTATTCAGTTCAACATTCTATTCAAGAATTTGTTGGCCATGACAAAATCAGTCACAATTTTTTGAGTCTCTTATCTGCCATTGAAGAACAACGGGGACCTCACAACTATGAGGAAGCAAGGGAAAAAGGTTGTTTGGGTTGGTGCAATGAAGGATGGACTTTAGGCTTTAGATTGAGATCATACTTGGGATCTAGTACAACTTCCAAGAGGGAAGAAGACAGTTAATTGCTGATGGATTTATAAGAACAAATACAATAGTGACGAATCAATCGAAAGGTATAAAACAAGGCTTGTTGCAAAAGGATACACTCAAACATATGGTATAGATTACAAAGAGACCTTTGCACCTATGGTTAAAATGAACAATGTGTGTGTTCTTCTGTTTGTAGCTATTAATTGTGCATGGCCCTTTTTCCAAATGGATGTAAAGAACACATTTCTTCATGGAGATTTGGAAGAGGAGGTTTATATAGATCTTCCTCCTGGTCACCCCTTGTATAATAAAGATGGAATTGTTTGCAGGCAGAAAAAGGTATATATGGTCTTAAGCAATCACCTAGAGCTTGGTATGGTAAACTGAGTGATGCACTCATCAAGGTTGGATTCAGAAGAGGGGCAATAGACTCTTCAATGTTCACCAAGGTTGATGACAAAGGTATAGTTGTTGTGCTTGTTTATGTTGATGATATTGTGATTGCAGGCAACAATCAACTTGGAATCAAAGCACTTAAGCGACACTTGAGCAAGGAATTTGATAGAAAACACCTTGGCAGATTGAGGCATTTTTTGGGTATTGAGGTGGCGAGATCTCACAAAGGATTATTTTTATCTCAAAGAAAATGTGTTATGGATTTGCTGAAGGAGACTAAGCAGTTGGGAGTTAGACCAACCAACATTCCTATGGAGTATAATAGTAAGTTCATTTCAGACGACACTCCACTACATGATGTTGGGTAGTTTCAGCGGCTTGTTGGACAGTTGATTTATCTAACTATCACTAGACTTGATATAGCATATATTGTTAGTTATGTAAGTCAATTTATGCGGAAAAAACTTGAGGGCATATGGAGCTAATAAATCATCTGCTACGGTATTTAAAGTCCACGCCTGGGAAGGGAAATCTAATGAAAAATAATGGCCAAATAGAACTGTTGGCTACACTGATGCAAATTGGGTTGGGAGCCCTGTAGATAGGAAATCTACTACAACGTTCTATGCTTTTGTGGGAGGAATATTGTCACTTGGGAAAAGTAAAGAAGAAATGGTAGTTGCTTAAGCATAGTGGCAGAATATCAAGCCATGGTTGCTACTACCAGTGAAATTGTGTGGCTAAGACTACTGCTTTGGGAATTGGGTTGCAGTTGCATGACCAAGCCTACAAAGTTGTTTGTGATAATCAGGTTGCAACTCATATAGCTTCAAACCCAACGTTTCATGAGATGACCAAATATATAGATGTGGACTGCCACTTTATGAGAGAAAAGGTACAAGACAAGATAATTGAGACCCCGTACACTCGAAGTAAGGGTCAACTGGCGGACGTTTTTACCAAGGTAGTACCCAATGGGGTATTTCAAGAAATGATAAGTAAGTTGACCTCCGACGAGGTCTTTGACCCAACTTGAGATAGAGTGTTGGCGTGATTTTCTCTCCTACCTTGGGAAAGGAGATTTTTTAATATTATATTCCTAAATTCTAGGTTATCTTCGCTTTTTTGGTTATCTTCTGGTTGGTTGTTTCCTTGGTTGTAGCAACATTTCTTGTATGGTTGAACAATGGCAGATGGTCACATACAACAAAATAACAAAAGAGAATGAGAGCTTTTTGTCCTAGGACATAGGCACATTGCCAAACCTCGTTAACCTTTGTGTCTTTGTGTGATTGTTTGATTTTCTACACTATTCATATCCAAGAGATATTACAAAGACCCGTTGGCAAAAGCTCATCCGGCTGGGAAATAAAAATTCTAGTTCGTCAAGCACCAAGACGTTTGTTCCTGTCGATGTGCATGTTAATGGTGAATAGAAATGGGTGGGTCGGGTCAGGTTTGGGTAGGGTAAAAAATAGTCCAACCCATATTGACTTATTTTCATGCAATGTAAATTTGATGACCCATATTTAACCCAACGCATACGCATATTACTGAACCACATTAATATTTAACTCAATTTAGGTTAACCCCCTCCCATCCATTTAATTCATTTTAAGCTCTTCACATATATGTTACTTGATTAAAAACTTCACATCAAATTTAAAAAGTAAATTAAACAATAAAAAACTAATAAATAAAATAAAAAATGTAAAAAAACATTTAACTAAACCTAAGAAAGCTTATTTGTTATGATATTTTTTTTAAATGACATTGCTAGAATACTTTCATGTGATACAAAATTAATGGACAATTTTCATAATTTAAAAAAAAAATCGAATTTTTAATTATTTTATTCTATTTTTTCTTTTTCTTCTTCTTCTTCTTCGGTCGATCGCCCGCCATGACGACAGTTGGCAATTGGTCACAGGCAAGTTCGAGCTTTTCCAACGCTAGCGAGCTGGAGACTCGAGTCTCACCAGACATCGATGAGGCATTCGCCTCACCAAATTAGCGAGCTCGAGCTTGCCCAATGTTGGTGTGCTTGAGTCTCGCCAAATCAACAAGGCTCGAGCCTCGCTAGACGTCGACAAGGACTTCACCTCTCCAAATCCGGCGAGCTCGAGGTCGCCCAACACCTGTGAGCTTGAGTCTCACTAGATCGACAAGACTCGAGCCTCGCGTAGTCGGTTGCCTACCGTCGCCATGCCAGCCATCGGTTAAGATAGGAGGAAGAAGAAAAAAAAAGAAAAAAGAAAAAAAGAAATTAAAAAAATAATTATAATTTTGATTTTTACAAAAATATATTTTTATAAAGTTAAAGAGGGAAAGAGAGAGTGTGAGGCTTGTGTTGGAAATGGGTTCTAAGTCCAACCCATTTAAAATCTATTTATCTTAAACTTTCAATTTTTAAATTTATTTAACTAGTCTCTTCAAAATATAAGTGATCCATATATAATCAATTTACGATTTAAATAGGTCATATATGGGTTTAAAACCCATTTTGACATCTCTTATGGTGAAATACATGCTCGTTGTTTTAATCGGATTGTTGGCACTTATATTTCATGCCCGACAATGTGAAAGTTGGATTTTCGAATTTCATCATCTCGTTGGTTTAGATAATGTTGAAAGTCTAAGTGCTTGCTCTGTAAGTTCATATTTTGGAAACACTGATTTAGCTCTAGTGCGCATATGCAACAGAGAAGAGAGAGGTACACTATTTGTATTGGAAAATCAAACGAACAACAATTACAATTTATTTGGTTAAGACTTGCAAAGAACACATCGCCACATTGTCAAATGACTAAACCACAAATACTTATGTTAAAGAGCAAAGATCGAAAGTATGACCCACGACACACCAACTGATCGCGTCCCTTACGATTGATTCACCACACGACATTGTTTTCTAATCTCACCGGCAGTTCCCGTGAGCACCTCGATGGCCCCCATTTTCTTCATTGACTTGCCAAACTTGGAGAAGAACGCGGCTGGCGACCGGAGCTGCTGCACCACCTTGGCTGCACCTTGGCTCGTCAAGAGCGCAGCATCGGATTGGAACAATCCCTCGTTTTCTATGAGAATATCGAAGTAATGGCTATCGAAGGAAAGCGAGCTTTGCGGATCCATTTCCACCGTCGTAGCCGGGTTGGCCGGGTTAGGGCACCGTGTCCGGAGGGATGCAGCGTAGGTGGCGTTCAGAGAAGGGTCAGCGTCTCCTTTCCCCGTGAAGTTGTAGAGCCTCCTGGAAAATGTGCCGCAATGAGCAACTCCAATGGTATGTGCACCTGATGAAGGAGCAAAGATATAGATGATTTTATTATGCATTGTGCAATGTCTAACTCGATGCAGTATGTCAGTTATGTACTTTGATTAGCTTCGATGCTAATTTGAAGATCCAAATGTGAGGAAATCTTAATTCAACCATCCGAAAAAGGACATGATCATGTCAGCTCACCAGAGAGAACGACGAGATCGTTCACATTGAGGCCTTTCTTGGAGAAAATTTGTGCGAGAGTACTAAAGTCTCCGAAAGGAGATGGAATGTTCCCAGGGATGTTGGATGCTAACGAAACGTTGCCGTCTCTTCTTCCCGTCAACACATCCCACATCGGCTTCTTAAACTGCAATTCATGCCATCATGTTCAAATGACAAACCTTATATTTCGACCATTTTCAACGAAGAAATTAATGGTTTTAGACAATCAATTTGGCAGGTTTATCTTACAGGGAAAGAGACGGCATCGCGAGCGGCCAGCGAAAGAACGTCGGCGCAAGAGACGGTGTTGGGGCAAGCTTGCTCAACTTGTTTCTTGATGTCATCGATAACATCAAAACCAGCCACAGTGAGATTTGGTACTGCGTTCTTCTCAGACTGGTTTGTTCCCACAGGATCCAGCAGTACAGATCCATCACATCCCTAAAAATTAATTATTCCAGAATTTCGTCAACCTTGGTGTGATTGAGAGACATTAGATGCAACTATTTCTCTAATAATGTCAAATGCAAAGTCATACGTCTTAAGCCCTAACTCATCACATGGAGAGTTGAGCTCGCTAAGTTCAAACGTTTATGATGTGAAGCATGAACCATGCAGAACGGTTGAGATATGTTCCCTATATTCCCCGCCTACTGTCTCAACAAGTAACGATGATTATTGGCATAACAATGACTTATACTTTTAGATAGGTTGACAGGAATCTCGAGTCACACACTATCAAGAAGAAAAGTCGGCAACTTTTCTTGTAGGTAGCAGTTACTCTTCACATGTTTCGATCAGGGAATCTACTTTGGGGATATATAGGAATTTGTTACCCGGACAAAGCAATCGTGAAAGTGTAGCCTAAGAAGCTTAGCACCCAGAGTAGGGTCAGCTTGGGCCTTGCTCCAAGTGATGTTTCTCACAAGCTTCTCAGCTTGCCGGCAACTCTTCTTGTAGAAGTTCTTCCTCAATCCACCATCACCATCTGCATTACACACTAGAACCAAGAGAAGAGTCAGTGACAAAACCAAATGACCTTTCCCAGCATTCATTCTTCTTTTGGGAGGATGATGAAGATGTAGGCTATTGTATTAGGGAAGGAACTGCGAGGGAGCGAAGGAAAAGGGTTTGAGCACGTGGTGAAAGAGGCTCAGATGGGTATTCCTTTTTATAGGCGGAATGTATATCCCACTTGGTTGCATGACAGAGAATTATGTAATCCTCGAAACACGCAAATGTATTGATATATAACATCAAGTTGTACTTGTCCCTTTGAACGTAGCTTGTGGCTCTTGTTCAAAGTTCTCTCTCCCCGATGCGATCGGACGACGGCATTAGTTTAATGCATCCGGCTCCCTGCTAGGATATGTTCTGACACAAGATGAACGGTGACTGTTCTAATAATAACGAGGGAAGATGACCATTTCGTGAGCGGAGTTGGGACGAAGCTTCATATGGCTCTGACATGCTGTGAGGTCAACAGTTTTAAAGAAGCTAGAATTCGGATCTGGGTACGATTCTCATCAATGCACACGTTTCTTCTCCTAGAAACATCGTCAACTTACGAAGTTATTTTGACAAGTACTATGTTCAATCAACCGACGTGTGTTTTAAGTAAATGTCTTCATGATTTAAGAATCATTTTCTTTACATTAAAATGCATACCCACATAACGCGTGTGTTCATCTAGTGAGCATTGCCGGTGGATATTTTATGTGGGGCAAATAAATTGGAAGTGTAAATTGTAAAATGATAATGGGGGAAAATTACCAAAAAAGTCATAAACTTATTACAATTATACTAAATTAGTCCTAAACGTTTTTTTTTTTTACTAATTTAGTCCTAAATTTTTTACAATTGTGTCAATTCAGTCCATCCGGCTAAAATTGGTCGGCCGGCACTGACGTGGACACCGGCCGGGGACAGCTGGCCGGCGAACGCTGATGTGGCAATTTTTATATTTTTTATTTATATTTTTTTCGAATTTATTTATTTTTTTCCACCTTCTTCTTCCTCTGGCCCGCGCCCACCGGCCAGAGGCGAGGGTCAGTGAGGTCAGCCTCGCTGGCCACTAGCTGGCCACTAGCGAGGACTGTTGCTAGATCTCGACGCTAGATTTGGTGACGGTCCTCACTATGGCTGGCTAGGCCGCCGTCGCCAGATCTAGCAACGGCAGCCTCGCCAACCACCAGCAAGGACCGTTGCTAGATCTAGGACGGACCCATCAAGGCTTCGGAACCGAGTCCGGCCTCGGATTCGATGAAGCGACGGAGGTTGTGGACCCAGGGCATGGAGGATGCTAGGGGGATCTTCCTCTGCGACGCCTCGTGGCTCTCGCTGTTGCTTGAGCCGCTGTACATGGCCGGTGTAGGATGTTTGGAACGGGCAGATTTGGCGACGGTTCCTCGCTAGTGGCCGGCAAGGCCATCGTCGCCACTGGTCGACGGGGGAGAGCCTCGTTGGCCCTCGCCTCGGCTGGTGCCGGCCGGCCGAAGAAGAAAAACTTGGAAAAAAAAAGAAAAAGAAAATTCAAAAATAAAAAATAAAAAAATTCGAAAAAAAATATAAAAAAATATTAAAAATTACCACATCAGCATTTGCCGGCCAGCTATCCCCAGCCGGCATCTACGTCAGCATTGACCGGCCAATTTTGGCCGGATGGACTGAATTGACACAATTGTAAAAGGTTTAAGACTAAATTGGTCCCAAAAAAAAAATTTAGGACTGAAGTGATACAATTGCAATAGGTTTATGACTTTTTCGGTAATTCTCCCAATGATAATGGGTATCAAGTTATTTGCTAGAATTCACTATTTTTTGTCACAATTCTCACGGAACCCTTCACAGAATTTTGTGATTTAAGCCATCTAGTAATTGTAATCCCTCAATCGGGAAATTAGGTTCCCAAGTGAAGATTGAGAAAAATACGACTTAAAAGAGAATGCTCATGTTCATTAAAAGGCTAGTTAATGTGCAAAAAGGTATGTGGTCCTCAGCATCAATTATCATATACTAGACCATGCACAATTCTATTCTAGTTAAAGATACGCCATTTACAGAAAACGCTGGGTAATATATATTTTCCTATGAACTTCTGTAAACATTATCTTACAGTAACCACACGCTCCGTACGTATTTTTAAAATAGTCGATATATAACTAAAGGATTAAACCTAAGAGGCCAATAATGGAAGCCCCTCTAGTTTAAGTCTTGCGAGGGATGTGCATTAACCTCGACAAAAGCATAGATGAAAGTTTGGAATGTGCCATGAAGTCAAAAGAAGATTTGAGGCTTTAGTGCTCACGTCTAACTGTAATACACAAAGGAGAGGACGGTACGCGGCGCCACGATTCCCGGCTTGCCTCTTTCGAAAGTCAGAAGTTCATCGGGTCAATCTCAATCTCTCAAATTGCCTTCGACTTTCTCAGGTTGAAGATATACATGACACTTTCCTTTTCGTTGTCCATATTAGTGCATATCCAATGGGCAATCAAAATGAATGATTTGAAAATTATTTTTATAAAAATAATTATTTATATTACTTAAGAAAATGAAGAATGAAAAATATTTTCATGATGATAACGAAATATTTTTCATTAATTAATTATATTTTTTAAATAATTTATTTTCCATAAAACAAACGTAGCCTATGAAGTGGGACTTCCTTTCGTACCAATACTCCAAAGTCAAAACATATTTTCTGATGTATTGCCATAATTGTCAAACGTTAGTAAAACGTCGTAAAAGGAGAAAATGACGGTATGCAAAGATGCTCATCGTAAAGTGTTTAAGCATCGACTCCGAAAACTGATTGGACTGGAGCTACGTTTATCTTGTGGGGCTGTGATTGGCTATCATGAAGTCGAAATCTATATGAAAGTAAAGCTTGAAGGATTTCATTATGTATGATAATCAATCATCATGTATAGGGAACCAAGAGCCAAACGTTATTAAGGTATAGATCGTAGAAGTTACTCCCTCGCCGGATGTTAATCTCGCATTCGAGTCTCGCTGCCATTCCACTTCTATGCTATAAAATCAAAATAAACAAAAATGAGAATCATCGATGATTTTCTTTTTATTTTCTTTGTGGGAAAAATATTACGCGCCTACCAAAAGAGTAATCACCAACATGCCATACTGTAAAAAAGTACCACCGTCAGCCCTTCTCCGATGACAGATTTTGCCAACATGAATTTGACGCGGTTAAAAATTATTGACGTAGATCTTATCGAAAGGACAAATAGTGTAACTTTTTAAGAAGCACGTGAATAGTTCTAGCAAATGACAAAAGGGGAAAAATTATCCAAAAAATCATAAACTTATTGCATTTTTACTAATTCAATCATAAACTTTCTCACTTCTTGCCGATTGAATCCATCCAACCAATTTGACATCGGCGGTACCACATAGAATCATAGGTGTTGACGTTGATAATTTTTAATAATATTTTAATATTTTTTTGAATTTTTCTTTTTTTTTTCTTTCTTTTCTTTTTGGCTTTCTTCTTTTCCTGATGACTTGCCAACCACCGGCCATGCCTAGCCAGCTGGCCTCGCTTAGCACAAGGAGGCTTGACTAGGCGAGGGCGAGCCCTAGAGAGGGAAGCCCTCGGTTAGGCTAGGGCAGCCTCGCCTAGCATTGATTAAGCAATGGCAATGTTAGGTGAGGCCGCCCTAGCCTAGGCGAGGCCGACACTCACTTATGCCATGCCTGGGCGAGGGCTCCCCTCGCCAAGGCTTGCCCTCGCTCAGCCGGGCCTCGCCTGTGGAGGGCTAGACCAACCGCCAGCCGTGGTCGGTGGCTAGCAGTCACCTGTGGTTAGTGGTCATCCACCAGAAAAGAAAAAGAAGAAAGCCAAAAGGAAAAGAAAGAAAAAAATAATACAATTTCAAAAAAAAAATTAAAATATTATTAAAAATTGACCATATTAATGCTTTGGCGCTTCTATGTGACATCGCCAGCATCCATGTTAGCATTTTCCAACAAAAATTGGCTAGATAGATTTAATTGGTAAGAAGTGAAAATGTTTATGACTAAATTAGCAAAATCAAAATGTCTAAGATTGAATTAGTAAAAATGTAATAGGGTTAGGACTTTTTGGACAATTTTCCCGAAAATGAGCCACCAATCATTTTCTTTTTTTCCAGATACCAAGTTGATTGTATCGACTTCTGGATTGTACTTTTATTCCTTTTGTATATATGTATGCCTAAGTCAATCCGTGCCTTGGACAAATATTTGTACGCGGTGCTCGACTCTATCTCCTATTCAAACTCAAAAGAGGATGATGATGGAGTAGCGCTCGATCATATCTATCTTAGCCTATTCTTGGATGGTCAAAACAGCGCCCGCCACCCCCCCCCCAAAAAAAAAAAAAAAAAAAAAAAACCGTCGTTGACTTTTGCAATTCTACGAGGAAAACCAGTCAATGAGAGGTTTCGTAGCGCATTTCGAGCGAACAGACACATGATGGGGGAAGCACACATTATTATTCGAAGTGTCGGATAATATAACAACATATGACCTCTCAAATTCTGGCTTCTTGGCTGGACTTGGGAAAGCTTAATTTTTATTTTTTTTTGGTCGGTTTGGGAAAGCTTAATTCACAAGCTATTTTTTGTTTATTAGATAGAGACGAATCCCTCGAGATCTTGCCTTTCATTAGAATGAAATTTTCAAAAATATGGAAAACAAAGGAATGCATCTACTGAATCTTCGTGCATTAAACCGCGTTTTTGTTTTTCGTTTCTGAGATGTGGGACAGGTGGATTTGAGAATGAATTGATTCTGTCTGGTTTAGACTGTATTGGTTTGCAATGTAAAATGATTGATTGCCACCCTTACATGATAGAAACTACATTCTCTTATGCTTGTTCGATAAACGTGGGGGTTTCTTGAACTTGTAACGTTTCAGCAGTTCGGTTTTACCATTTAGAGCTAGAATTGTACAAACAGATGGGAAATATATATATATATATATAAAGACACACACATGTAGGCGCATATTTTATTTATAACTTTTGCACATTTATGAATGTAAATTTATCAAATTTTTATATATTTTATCAAAATTTTATTTGTTTTCAGTCGAGAAACAAGAGCACATTTTTTGAATCCATAGTAATTGATGTAGAAAAGCATAAATGAAATGTCTATTTACTTTTATATTGACCATTTTGATTGACTTAACCTGTTAGGCTTAACTTGCTAGTAGTCCATAGCATGTGTGGGAGGGAGTGTATGTAACTTCATTACAAACATTTATATGAAGGGTGTGCATGATTTGGGGAAAACTTTAGGATAAAAAATATTGTTTTCCAAAAAATTGTATTTCAGGTTAATAGATTACGGAATTCATTTTCTTAACTTTAAACATAAATTTATTCTTTAATTGTAAATAATTAACCGATAATTGATCATTTCAGCAAACCAAATATATGAAAGTTCAAAAAACATATTGGTGGAAAATTCTCACTTAATAAATGCACGTGAGATTATACCTCAATTACACAATATATCCACCATATCAAGCTCAAAACATTCATAATCTCAATAGATCTACCGACATAGCCTCCTTATTTTAGAGACCAAATGTTCACCAAATGAAAGAAAACCAAAACAACGAACGACTTTCGAAAATTCTTTAATTAACAACCCTGCAATTCTTTCTTATTTCTCCTTCATCATCAGTTAAAACTGCAATGGCGCCCATCTTCTTCATGGAGTGACCAAACTGAGCCAAGAAGACATTAAATATCTGGTAAATCCGAGCGAACTTGGCCGCGCGCTTGTCCGTGAGCAGCGTCGCATCCGACGTGAATAGGCCTTGGTTTTGGAAGAGAGCTACAAAGTAGTGGCTATCGAATGAGGAGGAACTGTTGGGGTCCATCCCGACGGTGTTGCGAGGGCTCGAGCACTGAGCCTTCAGCATGGTGGCGTAGCTTGGATCGAGTGAGGGGTCGGTGTCGTTGTTGCCAGTGAAGTTGAAGAGCCTCTTGGCGAACACCACACAGTGCGCCACTCCGATGGTATGCGCACCTGAAACAAAGATATTGTAATCAAATTGGCTGGAATATCTTGCAAAATTGTTAAGATAGGAATTGCAATGAATAAAACGATTAAAGAAACACATAAAAGTCAGTGAATTTCAAACCTGAAAGGGCAACAAGATCAGGGACTCCCAAGCCATTATCAGCAAACTGTTGCCGAAGGGTTTTGAAATCGGAAGCAGGTGATGGAAGATTGTCCAAGGCTTCCGAAGCTAATGAAACTCTCCCGTCTCTTCGACCACTCAGTACCCCCCACATTGCCCTTCCAAACTGCCCGCATCATTTAAATTCATGTCACCATATGTTCACTACTTAGAAGGGACAACTAAGAGTTGCAAATTCCAAATTTTTAATTTACGGACAAGCCGAAGTTTCAGCTCAAGTAGAACCTGAAAGGAGACAGCGTCCCGGGCAGCGAGTGCAAGGATATCGGCACAGGAGACCGTGAGGGGGCATTCCGCTTCGAGCTTGGCTTTTATCTCGTCGATGACGTCAAATCCTTCGAGAGACCGGTTCGGAATGGCTTCCTTCTCGGTGCTTGTTCCGTTAGTGGAGTCTAACAGCACTGATGCATCGCAACCCTGCACATGTTTATCCCGTGGACAATAGATCATTTTGGTTAGACGAATAGGGCTATTTTGCTAGTCCGTTGCTATATACGTCCAACTTTCGTTATTCAATGAGAAGGCGCATGAGAAGAGAGATCAAGATATCGAAACAAACATCAAGCCACGTCGTTCTTCCCCACGTTCTGACCTATCTGATTACTGCTTATGACTGTTGCATAAAGTACTATGCACGAGTTAGGGTGACATAAGTTAGCCAGCAAGAGCTCACACGACTTCACTTATCATCGTTTCCCACTTCTTCTGTAAATTCAACGAAGCATTGTATTGCTGGATTGCACTCACTAGAACATGCATTATGATCTTGTATGTACACATACCCTAACGAAGCAGTCGTGGAAATGCAGCCTCAGAAGCTTGGCTGGTAACGCAGGGTTAGATGCAACTCTGCTCCAAGTGATGTTCCTCACGATCGTCTCAGCCTGCGGACAGCTCTTGTGATAGAACATCATCTTGAGCTCGCCTCCATGGCAAACTCCATGATGAAGTGCTAGAAATGCAAGAGCTAATAAGAGAGAGAATATGCAAGTCAACATGCTCTCTATCTCTCTTGATTTCGGAGACAGAGAGAAATACCCAAGATCTAGTATGAGGCTATGAGCTTTTCATTTGGAGTTCTAAAGGCTCTTTTTTATAGATAGATTAGAGCTTATGACCACCTGAAGTCTTGGAAGAATTGTCTTCTGGTTGCCACGTCCATTCCATCAGGAAAAGAATTTTGTATTAGCGACTACTCTTCCTTGTTTTGCATAATTTTGATTAAACTAATTCGAGATAGCAGACAAAAAGTCAGGTGGATGCGGCCCAAAATACTGAAATCGACTTTTGATTCAATGAACACGCGACGATAATGGATCCGACACCATAATAATTCCCTATCCATCCTCGCTTGCTGGTTCGAATTATGCATTTTTTGGGATTTTTGGTTGACCAATTTCAGAATAAATGATAGAGAATTTATCTTTAAATGAAAAAAGGAACCATTGACTTACATGAGTACTTACTTGTATATACATGCATGCATGTATGTATGTATGTATGTATGTATCAATCGGCAAAGTATGTTTGTGCAAGCTCATTCTACATATAGTCTCATGCTAGACATGATTCAAACAATCAATCCAGACACGGATTAAAGTACAGCACAACAAAGGTGCTTTGCCTACCTGTTGAATGCACGTTCTTCCACGTTTGTCATATTAAGGAAAAATTTATATATTGTTTTAAATCTATTGTACAAATGTCAATTTAATTTTAAATCTTTCAATTTGGCCAATTTATTCCTCAATCTTTTCACAATTTGCCAATATAGTTATTCTAAATAATTTTGATTGAAAATCGTTAATGTAATCACCAACCATCTTGTATAACATGACCAGTGCTGATATTGATAATGTTTTCACCTTTTAAAAGTTTTATAATTTTTTATTTTTTATTTACTTTCTTTTTCTTCTTTTTTCTTATTTCCCTTCACCAATCTTCGGCCTTAGCGTTGGCCAAGACACCCTTGCTGGCCCTTTTCTAGCCTTGACCTTTTTAGGGCGTTGTGGCCCTTGCCCAAGCCCTTGTTAGCCACAACAAGGGCGTCATGACCCTTGCTAGATTTAGGTGAGGCCCGCAACGCCCTCGCTATGGTTGATGAGGGTTGCTAGCCCCCTATAAAAATAATGATTTAGAAAAATTGCAAAAATCCGTCCATGTTAGTGCCGGCCAATATAGGTCATTTCACGTAAGACAACTGATTTGCATATAATCAATTTCAGGCCAAAATTGGTAAGAATGACTAAATTGGCAAATTAATAAAAGATTTAAGACTAAATTGATCAAATTGGAAGATAAAAGATTGAATTGGCATCCTACAATAGGTTTATGACTTTTTTTTACAATTATTCCATTAGATATAGGTAGTTTGAGATGGTATCCTTAGATCGATGTAATTATTATGTGACGGTAGTCTTAATATAGCAACATGGTCTAAGGTAATGAGTTTAAGACCTATGAGAGATGTGCATTAACATCAATAAAAGCCTAGATTAGTGGAGGATACCTTCATAGTTTGAAATGTGGCATGAAGTCAAATAGCTGCAGCCCAAGATTCCCGGCTGTGCCTTTAGAAAGTCAAAAAGCTACATCAGATCAATCTCAATCTCTCGATAAAAGCATAGATTAGTGGAGGATACCTTCGAAGTTTGAAATGTGCCTTATAGTCAAAATAGTTACGGCCCAAGATTCCCGCCTGTCTTTAGAAAGTCAAAAAGTTACTTCAGGTCAATCTCAATCTCTCTTCTAGGACTGCCGTCAACTATTTTAAAATTTTAAGTTGTAAGATAAATATATAATTTATTATTTCAATATTTCAATACTCTCTCTCATAATTAGTCTAATCTTTTTATCTAATACTAAATAGAAAGTTTAATTGGGGAAGTCAATGGGATTAAGAAATATTTCACTTTGAAAAATTCATTTCAAATATTACATGATAAATTGATAGAATTACTATCAATTCCTCTAAAAATTTAAATCATTAAATGAAGATGTGATTTATTATTTAAATGTTATAATATTTTTGACTTTCTTAAAGCTGAAGATATAACATGACACGGCGCTACTCTTTCATCGTCGTTTTGTACGCATCTGACATGTCATGTCCAATCGATCCCTCATGCGAGAGCTTCATCCTTAAGAAGTGGCGCTCCCTTTCCACGCAGTCCTCCAGAGTCAAGACACATCTTCCCGAACTGGTGCCAAAAGTTCTGGAACGTCGGTAGAGTATAGCGGAAGGAGAAAAGGATAGTACGCAAAGATGCTTAGGTAAAGAGTTTAATGCATCGACTCCAGATCTAAAATTGTTATAGCTACTAACCGGACCCGAGGTACGTAAGTCCCATGAGGCTATGATTGCGCTCAAGTCCCATTGTCATTGAACTCCTATGTTACCTAATCAAAATATAAGGGAAATGAGAAGCATAGGTGATTTTTTTCGTTTTTGTGGAAACATTATTTTTTGTTGCTTGTCAAATAAGAGTAATCACCCATTTTCTCAAGAAAAATGATTCAGTGACAGTCTTTAATCTATTGTGAGAAAAATAGTCTATTTTAGATCACAAAAAATTAAATAAAAATAATTATAAATTATTGTGAGCGTACTTATTCAAGAATTTGTGACTTATAACAAATTATTATTCTGATAATAACCTAAAAACTGTCATATTAGCAAGGCTCTGGACATGAGTGATCTCGCCATTCCCTATGTATATTCAAAGCTATTATATTCTTTTTTATCCTCGAAATGGTCGATGTACTTTTACAAAAGTGCCACCCGTCAATCCTTCCGTGCATTATCTGAGGATGGATTTTTGCCGTCATGAACTTTGACGCCTTTGAAAAATTATTTACGTAGATCTTAACCAAAGGACGAACGGTATAATTGTTTAAGAAAGTACGTCGATGGTTCTGGATGAAGTTGGGGTAACGATTGTACTCGCACTCTTTTTGTATTTGTACGCGGTGCTTGGCTCTCTCTCCTATTCAAACTAGAGAGGGGGTCAAGTAGAGCTTGATCATACCTACTTTTGCCAAATCTTGAAATGGTCGAAACCAATGTCGCTATGATGTAGAAGAAGCCGAATCTAGACATACACTGTCAATTGGAAACGTTGTAATTATTGGAGAAGAAATTTCCGGCATGTACTCATCACTGACAAAAACAGAAGATCCAGTAATCGGCCGCTGATTTTATTTAACAGATCCATTCTTGTGGAATGAATACGTGCTTAATTTTGCCAATATTTTGTTAATCCTCCTCATTTTCTGTATTTGGCTTTATTTTTCAGTATTTACACTCTATTTGACTTTGCTTTGTTTTGAAGCCTATGTACATCTGTATTCTTTCCTTTTGAGTAATGGATATAATTTTTACTAACTTTGCAACTCTACGAGGAAACGGTACGAGGCTTGACAGCGCATCTCGAACGAGCAGGCATGTGATGGGAGGAAGCAGGCGGTTATCAATCCCAAAGTGTCGGATGATACCACGACACACGACCTCTCAAATTCCTGGCTTCTTGGCTGGATTTTTTTTTTTTTTTATAAGATAGAGACGAATCCCTCGAGATCCCGCCTTTCGCTACTCTGGAATTTTCATGAAGATGGAAGATAAAGGAATGCATCTGTTGAATCATCGTCCATCGAAACCACGACCTGTCATCTCTTGCTTTGGTTTCTAAGATGTAGGACATGTGGACTTGAGAATGATTTGATTCTGTCTGGTTTCGAGTATTTTGGTTTGCAAAGTCAGATAGATTAGTCGTCGCGCTTTACATTATAGAAGAAGCTACATTCTCTTATTTCCATTCGATAATCGTGGGGGGTTTCCTTTAACTTAGTACTTGGAATTCGTAAAGTTTCCGCAGCTCGGTTTTATCATTTAAGCTATAGGAGTGGTGTAAATTTATCAACTTTGTACATGTTTTTTATCAATTTTTTATATATAATCACTCAAGAAACGAAAGCAAATGTTTACACGAACTTCCACAGAGAGAAAGAGAGAGAACGACGACCTCATCGATGAAAACGGAGCACCGCGGCTTAGTCGGTGGCTCGATGAGACAGTGAGGCGGAGCAGCCACTCAATTTTTTTTTTTTTTTTTTTTACTTACCAAAAAAAACTATTCATTCATTACCAATACGAACGTAAGACAAAGCCACCATATGGGTATGGCACAGACTTTGTAGAAAGCAATTGAGATTCACTATTATAAAAATCTCGTTAAGTAAACTTAATTTACCTTTGATGTCATTGTCACATCCCAAATTTTCAGTTCTGTTTTCTATTGAATAAATTGGGCATTTCATTAACGTGCCTATGGGGCTGTTCTCAGAGCTGATCACTCTTAATATAACTAGACTATCTAAGGAAGCCATTAAGGAATTTTAATGCAATAAACTTGAGAATTCGACCAAGAATCGGCTTCTCGACCGTGTTCATCTTTAGAGACCATTACAATACAGTTAAAAATCGATTTGAAATCAGAGATAGGTCTGTTTGACTGAGATGTGTGACTAATCATGGGTGACACCATTAAATTGGAAAATTCTCGTCAGTCGGCACTAGTCTAATTCTTCTATCGTTTTGGTACCATGTGTCCGCATTTGCATTCTCAAGGTTTCCACAACAATCGAGAGTTGTCAATGTGTCGAGTGGGTTCATTGTGGCTCGAAGAAAATCAACCATGGGTCATTTGCACTAAAAATCTCTGAAAACTACCTAGTAGTCTAGGTCACGCTAAAAACGCGCCAAATGGAAATTAATCGCAAATTCGAGTCCGATTTCAGAAATTGAAGATTCTGTCATGTCACAATAAATTCTAGGAGCGTCGACTCAGTTTCAGAAGATTTTTCTGCAACCCAAGACTTTTTGGGAAAAAATCGTCCTAGGGCCGTTTTTGTTCAAAAAAAGGCCGGGATCGCTTTTGATCACAAAATTGAGATGCAAGTGAGTTATATTGGTGAGGAAAAATATCGATTTGATCAAGGACTCGATAATGGGATTTATTGAAGGCTAAATTGGACTGATTGAGCAAGATTAAGTGTCCAATTGAAGCCAAAGCCCATGAAATTCGTATGCCCCCAATTCCCTATGGTTTTGGACCTCTTTAAAGGTTGCAAGGAGGGCATAGCTGGCTGAATTGCAGCCATGGAAGCCATATTTGGCTAGGAATGGGTCAAGGAGACAAGGATTTGGAAAAATTGGCTATGGTGGCCCCCCCTCTTGCCCTCTCTCCTTCCCCAAGCCAACCGGCCACCACCATTCCCTCTCCACCCTGTTTTTTGACCAGCAACACAGCCAGCAAGCTGCTGGAAGCAGCCACGCTACCGCTGAAGTCGTCGTTGGTCGCCGGAACACCGTATGTGCGCACGCCGTCCCGCACGCGTGCCTTGCCGTGCCACCGCCCAGCTCGCCATTCCAGGAGGTAGTCTCGCCATTCAGGGGGCTATCCAGCCATCGTGCGTGGCCGTGGACCACCGCTCTAATGCCGTTCAGCCCCACCGGAGCTTTGCTCAACCGTCGCCGGCCTTGTCTTGCTCAACCGGCTCCGAACCAATTACCAACCAGCAGCAAACAAAGGTTGAGGAAGTGGGTATTCCAGCAGCTTCAAGGCCCGTTTTGAGGTGGTTCTGGGCCTCGAAACCTAGGTCCGCTTTGGAGAGAATCGACCCCCGCGACGTTCCCGTCGGTTTGATCTGAACTGCTCGTCAAACAAGTAATTTTTGCTCACTAAACCCCGCTTAGTAGACTAATGATACTTAGGTTTTGATTAGATTTAATTTAAGTATGATTAGGGGGATAGATTAGAGTAGAGCAATTAATTTAGTACCTTATCGATGCATGTTAGACAAATGATTAGTGCTATTAGCTAGTGAATAGTCTCTAGTATTTATTGAACGAATCTCGGAAATTTCCCGGATCCGTTTCGGCGTCCAATTAGGCATTACGGGCCTAAATTGGATTTATTGCATTTATTTAATAATTTTCGTAATTATTTAATCAATTATTTATTTTCCGAAAATAGGCTGGGATAGCCGACGACTGAAATTTTATGTTGATCGTGATGATGTGATCCGTTTATTAATTTGAGCGTTAAATTGTGCTGAATTGAATTAATCGTGATTTTAGGATTTTATTCCTAAATTAATAAATTTTGGTAATTAGTGGGAAAAATTACCGGGCGTCGGTTTATAGCACCAAAAATATGTAATAGGCTGTTGAAACTGGTGGAATGTTCAAAAAGTGAAATTATGATATTTTGACTAAGGCCGACCGTGTCCCCACACACGGCTATTTTATCGGTAAGGATAAAAAGAAGGAATTGATTGAATAGTCGGGATGGTATAATATATCAGCCTATAGGCGATATGTCAGCTTAGATTGTAAGCAGTATACTGGTATACCATATCAACCTACGAGCGATATGCCAGCTTAATGATAGCAGTATACCTAATCAGCTTAGCGAGAGCAATATGATCAGCTTAGAGTGAGCATTATTAGTGTACTATATCAGCATACGGGCGATATGTCAACTTAGTGAGAGCAGTACACTATTTATCAGCTTAATGCGAGCTATACTATCTATATATCAGCTTAGGGTGAGCAATCCTAGACTATGGTCGAACTTATAGATAGTATTGAATGTACCGACCGGGGAAAAGTCGTGGTGACATGTAATCGACTAAGTCGATTAATTAATGATTTGATCTAATGTTATGATTTGATGTGATTTGAGATATCTATAAATGATATTGACTTGCAGGGTGGAACTAAAGCCAAAGTAAGTCCTCTGACCCATGTGGTACGTAGGCAGCCCTTAGGGCGTATTGGCTTACTAATCAAGTCTTAGGAGGTAGAACTTACTAAGACGTAGTCTCACCCCGTTGTAGGACAACATTTCAGGTCCCTAGATGGCAACACCTCCCCCTCCTCTCATGCATTTTGGTATTCCGGAAGAAGTCACAAAAATAGGTTATCATATTCCGATACACCCCCACCCTGAAGGATTAAAGTATGTGATGGTGAAATCCATTGTCTGGGTCGACATGGGTGGACCCGAAAGGGTGCCTCATAGGTACCGGTCATAGTATCGTCACTATCATGACGGCCGAAGGGAGGGTCCTGTGTCGGAATCTGATGTACCTCAGTATGTTTTGGAGGCTGCGCTTGGGGAGGGGACAGCGGATCCTAGGGGTGGATCGGTGATTGATGCGAAGGATCCCAAGCTGGAGGATGATCCCGACTCTCCAGAGCAGTCAACAGTAGACTTCAGCTGGAGCATGGAGGAAGGAGAGATCGTTGAGGAGGAGGAGTACCCTAAGGAGAACCCGGAGGAAGAACCCGAAGAGGACCCTGAAGAAGAACCTGAAGAGGAGTCAAAGGAGGATCCAGAGTATGACCCCGACGAAGATTGAAACCCCACCCTGTTTTGCAAACCCTGAGTCATGAACCTACGTGTGATAGATCTGACCTTGTTAATAGTATTGTAATATATATTATGAGGTTTGCTTTGTATAAATGTGTGGTTGTGGTTTTTCAGGTTCGAAGAATATAGCCCTACTTTTCTATCACATTATTTTATTATTTGGGGATTATTTTATCTGTTTCCGCATGCTTATATTAAAATAAATGGGTCGACGATACGTTTTGAGACATCGCTATTAATCGACCAGATGAGAGATGGATGCGTGCCCGAGGATCAAGGCGTGACAGTCATAGTATTACATCACCCCCAAATAACATGTTAAAAAAACCCTAACATATATTTTAAATTAAGTTGGCTTCAGAACCTCTCTGGCCTAATTAAATTGAATCGACTAACTGGAAAGTTTATTAAATTCAGAGTAATTGATGTAGATAAACATAAATACAATATCTGTTTACTTTTTCATTATTGTCATCATTTTAATTGACTTGTCCTTTTAGGCTAAACTTGATAATAGTTCATAGCATGTGTGCTAGATAGTGTATGTAATTTCATTACTAGGGAAAAACATTTTATTTGAAATTATACCCTAATTATACAATATATCCACCATATAAAGCTCATACATTCATAATCTCAATAGATTATTAACAACATAGCCTCCTTATTCTAGAGACCACAAATAAAAGAAAACCAAAACAACCAACGACGGTTTGAGAAATCTTTAATTCACAACCCTGCAATTCTTTCTAATTTCTCCTTCATCATTAGTTAAAACTGCAATGGCGCCCATCTTCTTCATGGAGTGACCAAACTAAGCCAAGAAGACATTGAACTTCCGGTAAATCCAAGCGAAATTGGCCGCGCGCTTGTCCGTGAGCAGGGTCACGTCGGACGTGAACAGGCCTTGGTTTCAGAAGAGAGCAGAGAAGTAGTGGCAATCGAATGAGGAGGAACTGTTGGGATCCAACCCGACAGTGTTGCGAGGGCTCGAGCACTAAGCCTTCAGCGTGGCGGTGTAGCCCGGATCAAGCGAGGTGTCAGTGTCATTGTTGCCGGTGAAGTTGAAGAGCCTCTTGGCAAACACCACGCAATGCGCCACTTCAATGGTGTGTGCACCTGAAACAAAGATCTCGTGATCAAATTGGCTGGAATATCTAATAAAATTGTTTGGATAGGATTTGTAATGAATAGAAACGATAGAGATTTTTCACATTTGTATATATAAATACATATAAGTTAGTGAATTTCAAACCTGAAAGGGCAACAAGATCAGGGACTCCCTGGCCATTATCAGCAAACTGTTGCTGAAGGGTGTTGAATTCAGAAGCAGGTGATGGAAGGTTGTCCAAGGCTTCCGAAGCTAATGAAACTCTCCCGTCTCTCCTCCCAATCAGTACCCCCTACATTGCCCTTCCGAAGTGCGCACGTCATTCTTATTCATGTCACTATTTGTTCACTACTTAGAAGGGGCAATGGAGAGTCGCAAATTCCAACTTTTCAATTCATGGAAGAGCCGAAGCTCAAGTTCTTAATTATTACCTGAAAGGAAACGCCATCTCGAGCGGCAAGCGCAAGGATATTGGTGCAGGAGAGGGTGAGGGGACATTCCGCTTTGAGCTCTGCTTTTATCTCGTCGATGACATCAAATCCTTCTAGAGACCGGTTGGGAATGGTGTCCTTTTCAGCGCTCGTCCCATTAGTCGAGTCTAACAGCACCAATGCATTGCAACCCTGCAAATATTTATCCCGTTGACAATAATAGATCATTTTGGTTTGACAAATAGAGGTTCCAATTATTTCGCGCATACGCATCTTTATCTACAGCCATTTTGCTAGTCCATCGCAATATATGTCAAACTTTCATGATTCGATGAGCAGGCGCATGAGATATCGAAGTAAACATTAAGCCGTGACATTCTCCCTCAGATTTTGAACTATTGGATAGTTGCTTATGACTTGCGTGAAGTACTACGCATGAGTTAGGGCGACATAAGTTAGCCAGGAAGACCTCACGCGAGTTCACTTGTCATCTTTTTTCACTTCCTCTGTAAATTCTACGAAGCATCGTCCTACTAAATTGTGCTTGTGAGAACATGCATTATGATCTTGTATGCACGCGTACCCTAACGAAGCAGTCGCGGAACTGCAGCCTCAGAATCTTAGCTGGTAGTGCAGTGTTAGCTGCCACTCTGCTCCACGTGATGTTCCTCACGATCGCCTCAGCCCGTGGACAGCTCTCGCTATAAAACATCATCTTGAGCTCACCTCCATGACAAACCCCATGATGAAGTGCGAGAAATGCAAGAGCTAATAAGAGAGAAAAACAGCAAGTCCTCGTATTCTCACCATCTTTCTTGATTTCTGAGACAATTAGAGACATACCCAAGATATGGTATGAGGCTATGAGCTTATGGCCTTCTTGAGACCACCAGAAGTCTCGGAAGACATGCTTTCCGCTAGTCACGTCCATTCCATTAGGAAAATAATTTTGTATTAGCGACTACTCTTCCTTGTTTTGCATAGTTTTGATTAAACTAATTAGAGATGGCAGACAAAATGTTGGGCGAATGCAGCCCAAAATGCTGAAATGGACAGCTGATTCAACGAACACACGACGATAATGGATCCGGCACCATAATATTTCCAGAATAAATGATAGAGAAATTACCTTTAAATGAATTAAGGAGCATAGACTTACATGAGTGCTTTCTTGCATATTAGTAGTTTTCAAATGTGTATGTGTGTGTGTGTGTACATGTGTGTGTGTGTGTGTCTATATACATATACATATACACATATACATATACATATACATATACATACACATATACATATACATATACATATATATACATACATATACATACACATACATATACATACAATATGTGCATATACATATACATATATATACATACATATACATATACATACATATACATATACATACATATACATACACATACACATACACATACACATACACATACATATACACACATACGTATGTATAGGTAAGTGTATGTATATGTATGTATATATATATATGTATATGTATATGTATATACGTATGTGTGTGTGTATGTATTAATCGGTATAGTATGTTTGTGCAAGCTCATTCTACATATAGTTAATTTGGCTTAACTAATAAATCAATCTCAAAACTAATTGATATGTTACCTCTTTAAGAGAAGGCTCATTCTAGACATGATTCAAACGATCAATCCGACACTGATTATAGGACAACATAACTAAGGTGCCTTGCGTACTTGTTAAATGCACATTCATCCATGTCTGTTATATCAAGGAAAAATTATCAAAAAAAAATTTAAACCTATTATACTAATGTCAACTCAGTTTTAAACGTTTTAATTTGACCAAATTAATCTTGAACCTTTTGACAATTTACCAAGGTAGTCCTTCCGATCAATTTTGGCTAAAAATCTCTAGATGCGGACTATCTTATGTGGAATGGCCGGTGTGAACATTGATAATTTTTTCACTTTTTTTTCCTTTTTCTTTTCTTTTATTTCTTATTTCCATTTGTCAATCTAGAGCCTCAGTGGTGTTCGGGACACTTTTGCTAGCCATCGTTAGGCACAACAAGGGCGTTGTGGCCCCTGCCAAATTTAGGCAAGGCCAATGATGCACTTGCTATGGCTGACGAGGATTGCTAGCCCACTATAAAAAATTCAGAAAAATTACAAAAATTTGTCCATGCCAGCACTAACTGATGCCGACCATGAACGGCCAACATTCACGTTAGCAATTTCAAGCCAAAATTTGTCATAATGACTATATTGGTAAATTCTCAAAAGGTTTAAGACTAAATTGACTTAATTGTGAATTATGAAACCCACTTCTCTTGGGGAGAGGGAGGGAGGGAGGGAGGGAGAGAGGGAGAGAGAGAGAGAGGGAGGGAGAGAAGGTCACTTGTTGTTACGTATCGACTCTTGAATGCTCTCTAAATACTTGTATTGAATAGGATGCAATATGTTGTTCTCTTACTTAGTTAAAGGTATTTATAGTATTTTGAGTAGAGTCATATTGTCTAAAATTTACAAACTATTTGTAATGCAAATGCATACAGAATTGTTAACCATCTTGATAATCATGGCATTATCTTGTTAGGAACACGAATTGTTGAAAAGAAAGTAAAGAGAAGAAAACAAAGGAGTTTTTAGATGGAATAAAATCCCTTCTGAATCTAAAAGGGACATATTACAGTACCGCACAAGGCAATATCTTCATTATCAATTTTAGTTTACAAATTCCAAAGTTAAAATTACAAAAAAATATTGCCCAAATGTATAGTAAGAGTCTAGAGCACACATAGTGATAATAAAAATTACATGTATATCATTAACAGTAATACTCTTTTGTTTACTTTAATATGAAAATTACATGTATGCGATTAACAGCAAAAAACCTTTTTGCTTTAATACTATTTATCACACTCCATAACTCCATCATTATCTTTCCATAATTTCTCGATTGAATATGTGAGCAGTACGTCATCGGCATTGAATATGCATGTAAAAAGATATGAAATAAAGGCGAAGGTCCATAAACTTTGAGAATAAAAGTCATTGGGCTATTTCATTGGCTATGTGCGAAGTAAAGAGAGTTTGTGATCTTAGAGAACAAAAGTCACAATACGATTTTTAAGAACACCAAAGAGCGTGAATGATTTTTCCTCTATAAATATAAAATAAGGACCCCAAAACATGGCATGCGCTATGTTTGGTGGCTCATGTGAATTCATATTTGTAATGGGATATTTTAAAAAGTACAGAGATATTAGTACGCAAAATAAAAAGTGTAACTAAAAAAAAAAGTAAAATTCAATAGAAATTATTACGAAGAGTAAAGGGATCGATTTTACATGGGCCAATCTTCAAATCTATTCTTTTTATTGTAAAATATTGCGTTGCAAATATATAATAGAGAGAATAGAGAGATTGAGTAGAGAAAATCAGACATCAAATATCGTAGAGAAAGTCAGAGGAGAGAATTTTAATTCCAATATATCACTGTTATGTGACTGTTATCTCTACAACAAAAACTAAGCTCCTATTTATAGGAAAACAAGAATGTACTTATCATTAATATCAATATATCGAATGATACATGTATTAAATAAGGAGATGAGCATTCATTGTATAGGGAGATGTACTTATAATATATGATACAAATGTACCATAATAAGTACATTAGATAAGATAAATATAATGAATATTCATTCATGTATTTCATTCATTTATGTATTTCATAACACTCCCCCTTGAATATTCATTGTATTCATTACGAATGTGCATCGAATGATACTACCTCATTAAAAACCTTAAGCCGAAAAAACCCAATGGGACAAAAATCGAACAAAAGGGAAAAAGAGTACAAAGCACCAATGTTATGATATCTCCCTTTTATGGATGCATTAATTGCCTCATTAAAAACTTTAAGCCGGGAAAAACCCTGTGGGAAAAAACTGGACAAAAAGAAAAAAGAGTGCAATGCATTATTCATAATATCTCCCCCTCAATTGAGCCATATAGCCACTGCTAGGGCTAATCAATCTTGCACCATATGAAGTTGCCACATACCAATGCTGTAATGCATAGTTCATAATATCTCCCCATCAATTAAGCCTTATAATCACTTATGGGGCTAATCAATCTTGCATCTTAATTATAGAGTCAGATAAATATTATATAAGGTTCATAAGCATTTCATAACCATATGAAAGAACAATAAAAAAATTAATACATTTAAAGCGAAACAACTAAAAGGAAATTATTAAAATCATGAAATTCGAAGTTAAAATTATCATCCACCAATCTGATGTCTCATCAAAGTAATCAGAGGTCCTCAAAGAAATCAGAGACATGTAGGGATGCATTTGCTACTTCAGGAGCAAGAGGAGTCCCACCAACGGAAACAATATTGGTCTCAACAATGGTTATGGTAGTAGGATTGATTTCAATGGCATGAGATTCACCACGCTTGCCCGTATTTTTTAAAGATGCTTGGTATAGGTCAACAAAGTGCCTTGACGTACGACAAGTACGTGACCAGTGCCCAATCATGCCATAACGATGACAACTACTTTGGCAAAAGAACGCTTCAAGTGTCATAATTTTGCACAAAGGGACACTTAAGTGCCATAACTTACGAAAGGTACACTTAAGTACCAAAATCGGAGCAAAATGGATCACTTGAGTGCTAATCCGGCCAAAATCCGGCCAAAACGCTGACGTGTCAATTTTCCAGCAAAGCGAGTGCAAAACGGCGATGTTTTGGTGCCGACGTGGTAAAAAATTTAATATAAAAATTAATTTAATTTAATTTAAAACTAAATTTATTTAAAATATTTAAAAAAATAAAAAATATTATAAATATTATAAATATTTTGAAATTTTAAAATTTTAAAATTTTAAAAATTTTAGAAAATTTAAAAAATTAAAAAAAAAAAAAGGCGGCCCCGGCCGACCCTCCCCACCTTCCGGCGGCGGTGAGGGCTCTACACTCAGCCGCTGGCTGCCTTCTTCCTCGTCCTCCTTTTTTTTAAAAATAAATATAAATTATATTATTATTATTTTTAAATTTAATTTAATTAATTTTTATATTATATTAAAATTCAACTTATACCAAAACAATGTCGTTTTGGCCGATTTAAGGGCTCTATTCTAGCCAACACCCGAAACGACGTCGTTTTGGTGCTGACATGGTAAAAAATTTAATATAAAAATTAATTTAATTTAATTTTAAAATAAATTTATTTAAAATTTTTGCAAAATTTAAAAATTTACAAAAAAATTTTTAAGTTAGAAATGGGAGGCGGCTGAGGGCTGAAATTTTTTGTAAATTTTGTAAATTTTTTATAAATTTTATAAATTGTTTATAAATTTTATAAATTTTTTGTAAATTTTGTAAATTTTTTGTAATTTTTGTAAATTTTTTGTAATTTTTGTAAATTTTTTGTAATTTTTTGTAATTTTTAAAGTTTTTAAAGTTTTTAAATTTATTTTTTAAATGTTTTAAGTAAATTTATTTTTAAATTTAATTTAAATAATTTTTATATTATATTAAAATTCAAATTATGCCAAAACGACGTCGTTTTGGCCGAACTCGAGCTGACTCAGTTCTCCGACGAGACACATTAGCGAGAAATATTAATATTTTAATGCCACGTATGATTTCCGGCCAACTTCGCCGGAGATGGCACTCAGATGTCCCACTTTTCTTAAAATGTGGCATTTAAGTGTACCTTTTGTAAGTTATGGCACTTAAGTGTCCCTTTCTGCTAAGTTATGGCACTCCAAGGGTCCGCATGTCCAAATACTTTCATTAATTATCTTCTTTGGCTTCTTTTCTTTGCCATGATTCAGGCCAAAGTTAGACTTCCTAGGGCGGTTAAAATTCCTGTCATCCCTTCTAGAATTATGTTCTTGCCTGCGCTTATAGCACTTAAAATAGCCAGTATTTTTTTCAAAGTTAGCATGTGCAAGGCAATGCTTTTGAGCCGGTAGGTTTTTAAGATCATGATTTTTGAACAGCAATTCATTAGTTTGCTCAGCAGTGAGAAGCACAGAAATTAATTCAAAATATGTGGCAAATTGACGTTGCTAGTATTGCTGTTGCTGCAATATAATATTCGAAGCATGGAAGGTGGAGAAAGTTTTCTCTAACAATACTGCATCAGCAAGTTTAATACTGCATAACTCAAGTCGAGAAACAATATCAAATAAAGCAGAATTATAATCAAACATTGATTTAAAATCTTGCAATCTGAGATTTTGCTAATCATATTGTGCTTGAGGGAGGATAACAGTCTTGGTATGATCATACATATCCTTCAACCTTCTCCACAAGATCTGAGGGTCTCAAATGGATAAATATTGAGTCTGCAGACTCTCATGCAAATGACGGCGAATAAAAATTAGCGCATTTGCTTTATCCTTTTCATTTGAGGTTCCATCTGTAATTGCATTAGCAAGACCTTGCCCTTGGAGGTGCATTTCCATGTCAAGGCACCGGGATAGATAATTCTTTCCACTTACTTCTAGGATGTGGAATTTGGGCTTTTCAATATTTGTCATAATCCTTGCAAAAATAAATCCTTGTTAATTAAAAAGATTTCCAAATATCCACCACCACTTCAAGAGCAAAATGATACTTTTAAATTTGAAATTGGCTTTGGGCCAAGAAAAATAAAAATGAAGAATTGATAGAAGAAGATGAAGTATAAGTTAATTAATAAAAAGAATACCTACCTTGCAAAAATTACTTACTCAGTTGGTAGATCTTCGTGCTGATAATCGAAAAATATTGCGTTGCAAATATGTAATAGAGAGAATAAAGAGATTGACAAGAGAAAGTAGGTAAACACCAGAGATAGTAGAAAAAGTCAGAGGAGAAGATTTTATTTCCAGTGACTGTTATGTCACTGTTATATCACTGTTCTAACTGTTCTATCTACAACAAAAACTAAACTCTTATTTATACGAAAACAAGAATGTACTTATCATTAATATCAATGTATCGAATGATATATGTATTGGATAGGGAGATGAACATTCATTGTATAGGGAGATGTACTTACAATGTATGATACAAATGTATCATAATAAGTACATTAGATAAGATAAATATAATGAATATTCATGCATGTATTTGATAACACTCCCCCTTGAATATTCATTGCATTCATTACAAATGTGCATCGAATGATACTGCCTCATTAAAAACCTTAAGCTGGAAAAAACCCAGTGAGACAAAAACTGGACAAAAGGGAAAAAGAGTGCAGAGCACAAATTTTATGATCTCTCCTTTTTATAGATGCATTAATTGCCTCGTTAAAAACTTTAAGCCGGAAAAACCCTATAGGAAAAAACCGGGCAAAAAGAAAAAAGAGTGCAATGCATTGTTCATAATATTTCCCCCTCAATTGAGCCATATAGCCACTGCTGGGGCTAATCAATCTTGCATCTTGTGAACTTGCCGCATACCAATGCTGCAATGCATAGTTTATAATATCTCCCCCTCAATTGAGCCATATAACCACTTATGGGGCTAATCAATCTTGCATCTTAGTTATAGAGTCAAATAAATATTATATAAGGTTCATAAGTATTTCATAACCATATGAAAGAACAATAAAAAAAAAGTAATACATTTAAAGCGAAACAACTAAAAATAAATTATTAAAATCATAAAATTCAAAGTTCAAATTATCATCCACCAATTTGATGCCTCATCAAAGTAATCAGAGGTCCTCAAAAAAATCAGAGACATCCAGGGATGCATTTGATACTTCAGGAGCAAGAGTCCCACCAACAGAAATATTGTTGGTCTCAACGGTGGTTATGGCAGTAAGACTAATTTCAATGGCATGAGATTTACCACGATTGCCCGTATTTTTTAAAGATGCCCGGTATTGGTCAACAAAGTGCCTTAGCGTATGACAAGTACGTGACCAGTGCCCAGTCATGCCACAGCGATGACAAATACTTTCATTAATCACATTCTTTGGCTTCTTTTCTTTGCCATGATTCAGGCCAAAGTTAGATTTCCTAGGGCGGTTAAATTTCTTGCCATCCCTTCAAGGATTATGTTATTGCCTACACTTATAGCCCTTAAAATGGCTAGTAATTTTCTCAAAGTTAGCATGTGCTTCAGGCAATACTTTTGAGCCAGCAGGTTTATGATCATGATTTTTGAGCAGCAATTCATTAGTTTGCTCAGCAGTGAGAAGCATAGAAATTAATTTAGAATATGTGACAAATTGACATTGCCGGTATTGTTATTGCAATACAATATTCGAAGCATGGAAGGTGGAGAAAGTTTTCTCTAATAATTCCGCATCAGCGAGTTTGATACCGCATAACTCAAGCCGAGAAATAATATCAAATAAAGTGGAATTATAGTCAGACACTGATTTAAAATCTTGCAGTCTGAGATTTTACCAGTTATATTGTGCTTGAGGGAGGATAACAGTCTTGGTATGATCATATCTATCATTCAACCTCCTCCACAAGATCTAAGGGTCTCGAACGGATAAATATTGAGTCTGCAAGCTCTCATGCAAATGACGACGAATAAAAATCAGCACATTTGCTTTATCCTTTTCATTTGAGGTTTCATCATCTGTAATTGCATTAGCAAGACCTTGCCCTTGGAGGTGCATTTCCATGTCAAGGCATCAGGATAGATAATTCTTTCCACTCGCTTGCAGGATGTGGAATTTGGGCTTTTCAATATCTGCCATAATCCTTGCAAAATTAAATCATTAAATTAATTTAAAGGATTTCTAAATATCCACCGCTACTTTAGGAGCAGAATAATACTTTTAGATTTGAAATTTGGCTTTGGGTTAAGAAAAATAAAAATGAAGAATTGATAGAAGAAGATGAAGTATAAGTAGATTAATAAAAGGAATACCCACCTTGCAAAAATTACTTACTCAGTCGGTAGATCTTCGTGCTGATAACGTGTTGTAAAATATTGCGTTGCAAATATATAATAGAGAGAACAGAGAGATTGAGTAGAGAAAATAAGACATCAGAGATCATGGAAAAAGTCAGAGAAGAGGATTTTATTTCCAGTATATCATTGTTATGTGACTGTTATCTCTACAACAAAAACTAAACTCCTATTCATAGGAAAACAATAATGTACTTATCATTAATATCAATGTATCGAATGATACATGTATTGAATAGGGAGATGAACATTTATTGTATAGGGAGATGTACTTATAATATATGATACAAATGTACCATAATAAGTACATTAGATAAGATGAATATAATGAATATTCATTTATGTAATTCATTCATTCATGTATTTCATAACACTTTTAAGATATTAATCATGAAAAATTTCGTACAGGTGCACATGTGACAAATTTATTTATAACTAATTTTTAGGTCACAAAAAGTTCCAAATTGATATACATATGATAAGTTATGTTATAGCCTCAGATAGCATCCTACTGATATACATTGACCTGCCAAATCAAATGTTGTTACTTGTTGTCTTTCAAGGGTGAAATGAGCTACAGATTTGAGTTCTCATCACCGAGGTCCTCCAATTGTGTTTGGCGGTGGTAGCCTCTGGATTGCGACTCGGCAGACGATTGAGTTGTGTTGGTTATCCCTTGACATTAGAGGATCTATATCCTTGGTTTTCTAATATTGAACCCAATCTGATGAGCACAAAATGCATGACTCATACAAGCTTATTGAATTAATTTGATCATAGAAACTTGCTGCATTCGATGAAATCCATAGTTATTAATTAGAAATCCAGTGGTTTATGAAATATCTTTAGGATTTATAGAAATTTATAGCTTTATTTCAAAAGGATCTCTAATGAAGAAGACTTCAGCACTTTGGCAATCTCGATCTGGTGGGTGGGAACCCATGTAGAAGCACAAATGTGCTAATTCAAAAGCCCTAGTATTGATCGAGGAAAATAAACTATACGACTTTGCTCCTTGAGCAGTCCTTAGTTTTTTGACATATCCACGACACGGATACATATTATGTGTTGTGATCCTCTTTTTGGTGCAAAGTTTGACTCGAAATTCTAGGGGAGATTGATAAAAGAGATTACAGGCTGCACAGGTAAAGCTTCCAATTCATGGGTAACCTATGGCCATGCAAGTTTCCCAGAAGACCTTGTTCTCCATAGCATTTATTTCCTCCTTACTGAAGTCCCTGCCACCACTTTCACTGCCGCTGTCGATCCATGATTCTTCTTCTTCATCCTCGTCCATCGAAATGTGTTCATCCTCTCGGTCAAACGCCCACGCCATGGAGCTCCCCTGGCTTAGGTTGTTCCATTGATCGCCTGAATCTCGACCATCACAGTGATCTGCATGAGAACCCAAAACCTTACCAGCATCACAACTGCAAGACTCTGCATCATTGTCACCATCATCGACGCCACTGCCCTAGATGACAGTGACTTCGGATTGCACAAAATCTGCTTCCGAGTCTGCACTCTTTTCCATTAGAAGGTAGGAAGACATATCTGCTAAATGCTTGATGTTCATATGATCCAACTGAAAGGGCTAGTAAGATCACCTAAAGGGGGGTGAATAGGTGATATAGAAATTTTTGCAAAGCTTTAGAGTAATTTGCTAACACCGTAAACTATAGTAAACAAACATATAAAGCTATAAATTAAAATAAGGAGTTTAAGGGAAAGAGAATAGAAACATAATGTTTATAATGGTTTGGCTTAGATCAAGCCTACGTCCACTCTCCCGCGCTGACAGCCTACTGGCTGGATTTCACTAAGGATCAAAAGAGATGTTACAGTCTTACGTCCTTGACTTTACAGTGTAGAGACTCTACTACATTTCTTCAAAGTCTCACGGGTATTTGCTCTCTCTTTTGAGTAAAATGAAAGTTCAACGATTGAAACAACGAAGAACTTAAGAGTTTCAGACTTTGGAATTTTTCTTTCACGCACACACTCAAACAACTTGAGCGTCTTCCTTATATACTCATTCATGCATACATAACCATTGGTACTTTCCAAAAGAGTTCTTCCAATCTACCCGTTGGACAGAATCAATCAAGGAAATCTCGAGTCGTTTAAGAAATGTGATAACAGCCCACCAATCCTGCTCGCCCATACAATCAGGATCTAGGTTTCCATAAGTAGAACCTTCCAAGTATACTTCGCCTTTCAACAGATCTTGATTATCCGAATTGATTCCAATAAGAATAATTGATCTCGATGTGCTATCTCCAGCCGTAAGATCTTCTATAAACCATACAAACCGAATCCTTGAATATAAACTCACATCTGGATAAGTCTTCTCTTCATCAGTCAAGAAACTATCATTGAGGGTAAACTTTGAGTCTTGAGTTTTGTGGTCTTCAGACTTTGATGACAGAATCTGGAGTTCGTCAAACTTTAACAACTGAGTCTGGAAGTCTTCAGACTAGACTGATGGAAACGTTTTGTCAACTTCAAAACAATAAGGGAGTTTTCTCCAACACCAACAAGGGTTCTCAGAGGGCACGAACTTGGCAATATCAATGCAATGCGGGCAGTTTTGAGTCTCTTTCGGTGAGTTTCCAAGTATAATTAAGGTTTGTGTGGTCAAATGTTTCTCTTTCAAGTAGTGTGACGGAAACAAGGACAAGACGTAGGAATATAGACTCAAAGAAAAAAGGGGGCTTTGGAAAAGTCTGTTTTCTTAATCATCCCAACTCATTAGCGGTTCAAAAGTCATCCAACCACCGAATGAAATCAACTTAATTATGCACCTGCAATGACGTTACTTTCGGAGTTTGGAAAATTAGCACATGGATGCAGCATCGGTCACGACGTACATTTTCGAATGATAGGAGCCTCCATCTGTACTGAAAGTTCTTGTTTGCATAGCTTAAGAGAACAAGCTACGATGCTCTCCTGGGCGATGTTGAATGCTGTTAGAAATTAAACTAAATCCATTGGTGCTGATAACTATTCGGCACCCGCATTATAGAAAAGTCATAATTGTTGTGTTATCTTTATGAGTAAAGATCTTATCTATAATGAGTTTGTTCGTATTTCTAGATGTAGTGATTGTTACTAGAGCTAGTGATTGCTTTTAGAGATATGATGAGATAAGGTGAGTTATGATAATTGTTTTGTTAATTTCTAGATCTTATCTAGAATGCTAGCTATAATTGGGAAGAGAAAAAGGTCATGTAACAAGTCTATAAATAGGGGAGTCTCGTAATTATTTTTTGTTAAGGTGAAATAAATCTACTGGTCTATCTATCTTTTCTCTTCCTTGTGTGAGTTGTGAGCATTTCATCTTCAAATTACTTTCATCAAAGTGGAATCAGAGTTTGGTTTGTGATCATGGTCTCAACAAACAATCATTTTTCTCTTCAATACCCCATCTTACCAAAGAAAATTATGATAACCGAGCCATTAGAATGAAAGCTCTACTTGGCACCTACAGTGCGTGGAAACTTGTCAACACTAGCTATGATAAGCCAAAGAATGAAGCTACCTTGAACCAGAACTAGAGAAATGCCAGGTTCATTCGAAAGATCAATATGCCTTGTCAATCATCTATGAAGCTTTAGATGATTCCATGTTCGAAAAAGTGTCGAACGCTACTACTGCTAAGAAGACATGGAAGATTTTTCACCACACACATCAAGGAGTACGGAAAGTTTAGAAGATTCGCCTTCAAACCTTGAGAAGCGAATTCGAGGTAATTCATATGAAAGAATCTAAATCGATTGCTAATTATTTCACACAACTTTTGGTAATTATCAACCAAATGAAAGGAAACAAAGAAGACGTTTCAGATATTCGTGTCATCAAAAAAATACTTTAGTCCTTAGACAAGAAGTACGACCACATCGCTATTGCAATTGAAGAATCCAAAGACTTTGATGCCATGATGATCGATGAGCTTATGGGTTCATTACAAGCCCATGAAGAAAGACTCAAAAGAAAAAAAAAGATCAAACCAGTAGAGGAAGTTCTCCAAACGCAGTTGACCATCCAAGATGAGAAGAAGCAGAGAAGATAAATTGCATAAACTCACGGGACAAACCAAATATTGTGATCATGGCCGAGGCCGAGGTCGCTTTCAAGGGAGAGGTCGTGGACGAAGTAGAGGAGATGTTGCTCAAAGTGACGATAGATACTAGTATCAAAGAGGTGTTCGTGGAAAAGAAAAAAACTCGACAAGCCAATGGTTTGATAAATCTAAAATTCAATGTTATCCTTATAATAAGCTTGGCCATTATACTTCTGACTGCTGGACTAAGGAGAGTAGAAGAGTAGATGAAAAGGCAAACTTGGTGAATAATGTCGACCAAGTTCTATTATTAGCATTCAAAGAAGATGAAGGAGGTCAAATTGATACGTGCTATTTGGGTACCGGTGCAAGCAATCATATGTGTAGGAGAATAGAGATGTTGATTGAGTTAGATGAGACAATTAAAGTGAAAGTCTCTTTCGGTGATAACTCCAGAATTCTTGTTGAATGCAAAAGTACGATTTTAATTCCCTTGAAGAATGGTGCACGTTAGTTTATTACTATTGTTTATTATGTCTCAAGAATGTCAAGCAATATTTTGAGTTTGGGACAACTTTTGGAGAAAGGCTATATTGTTCATATGAAAAATCTTAGTCTTGTGCTAAGAGATATGAAAAATAAACTTATTGCGAATGCGAAGATGTCGAAGAACAGGATCTTTACTCTTAATATAAAGAATGATATGTCTTGATGTTTGAAGGCGTGCGTAAATGATCCTTCATGATTGTGGCATTTGAGATTCGGCCATCTCAATTTTGGCAAACTCTATTTGCTTTCTTGCAAGAAGATGGTTTATGACTTACCACATATTGATCATCCCAATCAATTATGTGAAGGGTGTGTTATCAATAAGCATTCCAGAATTAGCTTTCTAAAGGAAATGACTTCTTGAGTGCAGAAGCTGCTCGAGTTGATTCATTCGGATGTGTGTGGTCCAATCACTCCTCACTCATATGGTAATCAGCAATATTTTGTTACTTTTATTAATGATTTTACTCAAAAACTTGGGTGTATTTTTTGAAAGAAAAAACAAAAGCATTTGATACTTTCAAACAATTCAAAAACCTAGCTGAAAATGAGAGCAATTATTTTATCAAAACTTTGATGATCGATTATGGTGGAGAATTCACCTCAGCTTTATTCAACAAATTCTACAAGAATCATAGTATTTGGCATTTCTTGACGGCTTCGTATTGTCCTAAACAAAATGGCATACCTGAACAAAAAAAAATACAATCATTTTTCACATGGTTCGAAGCATGTCGAAGAGCAAAAATTTGTCCAAGAAGCTTTAGGCTAAAGCTGTTTCATGTGCGGTCTATCTTCAAAATGGATATCCCCCATGTAGACTCAAAGGCGTTATTCCACGAGAAGCATAGACCGGGAGAACACCAAGTATTTCACACTTAAGAATTTTTGGGAGCATTGCGTATGCTTATGTGCCAAATCAAAAAAGATCAAAGTTGGAAGACAAGAGCAAAATGCTCATCTTTATCGGGTATGACTCATCAATCAAAGCTTATCGATTATTTGATCCTAACACTTTGAAATTGTATATAAGCAAAGATGTCAAGTTCGATCAAGATGGCACGTGGGAAGACAATCCAAAAGATGAAATGAATGCTCGTGGTGATACCAATCAAACAAAGTTGAAGGATCATTGTACACCTTCTTCTCCAGTATCTTCCTCAAGTTCATCATCGCCAACCTTTTCAAGGTGATTGTCTGACATTTATGAAGTTACCAATGAGGTTCACCTTGTATGTCTTCTTGTAGATGGTGAACCACTTGTCTATGATGATGTGGCCAAAGAAGAAGAATGGAGAAAAGTCATGAATGAAGAAATTAAAGCCATTGAGAAGAATCAAACTTGAAAGCTTGTTGATCTACCAAAGGATAAGAAATCAATTAGAGTCAAATGGGTATACAAGGCCAAGAAAAATGAGAAAGGAGAAGTGACAAGATACAAGGCTAGATTAGTCAAGAAGGGTACAAGCAAAAGGTTAAAATCGACTATAATGAAATTTTTGCCTCTAATATCTGCATGGAAATGATTAGATTGATTATTTCTATCATTGCTCAAAGAGATAAGCAAATTTATCAAATAGATGTTAGATTAGCTTTTTTTAATGGCACCCTTGAAGAAAAGATTTATGTTGAACAACCTAAGGGGTTTATTGTGAAAGATCATGAAAACAAAGTGTAGAAGTTGAAGAAAGCTCTATATGGACTTAACCAAGCACTGAGAGCATGGAATTCCATAATCGATGCATGTTTCAAGGCGAATGGATTCTCTCAATATCCATATGAGCATGCACTCTATTTTAAGCGAGAAAAAGGTAATGTTCTACTCGCTTGTTTATATGCCGATGACTTCGTTTTTACAGGAAATAATCCAGCAATGATTGATGCTTTTAAGGCATTGATGGTGAAAAAATTTGAGATGACACATAATGGTCTCATGAATTATTTCTTTAAGATCAAAGTGAAGCAAAGTGCCGAGAGGATTTTTATTTCCCAAGAAGGATATGTAGAAATTATCTTTGAAAAATTCGACATGAAGAAATGTACTCCGGTCAATACACCAATGGACTGCAGAACCCAACTTTCAAAGTTTGATGATGGTGTCGATGTTGATTTGACATATTATATAAGCTTGATTGACATGTACGAGACCAGATATTATGTATAGTGTTAGTTTGTGAGTTGATATATGGAGAAACCGAAGTCATCTTATCTTAAAGCTGCAAAGAGGATACTCCGATACATCAAAAGTACTACTTCTCATGGCCTACACTACTATCACTCTAAATCCTTCCAACTTAGAGCTTATTTGGATGTGATTATGGTGTAGATCGATGATCGAAAGAGCACTTGAGACTTTGTATTTTTCTTGTGTGACACTACTTTCATGTGATCATCAAAGAAGCAACCTAGTGTCACTCTATCAACATGTGAAGCTAAATATGTAGCTGCACCCTCACGTGTTTGTCATGCAATTTGGTTGAGAAGACTACTCAAAGATATTCTTATGAAGTAGAAGAAAGTAACTGAGATTTTTGTTGATAATGTTTATGTTATTACATTGGCCAAAAATCCAGTTTTCCATTAACAAAGCAAACATATCAATGTTTGATATCACTTCATTTGAGAATTGGTTAAAGAGAAGGGTTAATACCTTAAAAAATCTTAAACTGGTACACATGTGACAAATTTACCCCAAACTATTTTTTTGACCATGAAAAACCCCAAACTAGTACACCTGTGACAAATTTACCCCGACTGACCATAAAAAATCCTAAACTGGTACATTTATGACAAATTTATCCAACTAATTTATTCGACCGCAAAAAACCCTAAACTGCTAAATTTTTGACAAATATACACTCCACTAAATTGGATTAATACCACAAAAAACTCACAAAAATTGTAAACTGTGACAAATGAAGCGTAAAATCGCAAATTAATATACCAGTCAACTGTCACGTGTCATTTAACTTAATCAAAATTTAAGAAAAACTAACAGAGGGTAAGTTTGTCACAAGTGTACCAATTTGGGGTAAATTTGTCATAGATATACTAATTTGGGGTTTTTTTTTTTGTCAAAAAAATAGTTTGGGGTAAATTTGTCACAGGTATACCAGTTTAGGGTTTTTCAAGGTATTAACCCTAAAGAGAATGAGGTTGAAGTGTTGCATATGAATATGGGAGATCAAGTAGTAAACATTTTTACCAAATCTCTTAAGATTGATGCTTTTCAAAAGTTTAAGAGTCTACTTGGAATGATCAATGGAAGAGAATAAAACAAATTCATCAATACTGATAACTATTTAGTACCCGCATTGAAGAAGAGTCACAATTGCTACGTTATCTTTAATGAGCAAAGATCTTATCTATAATGAGTATGTTCGTATTTCTAAGTGTAATGATTATTTCTAGAGATATTGATTGTTTTTAAAGATATGATGAGATAAAATAGTTTCTAGATCTTATTTGGAATGCGGCTTTATCCATTGGGAAGAGCAAAATCAATGTAGCAAATCTATAAATAGGGGAGTCTCGTAATTATTTTTTGTTAAGGTTAAATAAGATTACAAGCCTATTTATCTTTTTCTCTTTCTTGTGTGAGTTGTTAGTGTGTCACCTTTAAACCACTTTCACCAAAAACTACCTCGAGTGATGATGCTTTGGCCAGCGCCAACTCCTCCTGATCCCACTCGTTTGTGCTGCGTAACAGGCTTCATTCACAAAAGACAACTGGCTAAAGCTATAAAATGTCAAGTACTCTTTTCCACGCCAGCAGACATGGCCGATGCAGTAGAGAGCTGCCGTAGCCCCACGGGCAGTTCTCGCTTTCAGACGCCTGTTCTTCCATTTTAGTCATTTTCAGACACGGTCGACTTCGAGAAGGACCAGAAATAGAAAAGGAATGAGAGCACCATGGCCTCTACGTCATGCTTGATGCTAGGATGATTCCACCACCTTTTTCTTGCGAAGACTAGTGAATAGTGACACTTTGCATGTGGACGCTTCGTCTTTTTATATTGCATGACCATTCGTATAAAGGGTATTTAGACATCGATCAACTGAATCAAATCCCATGACAAAATAGATACGGCTGTACTAATTAACTTTCAATGCATTAATGTATGACGACCAATGATACAACATGTAGACCAAAAAGGCATAATAATTTCAGGCATCGGGGCATCCATATTATGTCTACATGCATGTGCGAAGGGTTGATGTAAATTAGAAAATATAATAAATAAGTTGAAAGCGACTTGAACCATTTTAGCATCAAGATAGATTAAGAAATTTAATTCCAATTTGAGCTTGTTCTGATTACTGAGGACCAGCATATGTACATGACGTGAATATATTTAAAAAGCGCATGTTCAACATCAGAAAAGTTTTTATATGGCATGTAGATTTGATGGATAAAATAATCTAAACCATAGATTATGCGGATTTCACATATGAATCATTATCATGCGGATCCTGTCAAGCGGCTCAGATCAACAGATCAAATGGACTTGATTTCCATGTTTTATTTTTACCCTCAAGCTATCATTTAATGAAGACTAGTGGGCATGAACCCAAGTAAAAGCACAAACGAACTGATTCAAAAGCCTACTGATCAAGGAAAATAACCTAATACAACATTGTTACTTGGGCAGTCTATAGTTTTTTTTTTTTTTTTTTTACATATCCCCGACACTGATAAAGTTTGTGTTGTACTGCTTTTCTTTTCTTTTTTGTGTAAAGTTTAATTCAAAATTATAGGGAAGATTGATAAAAGAGATTACAGGCTGCACAGGGAAAAAGCTTCCAATTCGTGGGTAGCCTATGGCCATGCAAGTTTCCCAGAAGGCCTTGTCCTCCATAGCATCCATTTCCTTCTTATTCAGGTCCCCACTACCGCTTCCGCCACCGCTGTCGACCCATGACTCCTCTTCTTCATCCACATCCATCGACACGTGCCCATCTTCCGGGGCGGACGCCCACACCACAGAGTTCCTCTGGCTAGGGTTGCTCCATTGATCGCCCGGATCTCGATCATCACAATCATACGCATGAGAAACCGAAACCTCACCAGTATTACAACTGCAAGACTCCGCATCATCATCATCGGCGCTGCTGCTGGCGCAGATGGCAGTGACTTCGGATTGCACAAAATCCGCTTCTGCGCTCTCCTCCATTAGAAGGTAGGAAGACATATCTGCTAAATGCTTGGGGTCCATATGATCCAACTAGGGTTCCTAGAGGGCACGAACTTGGCGATATCAATGCAATGCGGGCTGTTTTGAGTCTCGCTTAGTGACTTCCGATTATATTTAAGGTTTGTGTGGTCGATGTTTCTCTTTCGACTAGTGTGACGGAGACGAGGACAAGACGTAGGGATATAGACTCGAGCAAATTGGGCGCTTTGGAAAAGTCTGTTTGCTTACTCATCCCAACTCATTAGCGGTTCAAAAGTCATCCAACCACCGAATGAAATCAACTATAAGTGAAATATGCACCTGCAATGATGTTACTTTTGGAGTCTGGAAAATTAGCACATGTATACAGCAACAGTCTAGATTTTCGAACGATCCGAACCTTCATCTGTACTGTACTGTTCTTGTTTACATAGCTCAAGAGTACAAGCTGTGATGCTCTTCCGGGGGATGCTGAACGCTACCTCGAGTGATGGTGCTTTGGCCAGCTCCAACTCGTCCTCCTAATCCCACTCGTTAGTGCAGCGTAACAGGTTTTGATCACAGGAGACGCGACTGGCTAAAGCTATACGATGTCACGTTCTCCTTCCACGCCAGCAGACGTGGCCGATGTAGTGGAGGGCTGCTGTAGCACCGCGGGCAGACCTCGCTTTCAGACACGTGTTTTTCCATTTTAGCCATTTTCAGGCACGGTCGACTTCGAGAAGGACGAGAAATGGAAAAAGATGGAGAGCACCATGGCCTCTAAGTCATGCTTGATGCCAGGATGATTCCATCTCAGTTTCATGCGAAGACTGTGAGTAGTGACGCGTTGCGCGTGGAAGTTTCGTCGTATAAAGGGAATTTAGACATAGATCAAATGAATGAATAGTCATATATTACGTCTCTTGACAAAAATACATGGCTGTACTAATTAAATCTCAATGCATTAATTTATGACAACTGAGGATACAACATGTAAACCGAAAAGGCATTATAATTTCAAGCAACTTAAACCATTTTAGTATCAAGATAGATTAAAAAATCTAGTTCTATTTTGAGCATATTTTGATTACTGAGGACTAGCGTATGCACATGACATGTTGATATATTTGAAAAGACGTATGTTTAACAGTGAGAGAAGTTATTACATGGTCTATAGAATAGATGGATAAAATAAACCAAACCATTGATTATGTGGGTCCCATACCTAGATCATTATCATGCGAATCTTATCTAGAGGCCCGAATCAAAGGTTCAAATGAAATTGATTTCCATAATTTAGTTTTACCCTCAATCTATAATTTAATGAAGACTTGAACACTTTGGCTATCTCTCTCTAGTGGGCGTGAATCCAAGTAGAAGCACAAACATGCTGATTAAAAAGCTCCGGTCTTGATCAAGGAAAATAACCTAATACAACATTGTTCCTTGAGCATTCCACAGTTTTTCTTTTTACATATCCACGGCTAAATTCTATGTGTTGTACTCCTTTTGTGTAAAGTTTGATTCGAAATTCTAGCGAAGATTGACATAAGAGATAACAGGCTTCCAATTCATGGGTAACCTATGGCCATGTAAGTTTCCCAAAACACCTTATCCTCCATGGCATCCATTTCCTCCTTACTCAAGTCCCCGCTGCCGCTGTTGACCCATGATTCCTCTTCTTCATCCACGTCCATCAAAACTTGCCAATCCTCTCGGGCGGACGCCCACACCACGGAGCTCCTCTGGCTAGGGTTGTTCCATTGATCGCTCAAATCTCGATCACCACAATCATCTGCATGAGAACCCGAAACCTCACTGGCATCGTAACTGCAAGACCCTGCATCATCATCACCATCATCAACACCGCCGCCGAAGATGGCAGTGACTTCGGATTGCACAATTCCAAGTCTGCGCTTTCCTCCATTAGAAGGTAGGAAGACATATCTGCCGAATGCTTGAGGTCCATAAGATTAAACTAGGGTTCCTAGAGGGCACACGCTCAGCGATATCAATGCAATGCGAGCTATTTTGAATCTCTTTTGGTGAGTTCCGATTATATTTAAGGTTTGTGTGGTCGATGTTTCTCTTTCGAGTAGTGGGACGGTTACAAGGGCAAGACGTAGGGATATAGACTCGAACAAAAAAGGGGCTCTGGAAAAGTCTGTTCGCTTAATCATCCCAACCCATTAGCGGTTCAAAAGTCATCCAACCACCGAATGAAATCAACATCAAGTGAATTATGCACCTGCAATGATGTTACTTTCGGAGTCTGGAAAATCAGCACATGGATACAGCATCGGTCACATGAAATCGCGTCAAACAATGTAGATTTTCGAATGATCCGAGCCTCCGTCTGTACTGAAAAGTTCTTGTTCACGTAGCTTAAGAGAACAAGCTGCGATGCTCTCCTGGGCGATGCTGAACGCTACCTCGAGTGATGATGCTTTGGCCAGCGCCAACTCCTCCTGATCCCATTAGTTGTTGCTGCGTAACAGGCTTCATTCCCAAAAGACACGACTGGCTAAAGCTATAAGATGTCACGTACTCTTTTCCACGCCAGCAGACATGGCCAATGCAGTGGAGAGCTGCCGTAGCCCCGCGGGCAGTTCTCGCTTTCAGACGCCTATTCTTCCATTTTAGTCATTTTCAGACACGGTCGACTTCGAGAAGGACGAGAAATTGAAAAAGATGGAGAGCACCATGGCCTCTACGTTATGCCTGATTCTAGGATGATCCCACCACCTTTTTCATGCGAAGACTAGTGAATAGTGGCACTTTGCACGTGAAAGCTTCGTCATTTTATATTGCGTGACTATTCGTACAATGGGTGTTTAGACATGGATCAACCGAATCAAATGTCTTGACAAAACAGATATGGCTGTACTAATTAACTTTCAATGAAATAAGGTATGACAACCAAGGATACAACATGTAGACCGAAAAGGCATAATAATTTCAAGCATCGGGGCATTCATATTGTGTCTGCACGCATATGCGAAGGGTTGATGTAAATTAGAAAAAAATAATAAATAAGTTAAAAGCAACTTGAACCATTTTAGCATCAAGATAGATTAAGAAATCTAATTCCATCTTGAGCTTGTTTTGATTACTAAGGACCGGCCTATGCACATGACGTGGATATATTAAAAAAGGGCATATGTTCAACAGTCAGAGAAGTTATTACATGGTATGTAGATTGGATGGACAAAATAATCTGAACTATTGATTATGCAGGTCTCACATCTAAATCATTATCATGCGGATCCCGTCAAGCGGTTCAGATTAATGGTTCAAATGGACTTGATTTCCATATTTGATTTTTACCCTCAAGCTATCATTTAATGAAGACTTCAGCACTATGGCTATATCTATCTAGTGGGCAAGAACCCAAGTAAAAGCACAAACGAACTGATTCAAAAGCCTATTGATCAAGGAAAATAACCTAATACAAATTTGTTACTTGAGCAGTCCATAGTGTTTTTTTCTTTTTTTACATATCCACGACACTGATAAATTTTGTGTTGTACTTCTTTTTTTGTGTAAAGTTTGATTCAAAATTCTAGGGAAGATTGATAAAAGAGATTACAGGCCGCGCAGGGAAGAAGCTTCCAACTCATGGGTAACCTATGGCCATGCAAGTTTCCCAGAAGACCTTGTCCTCCGTAGCATCCGTTTCCTTCTTACTCAAGTCCCTGCTGCCACCTCCGCTGCCGCTGTCGACCCATGATTCATCTCCATCCTCATCCCTCGACATGTGTTCATCCTCTCGGTCGGACACCCACACCATGGAGCTCCCCTGGCGTAGGTTGTTCCACTGATCACCTGGATCTCGATTGTCACAATCATCCACATAAGAACCTGAAACCTCTCTAGCATCGCAACTACAAGACTCTGCATCATCATCACCATCATCAATGCTGCCGCCGCAGTTGGCAGTGACTTCGGATTGCACAAAATCCACTTCCGAGTCTGTGCTTTCCTCCATTAGAAGGTAGGAAGACATATCTGCTAAATGCTTGAGATCCATATGATCCAACTAGGGTTCCTAGAGGGCACACGCTCGGCGATATCGATGCAATGGGAGCTGTTTTAAGTCTCTTTTGGTGAGTTTCGATTATATTTAAGGTTTGCGTGGCCGATGTTTCTCTTTCGAAAAGTGTGACGTTGACAAGGACAAGACGTAGGGATATAGAATCGAAGAAAAGGGGGCTCCGGAAAGGTCTGTTTGCTTAGTCATCCCAACTCATTAGCGGTTCAAAAGTCATCCAACCACTGAATGAAATCAACATCAAGTGAATTATGCACCTGCAATGATGTTACTTTCGGAGTCTGGAAAATCAGCACATGGATACAGCGTCGGTCACATGAAATCGCGTCAAACAATGTAGATTTTCGAATGATCCGAGCCTCCATCTGTACTGAAAAGTTCTTGCTTACGTAGCTTAAGAGAACTAGCTGCGATGCTCTCCTGGGCGATGCTGAACGCTACCTCGAGTGATGATGCTTTGGCCAGCGCCAACTCCTCCTGATCCCACTCGTTGTTTCTGCGTAAAAGGCTTCATCCACAAAAGACACTACTGGCTAAAGCTATAAGATGTCACGTACTCTTTTCCACGCCAGCAGACATGGCCGATGCAGTAGAGAGCTGCCGTAGCCCCACGGGCAGTTCTCGCTTTCAGACGCCTGTTCTTCCATTTTAGTCATTTTCGGACATGGTCGACTTCGAGAAGGACGAGAAATAGAAAAAGATGGAGAGCACCATGGCCTCTACGTCATGCTTGATGCTAGGATGATTCCACCACCTTTTTCATGCCAAAGACTAGTGAATAATGACACTTTGCACGTGGAAGCTTCGTCATTTTATATCGCATGACCATTCGTATAAAGGGTATTTAGACATGGATCAACTGAATCAAATCTCTTGACAAAATAGATATGGCTGTACTAATTAACTTTTAATGCATTAATGTATGACAACCAGGGATACAACATGTAGACCTAAAAAGCATAATAATTTCAAGCATCAGGGCATCTATATTTTGTTTGCACGCATGCACGAAGGGTTGATGTAAATTAGAAAATATAATAAATAAGTTGAAAGCAACTTGAACCATTTTTTCTTTAAGATAGATTAAGAAATCTAAATCCATTTTGAGCCTGTTTTGATTACTAAGGACCCGCATATGTACATGACGTAGATATATTCAAAAAGGGCGCATGTTCAACAGTTAGTGAAGTTATTACATGGTATGTAGATTTGATAGACAAAATAATCTAAACCATTGATTATGCCGATCTTATATATAAATTATATTCATGTGGATTCTGTCAAGCAGCTCAGATCAACAGTTGAAATGGACTTGATTTCAATATTTTAGTTTTACCCACAAACTATCATTTAATGAAGACTTCAGCACTTTGGCTATATCTATCTAGTGGGCATTAACCCAAGTAAAAGCACAAACGAACTGATTCCAAAGCCTATTGATCAAGGAAAATAAACTAATACGGCATTGTTACTTGAGCAGTCCATAGTTTTTTTCTTTTTTTCTTTTTTTTACACATCCACGACACCGATTAAATTCATGTGTTGTACTGCTTTTTTTTTCGTGTAAAGTTTAATTCGAAATTCTAGGGAAGATTGATAAAAGAGATTACAGGCAGCACAGGGAAAAAGCTTCCAATTCATGGGTAACCTATGGCCATGCAAGTTTCCCAAAAGTCCTTGTCCTCCATAGCATCCATTTCCTCCTTACTCAAGCCCCTGCCGCCACTTCCGCCGCTGCTGTTGACCCATGATTCCTCTTCTTCATCAACGCCCATCGACACATGCCCATCCTCTCGGTCGGACGCCCACACAATGGAGCTCCCCTGGCTTAGGTTGTTCCATTGATCGCCCGAATCTTGACCGTCAAAATCATCCTCATGAGAACCCGAAACCTTACCAGTATCACAGCTGCAAGACTCTGCATCATCATCACCGCCGCCACAGATGGCGGTGAATTCGGATTGCACAAAATCCGCTTCCGAGTCTGCGCTCTCCTCCATTAGAAGGTATGAAGACATATCTGTCAATTGCTTGAGGTCCATATGATCCAACTAGGGTTTCTAGAGGGCACACCCTCGGCGATATCAATGCAATGCGGGCTGGTTTGAGTCTCTTTTGGTGAGTTCCGATTATATATAAGGCTTGTGTGATCGATGTTTCTGTTTAGAGTAGTGCGACGGTGACAAGGACAAGACGTAGGGATATAGACCTGAACAAAAAGGGGGCTTTGGAAAAGTCTGTTTGTTTAATCATCCCAACTCATTAGCGGTTCAAAAGTCATCCAACCACCAAAGTAAATGAACTACAAGCGAATTACGCACCTGCAATGATGTTACTTTTGGACTCTCGAAAATTAGTGTTAGGGCAAGATTGATCACCTAGAGGGGGTCAATAGGTGATGGTGCAGAATTAAAAAAGTTATTGCAATAGAGCAATGTATGATGATGAATTGTGCTATGATCAAATCTTACCAATGTGTAAAATACTATCACAAAATATAAATAGAAGTTTAGGAATAGAGAAAATTGCACACAACAAAGTTATAGTAATTCAAGTCATTCGGCTTAGAGAAGCTTATAGTCACTCTCCTGCACTGACAACCAATTGACTGGATTCCACTAGAATGAATCTGTCAAAGATTACAAGATCTGAGTAATGACTATTCAAGCTTGTGTGAACAATTCCTCACGAACTCTCAACCTCTAAGTGATTACACAATATAGCTCACAGAGTCGAATGTATAAGATTGAACACCACTCAAGACTTAGGAATTATAAAACTTGAAATTTCAGCTTCTTTTTTCTTTTCAGAATCTCAACCTTCTTTTATAATCCTCATTGTCCAAGCTGACCATTGGGCATAACCTTAGACAATTGCTCATCCAATCAACCCGCTGGACTTGAACATTGTCAGAAAATTTGATTGCTTCAAGGTTGTTGAGTTGAAGTCTTTCATTGATTATGCCATCCATACAGCGGATAGAGTTTCCATAAAAAAGAGTGCTTCACTTGGAAAGAAAAAATTGCCCCACAAAGATTGATATATCCAAATCTTATTGTATTGCACCTTGAAGGGATTTGATTTGATATACTTCCCTTCTTGGATGGATCTTGCAAAATTAGCAAGGAATCCACCAAATTACTAGGCGTTGCACGGAAATTACTTTCCCAATCACCATCCTTAAGTATCGAATATTAAGGATATGAATTTCTCCATGACTTTGAGTTTGATTCTCTGAGTCCGATGAGTAACATCTAATAGTATTCATCAGAATTTCCATTTAAAAAAATCTTATCATCAAAATCAAAGAACGATTAAAGAAAATTTTGTTAATCATCAAAACTAATAAGAGAATTTTCCTCAACAATTAGCACATGTCTACACCGTCGGTTGCCTGAAAGCCGTTGAACAACCTAGATTTTTTAATGATCCGAGCCTCCGTTTGTACTGTATTGTTCTTGTTTACATAGTTCAAGAGAACAAGCTGCGATGCTCTCCTGGGCGATGCTGAACGCTACCTCGAGTGATGATGATGCTTTGGTCAGCTCCTACTCCTAATCCCACTCGTTAGTGCAGCGTAACAGGCTTTGATCACAGAAGACGCGACTGGCTAAAGCTATACGATGTCACGTACTCTTTCCACGCCAGCAGACGTGGCCGATGTAGTGGAGAGCTGCTGTAGCCCCACCGGCAGATCTCGCTTTCAGACACGCGTTTTTCCATTTTAGTCATTTTCAAACACGGTCGACTTCGAGAAGGACGAGAAATAGAAAAAAGATGGAGAGCACCATGGCCTCTGCGTCATGCTTGATGCTGGGATGATTCCACCACTCTTTTTCATAGGATGACTAGTGAATAGTGACGCGTTGCATGTGGAAGCTTCGTCATATTATATTGCGTGACTATTCGTATAAGGATTATGATAGCACGATAGTCACTATTACTATTGGAAGTAACAGTGATATGTGAGCCACCAGTTAATGCTAGCATAACACCAGCCGTAATGGAGGGAAGGAAATTTTTTCATCATAATGCTGGCATAACACCTATTATCTTTTCTACCAATTACATCTTGTGACTTACATGCCACCATCACTTACAATAATAAAGGTGACTGTTAGTTGAGCATTTCCATTCGTATAAGGGGTATTTAGACATAAGATCAACTGAATAAAGTCTCCTGAGACACGGCTGTACTAATTAACTTTCAATGCATTAATTTATGACAACCAAGAATACAACATGTAGACCGAAAAGGTATGATAATTTCAAGCATCGAGGCGTCCATATTATGTCTGCGCACATGCGCGATGGGTTGATGTAAATTAGAAAATATAATAAATAAGTTGAAAGCAACTTGAACCATTTTCGTGTCAAGCTAGATTAAGAAATCTAATTCCATTTTGAGCCTATTTTGATTACTGAGGACTAGCGTATGACGTGGATACATTAAAAAAGGATGTATGGTCAATAGTCAGAGAAATTATTATATGGTATGTAAATCGGATGGATAATATAATCTGAACCATCATATGGATCCTGTTAAGGGGCTCAAATTAACGGTTCAAATGAACTTGATTTCCATATTTTATTTTTACACTCAAGCTACCATTTAATGAAGACTTCAGCACTTTGGCTATCTTTCTCTAGTGAGCTTGAACCCATGTAAAAGCACAAACATGCTGATTCAGAAGCCCTAGTCTTGATCAAGGAAAATAACCTAACACAACATTATTCCTTGAGCAGTCCATAGTTTTCTTTTTTACATATCCACGACACTGATAAATTCTATGTGTTGTACTCCTGTGTAAAATATGATTCGAAATTCTAGGGAAAGATTGACAAAAGTGATTACAGGCTGCATAAGTAAGGTTTGCAATTCATGGATAACCTATTGCCATGCAAGTTTCCCAAAAGACCTTGTCCTCCATAGCATCCATTTCCTCCTTACTCAGGTCCGCGCCGCCGCTTCCTGTTCCGCCGCTGTCAACCCATGACTCCTCTTCTTCATCCACGTCCAACAACAAGTGCCCATCTTCTGGGTCGGACGTCCACACCACGGAACTCCTCTGGCTAGGGTCTTTCCATTGATCGCTCGAATCTCGATGGTCCCAAACATCTGCACGAGAACCCGAAACCTCACTAGCATCACAACTGCAAGACTCCGTATCCCCATCATCGCCATCATCGCCACTGCCGAAGATGGCAGCAACTTCGGGTTGTACAGAATCTGCTTCCGAGTCCGCAGTATCCTCCATTAGAAGGTAGGAAGACACGTCTTCTAAATGCCTGTGGTCCATGTGATAGAGAGCTAGGGTTTTAAGAGAGCAAAAACTTGGCGATATCAGTGCGATGCGGGCTACGACGTCATTGAAACTTGGTCGATAGAGAGGATTGAAAGTTGTGGACCTCTTCTGATTTGTTCCTATTAAATATAAGGTTTGTGCGGTGGAGGTTTCCCTCTAGATCTGTGACGGTGACAAGGACAAGACGTAGGGATCGAGATCTTGAAGAAATGGTGGCTTTGGTAAAGCCTGTTGCTTAATGATCCCAACTCATTGGTGGTTTCAAAGTCATCCAACCACCAATTTAACTGCAAGAGACAATATTGTACTCTAGCGGCCTAGAAAGTTGGCACATGCACAAAGTTGCTTGTGCGAAAACCCTGTCGAATTCCTCGAATGAGTTGAGCCGATGTTCGTTTCTTGTTTTTCCTCATTCATATATCTCGAGAGAACAAGACACAATGTGTTTCAAGCAATACTAGACACTAGACTCGTCAAACAAATGGATCAAGTCAAGTCGAAGATGATCCAACTCAAATTAATCTCACTTACTTGTTTTGACTTATTTTTCATGTAATATAAATTTAATTAATAGCTCATACCCAATCTATATTGCTAAAATACTTCCATATTTAACTAAATCTAGGAAAACTCCTACATGAGAGTACAGAATGAACAAGCGCAAAATCAAGTAAAGGCAAAAAAACTAAAGTAAGAGTCATAGGCTGGTATAGGTCTAAGTAATTTGTAGACCCATTTAACACTAATATTATTTTGAATTTTACCATTTTAAACCCATTTATGACTTATTTACCGAATATAACCAACACATGTAATAACCCAGCTCATGACTTTATGATCTATTTTTACAGGTCCGGTAGACACATTCTCTAAATTGCGATGATTAGGCCGACTCCAATTCCTAATCCCACTTGTTAGCCTAGCGTGCTAATCGACTTTAATCACAGGGAATTTTTGAGGTGTAGGGTTATAATTAGCCAAAACAGGACCGGCTAAAGCTAAGATGTCGCATTATCTTTTCACACCAACAGACATGGGCGATGCGAGTGGAGCTACTGTAAGCCCCCACGGGTAGGTCTCGCTTTCGGACATGTGGTTTTTCGATTTGGAGTCGCTTTCGAACGCGATCCGTTTCGAGAAGAACGAGAGATGAGAAAGATAGAGAGCACATGGTGTGTTATTTCATCGTGGCCTCTGCGTCATTCTTGATGCAAGGATGATTCTACCATCCTTCTATGCGAATCCTGGTGACCGGTCGCGTCGCATGTGGAATTTTCTTGGTTTGATGGTGCGTGCCCTCATGTATTTGTCATGACCGTTCGTATAAATGTAAATCAGAACATAAATTGCGGGGACGGCAGTCTGTTTGTCTGCATTGCAGGAACAACGATCTACACGAACATCTTCCTCATTTTAACATATGAATACCCGTATGTCTCCACCTCCAATACCGATTTATCTTTTTCTTCCCTGAGAAGAAGGAATACCCCTTAGTTGCTTTACATCCCTGTGATCTCGAAACCCAAACGATGATCGATATGAAGCCTTCTAAGGACTCGTTTAGGACAGCATATGGAATTTCTTGGTCGATGTTGCATGTCCTCTTGCATTTGCATGACCCTTTGTATAAAAGGAAATCATAACATAAATAGATTGGATCTATAGTTATATTTGATGTCTCTAAATAAGAAGGCACGACTCTACTAATTAACTTTCAATTCATTAATTCACGACAATCAAGAATACAACATGTAGCTCTAAAAGGGTTTATGATGTTTTTCACCTATCTATTGTAATTTCAAATTTACATTTACCCTTTACAATAAGACTAGCGTATGCTTATGAAGTGTGCGTGTTGAAAAGGAGGTACGGCCAACCTCAAAGAAGTTACTCCATGATCTGCGAATCAAATGGACCAGAGCATATAAACTATTAATTTTGTAGGTTTCACATCTGGATAATTAATCATGCGGATCCTATCACAGGACTCGAATAAATGGTCCAAATGGACTTGATCTCTTTAATTTATTTTCCCCCCTCAATCTATCATTTTTCTCATCAAGAAATGAAGAAAAATCCCTTTTTCCGCTCATCACTACAGCATTGTGGCAAGCACGATAAAATCAATGCATGGATCACATCATATGACAACGATAACATGGTGCGACCAATCAATCACCATTGTCCGCATGTACACGTTAAGGGGGAATGAGCCACCATTACCCCTTGCAGGCCTACTAATGCTTCCATGCTTTAGGCTTCGTCTAAGTCCAATCGTTACCATCTATTAATTTGAATTTTCAAATACGAAGCAGAGCAACCGAAATTTCGGTGAGCGGCTCAACTGTAGAATTATTTTACCCATGGTGCGGAGCAATCAAATCGGCGTCATGCATGCCTAATCTACGTTCACAAGCCTGGTTCCTCAGGCCCCGTATGATCAAAGCTACTCTCCCAACAGCAATACGATCGATCGAGCACCCGCCAAACGCGATCCACGAAACACCCATCTACTATGCCTTTTGACATATAATATGAGCCTCTTTCCTCCTTCGTCCGGTTTCGCCACTTGAACAGGTTCTGCCGACGCACGTTTGAACATCGCACTCGGATGGCGTAGTCGATGCACTTGCTCAGGCCGGCCGACCAAGCACTTCAGAAGACTAATTATCGGGTGCATCTTTGACCACTAATCAAGCTATCCATGTTGTTCTTGAAATCTCTTACAAATGAAGTTGCTTGCTTGTCGACTTGTCCCTTTTTGGTTCCCCAGACCCTTCATTTGGATTATTCAATGGTTTACAAAGACTCAAGGATGGGGACGTATCGCAGAACTCGAGTTGTTCAATGGCCAATAAGATGGATTACCACTCAGTTTTCTCATTCTAAATCGCAATCATGACCAACCAAAACCGCTTAGTCACGCTTATGCGATCCTAACGTAATATTAGACGTGGGATCCCAGAGGCTTTCCGACTTTTTTTCTTTTTTTGGCTAACCCAAGACCCTCGACAGGCAACACACGATAATGGCATTTTCAGCCACAAGTGTGCTTACCGAGAACGCGTTTGTTAACTATTCTGTTTTTGGGGAATAATTTCTACTCAAAAATGATTTTTTTTAATCTATTCCTAGGAATAATTTCTGAATTTTTAAAGATGTTTGGTAACTACCTAAAATTTTTTATTCCTGGAATAAAACTACATTCGATAGAATTCTTAAATTTTTTTGATTCTTTTAATTTTTAATAATTTTATTATATTTTCCTTATTTTTCTCTTTTTTTCTTTTTCCTTTTCTCTTCTTCTTCCTCCTTCGCGGTAGCTAGTCATCGGACATGGCGCTAGTTGGCGGCTTGACAAGGTCCAATGAGCTCGCTAGAGGCTCACTTGGCCACCGCAAACCTCAACCTCGTAGATCTAGGCAAGGCCAAGCCTCACTTGGCCACCGGCGAAGCTTGACCTCGCCCAATCAAGACGAGACTCGAGCCGACGAGCCTAGTCGTGGCTCGATGTCGCCGAGAATCGGCGATGCTTCAGCGATGTCACCGACTCTCATCTGGCCAATCGTCGGCAACTAGCCAAAAGAAAGAAGAAGAAGAAATGAGAAAGAGAAAAGAAAAGAAGAAAAATTAAACTTAATTCTAGAAATTATTCCTAATAATTAAAAGTAACTTTTTTCTACTTCTTGATTTTGTTTCAAATCTATTCCCCATAACGAAAAAAACAGACTTTCATTTCCGAGAACAAAAAAATTTATCAAACGGATTTCTATTTTTTTTTTATTCCAATGAACAAAAAAATAGAATCAGTTGTCATCGGAAATATTACCAAACAGGCCTGAGTATCACAAGTAGCGTATGCCAGCTCTATTCATTCGACGCAAAACATCAGACTAAGTTGTCATAGATTAGAAGATGATCAACGAAAGTAAGACAGGCTACTTTTGTCCCAACTATGCAGATTATGCCTGATTAAGAAGCAAAGGTAAGTCCATTATGTCACTCTTATTGATTTTGATCTTACTCTTTCCACGTAAGAGTATGACCTTACATTAAATGATTGCAGCGACCTTCCTATTTCTCCTATCTTAAGCAAACATCCATTCTTGCCCCAGAAACGGGCTATCCGAATGATCAGTAGCATCTAATCAATAAACTCTGCTTGCAACACACCCATTGCTCACATAATTAGAAGAGACAACTTCAAATCGATGTGAACGTGAAAAAATAGTGCAGACATTGCGACTTTTCTTTCGCCCATTTGCGGGGTGATAAGGATATAATCGAGAGTTATACCATTCATCAGCTTTTGCACATCGAACTAAGTCTCCATTTCAGCCCAAGTAAGATTGGTCATTGACCAATGCCGTGACTGGAAATTCTCTGTAAGTATTCCTGTTTCTTCAAGTGTAAAGTCTGAATCACCTAAAGTTAAAAAGAGCAACAAGAACAAGAAACTAAATAATCAGCTCTTCACTATTCATTCCCGAGTAATCATGCTTACTGGCCTGATCGCATAGAACTGCTGCTTTGATATTCTTAAACTTGCTATTCGGACGTCAATTTTTCCCTACACAAGATACACGTAACTGCCGAGAGAAAGGCCCATGACAGAGTCAGTTCTTGGTCGTTTATCTCTATAGAACTCCGTCTAACTGATCAAAAAGAAAAAGCACATGACAGCTACTGAATTCTCTTCAGTAAGCCCAGAAAAATGCGAACCATGTTACCTGGGCAAGAGGAGAATCAAGAGGAGATTAGCAATATGGACAAGCAATCTGCCTACTCTGAACAGACCATTGGAGGATGATCAGGGAAGTACATACCAAATAATGCGAAGAGAAAGCATAATTTCCAAAACTCATGTACAGGAAGATATGACTCACTGAACAGGAAATTAATTGCCAAGCAGCCAAACACAAAATCGCCTCAAAACATTCCAGGATATTCCAAATTCATTCCAGGACAGAGACAAGCAATGTGCAGATGGGTGTCTGGCGTAGTTTTACATCATTTCCTGCAGACAAAATTCAAGCATCCAAAACACAAAATCAGTTGTTTAAAAGTTCACATTGTCATCTCACTCACAGCTTCCAGCATCAATATTTACAGTCATCCAATTTTATGAACTCTTTGCCAACTTATAAAGGCAAAAAGAATAAACACAATCCAATAAACTACCGTGTGATCATCCCATTAATCATCCCTCTGGCATGTTGACAAGAAAGCCACAAAATGGGGAGCCGCAAGGGTCAAAATAAGCTTGCAAGCCAGAAAGGTTGATCAATGATAGTGCACAGAGTCTAATAGCCAGAATCATTAAGACCTATTGCCAAAATATTTCACAAAATACATGGTTTACACAATAATTAAAAGGAGTCAATTGCTTGACCACCTAGACCTATTTGTTCTGAATGTTATCAAACTTCTCCACGAAAAGCATGGTTTACAGAAAGTTCTATACTTGTTGAGCAAGAGCATTTGAGAAAAAATCGTACCATGGACAAACCCAACAATGGCGGCAACGTGAATTCTCCTTTTCTGCTTCACAATTTCTCCAAGGAGTGAGAGCTTCTCATACAGCCTGAGCTTCTGGCAAATTCTCCCAAGCCCACTTCTGAGACTCCAATACAGTCGCTTTATCATCTGCAATATACAAGCACAACTATCTTGCTTTCAATACTATACCTTCAATGATGGAACTTGGTGGACCCCTTGAAAGACAGACCTTTAGTAGTAAAATAAGCAACCAATTACCATGGTAAAGAATCTGATGATCTTCATCATTAAGATGCGTACAAGAGTCTAGGTAATTATTATGAAGGTAGGTCAAGCAAACAAGATTAGCCCAATCTTATGTCTATGCCAAAGCCCAGTGAGAAAGATGCAAGTGAGGAAAGCTCATCCGTCTCCAATGAGATGAGAAAGAAAGGAATTGCAAATACAACAGGACTACCACTGCTTTTAATTGTTTTCCTTCAGAAACTTTACCTTATTCATACTACCCGAAAGATATGAAATAGATGCAGAACAACTCGCTCAACATCCTTTTGAGACGTGCATCACAGTCGTAAGTACAGTTTTAAAACCACTATCTCCAAAACTATTTTTAAGTTTCTCCCACATAACTCGTCAATGAACTGGTAATTAGTGGCATAAACTATCCAATCTCATGAGCAATAATATTGTACAGACAGTGGAAAGTTTCACATTCACTGGCATTGCCATACATCATCCAAGATAGTCAATTCATCGCCATAATAAGACAGTCTAAATCAAAGCTCTTCTCTTTCACAAGCTACCAACAAATCATGAATTTCCATTATATCCCCGACCTCACCCACAAAGCAACTGGCTAAATGATGATTTTCTCATCCAAAATAAAGACAAATTTGAACACGACCCACAACATGTATTATGACCTATGCAGTTCAACAAGAAAAATCACATGCATTTCACATACATCGCAGAGGAACATCCAAATTTTCAAGTGTAAGAAAGTGGTTGTGATTATATCCATAGCCCTCAAGATCGCGGAGCATCGACTCCTCTTCCGAGATTCCACCGCCGATGGCCAAGCTCTCCGGCAAAGTCAAGAAACCGTCGCCATCTCCAACGCAGTCCTCGAAGAGAGCCGGGCAACGAGCTTTAAAGCTCTCAAAAACGGAACCCATCTCTTGATCGGCCGAAATTTCAGCATTACAACCAAACCCAGCTCCGGAATCGCCACCAGCACCGATCATCGCAAGACGAATTCTTCTCCAAATCTTTCCAATTTCTTTGCGTACAAAATCACGAACGGTGTCATACTTCGCAGATCAGGGACTCCACGTCCTGCTGCTCCGTCGCGCCAGAATCCCACTCAGCCTCAATCCAGTCCAACCCACTCTGTCACAGCCATCGGCGGCACCACCTCGCCGTCTCCGCCGCCGCCGCCGCCGAAGTAGTAAGAGATCATCTCTTCGGCCGAGGGAATCGTGGCGTACAACGAGAGGCGCAGGGGCCTCTTCAAGAAGGCCTCCGAGCTCCGCCGCCTCACACCGCCGTCCCCGTCGGCGTCTTCTCCCCCGCCGGCGGGCCCTATCCGAAGAGATAATCTCCGACTACCTCCGCGGCGCCGGCGCATTTGAAAACCTCACGGAATTTCCTAATTTTTTGGTCCTCTTTTAACTTACGTAGATTGTCAAATGTGTGTTTCGCTCTAAAAACACCGTCTTTTTCTCCAAAATCCTGTATTTTTCTTCCCATGGTTTGGGGACGGGCTGAAGAGATAATCTCACGAGTAGCGTTTGGCTAGTTACACGAAAATTAGTTTGGATAAATTGGAGCATAAGTATACCGTTTTAAGAGTTTTTGTAACACAAAAAACTAATTTAAGATAAACGCAATTCCTTACTCGCGACATCACTTTTCAATATATAATCATCAAGTTTAACCATTCTCTAAATTTACTCAATAGAAAAGTAAAACGGCAAAATTAGGTCCCAGCATTCGTGCTAATTATACTTTAATTGAGAAGGCCCAAATAGAGGTCAAAAGTTAAAGTTTGATTTCTAAAAAATTGCTCCAAATTATAATCTTCACTCTCGACCATTGTGATTTTAACACATCGTTTAGTAAGCATCACTAACCTAGCGTGATTCACGCGGATGGAATTTCATCTTTAACATTGAATCTTACAAACTAAATTAGTGTTTGGATTTCCATTCCATAAGGAACGCAATTCTAGAATGAATTAAAAGATCATCGAATTTGAGAGAAGGGATGAGCTCCTTCCCTACTACAAGCCCTTCATGATTTTCAAGACAATGGCAATGCATATTGGTAAGCCGAGACATTGATCCAGCGCGTGAAAACAAATCAAGAGTAGTCGTCGTCGTCCTCCTCCTCCTCATCATCATCATCTTATTATGTTTTGGCCATTATCATCATTTTATTATGTTTTGACCGTTCATTTGGTATTAGCAAAGAAGTTTATGAAACAACTAACGGTTAAAACTGAAACCTTAATACTCAATACTTGACACCATTTGCTATCATCTAAGTTAAGAGCATGCAAAAGAATGCTATCATCCAAGCTAAGAGCATGCAAAAGAATCAAGAGTTGCCGGACTACCAATAGCTAGACCGAATTGGGTCTAAACCTAAGATTCTCATGGGGACCAATTCAGTTCCCAATTCCAATTTTAAAACCAATAAGTACCGATTCGGATCCCATTCTAGTGTAAAACTATCCAATTAGACCACCTGGATCAGAACAGTATCATATGTATTTTAAATTTTGATATTTTCTATCGAACACCCTAATTCCCTATTTCCTACCCATCTCTTACCGGTTACATATATAGTTTAATTTTTTATTGTTTTCAAATGAGCCCCTTCTCTCGCCTCAAGCCCGGCCTCTTTCCTTCCCCGTCGGTTTTGCCACTTGAACTGGCTCTGCCGACGCGCGTTCGAACATCGCACTCGGATGGTGAAGTCGATGCACTTGCTCAGGCCGCCAGACCGACCAATACAGAAGACTAATGATCGGTTCCATCTTTGACCACTAATCAAGCTATCCGTGTTGTTCTTGAGGTCTCTTTCAAATGAAGTTGCTTGCCTGTCGACTTGTCCCTTTTTGGTTCCCCAGATCCTTCCCTTTGGATTATTCAATGGCTCACAAAGACTCCAGGATGGGGACATATCACAGAACTCAAGTTGTTCAATGGCCAATAAGATGGATTACCACTCAGTTTTCTGGTTCTAAATCGCAATTATGACCTGCCGAAACCACTTAATCATGCTTACGGAATCCTAACGCAATATCAGATATCGGATCCCAGAGGCTTTCTGACTTGCTTTTTTTTTTTTAGTCTAACACAAAAACCCTCGATAGGCGATACACTATAATGGCATTTCAGCTACAAGTATGCTTACCGAGTATTATCCCAAGTGAAGCGTATGCTGGTGCCATTCATGCGGCACAAAACATCAGACTAAGTTGTCGTGGATTAGAAGATGGTATCCGTACGTGATCGACGAAAGCTATACGGGCTACTTTTGTCACAACTATGCGGGTTATGCGCAATTAAGAAGCAAAGGTAAGTCCATAATGTCACTCTTAACTGATTTTGATCTAACTCTTTCCACATAAATGATTGCAACGACCTTCCCATTTCTCCTCTCTTAAGCAAACTTCATCATTCTTGCTCCAGAAACGGGCTATCCGAATGATCAGTAGCATCTAATCATAAAAACTCTCTTCTTGCAACACACTCATTGCTCACATAATTAGCAGAAAAGAGACAACTCTAAATCGGTGTGAATGTGAAAAAGTAGCGTGCATTCATCAGCTTTTGGACATCAAACTAAATCTACACATCAGCCCAAGTGAGATCAGTCATTGACCAGTCCCACGACCGGAAATTCTCTGTAAGTATTCCTGTTTCTTCAAGTGTAAAGTCCGAATCACCCAAAGGCATCGCATTCTTGACCTAAACAATTGCTCAAGTTAAAAAGAGCAACAAGAACAAGAAACTAAACAAAATATCCAGCTCTTCACTATTCATTTCAGAGTAATTACGTATACTACCCTGATCGCGTAGGACCCGCTATTTTCTTAAAGGTAAATTCGGCCCCAGTGGCTAATGATAGTAAACTTGCTATTCATTCCTACACAAAACTGCAGAGAGAAATGTGCATGACAGTGTCAGTTCTTTGGTCGTTTATCTCTATAGAACTCCATTTTTAACTGATCAAAAAGAAAAAGCACATGACAGCTACTGAGTTCTCTTCAGTAAGCCCAAAAAAATGCGAACCATGTTACCCGGGTGAAAGGAGAATCAAGAGGAGATTAGCAATATGGATAAGCAATCTGCCTACTCTAAACAGACCGTTGGAGGATGATCAGGGAAGTACATACAGAACAATGCGAAGAGAATGTATAATTTCCAAAACTCACATACAGGAAAATCTCACTTGCTGAACGGGAAATTAATTGTCAAACAACCAAACGCAAAATTGCCTCAAAACATTTTAGGATATTCCAAATTCATTCCAGGACAAAGACAAGCAATGTGCAGATGGGTGTCTGGTGTAATTTTACGTCATTTCCTCTGACCAAAATCCAAGCATCCAAAACACGGTTTCAGTTGTTTAAAAGTTCACGTTGTCATCTCACTCACAGCTTACAGCATCAGTATTTACAGTTATCCAATTTTATGAGCTATTTGCCAGCTTATACAGGCGGAAAGAATAAACATAATCCAATAAACTACTGTATGATCATGCCATCAATCATCCCTCTGGCATGTAAACAATAAAGCCACAAAATGGGGAGCCGCAGGGTCAAAATAAGTTGCAAGCCAGAAAGGCTAATCAATGATAATGCACAAAGTCTAATAGCCAGAGTCATTAAGACCTATTGCCAAAATATTTCACAAACTAAATGGTTTACACACTAATTAAAAGGAGTCAATTGCTCAATTACCTAGACCTATTTGTTCTGAATGTTATCAAACTTCTCCATCAAGAGCATGGTTTACAGAAAGTTCTATCCTTGTTGAATGAGAGCACTTGAGAAAAAATCATACCAGGGACAAACCCAACAATGTCAGCACTATAAATTCTCCTTTGCTTCTGCCTCATGATTTATCCAAGGAGTAAGAGCTTCTCTCATAGCCTGAGCTTCTGGCAAATTCTCCCAAGCCCCCTTATCTGACTCCAATACAGTTGCTTTATCATCTGCAATATACAAGCACCACAATCTCGCTTTCAATACTATACCTTCAATGATGGAACTTGGTGGACCCCTTGAAAGGCGGACCCTTTGGTAGTAAAATGAGCAACCAACGGCATGGTAAAAAATCTAATGATCTTCGTCATTAAGATGCCTACAAGAGTATAGGTAATTATTATGAAGGTAAGCAAAGCAAACAAGATTCTCCCAATCTTTTGTCTATGCCAGAGTCCAAAGAGAAAGATGAATAAGATAAGAAAGAAAGGAATTGCAAATATAACAGGACTACCATATCACTGCTTTTAATTGTGTTCCTAAATTTTACCTTTTTCCTACTCCCGGAAAGATATGAAATAGGCGCAGAATAATCCGCTCAATGTGTTCCTTCAGAAATTTTCAGTCATAAGTACATTTTTAAAACCATTATCTCCAAAACTATTTACTAAGTTTCTCCCACGTAAGTCATCAAAAAACTGATAATTGGCTGCATAAATCATCCAATCTCATGAGCAATAATACTCCACAGACAGTGGAAGCTTTGCACCCACTGGCATTGCCATTCATCAATCGAGACAGTCAATTCATCGCCATGGTAAGACAGTCTAAATCAAAGCCCTTCTCTTTCACAAGCTAGCAACAGATCATGAATTCCCATCCTATCCCCAACTTCACCCACAAAGCAACTGAATAAATGATGCTTTTCTCATCTGAAAAGAGACGAATTTGCACACGACCCACCCCATGTATTCTGTAGAATGTGACATTTACATGTATTCAAGTGTAAGAAAGTGGTCGGGATTATATCCATAGCCCTCAAGATCGCAAAGCATCAACTCATCTCCCGACCTTCCACCGCCGATGGCCGAGTTATCCGGCAAAGTCAAGAAACCGTCGCCATCTCCAACGCAGTCCTCGAAGAGAGCCGGGCAACGAGCTTTAAAGCTCTCAAAAACGGAACCCATCTCTTGATCGGCCGAAATTTCAGCAATACAACCAAACCCAGCTCCGGAATCGCCACCAGCACCGACCATCGCAGACGAATTCTTCTCCAAATCTTTCTTATTAGTTTGCGTACAAAATCACGAACGACGTCGTACTTCGCCGATCAGGGACTCCACGTCCTCGTCCTCCGCCGCGCAAGAATCCCACTCAGCCTCAATGCAGTCCAACCCACTCGGCCAGGCCCATCGGCCGCACCACGTCGCCGTCGCCGTCGCCGCCGCCGCCGACGCGGAAGTAGTCGGAGATTATCTCTTCGGCCGAGGGAATCGCGGCGTACTCGGAGAGGCGCAGGGGCCTCTTCAAGAAGGCCTCCGAGCTCTGCCGGCTCACACCGCCGTCCCCGTCGGCGTCTTGTCCCCCGCCGGCGGGCCCTATCCGAAGAGATAATCTCCCGCTACCTCCGCAGCGCCGGCGCATTTGAAAACTTTTGGGAATTTCTAATTTTTTTGTCCTCTTTTAACTTACGTTAGATCGGCAAACGTGCGATTCGCTCTAAAAACACCGTCTTTTTCTCCAAACTCCCATATTTTTCTTCCCTTGGTTCGGGGACGGTCAAAGAGATAATCTCATAAATCATGTTAGGTTAGTTACACGAAAATTAATTTGAGAGTAAATATAATAAGAATATTTAGTTACACGAAAATTAATTTGAGAGTAAATATGATAAGAATATACCGTTTGAGGAATTTTGTAACACAAAAAACTAATTTGAAGTAAAAGCAATATCTTTTTCGTAACACCACTTTTGAATGTATAATCATCAAGTGATTCTCTAAATATATCTGAGGGAGAAGTACCATGACAAAATCAAGTCTTGACATTCATGTTAGCTATGCTTTAATTGAGAAGGTCGGAATAATGACTGAGAGTTAGAGTTTGATATCTTAATCCCTGCTCCAAATTGAAATCTAGTGATCTTTGCTCTTGATTATTGTAATTTTCACATGTTGTTTGACAAGTATCACTAGCCTAACATGATTCATTGGATGGAACTTTGTCTTAACATTGAATCCTACAAACTAGTGTTGGATTTCCATTTCACGAGGAATGCAATTCCAAGATGAATCAAACGATGGATGAATTTGTGAGAAGCCAAGAGCTCCTTCCCTATTGCATTGCAGGCCTTTCATGATTTTTGGGAGAATGGCAATGCAAATTGACAAGCGGAGGCATTTATCCAAGAGGATATGTCATGATAAATTATGTGGGATTGATTGCAACGTATACATTTTATTTACTGATTCAAATTGCAACTAGAATAATAGCTTGAAGTCAAATTAAACTACATTTTGTGCAGACTCACTCTGTGAATGAAAAACTAGTCAAGGATACACCATAGAGCCTGAAGTCGGTCTTGATCGAATTGGTTAATTCTTCTTCCATTCATCCCTAGCATACTCGATTCTTCTTCCATTTGGTCTCCACAATGAAATTAATTAGGGATATACTGAACTAACATTGCAATGACCTCTTTGCAAGTTTCTATCATATCCAGGGAAAATCATCAACCACACCCCCCCCCTCCCCCCACAAAAAAAAAATCTCTTTTTCGACTAATCACACGGTATTCTTCCAATTACCAGGTTATGACTGCTCCTAAGACCTCGAGGATAAAAGACATCACATCACCCTTTTCCTGACCCGACATGCATTGTCCTTGGAGGGTGCAATCGTTGTAGCCCCATGTATTAAAGTGATATGGGAGAAAGAATGAAAAGAACCATAGCATCCATGGGAAAATATTTAGACACTCAAAGATGCGTCCATTTCGTAAAAAATGAGTGATTTGAAAAATGTTTTTCAAAAAATAATTGTTTATAAAAATAAATAAATGGAAAAAATTTTATTATCTACAAAAATAATTAAGCATAAATTGTTGATGATAAAAATATTTTATAAACGATATAAACAATCGCTTTTCAAAAAATATTTTTCAAATCACAAACACACCCTTAGAACAAACTGACTTTTATTATTAGTATCTCCAGACAAAATATCATGTTATGTATTTAACGTTAGATCCAGCTTTGGAGAATTCTAACACATGGCATTTATTAAGAATCTTGGACAATGCGTTTGAACGAGTCAAAATCGGAATGGAACTACAGCCTAGTTCATGATGATGAGATTCGATGGCCAATAAAGCTTCAAATAAGAAAAATGCATCTATGCCTAGACAAAGTTCTCACCAAATATCCCTCATTTTACAAGCTTCAAGTCAAAAGCTTGTTAGCAGTTGTGAAAATACATGAAATATTGCACCTCCCGAGCTGTGAGCTCACTCTTTCAGCAGTCTGAAAACCTCCAAAAAAACCCCGAAGAATGTCGCTACCGCAAAAACAAGAAACAGCACTCCACCTAAATAGCCAACCTCTTTGAAAACACGAACGACAGAAACCAGTTATAGTCAAAACAAGTGAGTCTGTTTTGGGCATGGATCTTTTCGTAACGTGCAGCAAATACAGCTACTTTAGTTAGAGTGAAAAGATCATCGTGGCCTCTGCGTCATTCTTGATGCCAGGATGATTCCACTACCCTTCCATGCGAAGACTGGTGATCGGTGGCGTCGCGTGTGGAATTATCTTGGTTTGATGCTGCGTGTCCTTTTGTATTTGCTGACCGTTCGTATAAAAGTAGATCAGAACATAGATCAATTTGAATCTACAGTTATATTCGATAAGAGGACAGGACCCTGCTAATTAACTTTCAATTCTTTCATTTATGACAATCAAGAATACAACATGTAGATCTAAAAGGGTTTATGCTGTTTTTCACCTATCTGTTGTAATTTCAAATTTACATTTACCCTTTACAATGAGACTAAGTATGCTTATGAAGTGTAAAAGTTGAAAAGGAGGTATGTCAGACCATCAGAGAAATTATTCCATGATCTGCGAATCAAATGGCAGGAGCCATATGAACTATTAATTATGCGGGTTCCAGCATATGTATCATTAATCCCATGGATCCTATCACGGGACTCAAATAAATGGTTCAAATGGACTCGATCTCCATAATTTATCTTTCCCCTCAATCTATCAATTTTTCTAATCAAGAAATGAAGAATGTCCTTTTTCTGTATATCACTACAGCTTCGTGGCAAGCTAAAATTGATGTACGGGTCACTCTGTGTGACAGCAATGACACGGTGTAACCAAACAATTACCTTTGTCCGTGTGCTATTAATTTTTGTATACTCGTTAAGGGGGAGTCAGAGCCACCATTGCCCCTCCCAGGCCTACCAATGCGTCCATGCTTTAGGCTTTGCCTAAATCCAATCGTTGCCATCTATTAATATGAATTTTTAAAATACGAAGCAGAGCAACCAAAATTACGGTGAGCAGCGCAAATGTGGAAATATTTTATACATGGCGTGCGGCAATCAAATCGGCGTCATGCGTGCCTAAACTACATTCACAAGCTGGTTCCTCGGGCCCCGTATGATCGAAGCTACTCTCGCAACAGCAATACGATCGATCGAGCACCCGTCAAACGCGATCCACAAAACACCCTTTTCATATAATTTGAGCCTCTTTCCTCCTTCGTCCGGTTTTGCGGTTCTATCGACGCACGCTCGAACATCGCACTTTGATGGTGAAGGCGATGCACTTTGTCAGGCCGCCCGACCAAGCACTACGGAAGACTAATGATCGGTTGCATCTTTGACCACTAATCAAGCTATCCATGTTGTTCTTGAAATCTCTTACAAATGAAGTTGCTTGCTTGTCGACTTGTCCCTTTTTGGTTCCCCAAACCCTTTGGATTTTTCAATGGCTCAGACTCAAGGAAGGGGACGTATCACACAAATCGAGTTGTTCAATGGCCAATAAGATGGATTACCACTCAATTTTCTCATTCTAAATCGCACTTATGACCCACCAAAACTGCTTAGTCACGCTTATACGATCCTGACGTAATATTAGACGTCGTCCCAAAGGCTTTCCGACTTTCTTTTTTCTGGCTAGCCCAAGACCCTTGATAGGCAACACGCGATAATGGCATTTCAGCTATGAGTGTGCTTACCGAGTATTATCCCAAGTGAAGCGTATGCCTGTGCTATTCATGCCGTGCAAAACATTGGACAAAGTTGTCGTAGATTAGAAGATGGTAACTGTACATGATGGCCGAAAGCTATACGGGCTACTTTCATCGCAACTATGCAGGTTATGCGTGATTAAGAAGCAAAGGTAAGTCCATAATGTCACTCTAATTGATTTTGATCTAACTCTTTCCACATAAATGATTGCAGCGACCTTCCTGTTTTCCCTCACTTAAGCAAGCTTCGTTATTCTTGCCCCAGAAACCAGCTATCCGAATGATTAGTAGCATCTAATCATGAAAGCTCTCTTCTTGCAACACACTCATTGCTCACATAATTAGTAGAAAAGAGACAACTCTAAATTGATGTGAATGCAAACAAGTAGTGCATTCATCAGCTTTTGCACATCAAACTAAGTCTACAAATCAGCCCAAGTGAGATGGGTCATTGACCAGTTCTGCAACTGGAAATTCTCTGTAAGTATTCCTGTTTCTTCAATTGTAAAGTCTGAATCGCGTTCTTGACCTAGCTCAAGCTAAAAAGAGCAACAAGGGCAGGAAACTAAACAAAATATCCAGCTCTTCACTATTCATTCCAGAGTAATTACGTTTCCTAGCCTGATCGCATAGAACCAGCTGCTTTGATATTCTTAAAGGTAAATTCGGCCCCAGTGGTTAATGATAGTAAGCTTGCTATTCAGACATCAAAATTTTTCCTACACAAAAATGTAGAGAGAAATGCGTATGACAGAGTCTGCGCTTTGGTTGTTTATATCTATACAACTTCGTTCTAACTGATAAAAAAGAAAAAGCACTTGACAGCTACTGTTTCTCTTCGGTAAGCCAAAAAAAATTTGAACCATGGTACCTGGGTGGAAGGGGATTTGAGAGGAGATTAGCAATATGGACGAGCAAGCAGCCAAATCTAAACAGACCACTGGAGGATGATCAGGGAAGTACATATAGAACAAGGCCAAGAGAACATATAATTTCCAAAACTCACATACAATAAAATCTCAGTCACTGAACGGGAACTTAATTGCCAAGCAGCCAAACACAAAATCACCCCTCAAAACATTTCAGGATAGTCCAAATTCATTCCAGGACAGAGACGAGCAATGTGCAGTATGTGCATCTGGCGTAATTTTAGTCATTTTCCTGCAGACAAAATTCAAGCATCCAAAACACCATCTCAGTTGTTTAAAAGTTCACATTGTCATCTCACTCACAGCTTCCAGCATCAATATTTATGGTCATCCAATTTTAATCACTCTTTGCTGACTTATAAAGGCAAAGAGAACAAACATAATCCAATGAACATATGTGCAATCATCCCATCAATCATCTCTTGGGCATCTTAACAAGAAAGCCGCAAAATGAGCAACTGTAAGGGTCAAAATAAGCTTGCAAGCTAGAAAGGCTGATCAATGATAATGTGCAAAGCCTAATAGCCAGAATCATTAAGACCTATTGGCAAAATATTTCATAAAATACATGGCTTACACACTAACTGAAAGGAATCAAGCAAAATTGCTCAACCACCTAGACCTATTTGTTCAGAATGTTATCAAACTTCTGCATCAAGAGTATAGTTTACAGAAAGTTCTATCCTTGTTGAATGAGAGCATTTGAGTACCAGGGACAAACCCAACAATGGCGGCACTACAATTTCTCCTTTGCTTCTGCATCGTGATTTCTCCAAGTAGTAGGAGCTTCTCTTATAGCCTGAGCTTATGGCGAATTCTCCCAAGCCAACTTCTCTGACTCCAATACAGTCGCTCTATCATCTACAATATACAAGCACCACGATCTTGCTTTCAATACTATACCTTCAATGACGGAACTTGGTGCATCCCCTTGAAAGACAGACCCTTTGGTAGTAAAATGAGCAACCAATGGCATGGTAAAGAATCTGATGATTTTCGTCATTAAGATGCCTACAAGAGTATAGGTAATTATTATGAAGGCAAGTCAAGCAAACAAGATTCTCCCAATCTTTTGTCTATGCCAAAGTCCAATGACAAAGATGCAAGTGAGGAAAGCTCATCCGTCTCAATAAAGATAAGAAAGAAAGGAATTGCAGATATAACAGGACTACCATATCACTGCTTCTAATTGTGTTCCTTCAGAAATTTTATCTTCTTCATACTACCTGAAAGAAATGAAATAGATGCAGAACAATCCGCTCAATGTCCTCTTGAGACGTGCATCACAGTCATAAGTACAGTTTTAAAACCACTATCTCCAAAACTATTTTCTAAGTTTCTACCACAGAAGTCATCAATGAACAGATAATTAGTTGCATAAACAATCTGATCTCATGAGCAATAATACTCCACAGACAGTGGAAAGCTTTGCATTCACTGGCATTGCATTCATCATCCGAGACCATCAATTCATCACCACAATAAGACAGTCTAAATCAAAGCTCGTCTCTTTCACAAGCTAGCAAAAGAGACATAATCAAGCAACTGAATAAAGACGCTTTTCTCATCCAAAAAGAGACGAATTTGAACACGACCCACCACATTTATTATGTACAATGCAGTTTAATGAGAAAAATCACACGCATTTCACATTTACACCGCAGAGGAACATCCAAATCTTTAAGCGTAAAAGAGTGGTCGGGATTATATCCATAGCCCTGAAGATCGCAGAGCATCGACTCCTCTTCCGAGCTTCCACCGCCGATGGCCGAGTTCTCTGGCAAATTCAAGAAACCCTCGTACAAAATCACGACCGGTCATACTTCGCGATCAGGGATGCCACGCTCTCCTCCGCCGCACCATAATCCCACTCAGCCTCAACCCAGTCCACCCACTCGGTCAGACCCATCGGCGGCACCTCGTCGCCGTCGCCGTCGCCCTCGCCGCCGCGGCGGAAGTAGTCGGAGATCATCTCTTCGGCCGAGGGAATCGTGGCCTACTCGGAGAGGCGCAGGGGCCTCTTCAAGAAGGCCTCCGAGCTCCGCCGCCTAGCACCGCCGGCCGTCGACGTCTTCTCCCCCGCCGGCGGCCCCATCCGAAGAGATAATCTCCGACTACCTCCACGGCGCCGGCGCATTTGAAAACTTTTGGGAATTTCTAAATTTTCGGTCCCCTTTAAATTATGTTAAACTGTCAAAATGTCTGTTTCGCTCTAAAAACTCCGTCTTTTTCTTTCCATGGTTTGGGGAGGGGGCGAAAGAGATGATCCCATGAATCACGTTAGGCTAATTACATGAAAATTAGTTTGAAATAAATACAACACAAATAAAATATTTTAAAAACTTTTTTAACATAAAAAATTAATGTAATGTAAACGCGACACCTTATTCGCAACACCACTTTTGAATGCATAATCGTCAAGCGATTTTCTGAATATACTCAAAAGAGAAGTAAAATGACAAAATTAGATCTTACATTTGTGCTAGCTGTACTTTAATTGAAAAGGCTGGAATAAAGGTCGAGAGTTACAGTTTAATTTCTTAATCATTACTTCAAATTGTGATATTCGCTCTTAACCATTGTGATTTTCACATATTGTTTGGCAAGCAATGCTAGCCTAGTGTATTTAATGTGCGATATATAACTCACTTATTTTAACTCGCTGTCCAAATTTGGATGGAACTTTGTCTTAACATTGAGTCTTGCAAACTAAACTAGTATTTGATTTTTCATTTAGTGAGAAATGTAATTTCAAGAAGAATTAAAAGATCATTGAATTTGTGAGAGTAAGAGTTATTATTATTATTATTATTATTATTATTATTATTATTATTATTATTATGTTTGACCATTTTTTTGATATTATGAAACGACTAACGGTTAAAAATAAAACCTTATTATTCAACACCGTTTATTATTGTCCAAGTTAGGAGCATACAAAAGAATTGAGACTCACCCAGACTATACAAAATTAGACCGAACCAATACCAATGCAAAATTCAGTTCCAACATTGAAATTAGTGAGGACCAATCTAGCTCCCATTTCAGTATGAAACCATCCACCCGGACCACTTAGATTAGAATGGTACTATATATATTTTAGTTTCTAATATTTTATAATAAAAACCCTTAATTCCTAATTTCCTGTACATCTCTGACCGGTTACATATCTATATATATAATTTTTATGTTTTCAAATAAGAACCCTAATTCCTAGTTTCTTCCCACTCTCTCTCCGTCTCTCCCCAGTCATCTCGCCTCGCTGCTCTCTCTGACTTTCGCTCTCTCGGTCGCCGTCGCTCTCTCGATCGCCTCCGGCCTCGTCGATCGCTCTCAACTCTCAGGCAGCTCGGTCTGGCAGTCTGCAATTGTAAGTCCTCCTCTGAAAATCGTCCATTTGGTCGATTTCGATTTGGCGCTTTCACCTTGTTGGGTAGGAACTTCTTCGAAAGTTAAAGCTCGCTCGGTGTTGCATTCTAGCCGTCGGAGTGGAATTGCCTCTCTGGGTTCATCTCGCTTTGTAGTTACCCGAGTCGGAGTGACGAAAGATTTCGCAGGAAAGCCGTAGTTTTAGGGGAGGTTCCTTTATGAGCAAGCTGCGATGGTGCGTGCGGAGAAAAAAGCAATGATGGGTGGCCTCGGATCTTTATATAACCCCTGTTTTGCTGTCGTTTGCTGTGTGCTCGATGCTCCTATGTTGGCTGTCTTATGAATTTGTGTGGGTTGCTGGGCTTGAGGATAAGTAGCCGAGTGAATGGTTTAAGTGACTGGTTGTCTGCTGAGTTCTATGAGTTCTTGAGCGTAACTACATGTTTTATTTTGTAAATCGTTGGTTTTGTTGGGGACATTTACACCGGTTCCATGGACCCACCCGTGAGCAGAGCCGGACCTGGTTCCCATTTTGTGGAAACCGGCCCTCAGTGGTCGTTTCCGGGTTCTAGGGTGGGGACCGCCCACCCTGAAACTGATCACCTGTGCCAGCATTTCTGTCTTAGGTGACAATATCCGGCATAATTTTTCTTTCTTTGATTTCTGCTGCTTTTTGCTGCTATCCATCGTCGATTTCTGTGCATGCTGTTGTGTCTGCCTGTGAAAGCTTTCGTCTTTTCGTTCTTTAGAAAGATATCTTTGTATGATGTGATTTCTGGGCTATTCAAGAATTTCTGTGCGTGGACTTATAGAGGGGTGTGCTGTTGTGGCTTTCACTTGGTTATTTTCTAGTTGTGAAAAATGGCTAGTGTGTAGTTTGAGTGGTGACTTGACCTTATTCAAAAGCAGAGAGTCACGTTGAATTCAAAATTTCAAAGAGTAACTCACTCTTTTTTAATATGCTTTCAATAGCCGTTTCCCAAAGACAGAGAGGTCTCTGTCTACTTTGAGTTGCATTGCTTGCGAGCAGAAAAGTGTCCTCACTTTCCTCCATGGCGAACAATCCTTCACAGCTCCTCCCGTCAGGTCTGTAGGATGTTTTAATTCATGTCTGTTTTGTTTTCCTTAATTTTCTGAGATTCACAGAAATTTGGGGGGGCATTTCCACTTATGTTCATCTTGCACTAATGAAATATGCAGAGTTGATTGACCGTTGTATAGGTTCGAAAATCTGGGTTATAATGAAGGGAGACAAGGAGCTTGTCGGTACTCTTAGGGGCTTCGATGTGTACGTCAACATGGTCCTCGAGGATGTCACTGAGTAGTATGTATCTCTCTCTCTCTCAAATTTACTTTTGATTCAAGATGCTTCTCGCATTACTTCAGGTGAAGGGAAGCCATTATATGTTCTTGACATCCATTTATTATCTGAACGGGCAAATGACCTCAATTTGTATGCATTAGCATCAGAAGTTATCAAATCCGTGGTTTATGAGGCCTCTCTGTCCTCAACTTGATCTATGCTTCTAACTGAGAATCGCTACTCGCACAAGCACATGCAATATGGCCTTGCCCAACATCCAACCCATCCCCCCTTTTTCTTTTCTCTCACTCCACTTTTTATTGAGCTTGTAGATGTAAACTGTGGAAGCTTCATGTGATTGTAAGATTCTGTTTTCATTCTTGCATACAGTGAAATCACTTCTGAAGGACGAAGGATAACAAAGCTCGATCAGATTTTGCTTAACGGAAACAACATAGCTATCGTAAGAGACAACTTCTTCCTTCTGCTGATATTGATATGGCTATCTGTTTTGAGCCCTTGCATCGATAAGGATGTGGTCTTGCCTAAAGTTTTGGTGATCTACTAACCAGTGAGCAACAATTGCCTTAACATAACAAAAACAATCAGCCACTCAGAGAGATTCCTTCCAATATGTAGACTGAAAATGCTTAGACGATATATTGATGAACTTTTACTGGTCTTGATTTTGTGGTAAAAGAGTCATCATTCCCTATTCTTTACAAGAATCTGGTCCTTTGTCTCAATCAAACTTGTGTCCACCTCTTGATAAATATAAAGCATCAGTTGTGTGGCAGTTATGTTACTGAAAAGCTAGAATTCTGCTTTGAAGTGCTTGAACCACTCAAGTGATGATGCCTTCCTTTTTTTCGTAATGCAGTTAGTCCCTGGTGGCTCCCCTGATCTGGAATGAGTTGGATTCATCCTCTAACCTCAGCGGTAGATTATGTAGTTACTTTAGTTGTTGGAAATCCCATCAGCAACATCATTTGATTTTATAACCCTCTTTTTTCGGGTTTATGAATCTGCAACCTTAGTTAATTGAGCTCTAATTAAATTGAGCTCATGTATGAATGTCTGATGCAAATAGCTCAACGGATGGTGCATGATCACATCACCTTATTATCCAATATCCATGTTTTGCTCAACTAGAGGGCATGGCAGTTGTTGTGCTCATGTTTTGATCACATGCACTTCTTTGAGCGTTAGGGATGTGGATCCTCTTTCCTGCACCATACTCCCATGTGTGTGTTGACATATGTCAGCTTTTGATGCTTACCTCATTCGCACGCGTCAACGGTTGAGAAGCGTTTTAAGGGTTACAGCTCGAACGGGAGCCCTATGGTTGTTGAGTATCTTTATCCAAAATATGCTATCTTCTAGGTGGCCTACTATTTGACTACCCTTTTCTGTGTGATGGTACATTGTCAATCTAAATGCAGAAGCGTGTGTTCCCAGTATCCACTTTGGAAAAGATCATAGAATTCTGCTTATGTAGTTGTTGCTTTTTGCTTGAAAAGATTCTACTTCATTATGCAGTATGATTCTGGTATCGACACATCAGGCCTAAGATGTGCACTGTACTGCCTACAGCTAGATAAATAATGGGCGTATTTTGCTCCAAGTGATCTCAATTTTCCACCCAAGTAGCTGTATTTGCTGCACGTCACGAAAAGATCCAAGCTCAAAGCAAACTCATTTGATTTGACCATAACTGGTTTTTGTCGTTTGTGTTTTCAAAGAGGTTGGCTATTTCGGTGGAGCCTGTTTCTTGTTATTGCGGTAGCAGTTCAGAGCTCACGAGGTGTGATATTGCTTGCGGAGTTTGGTTAGCGTCACAAGATCTAAATAGGCTGGAAATAAAGGTGCTGAAGATTCACCATAGGCCTCGTCTTCTTTTTCGCTTGTTTTAATGTATATTCACTGCTCCAAACGAGCTTGACTTGAAGCATGTAAAATTAGGGATATTTGTGGAGAACTTTGTCTAGGCATAGATGCATTTTTCTTACTGGAAGCTTTATGGGCCATTGAATCTCATTATCATGAACAAGGTTGCAGTGCCATTCCGATTTTGATTAGTTCAAACGCATGGTCCATGTTTCATTGATTCTCAATGAATGCCATGTGTCAGAATTCTCCAAAGTTGGATCTAACGTCAAATACCTAACATGATATTTTGTTCTAAGACACTAATGATAAAAGACAGCTTGTTCTAAGTATCTAGATATTTTCTCGTGACTGGTATGGTTCTTTTTCGTTCTTTCACCCATTTCGACATATGAGTGCTTCGGTTTGGGAAAGCAGTTGTAACTCAGTAATAGGAAGATTAATGTGTGATTAAGAGGGGGATCATGATTGTCCTTGGATATGATAGAAAGTGGTCATTTAGTTAATTTCATCGTGGAAACCAAATGGAAGAAGAATTGAGTATGCAAGGGATGAGTGGAAGAAGAATTAACCAATTCAATTAGGAGTGATTTTAGGTTATATGGTGTTTCCTTGACTAGTTCTTACTCACAGAGTTAGTCTACACAAAAAGCAATTTGATTTGACTTCAGGCTATTATTCTAGTTCTGGTTTGATTCGGCAAATAAAATGCATACATTGCAATCAATCCTATAGAATTTATCATGACATATCCTCCTGGATCAATGCCTCTGCCTACCAATTTGCATTGCCATTCTCCTAAAAATCATGAAAGGCCAGCAGTAGGAAACTCCATCCAAAATTACATCGGTCCTTTAATTCATCTTGAAATTGCATTCCTCTTGAAATGGAAATCCTAGATTCAATGTTAAGACAAAGTTCCATCCAAAATTGGATAGCAATATTCCAAATGAATCACATTAGGCTAGTGATACTTGCTGAACAATGTGTAAAAATCACATAATTAAGAGTGAAAATCACTAGATTTCAATCTAGAGTAGTGATCGAGAAATCAAACTCTAACTCTTAGCCTCTATTCTGGCCTTCTTAATAAAAGTGTGGCTAGTATGAATGTCGAGATTTGATTTTATCATTTTATTTCTCTTTCGGGCAAATTCAGAGAATCGCTTGATGATCATGCATTCAAAAGTGGTGTCGTGACTCCGGTTTCAACGGGAACCCGTTCCCGACCTTGTTTCTGATGTACCAATGTGGAGGAAATTAAAACAAATAGGCATTCTTCACCACGGGAGATTTGGAAAGTCAGCACATTATGGAGTTGGTTGACCAAACTTAGCAAATTTCTGCGAAAGAAAAGAGAATGGACACCTCCCCTGTTGAGTACTTTTTTTTTTTATCTAATAAGAAGTGCTTCCTATTCTGTTAAATATATGAATTACAAAGAGGTTTATATAGATCTTCTTTTTCTGCAAATACCCTTGTTCAGATCTTCTTTGTTTTGGTTTGGTTTGGTTTAGATGTTTCAATGGCTTGATTTGCTAAAGGTGAGGTCAAATTATATAAATTCCAAGTGCATTATTTTGTCAATATATTATGTGCTGATTTATCTGAGATACCTTATAATTTGCTGCTTTGTCTTACTGTATTTGAAATTGGTCAATGCCCCAGTGTGCTTCTTTCACGACATTCCTTGGTCTCGGGTGTCTTCCTATGGTTTTCTAGTGTTACAAGAAGTCGTGTCCATCTCGGACATCTATAATGTCCTCCCACGCTTTTTTATTTTATTAAATAGGACAAACTGAAGGAAAAGACTGACCCATTCAGTGACTTTCGCAATCACCCTCACTAAACCAACTTGAAAATGAACTATGATTCATATCCAATCTTACCAAAATTGGATTTCCTTTGCATGCCATGTGCGCTTAGACTTGACTTTTCACCCTTTTTTCTTCCCTATCCAATATTTGTTCGTTTTTGTGTAAAATTTTTTGCTTTCTGCACGCAAGAGAACGTTAACTTCATTATACTGTATACGTCAAAGTAGCCATTACAATGTGTGTGAAAGTATCTCAGCACTTGTGGCATCACCTCTATGACAACAACCGACACAAAATTGCGACGTGAAGAAGATGGATACTCTACATCGGTAAACACGTTTCCAATTTGTTTTTTGGGTAAAGCATGGCTCTTAAGTTGGATTCATAGAATTTGGAGAGGAGGCATTCCAATTCTTAATTATACTAAAAAATGTTTTCAGCTACAAATGGACTCGGTCTGACATTATCTAACTTGAAGGTAAATCTGAAATAATGACGCAAATTGTTTAATTTCAAATTAATAGAAGTGTGGCAAATATTTTTCCAATTCTCAAAATTTAACGAGGAATAGTCTCATGTCTGCAAGTTCTTATATTTGCACCTCTTTTTTGACCTTTTGTAATAGATAACCCACAAGCATTAATCGAGAGAGTGAAGAGACGGACCTCCGAAAACATTATCTGAAATAGAGAACTTAGTCAACATTTTTTTAATCATTATACTCATTGGAGAGGTTTCACTAAACTTTTGCCAATCATCATAGAGGATTCGAGTACAATCGTGAATGTGGAAATGCTAATTGAGTTAAATTCCAAATGAGATGTAATATGTCACATCATGTTCGTGAGCTTATTTACCATACTTGTCAGTGGCTCAAAAGTTTTAATACGATTACACATTGGTTTTGTGTACCTTATTTTAGTAATGTTTTGTATAATAATCAGCACGATGCATGGATTTAATGCCCAATTGCAATGCTTTGTGACAAGCAATTTATTGACACTAACAACAAGTTAAATGCGAAGGATGCTTCACCCCCGAAATAAAATGTAATCTTTTCTTAATTCAATTGATCACTAGGGAGTGCTATGACAAAGATCAAGCCCGACAATTCCACCAGGCTTTGTTCTTCAGAATTAATTCGGGCCTGGGCCCAATCAACCCATTAAACTGGACCGACCGGAGTTCACCTTAATTAGGATGGGGAAACGAACTTGTTTTGGAAGTTCCATGTCTACTTTTGTTGACTTTACTTTGAATGAATTATTTAGGGGCAAAAGTAGATTCTCATCCGAAAATTTCTATACCACATAGTCCAGTGATTTTCCACACTAAGAAACATAATATTTGTCACCTTTGACAGGGTGCAATGATGCTGCAAGGAAGCATCCTTATTGACCAATTTTGCAGCAAAACTGGCCCACGATTGTCTGCATATCCTGGGGTAAAGGAACAAAGGTCTCAATAATTAAGGCCCGCATATATACAAGAAGTCTTTATTTTCCTTTAAAAAAATGTAAGAGTTAGGCCGTGGGATCCCACGTATTTTCTCCTCTTCACGAGCTTTTAAGCTAAAGGAGCAAGCTCAATTTGGATTCAAATGGATGTAGTCTGATTTAAAAAAAAAAATTGTGACAAGAGTTTCGTTTTACTAAAACAAAAGTTCGGTGGAGTGATAATGAAAGCTAAAGCTATCAGAGAACAAATTCGATCTTCCATCGATCTCAATTCAAGAAATTTGATACTTTCCAAGAGTCTTCTTTTTAACTCATCGAGTCATCGTGATTTAATAATTTCAATCTTAATATTTTTTGGTCATGCTGGGATTTTTGCATGAAAAGACTTCAGAACTTATGAATTATGAAATGGAAGAATTTTACACTTTTAAATCTAGTGAGATTTTTTTTTTTTCCTATCATGAAACATGGAATGTTTAGTTACCACAAAATCTATTCAAAAAACAGAAAAATACTTGCAAAGAAACACCATCTGTCCAGAAAAGCTTTTTTCTTAAATAGTTTAGTCAATCATGTCATCAATTAATAAAAAAATTGGAATGATCTAATTTCATTAAATGGAGATGGAATATGTTGCACACATATAATTTTGCATTGCATCAAAATACATTCACTAGATTAAGAATTGGGTGAGATCTGTCGATGTGATTTTGATAAGGATGCCAACAAACTAAAACCTAAGCTTCATGTGCCTTGTCTTAACTGGCATTAGCATTAGCTCCCACTCTCGGAAAAACAGAAAAAAATCAGACAGAATAGCATACGAGCAGTGCAAGAAGACTGAAACCAATGATTGAACCAAGTCAATCTACGAGGACTTGGACTACCAACAGTCCATGATGAACCAGCTTGCTCAAGAAGGAATCATACCAATGATTGACCCAAGTCAAAGTCTACGAAGACTTGGATTACCAAAGGCACACGCTCAAGCATTGGCGGGACTTCTTTTCCACATCAGGATGACCCCATCTTCTTTTTCTTGGTTGTATTGCTTTATTTCTTTTCATTATTCACTTTGCTTGTTAACAAGAGTTTCCCTTGGATTCGTCAAGGCAGTTTCGCCGTGAATAACTATTGAGGTCCCAATGGGTTAATTACGATGAGAATTTTGTAAAATAACATGCATTCAACGTTTCACAAAACATATGGCATTTTAATTACAATTGCTAGCAATATGTGGATTTTTTTTTTAATGTTGTTAAAAATATGTTCACTTTTACTCAATAAGCACGATCTCTTCATCATTTGAAGTTTAACCAATAAATCTAGGTTATTTAGAAGTAATTTAAATAAGTATACTAAAATTGATACATTAAGTGATATGATCATGATCTAATATTTAGCAAGTGAATAAATAGATTTGTGAAAATAGATACTACTCAAATGGGAATTCGATACTTCCCAAGAGTGTTTTTTTGACTCATCAAGTCAATTTGATTAATAACTTCAATCTTAAATGTTGTTTTTGATCACACTCAGATTTCGGCCTAAAAAGAGTTAGGGAACTTATGAATTTTGGAATGGAACATTTTTACACCTTCAGATCTAGTGAGAAAACATGGAATGTTTAATAGCCACAAAATCGATTCAGAAAATATAAAAAAAAAAATTGCAAAAAAACACTATCTGTTTAGAAATATTTTTTGATTTTTAAATAGTCTAACCAATTGTATCATCAATTAATAGAAAATTTAATACCGTCTAATTTAACTAAATGGAAAGTACGAACGTGTTGTATACATGTGGTTTTTGCATTGCACCGAAATATAATCATTAGATTAGGAATTGCATGAGATTGGTCAATGTGATATTGATACGAATGTCAACAATCTAAAACCTAAGCTCCCTGTTAACATGGCCTTAATATTAGCTACCACTCTCAGAAAGACAGAAAAAGAAAAATAAGACGGGACAGCGTACGGGGCATTAGAAGGGAAAAGTCACTCTACGAAGACTTGGACCGACAACAGTCCATGATGAGCCATCATTGCTCCAAGAAGGAATCAAACCAAAGGCACATGCTAAAGCATTTGGCGGGTCTTCTTTTCCACGCTAGGATCCGTCTTCTTTTTCTTTGCTATATTTCTTTATTTCTTTTCATTATCAATTTGCTCTTTTTGGTAAGATTTTCCTTGGATCCTCAGGGACGTTTGAGGTCTGTAGTTAGTTAATTAATTTGATAGTTGATTGATTGGCAGCTACCACTTGATCAAGGATTTTTTTTTTTTTTTTTTTGGGCCTGACAGCACTTGATAAGCAGGGCTTTGAACTTTTTTTTTATGTCTGAATCGTCTCCCAAAGAAAAGATCAAGTGAGATCAATGAAGGGGAGGCAATTCTTGTTTTATTCATCACTGGATTGATTATAATCCAGATCGTGAAAAGCTTATGATATCGTACATATCAACGCTTTATGAGTGACTTTTATTGGCTAAAAAACGGTCGATAATGCAACTTACCTTGGTTATTGTTGAGTTAGTATTGTGAAACTTCAGTTGTGAAGTAGCTATTTTTTTTATCATGAAACATAAAATTTTTAGTTATCAAGCGAAATGTGATATACATATAGTTTTGCCTTGCATCGAAATAAAATCATTACAATAAAAATTGCATTATCTACCGCTCTCCAAAGAAAATAAATAAATAAAAGAACAGAGTACCGGTAAGGGCAAAGTCAAAGTCTACGAAGACTTGGACTACCAACAGTCCATGATGAACCAGCTTTGCTCAGGAAGAAATCACATCAATAATTCATTCATTTGGTACTTTGTCGCTCACATACAGGCATCCATAAACGTGGAGATTCAATCAAAAAGAAGGGAAAAAAATGTCACTAGATCACTTTGTCAAATCCAACACCGACTCATCGTTCTCCCATTCACCCGCAAAATTTACATGGCAATAAATCGATTTCCAATTCTCATATTCATTGATAATTTCATTACATGATTTACTCTGATTCTATAATTTCATATGAGATTTGAAAATCAAATAAAAACAACCTCTAAGGATGTCTTTATGTCGCTAAGAATTTTTTTTGTGACAGGAAAATGCTTTTAGCAAATTCAATTTCAGAAAAAGGGAATCGGAAAATTTTGATTATGGTGAAAACAAGTTGAAAAAAACTGATTTTATTGTAATTGGTAATAAGTGAATCCACTAAATGCAGCTTGTATCATTAAAAGTAGCATGGAATGACTAATAAACTAGAATTGATATCTTCTTCATTTATTCTGTAATCCATCGAAATAACATTGATTACAAAGAAAATAAGATAGAAATTATGAAATCATATTTGTAAAATATTATATATAATCGTGCTTTGGGAATGTAGAAAAATTGAGCATCAATAAAGTATATTCTTCTCACTTCAAAGCTTAGCAAGAAAACAAGGGTAATGATTCCTTCTTGCCAAATCATTTTTCTCTAAGCTCATTGTTTTTAGGGTTAATACCACGGAAAATCTCAAACTAGTATATCCATGATAAATTTATCCAAAATTAATTTTTTGATTACCAAAAACTCCAAATTGACAAATTTGTGATAAATTTATCCTCCATTATTTTCCGTTAAATTGAATAAATGCTAAGAAAAAACACAAACCAGTACACATGTGATAAATAGAGAATAAAACCCCAAACCAATAGAATGGTCAATTGTGAAAATTTGATGTATGTTTTTGTTGACTTGACTTTGAATGAATCCACCATTTATTTAGGAGGCAAAAGTCGATTCTAATCCCAAAATTTTTGCATCATATGGTCCGATGATTTTCCGCGTTAAGAAACGTACATAATTGTCAACTTTGATGGGCTGGAGCGATGCTTCCAAGAGTCATCCTTATTGACCAAATTTCGCAGCAAATTGGCCCATGACTCTCTCTGCGTATTCAGCCAATCCTGTGGCTTCTACGTACAATGACCTCCCCAAAAGTCATTCAAAAAGATCTTTCCTTTTTATTTCCTTCATATTTCTCTGGTGAAGGAACAAAGGTCTTTGATAGCTAAGGCCTGCATCTCATATGAAAAGTCTCTCTTTTCCTTTAAAAAGAGAGGAGTAAAGGCAATGGGATCCCGCTTATTTTCTCTTCTTCCTAGAGCTTCTAAGCTGTATAAGAGGACGCTTAATTTCAATTTGAATGCAAAGAGTCTTATTTTAAAAAAAATCTGCAACGATACCTTTGGAGTTTCATTTTACTAAAACAAAAGTTTAGTGGAGTTTAATTAAAGTTAAAGGTATCGGAGAACAAATTTGATCTCCGTTGGTCGCGAATCGATGAATTTGATACTTCTCAAGAGCCTTTTTTGACTCATTGAGTCAATCGCAATTAATTGCTTCAATTTTAAATTTTCCTTTTGTCAGATTTGGATGGACATATGAAAAGATTTAAGAGCTTATGAATTTTGGAACCAAACAGTTTACACCTTTGGATCTTGCAGGATTTTATTTTGCCTCCTTGGCTGCCCCGCCATGTGTTTATTAAATGTGGTCCTTATCAAATACAAATTGGTTCATTTAGACCACATCGTACCCATCGAAATCTGAAGGTCTTGGTGTTGTTGGAGCATTCGCATCAATCGTGCACTCCCCGGCAACTTTGAGGAGGTCAGCTCGTCAATCACCTGGAATGACCATGGGCATGGGCATGGGTTAGGGTTTTGGAGGCGTGAGTAAAGAGTAGTGACAACGAGGGGAAATCAAGGATTTGGAGCAAAGGAAGAAACGTGCGAAAAGGTCAAGGAACGATGGGGAAGGAGTTGTCGTGGGGGTTTAAACGAAGTTTACCTAGAAGAGAAACTAAATAAAAGGAAAGATAAAATTCTAAACCTGGCCATGTTGAATACTCTCATCTCTTCATCCAAATATAGAGAGACCCATCATATGCTTTCTTCTCCCGAAAAGGAGTAAGACCAGATGTGAAATGCTAAAATCAAGGTGGACGAATGTGAGTCTCAAGCGCGAAGCAAAAAAGGATAAAAGCAAAGCAATAATTTGTATTCCGTCCCACTTTTCCTTTGAAGTTTAAAGTATAGCTCGTTTCTTTTGCAAAAAAGACCGCGAAGTGGATTATCTCACTTCTCGAACCCTAAAAGTTGCTAAGTCCAGTTTTCTTTCAAAAGCTTAAACTTTGACTCTAAAATTGCAAAGTTCAGATGCTAATTCATCTCGTAACATACTTTGATGGGACATATTTTTGGTTACCATATAAGTTTGGGATTTTGATGATAAAAGTACAATTTGGATAATTGGTAATATGGTAAATATAAATGTTAGGATTTTTTATGGAATCGCGCACTCAATGTCGTAGAATTTGCTGCCCACCCATTGCCATCACTAGCCCTCAACTTCATGCATCGAATAGCTTATTTATTACGTTTAGCCCATGGTAAACATTTTTATGGATCGAATAGCTTTATGTGATTCAAACATTGGAAATTACAAAAACAAATTTCCCAAATATGATTTTTTTTCCATCAAACTAAGAAGGAAGATCATGAGGGGCAATTCCATTTTTTTTTTTTCATTTTTTGAGAAAAGTACTACCCTCCGGAACAAAATTGTATGAGTGTCTGCACGACAACGTTGTTGATGAATCCAAACCAAAAAAAGAAGACGTTGATAAATGTCAGATTTGTATGCCGATAGACTATATAATTATGCCAATAAAGAGATCCAAAGTGAACAATCATATCCCTTCATATAATTGATGCCAAACTCATTGATTTTCTAAGACTTGGACATCAATATTGATGAAAAGAAACTTTAATACCGCCGCCCTAAAAATAGAAGCACTCCCAATAAGTAAACCGAGTGATTGAATCCAATTATCTGACGAAATCAACTCAATGATGTAAGTTTAACAATTACTCTCTTCGGCGATTACAATAGCGATGTTGTAACTTTGAGCGCCACAGTGAGATATCTCATGATGCAGAAAAGGAATCAGATCTAGTCGTGCAAAGAGGTGGCAGCACGACCACAACATCGGTAATAATTGGGGTACTGATACATCAATGAGGTCTACCCTTACCGGGGCCTTACTAAACTTTTTTTTCCTTTTTACGGATAAAGTATGAATTAGATAATAAATCTCTCAATAATAAATAGATAATAGGAAATACAATTCTCCAATTTCTTTTTGAATTCACATATGGCATTTTTGTGTTTTTTTTTTTTCATTTACTAATTCAATTCTACTACCTTTTTATATTATCGCAAAAGTTTTATTACATAATTTATTTTACCGTTGTATCATTTACATGAAGATTCAAAATACGATCTAACTAAATGGAATAAATCAAATCTCACTAAATTCAAATGTTAAACAGAAAATGGAATAACCAGATTAGAATCTGACTTGACATTCTAGAAAAACAGGAAATCTTTCTAATAATTTTTTGACTACTAACTAAAACATGTAATGTATTTCTAGCTGATATCTCCTTCTGTTTTCCTTTCTTGCCGACTAGCTCTATACGTAAGGACCGGGTCGTGATGGTCTGAACGCTTCGCCGGGGAGTCTCGACTAAAAGCAGCCTCCCTTCGGCCGGGATTCTCTTGCTTTTAACCTTTTGCTTTTCACGCTAAATCTTTGCTGAAGATATGGTCTTCATCATGAGGGTGCGCTGCAATTTCTCCGCTGCCGTGTCCTCCTTGACCACGTTCTTCTCCTCATCAGAGCAATCCACCGAAGCCCACCGAGAATTCCACTTGCGCTCTTCTTTTATTTTGAGTCTTTTTTCAACTTCATCTGCTTTCGGTTACGCATGGCCCGGCCATGTCCCCTCATCCTTATCTTGGCGTTCAGTTAGTCAACACGTTTCCACCGTATCGTGTCCCACCAGATTTTGCTCTCCATTTTTGCAGAATTTCAGCTCTCCCTTCCTGTTCCTTTGTGTGTTTTCACACTGCTATTTCCCTTCCTTCGCACTCGCATGAATGCCGTATCGAAAGTGGCCTCAAGTCAACCATTTCGGTTCACAAAAATTTGCAATTTTATTGGAAAGGGTCTGCAATTTTAAATGCGAAAGAATGCAATAGAAATCAAGAAGGCAGGATTACAAATATATATATATTTTAAATAAGGGATCAAGTTATCAATGAATTGTTTTTGGTAACTGAGGATCCGTTGGGCCCGCCGGGCTTACACCGAGTAGTCCATGGCCCATAGAGTGCACGGTACACCCCGGACCAAGCGTCAATACCTCAGGAGTTGGCCTAATAATCCACTCTTGGGACCTCTACTTAAGTCATGTTAGCAACGAGAGGGCTCGAACTCTCTACCTCGGCGATGGAGGAGAAAACGCACACCAATTGAGCTGCCCATGGGTGGGTAATTATCAATGAATTTGATTGCTAAATTTCATGAAAATGCGGATAGGACCTTTAGGCGAAAATCTGTGTCAACAATAATTTTCCTCAAAAGTTAATTAATGAAGACCGAAACATCACTGGATTAGAAGGGCAAAGTCAAAGTCTACAAAGACTTGGACTACCAACCGTCCATGATGACCAACTTTGCTCCGAGAAGGATTCACACCCATGATTTGGACGACCAAAGGCACACGCTAAAGCATTGGCGGGTCTTCTTTTCCCATTAGAATTGACCCATCTTCTTTTTCTTTGCTTTTATTGTTTTATTTCTTTTCATTATCACTTTGCTTTTTTGACGAGATTTTCCTTGGATTCTCACCGTGAATGATGGTTGTGGTCCCGGTGGGTCAATTACCTTAATAGTTGATTGATAGGCGGCTACCATTTGATCAATAATTCTTTTTCTTTTTTTTTTTTGCACAGCAGCACTACTCTTTGAGGATGCAGATGAGTTGGGGCTTCTATAAGAGGGCAAGAGCCTCAACCCTGAACGCAGAAGGCGCCGCTACTGCTCGCGCCACTCCGTCCACCAACCTCCCCGCGGAATCACGACAGACGCAAGCGATCGAGCCTCCAGTAGCTCCAGGTTCGTAGGCACCTTCTATGTTTATCTTTAGTATTCCAGCCTGCGGTGGGCTCCAAAATCGTGACGATCCGTCGCTGGTCTTACTAGATTCGCTCGATTTTGAGTTCCATCTATTGAAACTCTTCAACCCATCTAAAGCAGACTCCACTAGGTTGCTTGGTTCTGGTTTTCTATTCTTGAAGATGGCCTGGTTTCTTGACTTCCAAATATTCCACAGTACTGTAGTAATAGTCTGATTCGAGACTTGGCTTCTTGCATCCTGATCTTGAGCTCTCTAGCTCTCATCTCTGCTATTCTTCCATTCACCAGTGTAAAATATTCGTAAATTACCATTTCTTAGGAAATTTTATCAGTGTGATTAGTAAATTACCAAGATTATCTAAATTTTACCGACATTCCAATGAAGTAGTAAATTAACTCACTTGAAAATTTTCATCATTGCTGTAAGTAAAGTACTGACATCTTTAGAAATTTACTAACATGCCAATGAAGTAGTAAATTACCGACTCCTACAAAATTTTACAAGCGTGGTAAGTATATTACTGACACAGTCTAAGAATTTACAAACATTACATGGAAGTATTAAATTACCCACTCTCAAATTTTACCAGTGTTAAATAAATTACCGGCAATATCAAGAATTCACTGACATACGAGTCATGTGGTTAATTACCAACTCTTATTATCAGAATCATAAATAAATTACTGGCACATACAAGAAGTTAACAACATTTTAATGAATTAATATATTACCAACTCCTTTGAAATTTACTTACCAGAACTATAAAAAAAATACCAATATATTAATGAAGGAGTTAACCAACTCCTATGAAATTTTATCCATGTGGTTAGTAGATTGCCAACTCTTATCATCAATTGGTTTTACACTTTATCTTAAGATGAAGTGGAAAGCAACGGGATCCTTGAATCGCATAAGGTGATCAAATCATAAAGGCAGAGTCATGGAGGCTAGATTTAAACTACTTAAACTCGTAGCCTTGTTCAAATCAATTCGAACGTCAGCTATACCTGAAGTAATGGCTACAATATTGGCACGTAATTTTTATTTTAACACATCAAATGAATAGCAGTGTATTGGTATTTTATTTTCAACTCGGAATTCCTATAGACTAACGTTCTCACCATGTCTACAAGTCCTTGGCATAAAAAATTTCGACACCATTAGTATATTGGAAAGTGGAGGGGCACGTCTCTAGGACCAATATAAAACAGAACCAATTTTCGAGCTTAGATATGAGAGGAATCTTCTTCTTCTTTTTTTCATAATAGTAGTCTATGAAGTTGGAGCCCAATGCTAGTACAATAATCATTCAATGTGGACATCTTTAATTTTGGGACAAAGTATAGCCCAAGTGCCAAAACTTGGCACGGAGTGACATTTAAGTGCCAAAAGTTAGGAAAGTGGCACTTAAGTGCCACTTTTTTGGAAAAGTGGGACACTTAAGTGCCATCTCCGACGAATTTCACCGAAAATCTTACGTGATAATTTTTTATTATTTTTTCGTCTACGTAGCTCGCCGGAATGCTGACTCAACAAACAAAGGCAAAAACGATGTCGTTTTTAAGCGGATTCAAATGTTAATATAAAATTAATTTAATTCAATTATAAAAATAAATTATTATTATTTTAATAAAATAATTTTAAATAATTTTTTTTTTAAAAAGGTGGGGGAGAGGAGGGTTGAGCCCTCGCCGCCGCCGCCTCCCCGCCGTCGCCGGGAAGGGCCCGCGACGGTGGGCGTGGGTCGGCTGTCTCCCTCCCCCCCCTTTTAATATTTGAATTTATATTTTTAAATGTTTTAAATAAATTTAGTTTTAGATTTAATTTAATTAATTAATATATTAAATTTTTACCACGTTAGAGACAAAATAATGTCGTTTTTGCATTTTTTAGCCACATCAGCGTGCAAAACGACGTCGTTTTGCACTTATCTCGCTGGAATATCGCCACGTCTGAATTTTGGCTGGATTGGCACTTAAGTGATCAATTTTGCTTCAATTTTAGCACTTAAGTGTCCCTTCGTGCCAAGTTTTGGCACTCCAAGTATCCGTACCTCTTAATTTTGAGATGCCTAACAATGATGGCATGCTTCCTCTATAATTACTCTATATCCATTCTTCCCTAGAAGGAGAAAACTCTCAACCACCACGATTAGATTATCAAACAAACAAATTACATTGGAAGCATCCATGAAATTGCTATTGAACCTTACATAATGCATTGGATGTTGAATAACACGGAACCACGCTATTATTTGGTTGTACATTATATAAGTTCCAAACCTTATACTTCGTTAACTTTGTCAATGTCCAATCATGTTGCAATATCATTTCGAAAAAGTACCACCGTGTCGTCTCGTGTGGCAAATTTAGTCATTTCAAAGCTTCTAATTGGTGTCTCACAATCGGCCATATTAACAAGTAGAATACTCCATCAATACAAATAAATATCAATATCACTATTAAACAAATGCACAAAATCATCCGGCATACATATAGTTGCATAAAATATGTTTGTATGTTACTGATAATAGATGTCGAAATGATGTTAATAATCAACTAAAAATTTAGAATTTACAAATATTAACCGTTGTCACTAGTAAAAAATAAGTAAGGAACTCATAATCAACTAGAGGAGAAACACAAAAACGACGGGATAAAAACACTACAAGTGCCATAACTTGGCACAAAGGGACACTTAAGTGCCATAACTTTCGAAAGGTACACTTAAGTGCCACATTCGAAGAAAAACAGATCACTTAAGTGTCACTCCGGCCAAAGTCTGGCCAAAATGCTGACATGGCATTTTTCCGGCGAAGCGAGTGCAAAACGGCGTCGTTTTGCACGCCGACGTAACCAAATAATGTAAAAACGGCGTCATTTGCGGCTAACGTGATAAAAAAATATAAAAATTAATTAAATTAAATTTAGTTAAAATATGAAAAAATAATAATTTTAAAATTAAATTTAGTTAAACTATTAAAAAATAATAATTTTAAAATTAAAAAATTAAAAAAATTAAAACATTAAAAATATGAAAAAAAAAAATATTAAAAAAGGGGGCGGCCACCGTTAACCAAGACTACTGACAAAGCATGCAAGCAACTTGTAGTTTACTACCAAAAATACTCGCCCACTTATAAAAGCAAACAATTGCTCGTAAGTTACAAGAGTATATTCCATATGGTAAATCAATTATTTTATTCATGTGGTATTTACAAATGAACATTGCTACTCATAAATTCGAAACAGTGGTAACACCATATTTGAATTTAGAGGGGGTAAAATAGGTAATTTGTTTGTAAGTTGGAACATCAATCAAGACTATTAATAAAGTATGTAAGCATTCATATTCTATAAGCGAAAATACAAACCCATTTGTAAAATCTAAAAGAAAAAATGGTAATCCACTACTTGGTTTGAGGATGAAAAAATTAATTTTTTTATAGCTTTCTACAATTGCCCAGATTCACATGTTATTGATTAAATTTTACTTACCAGTGATACTTCAAGTTTATAATTGGTTCTTTAAATGTAGCATGCATGAAACAAAACTCCATTTTTGGTTTACGGAATTTTAGACACGTGTAAGATTACAAACTACAACTATCCCATCACATGAATAGCTCTGGTTAATTTTTTGATCCATTCTAGAGAGAGTGGTGGTCATTTTTGCAGAAATGACATTAAAGAAAAACAATTTATGTTGTTGAAATTCGAGAAGTGTGGAACTTTTCTTTTTTAAAAAGTATGCTCTGCATCGTATTATGTCAAATGAGAACATGTTCAAACTTTCTCTTAGATTTAAAACTCCTAGGAAATAATTTATGTTCTTAGGATTTGAGAAGAGCGGGCTGTTTTTTCTTTTTTTCCTTAAATGAAAATTTTGCAAAATTTTGCATTGTGCTATGTTAATGTTCTCCCTAGGAGATTTAATCTCCTTAAGGTGTTAAAACGCCCCTTGAGATTTAATACTCATATATTCATGTGCGTTGTCAACTTTGGTAGGTCGGAGTGATGCTGCAATGAATCATTCTTATTGAACAATTGTATCACACTGGCCCACGACTCTGCATATTTAGCTAATCCCGAATACTACGTTTAATGACCTACAAAGATCTCCATTATTTGTTAGTCAGGCTTCTAAACATTTTCCATCTTTGGCCGCCAATACTTTTGTTGATACATTGTTCGGTATTTCTTGAAGATCAGATCGAGTAAATCAATGGAGGGGAGCATAGAAACACAACATACCTATAGAAATGATGGAATAGCAAGGAGTGCTTCTTTTACTCACAATGTGACAGAAGGTCAGGGAATGGTTATTTCATCAAGTAATGCATATGAAGTATTCTTGAGCTTCAGAGGAGAGGATACTCGAACAGGTTTTACCAGCTTCCTTTACACTAGTATGATAGATGCGGGAATCCGCATTTATAAGGATGACAAAGAGCTCTGCGAGGGGGAAGAATTTGGCCCGAAACTTCTCCAAGCAATTAATCAATCGGAGATCTCAATACCTATATTTTCGAAAGGTTATGCCTCTAGCGTATGGTGTCTCAAGGAGCTAGTCCAAATGGTTGAGTGCCAAAAAACTAGGGGACAAAAGATCATGCCCATTTTTTATGATGTGGCACCTTCAGAGGTTCGACACCAAACTGGGGGTTATGAAGAGGCCTTTCTTTCACATAAAAAGAAGAATCGATATGACGAAGAGACTATGCGTCAGTGGAAGGCTGCTCTAAGTGCAGTTGCAGCAATAAACGGGTGGAATATGCATAACAAGACCAACAGGTGACAACCTCTATCATTCCATTTGATGTGCCTTGTACCATTAAAACCTTTAATGCGGTTCAATTGGTTTCTTTTCTAGATTTGTGTTAGCCTTGTTGAAATTGAATTTTATGCTATTGAAATTATACTGCAGAAATCACACAAAATAGTGGTATAATCCCAATTGTCCTTTTTCATTCCAAATAGTTTTTTTTTTTTTTCAGTTAAGGTCATTCATTAACCATACGTGCCAATGCTAATTCATTTACAATGGAGTAAATCCTTGTAGAAAGCATTTCGAATAGGTCTTCAGTTTTCACTTTGGTCTTATGAGAGCATAGTTTGGTTTAATACAGTTTTCTAACTCATTGCCATTTGACCTCCAACAAACACTAGGGAAGAAGGTGAGATCGCAAAAACAGTTACCCATAAGGTTTTCAATGAGTTGAAAAAGGCTTATTTGGTGGTATCGAACAACTTGGTTAGTGTGGACCACCATGTGGATAAAATCATGGAAAAGATAGGTGCTCACACAAGTGAAACGCGGATTGTGGGAATTCATGGGATGGGTGGCATTGGAAAGACAACGATTGCAAAATCAATCTACAATGAGCTTTCCAACAAGTACAACAATTGTTGCTTCCTTTCCAACATCCGTGAAACGTCAAAGCTCAAGGGCATTTATTACTTGCAACAACAGCTCATCTCTGACATCCTTAAGATGAAAGGGACGGATATAAAATACATTGATGAGGGGATTGAGATCATTAAAAAAAGATTTTCTAATAAAAAAGTCCTGCTTCTTCTCGATGATGTGGAAGAAAAGGATCATATGGATGCACTTGTAGGTAAGCGTGATTGGTTTGGTAAAGGGAGCAAACTTATTATTACTACAAGAAGGAAAGATGTTATCCATGTCCCGGAAGTGGACTGGAGCTATGAGCTTACGAGCTTGGATCCGGATCTATCTCTTCAACTTTTTAGCAAACATGCCTTCAGAAGAGATTCTCCTATAGACGAGTATATCGACCAATCCAAGAGGGCAGTACGCATTGCCGGAGGTCTTCCATTAGCCCTCGAGGTCATAGGTTCACTTTTATCTCGCACTAAAAGGAAAAAGTGGGATGACATACTGAAGAAGTTGGAAAATGTTCCTCATGCAGAAATTCAGAGTAAATTGAAAATAAGTTTGGAAGCATTAGAAGTACAACAACGTCATATATTCCTTGATATAGCTTGTCTTTTCATTGGATATGACAAAGATATTATGGTTCATTTCTGGAAAAGTGAATTTTTTCCGGAAGAAGCTATGGAAGTTTTGCAAAACATGTCTTTGATAAAGATTGAAAAATATAATAAAGTGTGGATGCATGACCAACTCAGAGACCTTGGAAGAGCTATAATTCGTCAAGAGAGTAAGATGAAAATAGAGAAGCAAAGTAGAGTGTGGAATACCAAGGAAGCATTGGATTTGCTTAGGAGACATGAGGTAAAATCTCCAGTGCAATAAATTGCCAAGTTACTTATGGACATTTTCTTTAAAAAAAAAAAAGGTAGCTACTTTCTGTGTACTTACCATTGGGACCTATTCAACCAATATTTTTGCTCTTTTAAGATTAAAGGAACGATGGTACTCAACTTAACCCCTTAAAATAGTGAACCTGAATAAATTTGTTTGCTTTCAACTTTTTTGTTTTAAAAATTTTCCTTTGGGCAGGAAAAGAAAGAAGTTGAAGCTCTTCATCTCAAGTTTGATGATCAACACCGTTTTACCTATAAGGACTTTAAGAGCCTACCAAATCTAACGTTCCTTGAAGTAAAGGACTTGAAGGGAAATTTTCGTGGAGAAAAGATGCTTCATTGGCTCAAATGGCCATCATATGCTCTTCCAACTAATATTTTCCAGAGGAATTCAGATCTCCTTCCACAATTACGATGGCTTTCTTGGCAAAATATTTGCCCAACATTTAAGATTGCAAATTTCTCCATAGAGAATTTGATTGTCCTTGATCTATCTTGGAGTAAAATTACTCATGATTGGAAGGGGTGGAGCCATATGAAGGTATGTTATATGCTAGACAACACTTATTCTTCCGTCTTATTAGATTCAAAACTAAACTTTGCATGATTTTTCTTTCATAGGTGATCAAGAATTTGAAAGTTTTGAACCTGGCCCATTGCCATCGCTTGAAGAGAACCCCCAACTTCTCAGCTCATTCAAATTTAGAACATTTGATCCTATCAAGCTGTGGATCATTAATCGAAATTGATAGATCAATTTGTCGGTTGAAATGCTTGGTTTTCTTAGATGTAAACTTTTGTTCGAAACTTAAGAGGCTTCCGAAGACAATCGGGAATTTGGAATCACTGATTGAGTTGAACATAAGTTACACGCGCATTAAAGAACTACCCGATTCCATCATAAAGTTGAAGAATTTGAAAGTAGTGAATATGGAATTTAGTTACATTAGCAAAATACACAATGCCTTTTGGACGATGGAGAAGCTTGAAATAATAAAACTCGTGAACTTCGGGGGTCATTGCATGCACGTGGAATTTGGTCATTGCATCTATGAGAATAAATCCTTGAGGATCTTGAGATTGTTAAGCGTGAGAATACATGCCCTACCAAGGCTTCCTGAAAGCCTCATCAAACTACAACTGGAGGAGTTGAGGTTGGACACGTTTCCGGATCTCTCAAATCTCGCTAACTTAAAGGTATTGTATCTGCACTTTGGCCCACTTATTGCATCTAGGCTTCTGGAAGAACCGATACCACGATGGATTGGGAACTTAAGCCAATTGGAATCTCTGAAACTATTTTATGAGGAGACCGACTCATCGACAGACCTCAACCTCCCTCCTCATCCGCGTCGCCTCCCGAGGCTTCCCTCAAATTTATCCATCTTATATCTCTCTAGTTGCCACTCACTTTGCTCGATGGATCTATCGAATTTGAGGAAACTATCGGATCTCGATATTTGGCACTGCCACTCACTTTGCTCGATGGATCTATCGAATTTGAGGAAACTATCGTCTCTCCAGATTGGGGCATCTGCAGTTGCAGAGATTGAAGGCCTTAGTTGTTTGGAGAACCTACAATATTTGAACCTTCAGCGCCTCGGACAGCTGGCGATGCTACCTGATCTAAGCAAGTTAAACAAGCTAAGGCGTATTTGCGTATCCGATTGTGGTAATCTGATCGAGATTCAAGGCGAACTACCCCAATCTTTGGAATACTTGCATATTAAATGCTGTGAATCTTTACAGAAGTTGCCTAATCTATCAAGCTTGAAGGGATTGCAAAAGGTTAGAATCAAAGGTTGTGGGAAATTAGCGGTGGAGGAAATTTCTCGGCTTTGCTCAGAGAAGTCAATCAAATTTGTGGGAGAAGACGATGAAGAAGACCACTTTGAGGAAGAAGACGATGAATAAGTGCACGTTGCACTTGGAAGCTTTTTGATGCGCGACCACAAATTGTTCCCTTGTGTTCAAACCTTAAACAAATTTAGGTAAGTATCGATGTTTTCCTTTTTTCGCAATCAAATTCTTTCACAAATATGAACAAAGAAGTTTTGCATGCACTTTTTAATGACCTTTTAGCAGATTCTTTTATGAAAATCTGATGAAGCATTGAAATTATGATACCTTTGAATAGCCAGAGGGCTCTTAATTATGTACAACTATTTCTGTTCTTTTCCTAGTTTGGTTTGGCTTTTTTAGCTACATTTTCTTAGGATGATTTCTCGTAGAGATATGCATGTCGATTGCATCGCTTTTATTTGATATGTACCAAGCTATTAGCGATCCTTGTCGATTTCCTACTTCATATATTTAGAAATTGATAACCTTGCTTTGCATTGGAGATAACTTTGCTATGCTGTAAACAAAAAGATGGAATGTTTGCTGGAAGGTCATATGACTATTGTTCTCATCCTGGGACTTTACAGCACAATCAACTCATTATTGCGACTTTGAAGTAGGCAGACACTCTATTGCTATGCTTAAGTTCAATTTATTTTTCAGGAAAGGTGCTTCTTAGTGGGATTTGCAAATGTTATGGAGAAGTCATAAATGAGGGAGCCACTGCAATTCCGAGATTACCAGTGTGGCAGCACTGGCTAAAGCAGCAGCACCAGAATATCTTATCTCAGCAACGATGCCTTCAATCATAGCAATCTTTGACGGGCACACTGACAAAGATCATTCTGTGCAGCAAAAATCGCCTCCAGTTGTTACTAAGAGAATGCAGCATTTGCTGTAACAGTAGAGAAGGAGGCCGTCTCGCTGAGACTCAAGAATTGCACTCACTTACAAAAGATCGGTAAGAAAAAGAGAGCACCTTCCCTCAAGGCCGCCTTCAGTAATAGAAGTGTGCATTCAGAAGCAATATCGGCATTGTTTCTGTCATGAGACCCACTCAATTCTAGGAAAACCCTGGCACTGCCACCAAAGTCAGTTATGTGTCATATGCTACTTGCCACCTCAGAAGAACTTTCATCAGTTAGTGTTGGCTCTTCCATGTACGTGAAAACTTTCGTAGAACCTGGTGATCATAAAAGAAGAGCTTTGCACAAGCCAAGCATCAATTTGAGAAAAACTTCCAAATTTTTCCCGTGTACAAACTCCAAAAGATTTCCAATCCGCCGTGCTACTTTCAGCTGAGAAAGCAACTTGGGATCCATATCCGGAGCCGATGCCAGAGCCACGCACAGGTCAACATCATTCACATTTGCACAGGACAGATCACCAAGTGAAAATCTGAAGCAGTGGCTAACTGTCTTTGAGTGTAAAATCTCAGAAATTTTAGTCAAGTCGAACTCTATGAGCATCAAGGAGAGCTTCTGCGCACACATTGGTATTGTGGTCCTCATCCTCAATCAAGGTTGGGTAAAGAGGGAGAAATTGCACCTAGGATATGGATTTCAAGTCTGCTAGCTTAAGCTCTAACTCTGGAGTTTTGATTAGGAAAATGAACATCGCATCAAACGGAATCTCGAGGGACAGAAATCTAGCATCACCATCCTTGTTGCCCTTATACAGAACATCCAGACTTAGCAGAATCCCACAGATGAATACGTCAGAGCTTTCAGGAATCCAGTATGACTCCTCTGTGATGGACTCAACGCTTGCATTTTGAGCTGGCAATGCAGGTGCTAGGAACGGATCGACGTTGTGCTCTGGTTTCCTTGTTCAGTCCTGAACTTCTCTTGGATTGTGTTTGTAAATAGTGTGCTAAATTATGCTTCATGTGAGTGTGAACCATCTAAGTTTTGCCTGTCCAGTGTTTGGTGATCATGTGCAATTTGGTGTTTGATGAAATGAGCTATGTGCCTGAGATTGCGTGTGTTGGATTGTCACCTTCGAAGCACTTGAAGCTGAAGCGCAAGGTCTATTGCAATGGCTTCCTCTCTCTCCGCACCTCCAACGGCAAGGTACCTTCGCTTTCACTACTAAACTCTACCACTGATGTCCAGCTCAACCCAATCAGCAATTTAGTTGCCTTTGATTGGGCTAGGACATGATTCAGTTTGATTGGCTAATCTATGTCAAAATGCAGTGGCTATTGAATTATTACCGTTTTCTCCCAAATTTAGCTTGCTCGATCGAACTGAACAGCAGCAGCTTGATGCTGCTTAGGATTTCATTTTTTCTATCATCACGGATTGTTGTGTTCTGTGCTTCTGGTTGTAATACTTGTTGTGATTGAGCTTGTTTTGAGTAGATTAGCCCATGCTGTGATTGATGGTCGGATAATGCCGTATCATGGCAGCGAGCAGCTGTTGGAATGCAGGATTTTGAAGAATGATGAAGTTATTTGTTCCGGTGAGTCACTGATTTCAATGCTTATTTGGTTGATGTTGGAGAGCCTGAAGGAGGACAAAAGCCTCTAGATGATACTTATATTCACAGCCTGATTATTGTTTGGCAATTGGATTTATAAGTTCCCCCTGCCGAGGGTATTCCTTGCTTGTCTTCTTCATAGTTGTTTTGTTGGTTTAAATCATCAGTAGGTGCAATGTGATGAATGTGAAGTTCTTGGGTTTGGTTTGTTAAAAGTCCAAATGGGTATATTTTACTTATTGTTTGTCTTGGAAAAAAGAGCGCTACTTGCATACAAATACGCATAGACCCTCCTTTGTGATGCCTTTGCTTGTTGTTCGTCTGGGAAATTAAATATTTGTTTTTTTGCTTGCTTCAAACAGCTACTTGGGTACGGTTCATGTATCGATTGATTTAGAATCTAGATGTAAACATTTGCAATTGATCTACTGTTGCTTTCGTTCAATGTGCAACTGATCTTTTGAAACTCCATTTTTTTTGTTAAAGATTTTCCTTTTGTTAACCTTACTTTCAATTGATGCAGAGCTCTGGTTGAGTTTCTGGATATGAGGTTCACTATTATCCCCTCTATGAATTAAGAGGTGTGTTTTCCTTTTAGCTACTTAAATCCTTTGGCATGGAATCTACAGTTGTATTGCCTACATAACTTTTCATTTTCTGCAGATGCTCCTAATTCCTTAGAAACCAAAAAAGAAACATTGGTTATTTTAGAAGAAACCGGTCGCTTATGATGTTGCAACCTGACGGAAATGGGAACCAAATTGATACCGTCCCTATACCCTACATATATAAATTCTATATCCCAAATAGCATAGCTTGCTTTACAATGCCTCCAAATGACTCCTAACAAGCAGCCTTCGAGGACTAAAGTCGTGGAAGAACTGGAATCAATAGACACTGGCGTCGCAAATAGAATAGAATGGGATAGTTAAATTCACTTATTATGTCATTCTTACTTCTTGTGATGTAAGTCAAAGTCTGTTGTTCCACACTTTTCCATTTTTCTCAGGAATAATCCTGGGCTTTGAATGTTCATTTCTATTGTACCCAGCAGTTACTAGGAGTTGTCTTCTCTTGTAAGTTCTTTGGAATATCCATGACATGTCTATTAATACATGCACCGCCTTGTGAATTGAGATGTGATTGTACTTATGTTTATGAGAGGAACGGTTCTTTAAGGCTAATCCTCGATCTTGTTGGCAATCTGAGGTCCACAAAAGAAGTCCATTGCTCTTCAAGAGTCCGAGCTCTTTAATTTTCTTGCATGCTTAGGCTTTGAACATGAGCAAAAGGTCATTTTGGTTGCCATCACGAATGTGTTTATGTGGTGCTTGCTCTGCAATCAATCTCTAGGAAGTGCTAGGCGGTTCAGTCCATTCTCATAGTATTTTTGAGCTATGAGACATGGTTGGGGAAATTGATGGAGTCATTTAAGGCAAAAAGCTGCTCCGTTGTCCATTCAGAAAGAGCAAGATATAACTTTTGGTGCTATCATGTTGCAGCTAAGACATGTCTGATTGTTTTGTGCTGATAAGAGACATTTCTTATCATATGCCAGTTTTAGATAAGACTTTCCATATGACATCATAAATGACTAAATTTTATTTTTATATTCTCAGTAACTTAGCCCATTGGTTATTGTATTTTCTTCACTGTTTGTAAATTTGAGGGCCCTATTATTTTCAACACTTCTCATGTAATTTTTTTTTTTGAACTTGTTAATACGTCTCTTTTACATCACTCTCAACGTGAAAATATAGAAGTTTCCATCATTTTGTTTTTTTTAATTTCAAATAAATTAAAAAAATTAAATTGATTACATCAAAGAACTTTTCAAATATATGTTTATCAAATAGTATTTTCCCAATGTTGCTTCTCAAGTCATTTTAAATTGCAAATTACCAAATAGTCTTTGTATTTCACAGAACTCCTTTAGGCTAAGGGCCTTTACATTAGCCAAATGCTTTCCCCAAAAGCCGAAGCAAACGTACCCATAAATGGGTACTTGAAATTGAGCTTTATGCACACCTTTTTGCTTGATTGTTGTTGCCCTGCTATGTGACCCGCTGTTTCGTGTAAATCAGCGATATAGTCGTCATCATGGCTAAAGCGCTCTTGGAGATCCGGCCTCATGAAGTCAAGTTTATCCGTGAGTGTATGTAGTGCTGCGTGTTTGGTTCATTTTTATTTTGGAGCTACATTCAATTTGCGTTGCTTGCCGCCTGTTTTACTGGGCAATAAGTGAAGGAGATGATATATCTTTGTTCTACAATAATTTGCTTGAGAATTTGTGGTTCAACATCGTAAATAATGGTAAAAGAAATATCTTAAATAAGAGCTTCAATGGCGAGTATTAATCGGTTATTGGTCGCCCTGTTTTTCAAATTCTTTTCCTTGTGTTGTTTTCGAATAGTTGATCAGGTTCTTTCTTTTTGCATAGTTCTATACTCGCACCACAAACTCTTAGAATGCCTCGTGAGGTGAATTTCTTTCTGGAGATAAAGTAAGTGAGTGTTGTAACCAAATGACTAAGAATGATCGGTGGAGAAAACCAACACGCAAAATCAGATTTCGTTGCTGCATTATGTCTTCAAAGAAAATGTATGATGGTCCATTTCATTATATCCTACTCTCATGTCGTGCCCCGTTAAGTTCTTTTATCTGAAGCCTCTTCCCCATGTTTATGCAGTTGAGTTGAGTAAACAAAGCTCATGCTTGATTCCGCTACACAACAAGACTGATCGGTATGTTGCTTTCAAGGTGAGGATTTTTTGGACCTTTTCATTCACCGTGATCGTGCTTTACTTTTTTTTAGGTATGGTGGGCGAACAATTTTCTTTCAATCCTGTATTCTCTTGATGTAATTTAAATTTCAGAGTAGAACATCAATGCATTAAAAGCTCTCTACTAGGGAGAAACATTATGAGCTTTATACTGGATATCCAAAACATTCCAGGTTAAGTCTACATCTTTGAAGAAATACTATGTGCGGCCAAATGTAGGCATCATCAAGCCAAATGGAGTATATGATTCAAAATTGTGCTGCTCAAGTCCAAGGAACATCATGTTCACATACTTATTAAAGCCACTAACATACTTGTGAGGAGGGACATGCTTGCAGTACCTAAATCAGCTAAATAATTCTTCTGCAATTTCTTTGCCATGACATGTCAATTGGAATGTATTACTGTTGGGTTACAAATTGCTTAAGGTAGAGTCAGTTTAATTGTAGCAAGGATCATCTTTGAATAAGATTTTGAATGCCTACCATAGTAGCCTAATATACATCGAGATAAAGGAAAGCCACGACAAGCCTCAGAAGCTATGTCCCGATACTTCAAAAGAATTGGAGTAGGCCTTTCATCCTATCTTCTGTTTGATGCAGTTACCATGTAAGCACGGTAGGTAGCTCCAACTGTCCTGCAGTGTAGAGACAAGTTTTTGATACAGGTGAAGAGGACTGCTGACATTGTAGGTTTTGCTGCTATATGTTCCATAATTTTTCAGGTCAAGTAACTCGAGAAATTTTCTTTTAAATTTTCAGATTGATAAAGAAAGTGGTAAATACATAGATGAGAGGAAGATAAAAGCAGCTCTAACCAATCCAGTGGAATCACCATCAGTGCTGCCAGATTATGGAGACCAGAAGCAAGATTCATCTTCCAAGACTACCATCCCAAAGGATATCTCACCTGTTGAAGTCGAAAATGCATCACCTTTTCTCAGAGTATGACTGCTAGAAAACATCAATATGTCACTTTATTGTCTTTCTGGATTGAGATGGCATTGTATCTAATACATGTATCGGGGCTTTGCCACAGCCTTGGCTAGGCCGCATGTTATTTATTTGTGAATGGAAATCAAGTTGCTGCACATCATCTATAAATCAATCTACCTTTTTAGCAACTAAATGCGAGTGTATGGGATATCTTTTTTCTCGTATAGTTAATACGTGAATCCATTTCTATGTCTTAGGAAAGATTGGAAATCATAGAATATGACTTCTGTTCTTACTCTTATATTCCAGAAGGATTGTCTTTTGATGCCAAGATCCTAAAGGGTTGGACGTGTTAGAGGTTTTAAGGAGTTAAAATCAACACTCAGCAAGGTGATACAAAGTTGAAAGAGGTTAGTTTTCTTCCTCAGGTTGATTTGAATTCAGGTCTACTTTCACCAGTCAGATCCCTAGGAGGACGGTTTCCCTTCCACTACATAAGCCACCCTGATTTGAAATTATTGTCCTATCCTTCGTTGTGAACTTGCACTGGAGTTTGATTTTCTCATTGGTGAAATCCGTCAAAAGGAAGATTCTGTCCTGTAAGATACTTCCTCAAAAATTAAGATTTCACTGCCTTAAATTAGTTTTTTATGTTACTAAACCTCTCGAAATAGTACATTTGTATTATATTTACCTCCAAGTTAATTTTCGTGTAACTAGCCTAACGTGACTCATGAGATTATCTCTTCGGCCCCGTCCCCGAACCATGGGAAGAAAAAATACAGGAATTTTGGAGAAAAAGAATTTGAGACTCCGAGAAGTTATCAAATGCGCCGTCGTTGCGGTGGTAGTCGGAGATTATCTCTTCGGATAGGGCTGCCGGCGGGGGGAGAAGAGGCCGACGGGCGACGGTGTGAGGCGGCGGAGCTCGGAGGCCTTCTCGGAGAGGCCCTTTGCGCCTCTTCGAGTACGCCCCGATTCCCTCGGCCGAAGAGATAAGCTCCGACTACTTCCGCGGCGGCGGCGGCGGCGACGGCGACGTGGTGCCGCCGATGGGTGTGACTGGATCGAGGCTGAGTGGGATTCTTGCGCGACGGAGGAGGAGGACGTGGAGTCCCTGATCGGCGAAGTATGACCCCGTTCGTGATTTCGTACGCAAAGAAATTGGAAAGATATGGGAAGAATTCGTCTGCGATGATCGGTGCTGGTGGCGATTCCGGAGCTGGGTTCGGTTGTAATTCTGAAATTTTGGCCGATAAAGAGATGGGTTCCGTTTTTGAGAGCTTTAAAGCTCGTTGCCCGGCTCTCTTCGAGGACTGCATTGGAGATGGCGACGGTTTCTAGACTTTGCCGGAGAACTCGGCCATCGGCGGTGGAAGCTCGGGAGAGGAGTCTGACGCTCTGCGATCTTGAGGGCTATGGATATGATCCTGACCACTTTCTTATACTTGAAGATTTGGATGTTATTCTGTGATGTAAATGTGAAACGCATGTGATTTTTCTTGTTAATTTGCATAGTACAGAATACATGGGGTGGGTTGTGTTCAAATTCGTCTCTTTTCGGATGAGAAAAGCATCATTTAGACTGTTGGGGATAGGAGGGAGATTCATGATTTGTTGCTAGCTTGTGGAAGAGATGAGCTTTGATTTAGACTGTTATTATGGTGATGAATTGACTGTCTAGGATGATGAATGGCAATGCCAGTGAATGCAAAGCTTTCTACTGTCTGTGGAGTATTATTGCTTATGAGATCGGATAGTTTATGTGACTAATCATCTGTTCATTGATGCTTTCTTGTGGGAGAAACCTAGAGATAGTGGTTCAGAAGGGAGACAAGGAGCTTGTCAGTACTCTTAGGGGCTTCGATGTGGACGTCAGCATGGTCCTCGAGGATGTTACTGAGTAGTATGTATCTCTCTCTCTCTCCCTCTCAAATTTACTTGTGCTTCAAGACGCATCTTGCATTACTTTGGGGTGAAGGGCAGCCATTCTATGTTCTTGATGTCAATTTATTATTTGAAGGGGCAAATGACCTTGATTTGTATGTATTAGCATTGGAAGTTATCATACCCGTGGTTTTTGAGGCCCCTCTGTCCTCAATTTGATCTATGCTTCTAACTGAGAATCGGTACTTGCACAAGCATCTGCAATTTGGCCTTGCTCAACATCCAACGCCCCCCTTTTTCTCTCTCACTCCTCTTTTTATTGACCTTCTAGATATAAACTGTGGAAGCTTCATGCGATCTTAAGATTCTGTTTTCATTCTTGCATACAGTGAAATCACTGCTGAAGGATGAAGGGTAACAAAACTTGATCAGATTTTGCTTAACGGAAACAAGATAGCTGTTGTAAGAAACAACTTCTTCCTTCTGCTGGTAATTATATGGCTATATGTTTTGAGCCCTTGCTTTGATAAGGGCATGGTCTTGCCTAAAGTTTTGGTAATCTATCAACTAGTAAGCAATTGCCTTAACCAAACAGAAACAATCAGCCGCTCAGAGAGATTCCTTCTGATAAGACTCAAAATGCTTAGACAATGTGTTGATGAATCATTACTGGTCTTGATTTTGTGATTAAAAGGTCATCATCACCTATTCTTCACAATCTGGTCCTTTGTCTCAATCAACCTTGTGTCCACCTCTTGATAAATATAAAGCACAAGTGGTGAGGCAATTATGTTACCGAAAAGCTAGAATTCTGCTTTCGAGTGCTTGAACCACTAAAGTGACAATGCCTTGCTTTTTGTCTTAATGCAGTTAGTCCCTGGTGTCTCTCCTGATCCGGAATGAGTTGGGTTCATCCTACTTTTAGTTGTTGGAAGCCCCATCAGCAACGTCATTTGATTTTATAACCCTCTTTTTATGGGTTTACGAATCTGCAACCTTAGTCAATTGAGCTCTTATTTGATTGAGCTCATGCGTGAATGTCTGATGCAAATAGCTCAACAGATGGTGCATGATCACATCATCCTATTGTTCCTAGGTTTCATCTCCCAGTGCATTGTTATTGAAGAACCTGTCTTGGCTTGTTTTAGTGTTCTACAGTTTTTGGCCGTTGACTGCATAATGATATCTGTATTTGCGCCCCCCCCCCCCACAGAATATGCTATCTTCTCGGTGGCCTGCTATTTGACTACCCCCTCTCTGTTTTATAGTACATTCTCAACCTAAATGCAGAAGGGTGTGTTCCCAATATCCACTTTGGAAAAGATCAAAGAATTCCACTTATGTACTTGTTGCTCTTTGCTTGAAAAAATTCTGCTTCATTATGCAGTATGGTTCTGGTACCAAGACATCAGGCCAAAGATGTGCACTGTACTGCATACAGCTAGATGAATAATGGACGTATGTTGCTCCAAGAGATTTCAATTTTCCACCCAAGTAGCTGTAGTTGCTGCGCCTTGCGAAAAGATCCATGCCCAAAGCGAACTCACTTGTTTTGACCATGACTGTTTTTTTGTCGTTCATGTTTTCAAAGTGGTTGGCTATTTGGGTGGAGTGCTGTTTCTTGTTTTTGCGGTAGTGACATTCATCGGAGTTTTCTAGAGGTTTTCAGACTGCTGAAAGAGCGAGCTCAGAGCTCGCGAGGTGTGATATTGTTTGCGGACTTTGGTTAGAGCACATGATCTATATAGGCTGGAAATAAAGGTGCTGAAGATTCACCATAGGCCTCTTCTTTATCGCTCGTTTTCATGTATATTCACAACTGCAAACGAGCTTGACTTGAGGCATGTAAAATGAAGGGTATATGCTGAGAACTTTGTCTAGGCATAGGTGCATTTTTCTTATTTGAAGCTTTAGGGCCTGTTTGTTAACTTGCCCAATAGTGAAAATTTTTATTCTTTTGTTCTCGGAAGTAGATTTGAAACAGAAATGCGTTTGGTAAAAATTTTGTTTTCGGAAGTAGATTTGGAATAGAATTGAGCAATAAAAAGAAATTGATTTTTTATTCCCGGGAACAATTCTAGAATCAAGCACTTATTTTCTCTTTTTTCTTTTCTTTTTCTTGTTCTTTTTCCCTATTTCTTCTTCTTCAATTGCGGCCGTTGCCATCCGCCGTCCGCTGCCCACTTTTGCTAGTCGCCGATGACCAGTCCAGCGAGCTTGTCGAAAGCTCGTCAGGCTAGGGCGAGGTCTAGCAAGCTCATAGGAGGCTCACCCAACCACCAGCGAGGCTCAGAGGTCGAATCTAGCGATGTCGAGCTCGCTCAGCCACCGGCGAGGTCTCACCAATTGGTCGAGCTCGGCCTTGCTAGATTCGGGCGAGGCCGCTTGCCTAGCCAAGGCTCGGCCAACGAGGCACAACCTCGCTGAGAGCTGGCAACACTCCGATGAGGTCGCCAGAATGGGAGAAATAAAGGAAAAAAAAGAAAAATAATAAAATCGTTTTAAAAAATGATTTGAAGTACAAATTTTGAGGATGACCAAACTTAATTCTATTTCGGGAATTGAAATTTTGGACAGTTACGTAGCAGAATAAAAAAGAATAATTTTTTATTATAATTTCTGATCATATATTATTTAGAGGAATGGAAGCGTTACCAAACACACCCTTATTAGCCATTGAATCTCATCATCATGAACAAGTTTGCAATTTCATTCCGATTTTGATTAGTTCAAACACACGGTCCGAGGTTCTTATAAATGCTATGTGCCAGAATTCTCCAAGTTGGATCCAAAGTTAAATACATGACATGATGTTTTTGTTCTGAGATACTAATAATAAAAGACAGCTTGTTTTGAGTATGTTGATATTTTCCCGTGACTGATACGATTCTTTTTCATTCATTCACCCATTTCACCCTACACATGGTGCTACAACAATCGTACCCTTCAAGAACAACGTAGGTCGGGTTGGGAAAGCAGTTATATCTCGGTAATCGGAAGATTAATGTGTGACTAGTCAAACAAGGGATCATGAATTTCCCTGGATATGATGGATACTCCCGAGGTGGTCATTTAGTTAATTTCATTGTGGAGACCAAATGGAAGAGGGATTGAGTATGTAGGGGATGAGTGGAAGAAGAATTAACCAATTCAATCAAGAGTGACTTCAGGCTATATGGCGTTTCCTTGATTAGTCTCTTATTCAGAGTTAGTCTACACAAAAATGCAGTTTGATTTGACTTCAGGCTATTATTCTAGTTGCAATTTGATTCAGCAAATAAAAAGCATACATCACAGTCACACCTACAGAATTTATTATGACATATCCTCTTGAATCAATGCCTCTGCTTGCCAATTTGCATTGTCATTCTCCTAAAAATCATGATAGGTCTGCTAGGGAAGGAGCTCATCGCTTCTCACAAATTCTTCGGTCCTTTAATTCTTCTTGGAATTGCATTGCTCATGAAATGAAAATCCTAGATTCAATGTTAAGATGAAGTTTCATCCAAAATCGGATCATGATATTCCAAATGAATCACGTTAGGCTAGTGATACTTGTTGAATTATGTGTAAAAATTACAATGGTTAAGAAAGAAAATCACTGGATCTCCATTTGGAGTAGGGATTGAGAAATCAAATTCTAACTCTCGGCCTCTATTCCAACCTTCTCAATTAAAGTATGGCTAGTACGAATGTCCGAACCTAATTTTGTGGTTTTACTTCTCTTTCAGGCAAATTTAGAGAATCGCTCGACGGTTATGCATCCAAAAGTGGCATTGCGAGTAAGGTATCGCATTCGCTTTAAATTAGTTTTTTATGTTACAAAATTCCCAAAACAGTATAACTGTGTTACATTTATCCTCATAAGTAATTTTCGTTTGACTAGCCTAACGGGATTCATGAGATTGTCTCTTCGGCTGTCCCCGAACCATGGGAAGAAAAAGACTGGATTTTGGAGAAAGAGACGAGGTTTTTAGAGCGAAACCCACTTGTCAACCTACTTCAGACCAAAAGAGAAAAAGCACACTTGCCAATCTACGTGAGTTAAAAGAGGACCAAAATATTAGGAAATTCCGAAAAGATTTCAGATGCGCCGTCGCCGTGGAGGTAGTCGGAGATTATCTCTTCGGATAGGGCCCGTCGGCGGGCGACAAGACGCCGACGGGACAGCGGTGTGAGGTGGCGGAGCTCGGCGGCCTTCTTGAAGAGGCCCTTTGCGCCTCTTCGGGTAGGCCACGATTCCCTCGGCCGAAGAGATAATCTCTGACTACTTCCGCGGCGGCGGCGACGGCGACGGCGACGTGGTGCCGCCGATGGGTGTGACTGGATTGAGGCTGGGTGGGATTCTTGCGCGACGGAGGAGGACGGGGAGTCCCTGATCGGCGAAGTATGACGCCGTTCGTGATTTTGTACGCAAAGAAATTGGAAAGATTTGGGAAGAATTCGTCTGCGACGATCGGTGCTGGTGAAGATTCCGGAGCTGGGTTTGGTTGTAATTCTTAAATTTCGGCCGATCAAGAGATGGGTTCCGTTTTGAGAGCTTCAAAGCTCGTTGCCAGGCTCTTCTCGTGGACTTGCGTTGGAGATGGCGACGGCTTCTTGACTTCGCCGGATAACTCGGCCATCGGCGGTGGAAGCTCAGGAGAGGAGTCGACGCTCTGCGATGAAGGCTATGGATATAATCCCGACCACTTTCTTACACTTGAAGATTTGGATGTTCTTCTGTGAGGTAAATGTGAAGTGCATGTGATTGTTCTTATTAAACTGCACCGTACAGAATACATGGGGTGGGTCGTGTTCAAATGCGTCTCTTTTCGGATGAAAAAAGCATCATTTAGTCAGTTGTTTCGTGGGTGAAGTTGGAGATAGAGGGGATTCATGATTTCAGTGGTATTTCTCTTTGGCTAGATTGTGAAAGAGACTAGCTTTGATTTAGACTGTCTTAATATGGGGATAAATTGACTGTCGGGGGTGATGAATGGTGGTGCTAGTGAATGCGAAGCTTTCAACCGTCTGGAGTACTTTTGCTCTTTAGATCGGATAGTTTATGCAACTAATTATCTGTTCATTGATGACTTCTGTGGGGGAAACTCTTTCTTAGTTTTAGAGATGTGGTTTTTAAACTGAACTTACAACTGTGATGCACGTCTTGAGGGAACATCGGGCAGTTTGTTCTGCGTCTGCTTCATATCTTTCGGGTCGAAGGAAAAAGGTAAAATTTCTGAAGGAACACAATTAAAAGCAGTGATTTGGAAGTCCTGTTATATGCAGTTCCTTTCTTATCCTTCTCAATGGACTTTGGTATAGACAAAAAATTGGGAGAATATTGTTTGCTTGCCTTGCCTTTGTCATAATTATCTATACTCCTGTAAGCATCTTAATGACAAAGATCATATACTTTAACCATGCCATTGGTTGCTCATTACACTATAAAGGGGTGTCTTTCAAGGGATCAACCCAGTTCCATCATCAAAGGCATTGTAGTGGAAGGCAGATTGTGGTGCTTGTATCTTGCAGATGATAAAGTGACTGTATTGGAGTCAGAGAAGCGAGCTTGGGAGAATCTGCTAGAAGCTCAGGCTATCAGAGAAGCTGTAAATCCTTGGAGAAATCATGATGCAGAAGCAAAAAAGAATTCATAGTGCCACCATTGTCGAGTTTGTACCTGGTATGATTTCTTCTCGAATGCTCTCATTCAACAAGGAGAGAACATTTTGTAAACCATGCTCTTGATGGAGAAGTTTCATAGCATTCAGAACAAATAGGTCTAGGTGGTGGAGCTATTTTGCTTAACTCCTTTTAGTTAATGTGTAATCCATGTATTTTATGAGACATTTTGGCAATAGGTCTTAATGCCTCTGGCTATTAGACTTGTGCATTATAATTGATGGGATGATCACACATTAGTTTATTGGATTATGTTTATTCTTTTCGCCCTTATAAGTTGGCAAAGAGTATCTAAAATTGGATGACCATACATACTGATGCTGGAAGCTGTGAGTGAACTTTTAAACAACTGAGGTCGTGTTTTGGATGCTTGAATATTGTCTGCAGTATGCCAGACACATATCTGCACCTTGCTCCTCTGTCCTGGAATGAATTTGGAATATCCTGAAATGTTTTGAGGTGATTTTGTATTTGGCTTCTTGGCAATTAATCGCCTGTTCAGTGAGTGAGATTTTCCTGTATGTGAGTTTTGGAAATTATACGTTTTCTTGGCATTGTCCTGTATGCGCTTCCCTGATCATCGCCCAATGGTCTGTTTAGAGTTGGCTGATTGCTTGTCCCATATGGTGACATGGATTGCATTTTTTTCTTTTTTGGGCTTCCAGAACTCAGTATCTTTCATGTTCTTTATAAATATGAATGACCGGAGTTCGGACTCTATCACGTGCATTTCTCGCCGCAGTTTTATCTATTTTGAGCAGTGTTGGATTGGGAATATTCGTGTAGGAAAAAATTTGATGTCTGAATGGCAAATTTACTATCATTTACTGCTGGGGCCGAATTTTCCTCAAGAATATCAAAGCAGCGATTCTATGCAGTCAGGCTAGTAAACGTAATTACTCAGGAATGAATAGTGAAGAGCTGGTTACTTTGTTTAGTTTCTTATTCTTGTTATTCTTTTTACTCAAGCAATTGTTTAGGTCAAGAACGCGATGCCTTTACGTGATTCAGAATTAACACTTAAAAGAACCCGGACTCACAGAAAATTTCCTTTCGCAGCATTAATCAATGACCAATCTTAATTGGGCTGATATGTAGACTTTATTTGATGTGCAAAAGCTGATGAATGGTATAATTTGATTATATCCTATCACCTAACAAATGTGAGACAAAAGTCACGATGAAAAAGGGTTTTGATTAGATAATTTGATTATATAATTTGATTACATCTTATCACTATTCTTTCACATTCACATCGATTTAAAGTTGTCTCTTTTCTACTAATTATGTGAAGCAACGAGTGTGTTGCAAGAAGAGAGTTTATTATTAGATGCTACTGATCATTCGGATAGCCATCTTCTGGGGCAAGGATGACAAAGTTTGCTTAAGAGGGGAGAAATAGGAAGGTCGCTATAATTATTTAATGTCGATCTTGTACAGTTAGCATCTTCAAATCTATGACAACTTAGTCCGATGTTTTGCGTTAAATGAATAGCGCCAACACGCTTTACTAGGGATACTTGGTGAGGACACTCATAGCTAAAATGCCATTATCACGTCTTGCCTATTGAGGGTTTTGGGCTAGGCAGAAACAATTGGAAAACCTCCGGGATCGACGTCTAATATAGTGTCAGGATTGTTTTAAGAATGACTAAGCCATCTCGCGGTTCATAATTGCGATTTAGAATCGGAGAACTGAGTGGTAATCCCATCTATTCAGCCATTGAACAACTTGAGTCCTGTGATACGTCCCGATCCCTGAATCTTTTGGGAGCCATTGAAGCCAAAGGGAAGGGTCTGAGGAACCAAAGAGGGACAAGTTAACAAAAGCAACTTTATTTGTATGAGATTTCGACAAAACACAAATTTGCTTGATTAGTGGCTAAGTGGCATCGACACACAACAGTCTTAGTATACCTTCATGACGGTGTTTAATTGAAAAAGCGAACGGGATTATCCTTCACCATCGTGCTCCGACGAAGAAACATGTTAAAGGGAAGACCTCTCTCCGAGGGGGACGTGTACACGTGGTGCGTTTAACAAGAATTAGCTTCGACCAAGCCCTGAGCTGCTGCGCTCATCACATTGAGGAGCCCTCTCGCTAGCCATGATATAATCGGTAGGTCTCTCGCGCCCTCAGAATCGTGCCCGCATGACATAACCATTTTTCAGTTGATCAACGTGGTCCGGATACAAGGACAACCGGCCATCGGATATCAGGATAGCACCTGATCGCAACTGATTTTTTTTCTATGGAACTTTGTTATTACTGATCAAAGAGAAAAAAGCACAAGATAGCTATACTGGGTTTTCTCTGCAGTAAGCCACAAAGAATGTGAAGTACATTTGGAGGGGAAACTACATCAAGAACGATGCCAAGAGAACATATAAATTCCAGAATCTGCATACAGGAAAATCTCACTCGCTGAGTGGGAAATTAATTGCCGAGCAGCCAAAGACAGAAATTGCATTAGCACATTTCAGGATGTTCCAAATTCATTCCAGGACAGAGATGGCCGACGCGCAGATGCAGTCTGGCGTAATTTTAAATTTTATTTTTCCTGCAGACAAAGTTCAAGCATCAAGAATACGATCTGTGTGTTTAGAAGTTCACATCTTCATCTCCCACTCATCCAGCTTACAGTATCATGTATAGTTGTCCGAGTTTAAATGCTCTTTGCCGACATATAAAGGCAAAAAAGATTAAATATATTCAAATAAAACTAATGTTTGATCATCCTGTCAATCACCCCTCGGTCATTCAAAAAGAAAGCCACAAATTGGGCGAACGTAATGGTCAAAATAAGCTTGTGCACCAGAAAGGCTGACCACCAATAGTACCACAATGTCTAATAGCCAGAATTCTTAAGACCCGTTGCCAAAATGTTGCATGAAAAACTTCGTTTGCACACTAAAGCAGTTAACCAAGATTACTCAACCACGTAGATGTATTTTTTCTATATGTTATCAGACTTTTTCATCAAGAACATCGTTGAAAGAAAGGTCTAGTGATGTGCAACGAGAGCAGTCGAGAAAAAAATCATACCGGGAATAACTCAACAATGGCAGCACTATGAGTTCTTTTTGCTTTCTGCATCACGTTTCCTCCAAGGATTAAGAGCTTCTCTGACAGCCTGAGCTTCCAGCGAATTCTCCCAAGCCCGCTTCTCTGACTCCAATTCGGTCACTTTATCATCTGCAACATACAACCACCATAATATTTATTGGTTAATACAGAAAGACAGACCCTTTGGTAGTAAAATAAGCAACCAATATGGGAAAGAATCTGATAATCTTCGTCATGAAGATGCTCACGAGAGTATAGGTAGTTATGAAGGCAAGGCAACCAAACAACATTCTCACAATCTTTAATCTATACCAAAGTCCATTCAGAAAGATGCAAGTGATGAAAGCTCATCAGTCTTCAATAAGATCACAAATGAACTGCAATTTCGACAGGACTACAAATCACTGCATCTAATTGTGTTCCTTCAGAAATTCTAACTCTTTGATTATACCCTGAAAGATATGAAATAGCTGCAGAACAATCCGCTCAATGTTTTCCTGAGATATGCATCACAGTCGTAAGTTCAATTTTAAAACCAGTCTCCTAAACGACTTTTCAGAAGTTTCTCCCACAGATGGTATCAATGAACAGATGATTAGCTGCACAAGCCATCCATTCTCCACAGACAGTGGAACACTTCGCATTCATAGGTATCGCCATTCATCACCCGAGACAACATTTTTTCGCATCATGCTTTTCGTGTAGAACAACGAGAATGTTCAGTTCATCGGCATAACACGACGGTCCAAATTAAATCCCTCCTCTTTCACAAGCTAGCGACTGCAACATACCAAGCGACTACGACATACCACTGAAATCATGAATTTCGGTCCTACCCCCAACTTCAGTCACAAAGGAACTGACTAAACGATGCTTTTCTCATCCGAAGAGACGAATTTGAACACGACCCATCACCGTAAAATCCACTCCCATTCGACTAACGCAATAGCTGTCGCACTAGCATCGCTCGCGAGCTCTAAAGCAAGGTTCATTAGATAAAAATTGACTCCAACTGCTTAATAGTGCCTAAAAACCATCCATTTCGAAGTTATCTCGCGCCATTTTTTTTGGGGTACGAGCTACCCAAAAGAGAAGCGGTAAAAGTCGAAACGAAAAGAATTGGCAGGAACGGGCGAAGGAGGAGCAAGAAAGAGATGGAGGGTCCTCACACAGAAGCCGGTCTTGATCATGAACAACTCCATGGAGCCTCCGACGAGGGCCGAGAAGACCGCGATCTTCACGTACCAATCAAGAAACTTCACCGCCATATCGAAAGCTGCCGCTCAAGCTTTCCGCGGCAGCGGCTGGAAGACGGGAAAACGAAAGAAGGGTCTGTAAGAAAGAGGAGAAGGAATAGGTAACTTCACGTGGAGAGAGGAGATCCATCGAGGCCCATCATCGGCCAACACAGCCCAACCATTTCCCCTCTAAAGAAAGCTTTTTTAGCTGGGGTCCAGGGAACTTGGGCCTTTGGCCACTTTTAGTGCAGCTCGTTGCATCAAGATGCAATCTTTTCGTCTTCTTTTCTCGTTGCGTAAACGAGGGCGGATGCCTTTTTACAGTCTTAAGGTGAGCATAAGAACTTCGTCCCGTGCGGTTCTGCTGCATGTCGTGCTGTGGATGGCTAAGAATCAGACCTTCTAAGGGAGAAACCGATACGGCAAAAGCTGGTCACGGCATGCATAAGCTCTTCCAGGAGTATTTCCGCTCGTTGATGAAATTTGATGCTCGATCTGATCTACATTTAGGACAGGTTCGAGCTCGGCGATTCTGAAACTGCTTGAGTTTTGGCAAATTTCATTAAGCACTTCTCAGCAACTAGCAAGCAGAGTCTATGTCTATCTTGAAGGTGATTGCTTCTCTGTTATTGAGCCTCTGACCAATGTGGAAACACCTCCATTCTTGAACTCGGTCAAATCGAGAAGCTCTCAGCAAAATCAAGTGCTGGGGACTCAATTCCACACCATGATCAGAGCTAATCCTATCTCGCGAAATCTTGCCCACCTTATATCCACCCCTTACCCTTTCATTCCTTTTTGCAGTGAAATAGAATGACTGTATCTGAGGTAGTGTCACTAAAGCACTAAAGAAGCAACCCTTTCGAGCACAAATCCACTGAATGTTCAACAAGCACCCTAAGCGTTGCGACCCAGGGACTAGCCAATTCCAAACACGATAGCGACTAATCAGTCCTGCCTAGCATCTACTGGGGCACAAAAGAGAAGGACTTCAGCATCGGTACTGTTCTGGGCACTGGCATCTACTTTCTTGTCCCTGTCAATAAGCTGCACCATAAATTCAGATCTCATATGAGATTGGTGGGATTATCTACCAATGCAACTCAGGAAGGACAAAGCGACAATTCAACCACCACTATCAAGCTAAGCATCTGCAAATATTATTGAATATACTTCCATTCATTGAACCCTTTATTTATCTTGTTAGATATAAAGCGTTTCAGGATCTTAATCATGATCTTATCTAATGGACGCTCATGAGGTACTATTCACAGTGATACAAGCCCCAGGGATCAATAGCCTCGAGGCCCTCTTCCCGTTGCAGTCCTCGAACCTTTTGTTCCAATTCTTCTTCCTCTCTAAACTTGAATTCGAAAAGCGAACAGAAACTGTGGTCAGCCAACAGAACCATAGGTGAACACACAACTTATCATAAAGCATCATAAAAATCAACCAAATGCAAATACAGATGACAATGATCCTGCTTCAACAGGCTTTTGTTTCATCTAATTTGGAAAAGCTTTCCACCTTATTTCGTGAGACCACGAGTCATTATGCGTTCCTTTTATGGAAACTGATCGCATCGGAATTGCAATATGCAAATTGAGAATGTAGGCTTAGACAAGTCAGGATTTTTTAATTATTTTTCAGTTCAACAACCGCAGACAGGGTCAGTCCAAGTGAATACAGGGGATTCAAATAACTCCAAGAGTACCGTCACAGTAATTTACCCAAATAATTGAACTTTCACCCTGCACCTTGCATGGAAGGGTACAATAGTATACTTTCAGCAGTCTCTACACTGTAAATACAGCATAAACAGAGGAATTCACCGTAAAGATTCATCGGAGCTGTGGTTTTATTAACATGAATATAATCAAATTGGATACAACATTACTGAGCTTCAGGGACCTTTCTGAAGGGTGTTAGGAGGCGATTGTTATCTGGCTCATTGTCGTAACATTCAAAATATTGGCATAAGTTCCTGTAAATAAATCCAGCCTCAGCATTGAATTGATTTGCCGTCGCAATTAGGAACTTCTGAGTAGGTGGCAGGCAAGAATTGTAGAACAGCTATACATAGCTTACTTACATCTCCTTTTTGTCTTTAAGTACAATGCTGCATGTCTTGGACTCCAGATCAGCTAACAACTCCCCCAGCTTCGTCATCGTTCAATTCACTTCCTCCTCGACTCTCGCGATTTTTCAGTCTATTTTGACAAGGACCAGGTCTTCGCTTTCTTTCCTTTCCTCCAACTACACCTTTCAAAATCTTATCACAGTAATTTGACATCACACAATGTCCTTTGGATATGCAAATAATGAGTCTAAACATCCACAAACAGATCCATTACGGGGGAAAAAGAAATGAAGGGACGAAGTTTATCACATTTGCTTCTGAAGCCACACCAGCACACGATCTGATTTTAGTGTTGGCAACATCGCTTAAGAATCGTGATCATACTTCCGCGCGGATTACTGCTCGAACAGGTTCGCTTCCATACAAACTTCTTGTGTTGACATTTGATCTTCAGTTAGTATATTCAATGTTCATTACTCATAATGCGTCATGTGTCTGGTCATCTTGTTGGCTTGACAATATATCAGATTTTGGCTTGATTGAGATTATGTCTCCCTGTAGTTTTTAAAGTACCCTCTAGAATTAGAAAAAAAAAATGACTAAATTCCACCGATCAAGAAAGTGAAAAGGAAAGAAACAGAGAGAGCCAATGCCATTAAACCAGTGAACTGGAAAAAGCGATATTGAATTCTGTACAATGCAGTTTAACAAGAAAAACCACATATGTTCACATTTGCATCACAGAATGACATCCAGATCTTCAAGTGTAAGAAAGTGGTCAGGATTATATCGATAGCCCCCGAGGTCGCAATGCATTGGCTCCTCTACCGAGCTTCCTCCATGGATGGCTGAGTTTTCCCGCAAAGCCAAGAAACTGTCACGGTTACCGTCACCGAAACAGTCCTCCAAGAGACTACGAATCTCGGCAGGACAAAATCCACAGCCCTCAAGGTCACAGTGCATCGGCTCCTCTCCCAAGCTTCCTCCGCCGATGCCTGGGTTCTTCGGAAAAGTGAAGAAACTGTCAAGGTCACCATCGCCGATGCAGTCCTTGAACGGACTAAGAAATTCTTCAGGATTAAATCCACACCCCTCAAGGTCGCAGAGCATCGGCTCCTCTCCCGAGCTTCCACCCCCCATGGCCGAGTTCTCCGGTATAGTTGAGAAACTGTCATGGTGGCCGTCACCGACGCAGTCCCTGGACACACTAGGGAAGTTGTCCGGATTACATCCACGCCCCTCAAGATGGGAGCAGGTGGGGGTGGAGTCCACTCCCAAACCTCCACCGCCGGCGGCCGACTTCTCCGGCGAAGTCACGAAAGGGTCGCCGTCGCCGTCGCCGTCGCCCAGATTTTCAGAATCACAACCGAACCCGTCTCTAGAATCGCCACCAGAACCGATCACGACGGACGAACCCTTCTCCAGATCTTCCAACTTCCCGCCCACAAGATCACGAACGGCGCCGTACTTCGCGATCAGGGACTCCACGTCCTCCTCCGTCGCGCAAGAATCCCACTCCTTCTCAATCCACTCCGCCCACTCGGTCAAACCCATCGGCGGCACCGCGTCGACGTGGTCGGCAATTACGTCATCTTCCACGGAGGGGTCGCTGAAGAAAGAATAGGGCTTGCCGGCGGGGGAGAAGACGACGGCGGCTGCGCGAGCGCCGCAGAGGCAGCAGAGCTCGGAGGCCTTCTTGAAGAGGCCCTTGCGCCGCTTCGAGTAAGTCACGAGCCGCGCCGCCGGGTCGACGATCTTGGCGATCTCCGTTCGCCGGCGCTTACCCATTACCGATGGATTTCACGAAAATTCTCCAACGAATTGCGGTATTCTTGGGTTTTCGAGAGAGAGCTTTCGTGGGTTTTTCTGGGTTTCTTGTAGAGAGAGAGAGAGAGAGAGAGAGAGAGAGAGAGAGAGAGAGAGAGAGGAGAGAGATGAAGTTTGAAGTTGCAGAGGAGGCGGGCGGGGGAAAGGAGCCGAACGGGAAGATCTACTTATATAACCTTTTGAGAACTTTCTGAATTCTGATTTTCGGTCCTCTAAGTTTCTGTAGATTTTCAAATTGGCCCCGCCAACAGTTTATTTGTGTCGATTAAGTACTCTTAAGTTTTCATAATTTGTGTAATTGGTGATTTGTCCAGTGGATTGCTTTTACCATTAACACGGTGTGATAATTAATTGAATTAAATAACGGAAGATGCCGCTTTAGATTATGAATTTTAATTTTGTAAATTAGATAAGTAAAGACGCCGCTTTAAATTATGAAATTTAATTTAACATGAGATAAGAAAAAAAAAGGAAAAAAAAAAATACTTTGAGAGGTTAAACCAGAGAAGCTCGTCGCCACGAAGTTTTCATTGAAGGTTTTTAAAAACATATTTTTCCATTTGATAACATTTATTCTATGATTTTTTTTTTTCTATTTTACTCTCTTCAAATACCTGGAAACAGAAAAATCTTTGGATAAAACATATGAAGAAGCTATATTGTAAGTAATTTCTTAAGTTGCAACATTTAATTAAAGGAATAATTGTGTTTGGAGATAAAGGACGCTTTAATTGAAAATATAAGACTGGATTAATATATTTGCTCAAATGTATAAACTATAACAATGCGTAATACTATATTTTTCCTCCTGTCATGGATCGTTGTGCTATGTTAGACATCATCATGTAGTAAACAAAGTAGACAAAGCCACCTAAATCTCTAAATATCATGTAAAATTAAATTCATATAAAAAACATAAAAAGAAATAACGGCCTCATCTAATTGGAATAAAAAAGAATTACATTATACACTCCCATTACAATCAAACAGAAAAAAAAAATTTGACACCAAATAGTTATGTGTATAGTTTAAGTGCTATATTTTTCTCTAACTAGTTATAAATTGTGGACATTACTCACATGCAAAGTAAGAATATTAATATGGGTGATGTCTATGATTGTAACCCATTAATCAGCTTACATAATTCACTAGCATTTGACTTTTTCTACATAATACAAAAGCACATGGACGGTAGTAAGACCAATTCTAAGTTCTAAATTCAATTCTATGTTTTAGACCTAGTAGGATTTTGGCGCAAATATGAATAGTATACATTTTTTAGATATATCCATGAACTCGATAAATCTCAGTTGCTAGATTTTCGAACCTCACATGGAATCCATGCGATCAAGGCAATTGCAAACTCCACTTGACACACTCTCTTGCAATCAAGCTTTCGATTTTCACAAAGAGAGACAGTATACGTTTACACATGTGTATTGCGTGTGTTAAAGTTTTAAAATAGATTTTTTTTTTTGTTGATTCTAATGTATTTTTACTCTAACACTCATTTTTAAATTTTTGTCCTACCTTATTATAGGGTGTGGGAGTCGAAATCTACATCTAGAATCAAATCATCCCCACCTTCACTCGTCTCTAAAAAAGTAAGGATTTGCACCCCATCTTTCCTGGTGGTTTTAAGATAAAATGTTTGACCGGGTGAATATTTGGCAAGATTTTTGCAAGAGAAAAACAGACACGATTACCGTGCAGGTTCAATCGGCGGGGAGTGCAACAAACTATACCAAATCACCGTGTGAAAAACTTCACAGGATTCGCAACACGACCCAATATAAAAACCTCATAAATTTTCGGATTGCGATGGACTTTCCAACCCGAACCGACATCCACGTCAGGTCACCGAGAGTCAGAGAGACGGGTGCACGTGGCGCGTTTGGCAAGGGTTAGCTTCGTTGCGGGGGTAAAACACCCTTTTATCTTTTCTTCGGCGGTGTAGATGCGACATGATGAGATGAGATGAGAACAGAATGAGGGAGGGGTGGGGCGCTATTATAATACGCGACGACCAAGACCCTTGACCCCCCTCGCGACCCATTTCGCACTCTTTCCTGGCAATTACGACTAAGACCCGCATCGTCGCCGTTTCAACGGGTGCTGGAAAAAAAAAGCCAATCCGCCGGCGGGGTGCGCGTGTCCTTTTCGCGATGACGATCGTCAGGTGGTCTTTCGCCGGCCGACCGTGCCCAGCATGGGTCTGTCGGGCATCGCCGGAGGACGGCAACTCGACCGGAGAAAAAAAGGGGAAGACGCGATTGCGGCATGGGGACGCAACGTGACAGGGACCCTCGGACAAACTTCTCTCTCACTGTCTTGGTCTTCTCTCGTATTCTCAACCACTTCGCGGGACAAGATATGGAAATTGAAGGGCAAATGAAATAAATAAAGGAAAATCGGACTAGATCGCGTTAGAATAAATACTGGGTTCCATCCGAAAATCCAGCAACTGGTTTCCACTCTCTCTCCCTCTCTCTCTCTCTCTCTCCTCCTGCTGCTGCTGCTGCTTTACTCGTTGGATTGATCATGCAAGGGGCTCAAGCTCATCCTCCGCCTTCTACAACGTCTGCTGAGATTCCTTCTCAGGTCCCCTCTCTCTCTCTCTCTCTCTCTCTCTGGGCGTTGCGAATTCTTGCTTTTTTTGCACGCGTGTCTCGCCGTTTTTGGGCTCGCATGTGAGATCGAGGTTTGTGCTTGATATGGGTCGGATTCTGCCGGCGTCGGAAGAGATGGGTCGTCGGCGTTTAGGTGTTTGGTTTCCGTTTTCCGGTTGTTGCTCTGGTTTTAGCTGGTTCCGTGCAATCTGAGCTCTTTGAGCTCGAGAGGTTGTGCCCCCACCTCCGTCTTCCGCTTCCGGTGCTCTCAGCCGCCGCGAGAATTTTGCTTGAGCTGTGGTTTGAGATCTTGGTTAGGCTTGAGTGAGAGAAGTAGGGAGAGCTATCGAAAAAGAAAGAAAGAAAATAGAGGAACCCCGATGCGGGATGACACGAGTGCGATTAAATTTGAGTCGAACGCGACTTAGTGCATTGCGACGTGCTTTCTGGAATTCGAGCTACTTTAGTTTGGAACTGATGATTGACGCGGCGACGGTGACAGGATATGACTTGCGGCCCATTCGGAGGCTTTGAGAAGTTTGCAGATTGTGGGAAGATTAGCAGGAACTATGATTATTTTAGAAATTATACAACTGCCTCCAAAAGATGAGGGCTTTACCTCGTTGAACATTTGATTGGTTTTCAGAATTTGCGGCAAAACAAAACAAACTTAAAAATGAGAGAAAACTCAATGCTAGATTTACATTGTTTGACCTCATGTGTACGTCCAAAGAAAGGATGGACACAAATTCACTGTTGAAATATTAGAGTTGAAAGGCATGGAGCAAAATCATGGCATTTCTGTCACATGCAGCTTGATGATAAAACCATGAGTAGCTCAGAGGAGGCTTTAGGTCCTGCACCTGGTGGACGGCGCAGTAATCTTTCCCTTCAGATTCCTCCTAAGCATTTTGGTAGCAGCTCTAGCGGTAAGGGTTTTCTCCAGTCGCATGGTTCCAGCAAAGGTAGCTTGTCCTCTGGAGGATTCTTGCGAGCTTTGAGTTTCAAGAAGAAGGTTCTCCCACCTGATGGCGAGAAAAGCTGTCTCCTCAGTTCGGACCCTAAGGCGCCTCCTGAAAGTCCTTCAGTGTCCAATTTCATGTCGGGGTTGCGTTGGAATAGATGTACCTCTCTTCCCGTCACGCCTACATCCAACCTGTCCCCTGCTGTCATGACACCTGCTTCAGCAAGGATGCCCGGTGAAAGGCATAAATCACAAGTGAGTCCCCTGCATCCTTATCCTTAATTAAGTTTTTTAAGGTATTAGTCTCTGATTCTGCTGCATTTTCAGCATCTCATATGTCTTGAAACATTGTTTTTAGAGTCCTTGAGTACTTCTGTGATTTAAGTTTGTCTTATATGGATCTTAACGACAATTGGGTTATTGATGCTGAGTGGCATTTTTTTTACTTGTTTCGACAAGAATTGACAGTGCTGAGATATTGGGTTATTTTGATAAGTTCTAGCTACTTAGAATGGATGCTGATGTGGTTGATTATGCTTTTTGCAGAAAAGTTCACTTCATGCCACTGTATCTAGGTCGCTGTCGGTACCAGGACGAAATATGGTGATTGTGAGATCCATTTCTTTTGCTGCCCGCAAGCAACATCCAGTGACAGATTCTTCTGATGGTAAATAGCAGTGTATTTAGTCTCTTTCTGCACTTAGATTTATAGTAGAGCCAAGTGGACATAAGTAACTTAACTAAGGATATTAAAAATTTCATAACTGGTTACGTACTACAGTCTTCACTTCACCAGTTTAGGGTCGATCAGATTTTCTTGGAAAGAATTTTATAGTATTTCCCCCATACTAATGATAGGTAGATAATGTGTACTCAAAAACTTTTCACAATCAGGATTTTAATCCATCAGCTTGCCGGGTCATTTAATGTTTGTCTCAGGTAATAATTGATTCCTTAAATGTACAGTGATGAATGGGCCATGGGCCAGACAATACCATATTTGTATGTGAACTTAAAAGCATGAGCACTCACGAAAATTAACCGATAGTATTTTATTTTTGTCATTTCTGGACAGAGTTGGCTCTATATAACACTATTTCTTGGTAAATTAGATCAAATTACTCCTGCTCCTGAGGAAGATGATGATGAAGAGATTCCTGAAGAGGAAGCAGTCTGCAGGATTTGTTTTGAAGAATGTCAGGAAGGAAATACATTAAAGATGGAGTGCAGTTGCAAAGGTGCCCTTAGACTTTTACATGAAGATTGTGCAATTAAATGGTTTAGCACAAAAGGAAACAAGAACTGTGACGTTTGTGGTCAAGAAGTTCGGAATTTACCCGTGACCTTGCTTCGAGTAGCAACCTCAGCTCAGCTCGCTAGTGGACAAGAACAAAATCAACAGAGCTTGCATTCACAAACAGTGAGGTTGGATTAGCATTCAATGACACTTCTTAAAACTTATTGTCTTATTTTTCTAACTGGTATTATCATCTCATCTTGCTGGTGCAACTCTGGGCTTTTAGATTAAATTATCCCTTAGTTTGCACAACTTAGTCAAGCACTCTAAGACTAAAGTATTACCCAATTTTTGCAGTGCCTGGCAAGATTTTGTGGTGCTTGTTTTAATAAGCACAATATGCTACTTCTTCTTCCTTGAGCAACTACTGGTAAGTCTTTTTGCCATGAAAAAAGATATACATACTGAAAGTCCTGGATTCGTTATTGCAGTTATCGATTCGTTATTACTGGGTAATATAGTTTTATAATCACTTTTTCACAAATTTATGATGGAGAATTTTCTAGTTTGCATAGAGATAAAAGGGAAACTAAGCACTCTTTACCATCTGTTTCACTCAATGAAAGTTATCTCTTTCACTTTTTGAAAGAGGAACCTCAACCCATTCCTCCTTCAATCCCAACCAAAATTGCTATTATCATTTTCCTATCTTTGTTATTTTGCACAGGAATGTTCATTCTATCTCTTCTTTTCTTCTCTAGATCCATGACTTCAGATCTCAAGCAATTATCATAGCAGCACCATTCTCTTTTACATTGGGCCTCTTGGCATCCGTCTTTGCGATCATCCTAGGTATGACTATGTAAAGAATCCCTTCATCTTTTCTGTTGGAATTGTCTTGATCTAAGCCTTGTATCTTGCAGCAATTAAGGAGTACATATGGACTTACGCAGCTCTTGAGTTTGCTTTAGTGGCCATCACTGTCCATATGTTTTATTCTCTGGTAAGTACTGGAGTATATGTGAATGATGATTTCACTTCTGTACATATGTTCACAATCAGCAGCACTTAACTGTAAAGATGTCGAGGCTCTTCTTCTTTGCAAGTGAAGAATACTATAGGCTATTAACTCAAACAAGGTATGAGCTGTTACATGTCAAATATGAAGAATGAGCCCAATTAACTTGATGAAGCATAATCATTCAAAGCTATAAAGTCATCACGGTTTTCTTGCGGTTCTTAAGGATTTTTATCCAAGTGTTTGATGTCGTTTGTAAAGGAGAATAAATTCACTTCCTGTCGCGAGATACCCAAAATGGTGAATAGTTTTCCCTCTCCATATATTAGTTTTCAGCATACAATTTAATTTGCTATTGTTTTGCGTGCTTCAAAGGATGTATTGTATGCTCATTGCAGCTTCATCTGAAGGCAGTCTATTCTATACTGTTAGCGGCTGTTTTGGGTTTTGGGATAGCCATGAGCCTCAATTCGTTGTACATTCACATCTACACTTGGAGACTTCAAGTTCTCCGGAACACTAGCCCAGTGTGAATCAACTTGCACAGGTGTGACAATTTTAGGTTGCCTTGAACCGTTCTCAAAATAGATAAGACATGTACTGTTTGAATTTGATAAAATCACAATTCTGTCGTTGATTAAGTGAGGTGAACAAAGAGGAAACAATTTCAAAGGCTTGATGTGGGACTTTGTCTGTTTTTGTTTCTGCAGGAATTCTCAGTCTGGCATAGTTATATCTCTCATATGCCAATATGTGGGAAAAACTTAGATGGTAGAGACGAAACCTGATTCACTGAAGCTGTGGAAGGGCACGTGTCAGTGGGTAGTTGGTCAAGGTTCCTCACCTGCCTGCTTGCTGCAGTAAGATGGGAGGTTTCGGCCAGAGTGGTTGCTGTCACCATGGCCATGACGAGTGTGTACAGACAACCAGATTATGACTTGTCACACGTCGCTCGGTTTCCTCTTGCTTTCCTACCTTTAAGTATGTCTGCATGTGCATTACCGATGGCTCTTTCCCCTCTCGTGTCGTCATTGTTGAGGTTATGCTGAGGTTAAGAGGTTATAGTTTAGATAGAACAAGCTATTTTGTAGGAGCATGTACCATCTTCAAAGTAGGCCGTCGGGAATACTTGAAGAAAAAGTACAAGAATGTAAGGTGCGATTATACATAGGCAGCCTTGAAGAGTTTTATGAGTGCAAGTATGACCAGCATGACAAGTGTACAATGTTCTGCCGGCAAAGTGGGTGTCAGCCTACCCATCCCCTGTGTAATTTCATTGTTTCATGTCTAGTGGGAAGAGCAAGAAATTCTTAAGACTCGTTATACCCGTTATGCTTATGGAAGAATACTGGGGATTGATGAACGGATGCTTGCCTAGGTTAAACGCACAAATCCTAAAGTAAGAGTACATGGTCACATGTGATTTCTACTGTCGCCAGCGTGATCTAACGAGTCAAAGGTGCAATTGAACTGATCATGTGATAGAATTTCCAACATGTCATCCATTGTTGCCCTTTTATATTCTTCTTGTTGTCTAATTTCTCTGTTATCCCTCCTCTCATGCAAGAGAACGAAATGAAATTGTCTGGCCGTTTCTTGGTTCTGACACCATATACTTTCGAGCATATATGGACGTGACTTCGCTCCACATGCTTCAAAACAATCATGTCATTGACATTTTGGCCTATGAAGTTTCGATGATTCAAGACTTTTCGGGTCTTTATGAACAGACCGACAGGTGAATCAGGATGCAAAAGGAGATACTTTTGCTGTGGCCACTTACCATTGTATTAGCTGACGATAAAGCCGCTGAGTTGTTGCCACTTTGAGAGATTGAAGGTTTCATAGATTTTCGGTAAATCAATAAGCTGTTCCCGGTTGATAGAGCAGTGGAGACGAAGGGTTACTCCGGTTAATAAAGCAAAAACTACTCGGGTCGAAATTTTTCCTGTCTGTACAGATTTTTCAACTATCAATAAGTGAAAATGGATGATCCTAGCGGTATACTCATGCCAAAATACGGCAAGTTGACAGAATTTCCTTGTGGGTAAGATGCTGAGAGTGAGAGAGAGAGGCCAAATGACACCATTAAACTAAAAAATTGAGTTGCGACATGTTGCTATCTCTTACCCCGGCAGGAGTTTAGGATCCATACAGGATCCACCAAAATGGAATTTCTACATCCAAATAGAAAGGATATTATAGTTATCTACAAGATAAAGAGACTACTCCGAGAAATTTCAGTAGGGTTAGTCCAGGACAACAGACTCAAGACACAGTGAGCTAACCTGCAGCCTAAACAGTGAAGCTGCACAACTCAAAATGATCAGCCACCATAGTCACCCCGCTTGCAGCTGTGCAGGCACCAAAAGTAACCCAATAAGCCAAATACATCTTCGAAAGACAACTTATGCACAAGCTGCGATATTCAAATAGAATTATGATGCGGGTTGTATCAGAGGTTCTGTGGTCCATTTCAGCTTAAGCTAAAAAAGCACGAAGGTAATGCAGCTGTATCAATCTCCCAAAAGCCTCTTAGGCTTCCGTTCCTTTCCTCCGTCAACTGAAAAGCAGGCAATTGATGAGAAAACCGCATCAGCTCTACCCAGGGAATTTCTATTGTAACCCTCAAGTCTCCTCTTGCTTGAGGCTTGAAAACCGAGTTGAACCCCATTACATGCTCTAAAGCCACAACTTTAATCCCCAAGTCATTCTCCTCGATAACCTCCACCACCTCAAACTCACATTTTCCTAACTCAGAAAACTTCATTTCAGGACACCAGTTCTTGTACAATGCCCACACCTCATCTTTGCGAGGAAAGATGTTGAATGTTTCAGTCTTTCTGTCATCATCAAGTTCCACTTTTACGCAGTGCGAAAACGAAGCAGTGGAAGTATAAAATTGAGGTCGTCGGCCCCTTTCAAGCCTAAATTTCCCACAAGATATAGGCATGCGATCATCCTGCCACTTAATGACATTGTCTGGAAGCAAAAAGACAGAAATCCATCTCAACTGCAATTTAAATTCTGGTTCAGAGAGGACTGTCATTATCCGGCCATAGTACTTGGGCAAGCCCTCTTCATCAGAGTACAAAGCCCACACTTGACCAACTCGGAAATTTTCCGGTGATTTCGCATCATCAAAGTTGTGAAATTCTGGATCAGGAATTTCAAAAACTTCTGAGGGTAAAGGAGCAGAAGCACTGGAATTTTCTTTATGCTTCACGGAGCTACACTTCTTGTGTTCTGTGCACACCTCCTTCAAATCAGACCGACTGGAATTTTCCTCAGATCCCATCTCAGTTTTCACTTCCTCAGGAACACAGGAATGTAAAGCTTCACAATGACTACCATTAGTACTCATTTCTGGATCTTCAGATGGAACAAACTCTTCCAAGTTCATAGGCATTGAAGCAGGGTCCAGTTCAAAGGACGCTTTCGGAACTCCTTCCCTTTCATCACCAGTCATTCTGTAAGATGGAACCCTGTGAGAAAACCTGTATAACTCATCCGGACCAATCTGAAATGAGGAGATGCCATTTTTAGCTTTTCGAGAGAAAAGACTAGCAAAGCCTTTCACCTTGCCCAAATAGGCAACAGACAAGCCACTACCTTCGGCATATACTGACAAGATCTCAACAATATCAAACTCATACTTCCTATGATTGTCAGGATCAGAATGCCAATTAATGTCCCAGTTCTTAAAAAGGGCCCAAGTTTCCCCCCTCTGGGGATAAATTTTACATGTTTGCTTATCACTTCCTTTCTCATAAAAGACCACATGAGAAAACATGGGACGATCTTTAGTGTTCTGACTCTGTCCATGTTTAAACTTACCACAAGAAACCGGCAAGCTCTCCTTCCTCCAATTGATCTCATTTTCATCATCTGGATCTGGTTCTAACCATGTAATTCGCAGTCTAAAGCCACCTGGGTAAACTCTTCTTATCAGAGCATAAAATCTAGGCATGGCATCCAATGTATCATAAACAGCCCACACCTGGCCACTCTCAAAGCAACCTTCTGTCCTCTCCTTGTCAAAATCATTAAAGTCTGGATCAGGATAACTATAAAGCTCTGGATCTTTTGTGTCTTTCGTGCAGAACTCTGATTTGGAATCATCATTCAGTGGGTTCCCTCCTGAACACCCATTTTCTGTGTGTTTTCCCCTTCCTTATCTTCATTCAAGTTAGTAGCTAAGCCATCTTTTCCATCCAAGTCAGATGTCTCCCCTCCTAACACATTTTCAAAGTCCTCTTCAGTAGAAGACGATGGGCTGCCCCCTTTAGACCTTTTAGCAGGGTTGGTGTCTTCATCATCACTCAAATTTTCTTTATAGGAAACCTGCTGTTTTTGTCGAGTTGATCTCCGTATGGACTGTTTGCCCGAGTGACCAAAGTCCTGGACACCCTGAAAGTTTACATCTTCACAGATAACTGAATCTGCATCAGACTCACTGCTGCTGCTACTGTCATAACTTTCACTAGATTCCACTACTTGTCTTCTATGTCTCTTCTTATTTACCCTTTCAGGGCGAATTTCAGTCTTCCTGAAGACATCAGGCCTACCATTCTCAGGGGTAGAAGTACCTTTGCGTCCTACTTCCACTTTAGATGCACCCTGAGTAGGGAAAACTTTCTGATGTTGGACAGTTGGCGTATACGTTCTAGAAGCTGGAAATGCACCACCAATATTCATTTCACACGCAAGAAATGTCCTCCCACAATTTGGATTTGAACAAGGCAACGGCTTATTGATGAGTTCTATGTAGTACTGATACTTAACAGAACAAAAATGACAGACAGTCCAAAAAGTCCGCCGCTCATTAGAAAATCCAGGCTGAGCTGGTTGTTGTGGCTGCTGGGCTTTGAAGCCCGATAAATTGTCACCGGTGTTGTTTTGATATCCAACATTCGGGCTCCAATTTGCCTTCTGTGGAGGCCGGTAAGGTGCTGATGGTTGCCTATTATAGGAAGCACGTGCCGATGCTCTAGGTGCAGGAGCATGACGCTTCATGTCATGCATGGACCGTTTCTCCCGATCCAAAAGGACTCTCTGAGCTTCCCCAATTAGCTTAAAAGCAGCTTCTGCCCCAGAAAAATTGTTTTTATCAGGATGAAGAGAAAGAGCAAACTTCCTGTACTGCTTCCTAATTGAGGCCTCATCGGCCGCCTGTTCAAGTTGTAAGATTCCATACCAGTCCATCTCATCACCAAACAATTTCTTCTCAGCAGAACAGTGCACATCACAAACCATGAGCAATTGGGCAATATTCTCCAGTTCAGGGTACAGTTGCTGAGCTTTCAGCGCAATTTTACGAGCACCTGTAAAATCCTTGCTCTGTAACTTCTTCTCAGCCAGGGTCCTCGCACGAAGTGCCTCCTCCTTATTGCAGTCCATTTAATGTACTGAATCCAAGACACTCTCACCTGAATATCCTTTGATGTCTCAGCAGTGCTCAATAACTCATCGTGGCAAAAACCTTGCGACGGATATAAAAATGCAAAACCTGTAACAAACCGTAGTGAACCCATTTGTCAAATCCTCAACCTGATGGGGACTACACAATTTAGACATTCAACCAACTAAAAACTATCTATGGATTCCAGGGGACAAAAAGTAGAACTTGGCATCATGAGCTCCTCAACCACATCAAACAAAAGCTATCAAACATAAACAAAATTAACAAAATACATGCCAGGATAAATTCATATAGGCACACATAAACAAATAATTCAGCAAACAGAGTTTTACTACCTAGTCTTCTTTTTCGCTTTTATGTGCGCACCAATAATCACACACGAACTAAGCCATCACGAATTGGGACAATGCAAGGTCCAAAGTACACCGAAGTCCAGTCTCGCCAGTGACCTCCAAAAGGGGCCCTTGCTACTTAGTCTAACATGCTGAATTCTACATCTACCTAAAAACAAACAACCCAAATGGGTTCACCAACCAGCGCCCAATTCCAGAGTCAACACCCACTCAAAAAAAAAAAAAAAGATAATAGAGAACTCCCTCGAAGTTCATTGCTCCGCCGCGCAATCCCTCCACTCGACAGCAACACTCGAATCAACTTCCTACGCTAGTTCAGAAGACCACCACAACCCCCGGGCCATTTCCAAAGCCGGCGCCTACAAAAACTACGCCAGAAACACAACCCGCCGAGCACGACCCGACACCACACGACACGACATGACGCGTGGAAGCGGCAAAAGCCGGAAGCGACGCGCAGGACCCAACACGCGCGGGAGTCGAGAAACGAGAAAGACGGGAACAAAAAACCCTAGACATGGAACGAGCGATTCGAGCCAGACAGGGCCGAGTTCCGGGACGCCAATCGAACGATTGCAGAGAAGGACGAGTTGAAGTAAAAGCGAATTCAGAGATGGAGAGAGCAACTTACGCCATTGGCGGGTTTCCAAATTCGAACTTCCAGTGTTCCGGGATCAGACAGAGGAGAGAGAAAAAAAGAGTTTGGGGGAGATGGAGAGAGAAGCGACCGGAGTTCTTTCGGACTCTCTCCCCCAAAGTCCTCTGGTTTCGCCACTTCGGAATGAACGTGGCATCCTCAATTTAATTGAGGCTGGGGGGCTTTTTGGTCAATGTACATTCTCCTGAATTTGCTGCTAGGTCCCTGTACTTTTTCTAGCTTTCGAAACTTGACCCATGAGTATTCGATTGAAAGAATGAACCAATGATAGCCGCGTGTAGAACTGATCATAAGTTCGACGTGACAGTTTATGCAAACTCGAAATGAAAAATAGATGGGTGTGGATAAGTTGTTCGTCTAAGGCCTAACTTGCATGACTTGACCTATTGGGGGATAAATTTTCCGTAAGATTGTTGAAAAAATATTGGATAATAAGAAAAATAAGAAATCAATGAAAATTTATGGAAAAAAAATGAAAAAATAAGATCAAAACATACGAGGCATACAAACACTATGGATAATTCCATCTCTTGAAATACAAATTTTGGTGTGATACAGTAGATTTTCTCTTGCAAAAAGAGGAACAACGTTATGTGTATAAGTTAGCAAAGAAAAGAAAGATATGTAAAGAGAAATAAGAATATTCTTATTTTGATATATATCTTTATCACTTTTCAATTATTTTTATATAACAATTTGTAGGTAAAAGAAAATGAGAGCCATTTTCATCATCATTTCTTGTATTTAATTGAAAAACGTTGCAAATTATTTGCAAATTGATAGCGGTCAAGACTGTCATAAAACCATTATTAAATCTTGATAAAACGTTACAAAACTATTATTGATTAATGGTGGACAAAAGCCATTATATATTGATGTCGGTAAAAAGCCGTTACAAAAACAATAACTTTCAATACTTCAAAACTATTGAAATATACAACAATCATTCACATACCTTAAAAAGTTTTGGAAAGAATTGAAAGAATAATATTGGGATATTGGAGAACGATGCATTAGAAGTGGCGATTGTCAAGTCATGACCCAGACATAGAAAATTTTTTATGAATCAAGAATTCTTTTGTTGATTATAATTTTCATCAATCATATTACATCTTATAAATTTTGTTATTCAACGCAGTTTTGCGCTAATAAGTTGTGCGTCTACTTGATTTATTCATAAGTGCTCCAATGATTATTGCCCATAATTTTCATAAGAACAGCCCTGCTTCATATTATATAGGTGATTTCATCAAGTGTATTTTACAGATACACCACCAATAATGCTTATGAAATTTATTCAGAGGTTAGCTTAGGACACACATGATAAAATTTCTACTTCTCTATTTTTCTGTTTCTCTGTAAGAAGAAATCATAAGTTAAAATTTTTAACTTCTCAATTTCTGAAATAGAAATTGAGAAATCAATTTATGTTTCAGAAATTTTGTCATGCACACCCTTAGTCTCTTTTTCGTTGCAGTCTTGCACTATTCCCACCTTAAGAGACAGAAATGTTTAAAAAGTACAACCACCGCCCACGGTGGCCGCGATGGTTTCGCGCTTTCTCCCCCACCGAGGGGGGAGGGGTTCGAAACCCCGCATCCCCATTGCGCGACTCACTCGCGGCTGGGTCTGTGGTGGTGGCCCAGTTCGTCCCGGGTTTACCCCACCGGCTGCCGGCTGTTCAGGGGTTCCCGGGTCACCAAAAAAAAAAATGTTTAAAAATTACATCACTAAGTGTCATATAAACCAAATTCATAGGATCATCAATCACATACGTTAGGATATCATCATGGTTGATTTTCTTCAATTGACTCTAAGTGTCATTCCCCTCGAGGTATAGTTGAGAATTTGCCAAAATCACTTTTGACATTTTTTTAATTGATGGACATATTAAGCAGTTGCTTTATCATGTCATGCCTTATTAAGGCGTGTTTACTTTTCCCATTGAAAGTTTTTCACTACAATGGTTATTGTCACTTGGCAATCACAATGCACAAACACCAAAAGTGTTGGTTTTATTCACAATGGAATATCTACTAAGAAGTTTCTTAGCTACTCAGCCTTAGATCTGAGTTTACCATCCATTCTTTTACATTGGCCACTACATTAGTAATTACATCATCAAATCATCTTCTTTAACCAAGTTGAGTTTTAGTTTAGCAAGATTGCCATTTCTTCAACAATTTTTATTTGGCTAATTTTCAAATAGCATCTCTACCAAAGATGAATATATATTCCATAGTGGAGTTTGTCTCATCTAATTCTAACATTCAGTTAATATCATTTTATCCTTCTAATACAATAGAGAATCCACTATTTAAAATATGATAGTTTTATATTCACATCACTACAAATTTACAACTCTAGAATCCATATTTGACCTCCATATCTTTCTTTTTGGACCACACTCTTGCCTCATTCACTCTCACATTTGAACACATGAAACACACACTCAATTCGCGTACAACAATTTACATGATAGCGCAATTTACAAGTTATACATAAAGGTAGCATAGATTGCATGTGGAGCTTGTCGCGACCTAACCTCAGATGCACTACTTAGGATTTGACTAATGGATTACTAAACTTAAACTCTTCTCGGTTTCCAAGTCCCATATCAATTTGCGACTTGGGTTCAAGTTCTTAATATACAAATAATTTTTTAATTAGGAATCGTCACTAATCAGTTTATGGTAAATCGATTAGACACCTAATTAAAATAATGAGAGAATTATTTTTCTCCAATGAACTAGAGATTTTGAGTATGGGAACTTAATCACATTTTTTTAGGTAGTTTGAGTTCATTTTATTACTCCCTAACATGTGAGGCGATCATGCGGCATGCAATCTATCAATTTAACACCTAATAAAATAATAAAAAAATTGTAAGACTTACCGCATAGTAATGAAAGCATATATAATGTTAGCACAAAATTTATATTAATAGCCCTAGATATGACTTCTATATTCTCTTGTTTGGTGAAACCTAATTTACGTGTAATGCAATGCAATGCAATGATGTACAAAAATGTATCTATATTGGCATGACATGCAATGTGTAGCCTAATATGCAAATTATATGTCATGCGATGTTACTTACGTTACCTAATATAATGACAGACAATTATTAATGTTATTATCCTAATATATCACATGTTTAAATGATCCTAAATATGCAATGACTAAATGATGTGTAGGGGATGACAATGAAACGCATGGTATTTTTTATGTTTCTATACTTTTTAATTAAAATTCGAAATTAAAATCACCTAATAATTAAAAATGCAATTTTAATTAGAGAAAAGGAAATCTAACATCCTAAAGCAATGTTTTTGGTATTTTTATTTTTAAAATTTGAAATAAATAAATAACTTAATCTCTAGCCTAAAACAAGCAATATTCTAGCTAGAATCAAATCTAATTTAAAGATTTTCCTTTTGGTTTTCTTTTTTTAAACAAGCAATCAAATAATGGATAGATATTTAATTAAATGGTTAATACCTTGAAAAACCCCAAACTGGTACAATTGTGACAAATTTACCAAAAACTATTTTTTTTACCATGAAAAACCCCAAAACCACGTGACAAATTTACCTTGGCCGACCATAAAAAAACCCTAAACTAGTACGTTTATAACAAATTTACCCCAAAATAATTTATTCAACCGCAAAAAACCCAAAACTGGTAAATTTGTGACAAATATACCCTTTGCTAAATTGGATTAATACCACAAAAAATCATAAAAATTGTAAACTGTGACAAACGGAGAGTGAAATCTCAAATTGGTATACCAGTCAACTGTCATGTGTCATTTAACTTAATAATTTGAAAGTAAAATTTAACGAAAACTAACAGAGGGTAAATTTGTCACAAGTGTATGAGTTTAGGGTAAATTTGTCAAAAGTATACCGGTTTTGGGTTTTTGGTGGTCAAAAAAATAGTTTTGGGTAAATTTGTCACATGTATACCAGTTTGAGGTTTTTCAGGGTATTAACCCTTAATTAAATAATGTAATCTACAATCTTACGTTATCTATCTTAATAAGGTCATGAAATAAACTGATGATCATATCCAAGTGGTTATGGATATTGATGGAAGGCTTATTCGTTTAAATTTAGAAACATGTAAATATGGTTATAGATAGGATGGAAGAATTGATGATCATATCCAAGTGGTTATGGATATTGATGGAAGGCTTATTCATTTAAATTTAAAAACATGTAAATATGGTTATAGATAGGATGGAAAATTTTTCGTACCCAAGCATTGCATCTCGTAGTTAGAAAACGAATGGTGGTCTGGGTACCTTGTTAAGTTAAGAAAGTTTCCTAACTTGAAGGGTATCTTAGGATTTTGTGGATTATATTATTTAAATAAATATCTAATCGAATATTCTAACATTTTACAGAATATACCAGGCAATTGTAGAATATATCGAATTAGCCAAATAAAGTAGTAAAATATTGTAAATATACTAGAGATGTGCATCTTACCTAATTTGAGGATTTTATTTCCAAATTCAAATGCAACGCAATCGGATTGGAACCGCAACCGGTTCAACGGTGACGAATGATGGTGAGTAGCGGCCGGCGGGTGTCAGTCGCGCAGTGGTTCACTGCCAAGGAGGACTCATGGACTGCTTGTATGCCGCGCGAATGGGGTAGTTCGTGGTTCGGTGTGACACGACCTCACGGTGATCAATGGGGGCAAGGACGAGTAGTTGTCTCGCGGTGGATCACGAGCAGCACATTGGGCGTCACGGCTTGGGCAGCAAGGTCAAGAACAGCAAGTGCTTCGACGTCGGCGAGGAAGGAGACAACGTCGATATTGGACAAGGTCAGGTGGCTACAGTGCAACTGAGAGCTGCTTTGAGTTGCGTTGGCTCCGACGTCGCTGACGAGTGGCTGCTCAATTAGCAGCAACTTTGATCGAACTTTCCATGAAAATAACGCCAGAAGGTGAATGATAGCAGCTGGAAGACCTGCAAAGAAATAAAGTCAAAATTTGCGATATTGCAGGGCTAAATCAAGGCTATTGGTGAGCTAGCAAGGCTGAATTGGAGCGGTGGCAAAACTGTTTGTTCAACGTTGAAGGTGCAGCAGGTTGTTGCCTAGAAGCTGGCTGATCTGGTGCGACACCAGGCCTGAGCGTATTCTTGGAAGTTCGGCTCAATGCAAAAGAAACGCGGCCAGAAGTGGTAACCAAACGCGGACGGTGAGTACTGAATTAGCTAGCGAAGATCACGGCGGTGAACTTTGCCGGATAAAGCCTGCAACTCGAAGGTCATCGAGTGGCCGCGGATGATGGAATGACAGCGGCGGGCAGCAAAAGGACTCGGACGTGAGTGATCTAGCGTCGACAAAGCGTCGTGGCCGCAAGGAGGGTCTCGACCGCGACCCTTTTCTTCTTCTCTCTTTTCTCACTTGTGTGTTTCTATGTGCTGTGGGAATAGAATTACCGACCTCTAATTTGTGAGACCTAACGTCCTTTATATAGTGCAAACCTAGATTTAAGCTTGATCTCATAAGCTAAATTTAGGTTTTTCAATGTAATGGACTGAAATTAGATTGAATTAAATTCACTTTGACTCGTCTCCTTGTGTAATTTTCAACAACCATAGCCCCCTAGCGCTAGCCGAATTTAGGCTTCTTTTGTGGGCTCAACTTGTTGAATATCAAGCTCAAAACCGTCCACCACCACCGATCCAATGTAATTAATGAAAATATAAACTAAATAATAAATGTTATGTAATTTAATTATAATATTTTTGTTTAGGAGTTAAAAATTAATCATTAATTTTCTATGTAATAAATGAATGACTGGGTGGTTAAAATTTATGTATCAACATACTTCAAAACAAGATAAATATTTAGCAATTACAAAAGAATTGGGCACGTTGAAATTGCTGACATGAGCCAGAAGTAAAAGATAAGAACAAACACATAAACAACCCAACACAAAGAAGATTCAGGGAAGGGACATTACTGGATGCTTACATCCGAACCAAGAATATAGGGTTTATCTTCTAAATAACGAGATATAGTGTTTTCCCATACATTATCACGTTATATCATCACCAATATCCATTTAAACATTATGCTACCAGATTCTCAATGAAGAGGACCACTTGACATGGAAAATAGTGCCCCAAGATTCAACTTATTTCGTGGAAGAGTACTTGAAAAATTTGGTCCAAGAAACAACATTTTGCTAATTGCAATGGCAATGTTGGAGTGTGGTTTATACTCCCCATCAATAGAAAAGCATGGATCCCTGGCTGTTAAAGGACTTTTATAATTTGAGCCCGTATTTTATTGGTAATTTGGGCTTGGGCCTATAATGTTGTCTATATATAATCTATTTCTCTTGTAATTGAGAGTTATAAGGAAGAGGTGGGGTGCTAATTGTTGTGGGAATACTCTGCTAAATGTAGCCCTAATGTGAATCGGGATAAATCTTGTATCTCAATTTTTCTTTCTCACTTTTATTGGTTTGTGCATCTAATCCTAACAAGTAGCAAGGATAACTAAATTAATAAGACGTTGTCATTTTCAAAAATCACTTGATACATTGCCAGCCAACAATTATCATCACTTTGGCTCAAGTACCGAACATTTGACACTGATATTTCTTAAGTTTGTTCTGGAGAAAACCTCTTCATTGAGCGCACCTGATCAAAACTTGTGAGGCTCGAGTGCGTTTGGGAGAGCCTTGGAATAATGACTTTGCATCTAGACCAAGGATTTTGACTCTAAGGACTTCCATTCAATAAAAACATATTTTGGTGATCGATGTAAACTACATTTTAGAAAGGCACTTTGGCCTCACGAGCCCCACCATCCCAACCTCCCCTCATCCATCATCGCCTCCTCCGCCACCTCCTCCTCGACCCTCCTGTCTCTTGACCCTAGGCCAAGGGCCATCGAGACGATGCCATGCAACGGCACGTGTGGATCGCGTGGCCTCAGGCAAGGTGACTCCGGCATCCCTCATCTCCAAGCAACATGGTAAAACAATATTAGTGAGACAAAATTGGAAGACAAAGTTCATTAGACCTTTAAAATAGCATTTTGAAAATACTGAACTTTCAACATTTTCAAAGCTCAACTTTACACCAAAAGCCCTCGAAATTGCATTACCAAGTATCATAATTTTGGCTCAAAGGCCTTTGGAACACTAAAGCTCTTTGAAGATGTTGCGCAAAACACAAATATCTAGCCTAACCAAACCCGAACTCAATCCCACAAAGTTTGCCCCGTTTGTAGGGAGGAATTTAGTTTGAACCAAGCTTCCTTTCAATGTTTTTATATTGGAAAATGACATAAATGGCCTCTAAATTTCGGCTCACTATGTAATGCGATCCACAAACTACCATTAAGTATTCAATAGTCATTCGGTTTGCTCAAGTGACAAATCAACTATTATTTGATGATTGAAATATTATGTTTTGTGTTGGATTTTCAAAAAGTGACTCAATATTTTCATCTTTTTATCGATCTATTTTCGAATAGAAAAAGAAAAATTGAAGAGTTAACATATTCGTTGTTATTAGATGATGTGAATGATTATGTCTTGAATTGAGATGAATATCTTTTCCATGTGTAACTTTTTTTTTTGTCCATTGTTTAAGGGTAACTTATTCGAAGTTATAAAGTAAAACATTCCATTTAGAGTGACTTAAATAAAAAAAATTGAATTAAAGAAAGAACGATATCAAAGATTTTTTATAAAATTTAAGGACTAGATTAAACGTTTACCAATATTTCAAGGATCACATTGAACAAATTTAAAGTTTAGGGATGACATTACTTATTGAATCAAATTAAAAGTTTATGGATGACATTACTTATTGAATCAAAGTTAACGGATCATTGTGTCATTTTTCCTTTTTTGATATTAGTGCTTAGAGCCTTCTACTTATGACTTTGTCTGAGCTAGACCTACCTAATCATTTTGGCTAGGCCATTTTGAGCATACTCGAGTCACGGCATTTAATCATGAAGGGTGACACACCAAACCCAGTAAAAATACTAGGTACATTTTTTCATTGGACATGTTTGGGCCACAGGTTATTCTTGACAAGGCGATCTGACTTGGGCTCACCTATTGATCACCTCCGTTCTTCAATAAGTTATTTCTATAGTTTCAAAAGGATACAAGTAAAAGGTTAGACCAGAAAGTCAAGCTAAGACGGTGTATGGTATAATTTTCTTTTTCTCGACGCCGATGCAGTTTTAATAGCCAAGCAGTTATAAAGCTCCGGACCTGCAGCAGCTCGGCTGCTGCCGTTTCGTTTGCTCTCTGCTTGAAACATTGCTCGGAAGGTGCAGAAAAATAGAAATTAATTATTTAGGTGTATAAAATGTCCACGTATATACAAAAAAATCAACATTGATCACATAAGTAAGTTGTAAAAAATTGTGATTATGTTATTTATTCATAATTTGACAGATTATTTTCAACTTTCTTCAACCAGGGCCAGTAGTGAATTTCTGCGGGATTCATGGAGTCACTTCCGGTGTCACTGAAGACCATGGCCGACGCCATTATCAGTGTCAAGAGTTCATGCATCAATGCTTGAGGTGTGACTTGCTATTCAAGCTCTCATTCGTTTTAGTTAGGGGGAAAAGGAGTTGCTACCAATACACAGTGCGATCCCCTTCAATCTGAAATTAATATTTTGGAACTTCTAGTTTCAAAGTCGAGAAAGTGTAGCAGCTCACGTAAATCTTCCATGAGAGGGTGTGAATTGTTCCCTGCGACGAAAGCCGTCACAGTGTTCCTCACTTCAATCCAACTGCAGCCGGGCGTCTTCCTCACCCCTTGAGAATTCATTGCCTGCCTGACCATCTCTGCTTCTTTCCACTTCCCGCTCGAGCAGTACAAGTTCGACAAGACGACGTAGCTCATTTCATTCTGGGGATCCATCATCTTCAAGCCCTCCCCACTGTATGTACCAATTTCAGCGTCTACATGAGCAGAGCAAGCTCCTAATAGAGCATCCCACATGGTTGTTGCGCCCCGAGTTTCCTCGGTCAGCTCTCTTGCTTCTGCTAAATATCCACCTCGGCCTAGCATATCAATCATACAAGCCACGTGATCCATTTCATGTGCGATCCCATATTCCAAGTCCATCAACTTGAAAAGCTTTCCGCCTTTCTCCAGGAGTCCCGAGTGACTACAAGTCATTAACATGCCTATGAAGGTGACCTTGTCTGGTTTTGCCCCAGATGCTACCATTTCTTCAAAAAGCTGAAGAGCTTCCTTAGCCCGCCCGTGCAAACCAAATCCAAACAGCATTGCATTCCAGGAGACAATGTCCTTGTTAGCAATGTCATTGAATGCACGACTTGATGCTTCTATGTGCCCACATTTCGCATACATATTAACTAGACCGTTGCCCACATAGGCATTAGCTGGAAACCCAGAGGAAATTATGCAGCCATGGATCATTTCACCATGACCAAGCATTGCCGAGATAGAACATGCATGGAGCACAGCTCCAAATGCCAAGTCGTCTGGTTTGTGGCCATTCTTGATCATATCAACAAAGAAACAGAGAGCTTGCTCTCCATGCCCATTTCTTGCGTATCCAGTAATCATAGATGTCCACGAAACAATGTTCTTCTCAGGCGCTCGCTGAAACTCGAGAAAGGCTTTATCGGTGTCTCCTATCTTCATATGGGCATCGATGATGACATTCAAAGACACCACAGTCAGTGTACCAAAAGACTCAAGCAACTTCATAACATCCTCAAGACAGCACAGTTTAGAGTAAAAGCTCAGGATCGAATTCTTGGACTCCACTGCAATACCCCAGCCACTTTTTATGATATAAGCATGCACCATATGGCCGTGAAAATAATTTGATGATTCAGAACAAGTGTTCATGAGAGAGCTTAAAGTCCACTGATCTGGCTCGCACCCACTCACCTGCATATCTTTGAACAAACCAAAACACGATTCAACGTCGCCCCATCTACCACAGCCCGCAATCATTATATTCCAAGCAATTTGAACCCGCTCGGGCAACAGCACGAACAAGTTGTTGGCTACACTAAAATTGCCACAATTGACATGTGCGAACAAGAGAGAACACCATGTTATTTCATTCCTAATGCTCATTTCTTCAAAAACTTTGCCAGCACTATCGGGGCACAGGCATTTTCCATACATGTCTATGAGTGAGTTATTAACCGGCAAATAAGACGGGAATCCCAGAAGAATGACCAGAGCGTGCACTTTGGTCCCATAAACAAGATCATTCGATCCCGCGCAAGCCGCCAGAGTCGCAGTTAACGTGAAGTGATCAGGCCGGGCACCGGCAAACCTCATGGACCGGAACAGAAAGAGAGCTTCTTGGTGGAGACCCAGTTGAGCGTACCCACTGATCATCGCGTTCCAAGACACCGAGTCTCTCTGCGGCATTCGGTCGAACAGCTTCCGAGCACACGAGATGCGCCCGGATCTCGCCAGCGCCGATATCCTCGACGTGACGCTGAACAGCTCCGAGCGCATATCATGTCGTTTTCCGAATCTCGATGGAACCGGCGCCGCAAATTCGCCCTTCGTTCTGTGATCCGAGCGTCTCACGCTCTAGCCGAAAGCGCAGGAGGAGGACGTTGAAAAGTCCCGATGCTTTGGTGCGTTGCGAGGAGAAACGGCAGCGAAGGGCGCATCGTTCTGGACCTGAAGGGATCGGATCTTGATGGAGGCGGATTCCAGTCCGGTTGTCCGAAGGACGGAGACGTCACGATGCGTACGAACTGATGCGTAACGAAGATGGGAAATTGTCTTGATGGATGTAGAGATGTTTCTTATTCTAGTCGAAATTTATGACTTTTATTTTTTCCAGAATTTGAAATCATCCTGGTAAGTACTCTCTCTCTCTCTCTTTATTGCAATTTTTAGTTATGTAACAACACCTTATTGCTGTACCGATTCAATATGGTAATTTGAATTCTTCTTGAGATTTCAAACGACGGCAACGACTAGTTGCCACTTGCTAATCATCCAAAAGCGAAATCTTTTTAAAATAAAAATATAATATTGTATGCTAGGACATTATTAGGTTGAAATAGATGCGCATCTTTCATTAAAATATTCCATGCCTTTTTTTAATTATTAAATATTTTCACCGGAAGATTTTATTAAATTGCATCCAAAACCAAGCAACTCATAATTAAAGGCCATGAGAGAAAAAATAAATGGCCACGGACAAAACTAAAAAAAGAAAATTACTTTACTAGTCCTATTCGTTCTGAAAAAATAAATATTTTGGAAAATATTTTCGTAAAATTGATTATTCATATCGCTGAAAATAAATAAATAAAAATAAATAAATAAAAATTATGAAAATATTTGAATATAAATTATCATTGTTAATGAAATCAAGGAGTTCCAGTTTTTTATCGTCCACAGTAGTAAATGGGTGAAATTTCATTTTGAACTCAGTTATTTATTTGAATTTAATATTTAATTTATTCGATATATATTTATATCCATTTCTTTCTCTCTCTCTCTCTCCACACGCTCTTCTCCTTCTTCCTCCGAGAGGTTTCCAATTTTTCAATTTGCTTTCATCGTCCCGCCCATTTCCACAGTCTCTCTCTCTCTCTCTCTCTCTCTCTCTCTCTCTCTCTAACCTCACCTGAACTTCGCAAAGCTCAACCATCTCTCTCTCTCTTTCTCTCTCTCTAACCCTCCTGAGCTTCGCAAAGCTCAACCATCTCTCTCTCTCTCTCTCTCTCTCTGTGCCACGCAGATCTGCAGAGCTACATCGCGCGTTGCCGCCGTGACCTAGGCGCTCCCGATGAACCACTACCACATCTACGAGGCCATCGGCCGCGGCAAGCACTCGGTAACCTCTCACTCCCTCCCTCCCTCGCTCCCCGAATCCACTTCGACTGACTCGCCGCCGCTTCTCCGCAGACCGTCTACAAGGGGAGGAAGAAGAAGACCATCGAGTACTTCGCCGTCAAGAGCGTCGACAAGTCCCAGAAGAGCAAGGTCCTTCAGGAGGTGAGTGGTCTGGTTCCATTTCCTCTCGCGTTCCTGCTGAGTGAGATCGACGCGCCTTGGATTTGGGGAATTGTGGCGCCTGTGGGGGCGTTTGGGGAATTAGAGTGTCGGATAGACTTTTGCGAAATTCTGTCGGTTACGGCGGGGATGTTGCTAATTGTAACGGCGCCGATTGGAGCTTTGGTCGCTGCTTTCTTTGCTTGAAACCCTGTTCTTGCCTCGGTTTTCCTTTGGGTGCAGGTTAGGATTCTTCATTCTCTCGACCACCCGAACGTCCTGAAGTTCTATTCTTGGTAAGTCTTGCTCGTGAGATTCGATCTAAAACCCATCGCGGTTTTTCTTCGTTGGGAAATTTGCTTACTTGAACTGTCGGTTCTCCTGTTTGGTTCAAGGTATGAAACCTCGGCACACCTTTGGTTAGTCTTGGAGTACTGCGTTGGGGGAGATCTCATCACCTTATTGCGGCAGGTATTCGCTGCGTGGTTACTGATATTTAGCTTTTCCATGGAGAGCAAGGCCTTTGTTCTCTTCTTGAGTTAGCCATTTGGTTGATGGAACTAGTTCGATATGTGATGCATTTCTTCAAGTCAGACTTGTCGTTGGTCGATTATTTCAAGTGTGTTTTTGTGTTGCCCAGTTATTTTTAAGATGTTCAATAAATATGGTAATTTCGAGAACACTTAAAATGTTGTTGCGACTAGAAGTTATATTTTTGCTGCTAGGAAGCCACAAACGAAACAAGATAATGTGCTTTCAGTTACAACTTCTTAAAACTTGTTTCTTTTTGAAGATCTGCATGTGTGACACGCTGTGTGAAGCTTATTTAACTCGTTTGGCCTTCATGCCTCTAAAAGCTTTAAATCTTTTTCAGGATGGTCGATTACCTGAAGATTCAATTCATGATCTTGCTGCAGATCTTGTCAAAGCATTGCAGTAAGAATTGGTCACCAGGATTGACGTCTTCTTCCTATGAAGTTTTCCTTGATGTCCTCTATTCTCACATCTTCTTTCTATTTCATTTTTACCAGGTACATCCATTCTCAAGGAATCATTTACTGTGATCTAAAGCCATCAAACATTCTTTTGGACGAAAATGGACGTACAAAGGTATTCTGATGATTTAATTCGTTATCAATTTATATATTGTCAGTCTTCATGGACTAATTTGCTTTTTCTTGCATGCTGCAGCTATGTGATTTTGGACTGGCAAGAAAGTTGAGTGATATATCTAAAACTCCTTCTGCTTTGGTATGTTTTGCACTCTTACGTTCATTGTTTCATGTACTCCTGGAAAGGATACGGTTTTGGTGCTTCCACTAACCCCTCAATTGAACTTGATATATTAAGCTGCCACAAGCAAAACGTGGAACACCATGTTATATGGCTCCTGAGCTGTTTGAAGACGGAGGCGTCCATTCTTATGCTTCAGATTTTTGGGCTCTTGGCTGTGTACTATATGAGTGCTACACAGGGAGGCCTCCCTTTCTGGGACAAGAATTTACTCAGCTTGTGAGATCCATTCTCACAGATCCGACTCCTCCACTACCCGGGACTCCAAGTCGTCCTTTTGTCAATCTAATCAACTCTCTCCTTATAAAAGATCCAGCAGAACGAATAAAGTGGTCAGAGCTCTGTGGACATGCATTTTGGAGAGCAAAGTGTCCTTCTGTGCCTTTACCTCCTCAGCCTGCTTTTGATAGCATGATTGAACTTCACACTAAACCGTGCCTCTCAGAATACAATGGTGAAAGATCTGTCCATAATAAGACACCTCCAAGGCATCGTGAAAAAGATGCTAAAGTGGGTTTGCGACGGGATGAGAACTCCATTATTGGGCCCAAAGTTCATGAGACACCTGTAAAGGCTCCTCTGAGTGGCCGGAAAAACCATGCAAAGACTTCTGGCAAAGGTGGTGAAGAGAAACACAAAGATAATTCCGGTGGTACCAGGGCCTTGAATCTATTAAGGCTCTCTAGAATTGCAAAATCGAACTTGCAGAAAGAAAATGAGAAAGAGAACTACCGCAGGCCTTTGCCTAGCGGTGCTGAGAATGATTCTGAGGTTAAAATTGAGAACACGGACATGGAACTTGACTTTAATGAAAATGCAGAAGAGGATGCGCAAGAAGAACTGGATGGCTCTGATATACCTTCTCCTGCCATCAGATCATCAAATGAAAACCTGAATCATGAGGGACAAGTGGAAGAAATGGATATTGATGAAAAAGTCGAGCCTGCAGCTGCTTCTGATTTGCCTCTTTCAGATGAATCAAAGACATCAGAGCAAGAATCTTATTCAGAACTCACTCAAGTTGCAGCTACCCCACCCAGTGTTAGTCCTCTGCCCAAGGGACAGAGGGCAAAAGAAAATTTGGGTTCTGCTCATGAATCTGATTCTGCAAAATCAGCTAGCGATATAGCACAAGTATTTTGGCATCAATCTGATCTTTCAGTGAGACCCGTAATGCCCAGTAGAAAATCTGATAGAACATCTGAGGTAATTCCTTCTCTACCATTTGAGGCACTGCAAGCGTCCGATTTTGTAAAAATGTCAAAAGGACAGCTTGATGCACTCAACAACAAAATCATATCGATTTTGAGTGGAAGTACTGGCACAGGGGAGAAGCAGAACGTAATCAAGTATCTGGAGATGTTGAGCAGTTATCCAGATGCAGCTAATGTCTTGACCAATGGGCCGATCATGCTAATGCTTATCAAAATGCTACGGCAATCGAAAGCTTCCGTCTTGCGAGTTCAACTTGCCTCGCTGATTGGTCTATTGATAAGGCATTGTACTTTCATTGAAGATGATTTGTCGAATTCTGGGATCTTGGGTTCACTTACTGATAGCCTTGGTGACAGGCAGGAAAAAGTGAGGAGGTTTTCCATGGCTGCATTAGGTGAGCTGCTTTTCTACATATCCACTCAGAATGAGCAAAAAGAGAACATGCCTTCAGAATCTCCATCAAAGGACAACCGATCCACAATCACATCTAACTGGCAGGTGAGCTTGATGGGTAAAGTCCTTGATTTCTAAGCTGTTAATAGCTTCTGAACCCCTACTTAGATGTGAATAAATTAGATCTTTAGTGCTCCATATTGTATAATGTTTGACATCATGCCATTTTATGCCCATCCTTGTTAGACCTTTAGTTTTGCCTGCAAATTTAAATCTTAAGTAGTGCTTATCAATGAATCCCTTAGTTTGACCACAGTACTGATCCTTTATGCATTACTTAGCTGCCATTTCCCATTTTCTTTCCCCAACGGTTAAACATTTCCTTTTGGCCCAGGTTCCAAATTCTTTAATTTCACTCGTGACATCAATTCTTAGAAAAGGAGAGGACGATATGACCCAACTTTATGCGTTGAGGACAATAGAAAATATCTGCAGTCAGGGAGGGTACTGGGCAGCTCGATTCATGAGCCAGGATGTGATTAATAACCTGTGCTATATATATAAGGCTTCTGGGAAACCAGAAAGCATGAGGCTCACAGCAGGATCTTGTCTTGTTCGCTTAGTTCGTTTTAATCTCCCAAGCATTCAATCTGTTATAGGGAAACTTTCTTGTAAGGATATGACATCTGCCCTTGTCAAGGGTGGGCCACGGGAACAGCAGATCTGCTTAAATCTTCTAATCATGACCATGACCAGGAGCAATGTGCTGACAAATAGTGGTCGGCACCTTCTTCCAGTTGCAGAAGACAAAAACCTTGTGCTCTGTCTTATCTCTTTGATTGAGCAGGGAGGTGAAGTTATAAGGGGAAAAGCACTTGTCCTTGTGGCTCTCCTTTGTAAAAACAACAGGAGATGGTTATTTCAGCTCTTTTCCAACATGAGGTTGATCTCCATAGTAGACAGGCTGACAAAAGAGAAAGACAGCTTTGTTCAGCAGTGCCTAAATGCGTCTGCGCATGTTGTGGTATCAACCATACCAAATTTGCTGGAAACTCTTATGGCAGATATTCAACTAATGATGGGGGGAAGGCGTCATGGTCCTATGTCCCCCCTTACTGGTCGAGCTGCACAAAAGACAAACATTCATCTGTTTCCAGTCATCCTTAATCTTCTTGGAAGCCCATGCTTTAAGCACAAAGTGGCAACTCATCAGGTTCGACATCAGCTGGCGAACATAATCAAACTTATGGAGAGCCCATTTCAAGTAAGTGGCCAAAGCTGTGGATCCTTCCCTTTTGCTCAGCTTTTTATTTTTATTTTTTAAGCTTAGAAATTGATTTTAAATTTTTATGGTATTGGGAGAATACATTTGGATAAAATAAAACAGTGAATAAACCAGGCTTGCTGCTCTGGCTTTCAAAGAAAATAGTCTATACGTCCATTCATAGCACGACTTTCTGGCAAGACTCTACTTGTGTTGCTCAAGATATGGCAGAATTTTACTTTCTATACACAGAAGTATGAACTATTCTTTCACTCCTTGGAAGGGAAGAAGTTAGCTTTTTTCCTTTGCTCAGCTATGTCATTTCCTTTTTTTTTTTTTTTGTGGTTAAATTCTTCAATGATTTTGATTTACTGACACTTATGCACACCATATTTTGTATTTAAATTTCAGGGAAGAGATGATTTCCAGTTAACTGTTCTTCGAATTGTTGAGTGTATCACAGAGGAGTCATCCTGGATTCTGGAAAGCTCTGATGTATTCATCCGTGGGATACTGCCAAGTCTGGCCGTTTTGTATAAGGGTAACAAGGATGGTGATGCCAGATTTCTGTCCCTTAAAATTCTGTTTGATGTGATGGTTGTTTTCCTAAATGAACCTGCAGAGTTAGAGCATAAGCTCGAAGACTTGAAATCCATATCCAATATGCAATTTCTCCCTCTTTACCCAACCTTGATTGAGGATGAGGACCCAATACCGATGTATGCACAGAAGCTCCTCCTGATGCTCATAGAGTTCAACCTGATTAAAATTCCCAATATTCTCCAACCAAAGAACGTCAGTCACTGCTTCAGATTTTTGCTTGGTGATCTGTCCAATGCAAATGTGAATGATGTCAAGCTGTGTGTGGCTCTGGCATCGGCACCAGAAATGGATCCCAAGTTGCTTTCTCAACTGAAAGTAGTTCGGAGGATTGGAAACCTTCTGGAGTTTGTACATGTGAAGGATATGGAAGATTTTCTCGAACCAACGCTTGGCTTGTGCAAAGCTTTCCTTTTACGATCACTGGGTTCTAGGGTAGGTTACATGTACACACAAGAGCCAACCCTACTTGATGAAAATCCTTCTGAGGGAGCGAGTACCGTTAGAGACATAACCGACTTTGGTGGCAGTGCTGGCGTTTTCCTGGAATTGAGTGGGTCTCGTGACAGAAACAATGCCGATATTGCTTCTGAATGCATGGTTCTATTACTGAAGGCAGCCCCAAGGGAAGGTGCTGCTGGTTTTCTTACTAATCTTTCAAAAGTGAGTGTGGTTCTCGAGTCTTGGCAAAAGGGTGCTTCTTCTCTACTGGTACTGCGAATGCTGCATTCTCTCGGTTACTCTTGCAGGCAATATTTGCTGCACAGAATGATTTTGTCAGTGTGCACATCGGAGATTGCAAAGATTGAAGGCATTGTTTCTGAGATAAAGTATTCTGGTGCCGCTTCTTTAGCCAGTGCTGCCACACTGGTGATCTCTGAATTGCGGCGGCTCCCTCATCGTGGTTAAATCCATGAAGGTTGTAGTCACCTTATTCATTACCTATATCTCTGTTAATTCCCTTTGTGTGGAATCTGGGAAGGTTGCTTGGCTTTCTGGAAGAGCATTGAAAGAAGCTACACATCTCTTCCTTCCCGCATGAATTAAGAAGATCACTTGGGTTCCCAAATAACAGCGGCAGACTGTTTCTGAATCTAGAACCAGTCCAGGACAGAGCATGTTCCGATGTACTCCAGCTCTTCTTTGTATTGTCATTATATGTACTTATATTGCATATTGTCTTGTTCAGTCAGAATATTTTTTAACAAGATTCACCCTCGAATTTTGAGTTGAATATATTCAGCAAGCCTGTCACATTGTTAACAACAGAAGTTCCGCCATCAAAATGGAACGTGACAAACTGTATTTAGAATGTGATCCCGAGAATACAAAACTAGTTAATGATGGGGCCAAATATGCTGCCATAGTTCTTTGATTCATCAGAATTCAAAACTAAGTATTTATGAGAGGGAGGGAGGGAGGCTAAGTAGCATGACAGTGATACGACATGGCACAATGCGCTAATACGTCATTTTTCAAAAAATAGAGAATTCCGATATATTAGGACATACGTTGTATATTATATACATACATATATATATATATATAATAATAAATGATTATTTTTATAATTATTTTAATCAAATTAATTTGATTCAAATTCACAAATAAATAAATAATAAAAATAATATATAATGAATTTACAGTAAAAATATTAATCTACCATTTGTTAATACATTTGTTATTTTAATTTGATAAATTCAATCAAACTTGGGGTGAATTGTATGTTGTTAGGAAGTGAGAGTCGGAAGAGAAGAGAATATTAGAAGTTTTTTTTTTTCTTTCTCCATTTATTAATTTTTTTTTTACATATTTACATTTTGATTCTTCATTGAGTAAAAAAATTTAAAATTGATCTTGTACGTGTTGGGATTACTTGTCAAAATTTTAAACTTGCATGTCAGGATTCTGGACTCGAGTGTTAGAGAGTGTCGAGAGAGTTGACCAGTTGTCGGATTTTTTGACATGTGTTGATCGAATGTTAAGGAGTATTGGACACATGTCGGAATATCTGATACAATACGAAGACTCTCGGAGAACATCGGTGCTTTATGGGGAGAGAGAGCCAACAGGAGAGCCCAAAATAAATAGAGCAATCGAGATTTGCTGTCATTATTCGATTAAAATGGGGCACAATGACTCTTGAAGTAAAATGCAAGTACATCGAAGACTCGGAATTCCAGGATCAACGAGCACAAAGATAATGCAGAAATTGAAAAAAAAGCACGCACAAAGAACATCTTCCTCACTGTCTCTTCTGACATTAAGCACCCTTCTTCTTAAGCAGCTCTTCGACCAGGTCCGCAGCATCCTGGATAGACGCGATCCTTTGAGCACTGTCTTCCTCCACGGTAACATCAAAGTTCTCCTCAATTGCCATCACAATCTCCACCTAAAATGAGGAAGAGCAGCGTTGTCATCACAATCCCATTTTATCCAACAAAGGAAACAAGGTAGTAAACGTCGGAACCAGATTTAAAAAGAAAAAGAAAAAAAAAGCAAATCAATTCCAATATTGCAGAAGTACCGTCCTGCACCACTTAAGAACGCATGGATCTAGCAAAAGCTCGTCAAAGTCTGCAGAAGAAGGAAATAGACTTGTGGATGAAGGGCTTACGGTGTCCAGAGAATCGGCTCCCAGGTAAGCGATTTTTGACTCTCCGTTTACAACAGCATCTGCTGGCAAAGCTAGCTGCTTCCTTACTATTTCGCACACTTTATCCAGCGTCTCCTTTTTAGCCTGCTCACATTTCGAGTTGGTCATTCACAAGTTTAAAACCTACGTATGGGCTTCGCTCCGAGCAGCTACAAAATTGGCAAGACCAATTCAAGCATTCCCCCATGAACAAGACAATGATAGGCTTGAACCTGGTATGAACAAACTCCTGCTCATCCCCTCTCCCCAGAAGCAGCATGTTTCGAGCGACACAATTATAATCACACAGCAAGATCGTTCGACCCAGGACAAACATAATGACCCAGACTTCAGATATATGTAAGTTACTTGCAGTCACTTTGCTACGCTTGTTGTTATAGTTGACATGAGATGGTGGACTACTTACCGCACATGAAACCTGGAAACGCCGTGCTTTCAGAGATGGGAAACTTCTGCCGCCGACAGGGAGAGAGACGGACCTGACATTCGATATCTTGCAGACAGGTACCTGTTAAAAATGTCAAGAACTAGTTTTCAGAGATGCGTTCTCATTCAAAGTGCAGGACCTCAGCCGGGTTAGCCAAGCTCTCGGCCTAAATTGCACGGAGCATTTGGTAAAATTACATTTTGCACCCAAGTTTTCGGGATAGTGGCAAATTATCCCTGTCGCTTCGATATTTGCAATTTGTTAACTGACTTTCTGAATTGGAGGCCATGTGCCCTCAAACGTTGACTTTGGCAAAAATTTTCTCACATATCTGACAACGTGACTTGCTATGGAAGATTAATTGGACATTTATCATTTATGTATGTGAAAAAAAAAAAATTATAGAGACTACCCAAAGATATACTTGAGAACTATATACTGATATGCATTTGGTGTTGATTCCAGTCAAATTATTGCCGGAGCTTTGGTCACATGCTGTCACATGTAATATGTTTTTGAATTTAATATTCTATTTTCTCATATCTGTTTACTCATATGATAAATTTTCCTTTCATAATTAGTCACGTGCTATTGCGTGGTCGAAGCTCCAAGCAAAATTTCACTAAAGTCAACACAAGGGGACACAATGATACGGACTTCTACCTTTCGGGGGCTAGATTACAAAAATTGAAACGCCATTTGGCAATTTGCAACAAACTCAAAAAGTTAGACAATACGTAGTTTGCCCCCAGAGAATTTACTGAGTTTTCGGACCACTAGATCGGTAGCAGGAAGCCAAAACCGAGTATTGCCGACCTGAACTCATTATTAATCTCACGCAGTTCGTTCTAAGCATCTGAAAAGCTCATTTGGCAGTGCTGTATCTTTTCGATGCAGTTTTGAATGCATGAAAAACTCAGCATTTACGAAAACTCAATGGACATAAAAGCCTCCAGCACCAAAGCAAAAGCAGATTCATCCTAGTCTGGGAATAGTTAACGTCAAGCTGATAATGTGCCTTGAAAATATACAACTGGAGGAAAACAAAAAGTATAGCACTCGCATCCAATATCGATCATAAAACTATGTCCAGCGGCCACAGCGATCAAGCATCAAAACCCGTCGTAAAGAAAACACGAGTCGAGCAATCTTGAACCAACTGATACCCATTTTCGTACCTGTGATGGCTTCAAAGCGAACGAGGCGCGAGCCGGTGTTGCAGTGAAGGTGGCCATTCCGAGCTCCGATTCAACAGAAAGTGAAGGAAATGAATGAGAGAGAGAGAGAGAGAGAGAGAGAGAGAGAGAGAGATCACAGAAGGAGAACGCGAGAAGTTTGTGAGAAAGAGGCGATGTATATATAGGGGAGAGGGAGGGAGCGGGAGCTTGTAGGACGGTGTTCGTTTCAAGTTATCTGAAAAGTAAACATTTTAAATGAGCACTTTGCCAACGTTACAAAAAAGAAATTCAAAGCGGAGCAAAAGAACATGAGAGAAATTGGCAATTTGCCACTTTAAGGACGGTTAAGGAATTTAGGTAAGTGCACTTTTAATGGAAAGGCCTAGTTAACTTCTTCCTCAAATTTCACCATTTTATCCTGGTCTTTTTCTTTTGCCAATTTTGCATTATGAGAAATTTAAAAAGAGAGATAAAAAATTTAAAAAGCGGTGTTTTGGCTTTTACATATACAGATAGAAAAGCCGGTTTCTTCCTTTTCTTTTTTAATGATCTATAATAATCAAAACTAGAAGAAAAGTGTATTTCATACTGACGTGGCTACACTGTGATGTATTGAAATACATGTGTACGTGTTTGGCTATGCATCTTTGAAAGTTGCTGTGCTATAGACAGCTACGATGACTAATATGTTTGATCGCTGTAGTTATTAGAATGAAGAAAAGACCTTTTAATATTGTCGCAGAGCTTTTACCAACGTTTATATCTGTGTTATTGGAACTTTTGCAGGATACCCATTTTCACCATTTGATGATGATGATGATGATAGTCGAATCCGGAATAGACATTTTGAGAGGACTTCACTTCCAACTGAAATACCAAAGTAATCCATGTTTATACATGAAATTGCAGAAGAAAATATGAGGCAGTACAACGCTGAACCCTTGAAATGCACAATCTCTCTCTCTCTCTCTCTCCCACTTGGAATTGCTCTCCCCCCTGTCTTCCTCAATTGTGCAAACTTCTCCCCTCTGTTAATTTTGCTACTGATGCTAAGTTCTGCCTGCAAAGTTCTGGCAAGTTTTTTGCCATTATCTTCTTTGAAAAATCAAAAAGAAAAGTGGGGTTCAGAGGTGGAAAGAAGAACAGCTTGAAGAGAAACGGAAAAGCGCAGACTTGCAACAGAAGGCACGGAAAGCTGTTTGCTTTAAGATGCATGACAACCATGCAGATGGCCAATGTGGTCTTCTCCACCCAAAAAACAATTGTTTCTCGTGGCCCGAAATGGAATTTTATATGATTTGCATCCGAATAGAAGAATAATATCGTAATCTAATATCATCTACCGCCTGCAAAGTTGCTATTATCTTCGTTGAAATTCAAAAGATGGGGAGAGGCAGAAAGAAAAACAACATATGAAGAAAAACGGAAAGTGCAAACTCTCCATAGAAGGCACAGGAAAGCAGTTCGCTTTAAGATGCTTGATAAACTACTAAGAGACGATTTCATGTGGTCTCTAATGAAATGTTATAAGATTCTACATCAATGATAATCGTACTTTGCGCTCCACTACTGCCTGCAAAGTTGCTATTATCTTCTTTGAAAACTCAAAAGAAGGGGCAATGTAGAAAGAAAAACCACACCGAAGAGAAACGAACATCACCAACTCTCAATAGAGGGCACAACAAAGCTGCTTGCTTTAAGATGCATGATGAACTACTAATGAACAATCGTCTCTGATGATATTTTATAAGATTTACATCCGAATACCGGATCCATATCATACTTTATGCTCCACTACTGCCTGAAAAGTTGCTGTTATCCTCTTTGAAAACTTCAAAGAAGGGGGGAGAGGCAGAAAGAAAAACAACATTGAAGAGAAACGAACATCACCAACCCTCAACAGAAGGCACAAGAAAGCTGCTTGCTTTGAGATGCATGATAAACTACTAATAAACAATCATTTCACGTGGTCTCTGGTGAAATTTATAAGATTTACATCCAAATACAGCATCAATATCGTACTTTATGCTCCACTATTCCCTTGAAAGTTGCTATCATCTTCTTTGAAGGCTCAAAAGAAGGGGAGAGGAAGAAAGGAAAACAACATTGAAGGGAAACGAACATCGCAAACTCTCAACAGAAGGCACGAGAAAGCTGTTTGCTTTAAGATGCGTGACGACCATGCATATGGTCATTGTTGAATTCCTACTTAAAACCAATTATTTCTCTTAGCTTCTGATGAGAATTTATAACCATTACAGCCAAATGGAGGAATAATATTTTACTTTATGCTTCATTACCATAATATATGTACATATCTGTTCAACGCAACCAAAAAATCATGTTTCTCACACATAAATAGGACAAGTTTTTTGAGTGTTTGAAATTTTTACATTCAAAATGTTATTGTTTTGCATGGAAACATTGTGACTTGATGCTGGAGAATTGAAATTCAATTGTAAACCTATCGTATGAATTCAAATTCAATCCCGAACATTTAATTCAAACAATGTTGTTTTAAACCTTTGAGTGAAAATGTAATCAAGTCCTTATGGTTAAGTCTCGCCTAAATGGCCTAGTGATTTGACATGGACAAATTTACTCGAAACGACGCCATTATTGCTCAACTCCACAAGCCGTCAACCTTGCCTAGAACCGCCCTCTCTCAAGTTGATTTCTATCAACAGTCACAGCTCAACTAGAGCTGGCACGTCCAAATGCGGAGGCTCGGCAGTCGGTCACCATGCCCATCGGGCTCCTTGGCCCCTCCATGGAAGATGATTGTCCAACCCTCAAATTTTTAGTGATGTTTGTTTTTCCTCCCCACCCTTCCATTCCATGCAAGATGATTGTATAACCCTTAATTTTTTTGTGACGTAGAATTTTTTGTTTAATTTTTAAATAATTTTTTTTTTTTCTTTTTTTCCTTCCTTTTTTCTTCTTCCTCCTCTAGCTGGTTAGGGACCTTGACAGCCACCCAAAGATAAGAGCTGACAAGGCCAACCTCGCCCAACCACCACAAGGCTCCCTCGATGTTGGCCTCACCAACCTCGTTGGCCCTCCTCTCTAGCCGGTCACCGGATATCATCGAGGCCTGACGAGAAGAGGGAGAATAAGAAAGGAAACAAAAAAAAGAAAAAGAAAATGACCTTCATTAGAAATTGTTCCTAATGACAAATAAGTAAATTCTTTCTACTTCCTGTTTTCGTTCTAAATCTATTTTCTGGCTACTAATTTATTTGAAAAAAAATAAAATTAACTAACGTTATCAAATAAATTTTTTTTTCTGTTTCGAAGAATAAAATAACAGAAAAATAGAGAAATAAAATGATCACCAAATAAGATCTAACTTCGTAACTGAATTTGCAATTCTTCCAACTCAACCTATGCCTATTATAAGTTTTCTTTTCTTTTAATAATTCTTCCTCTCTTCTGTCTCCTCTCTTCATCGGTATAAAATGGGTAATCAGGGATGGGTGGCTTGTGTAGTGGAAGAGAAACCGTATTCCCAACGGTCGACACAGCGAATTTGGGTCCAAATTCAAATCCACAAGGGGAAGTAAACTGACCTCTTTCACCATTAAATCACCACGCTGAGTGTTGATTTTAACTCCATAAAATCCTCTTACACGTCTGCACCTCGGGACCTTCCGGATTATAAAAGCGGGAGCAAAACTCATATCCTATGATTTCCAATCTTTACCGACACAGAGAAACGGATTCGCGCATAGTTAATATGAGAAAACAGCTATCCTATACGTTGGCATTTAGTTGATAAAAAAAGGTTGATCAATCTATGGATGACATGCAGCGACTTGAATTCCATCCACACATAGATAACGTGCAGCCAAGGCTATGTCAAAGCCCCAATACATGTATTAGATACTATGCCATCTCAATCCACCAAGAGAAAAAGGTATGCATAAAGTGACATATTCAACCCTCCAGACAGATGAGATATCCTTTGTGATGGTAGTCTCGGAAGATGAATCTTGCTTTTGGTCTCCATAATTTGGCAGCAATGATGGTGATTCCACTGGACTGGTTAGGACTACTTTTATCTTCCTCTCCTCTATGTATTTACCACTTTCTTTATCAAATTTAAAATTTAAAAGAAAACTTCTCAGGTTACTTGACCCAAAAGATTATGGAACACAAAGCAGCAAAATCTACCATGTCAGCAGTAATGTCCTCTTCACCTGTATCAAAAACTTGTCTCTACACTGCAGGACAGGTGGAGCTACCTGCTGTGGTTACATGGTAATGGCATCAAACAGAAGATAGGATGAAAGGCCTACTCTAATTCTTTCGCAGTATCAGGACATAGCTTCTGAGGTTTATCATGGTTTTCCTTTGTCTCAATATATAATAGGCTACTATGGTAGGCATTCAAAATCTTATTCAAAGATGATCCTTACTGCAATGTGACTGACATTACCTTAAGCAGTTTATATCCCAGTAATAATACAGTCTTACAGACATGTCGTGGCAAAGAAATTGCAAAATAATCATTCAGCTGATTCAAGTACTGTGGGCATGTCCCCCCTCACAAGTATGTCAGTGGCTCTAGTAAGTATGTGAACATGATGTTTCACTGACTTGAGCAGAACAATTTCGAATCAGATTATCCATTTGGCTTGATGATGCCTACATTTGGCCGCACACAGAATTTCTTCAGAGACGTAGCCTTAGCCTGGAATGTTTTGGATATCCAGTATAGAGCTCATAATGTTTCTCTACAATAGAGAGTTCTTAATGCGCTGATGTACTACTCTGAAAATTAAATTACATCAAGAGAATACAAGATTGAAAAATTGAAAACCTAAAAAAAAAAAGCTGTCACGGTGAAAGAAAAGGTCCACCACCTTGAAAGCAACATAACCTAAAAAGCATGAGCTTTGTTTACTCAACTTGATCACAGAGAAGGTGAAAGAAAAGGTCCAAAATGAATACATCACCTTGAAAGCAACATACCGATCAGTCTTATTGCCTAGTGGAATGAGCATGAGCTTTGTTTACTCAACTCAATTGCATAAACACAGAGAAGAGGCTTCAGATGAAAGAATTTAAAGAGAAAGGGGGCCCGACATGAGGACAGGATGTGATGAAATGGACCATCTTACATTTTCTTTGATATAATGCAGTAATGCAATCTCGTCTTGTTCATTCATTTTCTCTACTAATCATTCTCTCAGTCATTTGGTTACAACAACCATTCACCTACTTAATCTCCAGAAAGAAATTTACCTCAGAAGTCATTCTAAGAGTTTGTGGTGTGAGGATAGAGACTACGCAAAAATGAACAAACCTGACCAAATATTTGAAAACAACACAAGGAAAAGAATTTGAAAACGTGGCGACCAGTGACTGATTCACACATGCCATTGAAGCTTATGCCTTAAGATATTTCCTTTACCGTTTTATATGATGTTGAACCGCAAATTCTCAAGCAAATTATTGTAGAACAGAGAACTATCATCCCCTTCACTTATTGCCTAATAAAACAGGTGGCAAGCAATGCAAATTTAACGTGGCGCCAAAAATGAAAATGAACCAAATGTGCAGCACTATATATACTCACAAATTAAACTCAAGTTCACAAGGCTGGATCTCCAACAGCTCTTCAGCCATGATGACAACTATAGCACCGATCCACATAAAACGACAGGTCACATGGCAGGGTAACAACAATCAAGCAAAAAGCTCTGCATGAAGCTCAATTTCAAGCACCCATTTCGTATAAATCTGATCACACGCTGTCTCTAGCAGATTCCTCATTTCAAACACCAAAATTGCACATGATCACCAAACACTAGACAGTCAAAAATGGCTCAGCACCCAAATTACGAACACAATCCAAGAGCAGTTCAGGATTTACCAAAAATCAGAGCACTACATTTGGCAATGAAAGCTTAACCATCGGGGGAGTATCTTACAGGTCAGAAACTTCCTTTGGCAGTGAAATCTTAATCTTCAAGGGAGTATCTTACAGGTCAGAATCTTCCTTTTGATGGATCCCAACAATGAGAAAATCAAACTCCAATGCAAGTTCACAATGAAGGATATGACAATAATATCAGCTAAGGGATATGCCATGACTCGCACAACCTGAGAGAAATCGCAGGAAAGACCCCAAGTCAGCAGGCCTAAATTATCTCTAACCACCTCTCCAAGACACAACACTAACATGGCAGCAGCAGCAGCAGCAGCAGCAGTACCAAACTCTAGTAGTCCCTGATGATAGTTGGGTTGACTCTGACTTGGCAATAACAACTTCGTGCCATTTTACTCAGTAAATTAACACATAATCTTCAATACATGCGGCACTACAAATTCGTAAGAACCAATGTGTCGGGAGTAGCATTGAACCAAGAATCCGAGAGAGCAAACATGTTTTCCATTATTTGATTATTCATACAATAAATTTATGACTGAATTTGCAATTCTCCCAACTCACCTATGCTTATTATGAGTTTTTTCCCTCCTTCATTTTAAATAATTCTTCCCCTCTTCTGTCTCCTCTCCTCATCTGTATAAAATGGGCAATCAAGGGTGGCTTGTGTAGTGGAAGGGAAACCGTCCTCCCAATGATCTTACTGGTGAAAGTAGACCCAAATACAAATCAACCAGGGGAAGAAGACTAACCTCTTTCAACTTTGTATCATGTCACTGAGTGTTGATTTTAACTCCTTAAAACCTCTGACACAGCCAACCCTTCAGGATGCTGGCATCAAAAGACAATCCTTCTGGATTATAAGAGTGAGAACAGAAGTCATATTCTATCCTGAGTCATAGAAATGGATACACGTACAGTTAATATGAGAAAAAGGCTATCCTATACACTCGCATTTAGTTGCTAAAGAGGTTGATCAAATTATAGATGATGTGTAGCTCCTTGATTTCCATTTACATAAATAACATGCAGCCCAGCCAATGCTGTGGCTAAGCCCTGATCCATGTATTAGATACAAAGCCATCTCAACCTAGAAAGACAATAAAGTGACATATTGATGTTTTCTGGCAGTCCTACCCTGAGAAAAGGTGATGCATTTTCGACTCCAGCAGGTGAGATGTCCTTTGGGATGGTAGTCTCGGAAGATGAATCTTGCTTCCGGTCTCCATAATCTGGCAGCCCTGATGGTGATTCCACTGGACTGGTTAGGACTGCTTTTATCTTCCTCTCATCTATGTATTTACCGCTTTCTTTATGAAATTGAAAATTCAGGAGAAAATTTCTTGAGTCACTTGACCTGAAAGATTATGGAACATATAGCAGCAAAACCTACCATGTCAGCAATAGTGTCCTCTTCACCTGTATCAAAAACTTGTCTCTGCACTGCAGGACAGGTGGAGCTACCTGCCGTGCTTACATGGTAACTGCATCAAACAGAAGATGGGATGAAAGGCCTACTCCAATTCTTGTTGCCTAGCAGAATCAGGCATGAGCTTTGTTTACTTAACTCAACTGCATAAACACAGAGAAGAGGCCTCAAATAAAAGAACTTAATGGGGCACGACATGAGAGCAGGATGTGATGAAATGGACCATCATACATTTTCTTTGAAGATATAATGCAGCAATGAAATCTCATTTTGTGCGTTGGTTTTCTCTACTGAACATTCTCAGTCATTTGGTTACAGCACTCACCTACTTTATCTCTAGAAAGAAATTCACTCACATGGCACTATAAGAGTTTGTGGTGCGAAGATAGAAACTATGCAAAAAGAAAGAACCTGACCAAATATTCGAAAACAACACAAGGAAAAGAACTTGAAAAACAGGGCGACCAATGACCGATTCATACTCGCCATTGAAGCTCATGCTTTAAGCTATTTCTCTTACCATTATTTACGATGTTGAGCAACAAATTCTCAAGCAAATTATTGTAGAACAGAGGAATATCATCCGCTTCACTTATTGCCTGTAAAACAGGAGGTAAGCAATGCAAATTGAATGTAGCTCCAAAATAAAAATGAACCAAACGCACAGCACTATATATACTCACAGATAAACTTGACTTCATGAGGCTGGATCTCCAAGAGCACTTCAGCCATGATGATGACTATATTGCTGATCTACATGAAATGGTGGATCACATAGCAGGGCAACAACTATCAAGCAAAAAGGTCTACATAAAGCTCAATTTCGAGTACCCATTCATATAGGTTGCGTTTGGTTTGGCTTTTGGAGAAAGCCTTTGGATAATGCAAAGGCTCTTAGCCTAAAGGAGTTTTGTGAAATGCAAAGACTGTTTGGTAATTTGCAATTTTAAAGTGACTTGGGAAGTAACATTGGGAAAATACTATTTGATAAACATATATTTGAAAAGTCATTTGATGTAATCAATTTTTTTAAAATTTTTTCAAAAAAAAAAAACAACAATGACAGCAAATTTTATATTTTCACATTAAGAGTGATGTAAAAGAGACATATTAACAAGTTCAAAAAAAAAAAATAAAAAAATTACATGAGAAGTGTAAAAAATAATAGGGCCCTCAGATTTACAAACAGTAAAGAAAGTATAATGACCAATGGGCTAAGTTACTGAGAATATAAAAATAAAATTTAGTTGTTTATGATGTCATATGGAAAGTTTTATCTAAAACCGGCATATGATAAGAAATATGTCTCTTATTCAGCAATAAGACAATTAGACATATCTCAGCTGCAACATGACAGCACCAAAAGTCATATCTTGCTCTTTCTGAATGGACAACCGAGCACCTCTTTGCCTTAAACGACTCCATCAATTTCCCCATATCTTAGAGGTCAAAAATACTATGATAATGGACTGAACTGCCTAACACTTCCTGGAGATTGATTGCAGAGCGAGCACCACATGAACACATTCGTGATGGCAACCAAAATGAGCTTTTGCTCATGTTCAAAGCCTAAGCATGCAAGAAAATTAAAGAGCTCCGACTCTTGAAGAGCAATGGACTTCTTCTGTGAACCACTGATTGCTGACAAATCGAGGATTAGCCTTAAAAAACTGTTCCTCTCATAAACATAAGTACAATCACAACATCTCAATTCACAAGGCAGTGCATGTATTAATATACACATCATGGATATTCCAAAGAACTTACAAGAGAAGATAACTCCTAGTAACTGCTGGGTACAATGGAAATGAACATTCAAAGCCCAGGATTATTCCTGGGAAAAATGGAAAAGTGGGGAACAACAGACTTTGACTTACATCACATGAAGAAAGAACAACATAATGAGTGAATTTAACCGTCCCATAGTATTCTATTAGCAATGGCAGTGTCCACTGATTCCAGTTCTTCCACGACTTTAGTCCTGGAAGGCCACTCGTTAGGAGTCATTTGGAGGCATTGTAAAGCAAGTTGTGCTATTTGGAATGCAGAATCCATATATGTAGGGTATAGGGACGGTATAAACTTGGTTCCCATTTCCGGCAGGTTGCAACATCATGAGCGACCAGTTTCCTCTAAAATAACTAGTATTTCTTTTTCAGTTTCTGAGGAAGGGGAACATCTGCAGAAAATGAAAAGTTATGTAGGCAATGCAACTGTGGATTCCATGCCAAATGATTTAAGTAGCTAAAAGGGAAACACACCTCATGTTTCATAGAGGGGATTATAGTGAACCTCATATCCAGAAACTCAATAAAAGCTCTGCATCAATTGAAAGTAAGGTTAACAAAAGGAAAAACTTAAAAAGAAAATGGAGTTTCAAAAGACCAGTTGCTCATTGAACAAAAGCAAAAGTAGATCAATTGCAAATGTTTACATCTAGGTTCTAAATCAATCAATATATTTAACCCTACCCAAGTAGCTGTTCTAAGCAAGCAAAAGAACAAATATTTAATTTCCGAGACGAAAAACAAGCAAAGCATCACAAAGGAGGGTCTATGCGTATTTGTCTGCAAGCAACGCTCTTTTTTCCAAGACAACCAAGGAGTAAAATATACCCATTTGGAATTTTAACAAACCAAACCCAAGAACTTCACATTTATCACATTGCACCTACTGACGATTTGAACCAACAAAACAACTATGAAGAAGACAAGCAAGCAATACCCTCGGCAGAGGGAACTTATAAATCCAATTGCCAAACAATAATTCGGCTGCGAATATAAGTATCATCTAGGGGCTTTTGCCCTCCTTCATGCTCTCCAACAATGACCAAATAAGCATTGAACATCAGTGACTCACCGGAGTGGATAACTTCATCATTCTTCAAAATCCTGCATTCCAACAGCTGCTCGCTGCCATCATATGGCATTACCTATCATATATCCGACCATCAATCACAGCATGGACTAATCTACTCAAAACAGGCTCAATCATGGAGATTATTACAATCAGAAGCACTGAACAGAACAATCCGTGATGATAGAAAAAATGAAATCCCAAGTAGCATTGAGCTGCTGCCGTTCAGTTCGATTGAGCAAGCTAAATTTAGGAAAAAAAGGGTAATAAATCGATAGCCACTGCAGTTTTGACATAGATTAGCCAATCAAACCGAATCATGTCCTAGCCCAATCAAAGGCAACTAAATTGCCGATCGGGTTGAGCTGGACATCAATGGTAGAGATTAGTGGTGAAAGCGAAGGTACCTTGCTGGTGGTGGCGCGGAGAGAGAGGAAGCTGTTGCAATAGACCTTGCGCTTCAGCTTCTGCTTCAGGTGCTTCTTGAAGGTGACATTCCAGCACACACAGTCTCAAGCACATAGCTCATTTCATCAAACACCAAAATTGCACATGATCACCAAACACTAGACAGGCAAAACTTAGATGGTTCACACTCACATGAAGAATAATTCAGCACACTAATTACAAACACAATCCAAGAGCAGTTCGGGATTGAAAAAGAAAACCAGAGCACAACATCAATCCGTTCCTAGAACTTGCATTGCCAGCTCAAAATGCAAGTGTTGAGTCCATCACAGAGGAGTCATACTGGATTCCTGAAAGCTCTGACGTATTCATTTGTGGGATTCTGCTGAGTCTGGATGTTCTGTGTCAGGGCAACAAGGATGGTGATGCCAGATTTCTGTCCCTCAAGATTCTGTTTGATGCGATGTTCGTTTTCCTAATCAAAACTCCAGAGTTAGAGCATAAGCTGGCAGACTTGAAATCCATATCCTAGGTGCAATTTCTCCCTCTTTGGCCAACCTTGATTGAGGATGAGGACCCCGATACCAATGTGTGCACAGAAGCTCCTCCGATGCTCATAGAGTTCAACTTGACTAAAATTTCTGAGATTCTACAACCAAAGACAGTCAGCCACTGCTTCAGACTTTCACTTGGTGATCTATCCTGTGCAAATGTGAATGATGTTGAGCTGTGTGTGGCTCTGGCATCGGCTCTGGAAATGGATCCCAAGTTGCTTTCTCAGCTGAAAGTAGTACAGCATATTGGAAACCTTTTGGAGTTTGTGCATGATGAAAAATATGGAAGATTTTCTCAAATTGATGCTTGGCTTGTGCAAAGCTCTTCTTTTATGATCACTAGGTTCTACGAAAGGTTCCATGTACATGGAAGAGTCAACACTACATGATGAAAGTTCTTCTGAGGCATGGGTAGCATATGACACATAACTGACTTTGGTGGCAGTGCCAGTGTTTTCCTGGAATTGAGTGTTTCTCATGACAGAAACAATGCCGATATTACTTCTAAATGCACAGTTCTATTACTGAAGGCAGCCCCAAGGGAAGGGGCTTTTTTTTTCTTACCAATCTCCTGTAAGTGAGTGCAATTCTCGAGTCTCAGCAAAAGGGTGCTCCTTCTCTACTGGTACCAACGAATGCTGCATTCTCTCAGTTACTCCTGTAGGCGATGTTTGCTGCACAGAATGATTTTTGTCAGTGTGCCCGTCAAAGATTGCTATGATTGAAGGCATCGTTGCTGAGATAAAATATTCTGCTGCTGCTGCTTTAGCCAGCACTGCCACACTGGTAATCTTGGAATTGCAGTGGCTCCCTCATTTATGACTTCTCCATAACATTTGCAAATCCCACTAAGAAGCACACCTTTCCTGAAAAATAAACTGAACTTAAGCATAGCAATACAGAGTGTCTGTCTACTTCAAAGTCGCAAATGAGTTGATTGTGCTGTAAAGTCCCAGGATGAGAACCATGGTCATATGACCTTCCAGCACACATTCCACCTATTTGTTTACAGCATAGCGAAGTTATCTCCAATGCGAAGCGAGGTTATCAATTTCAAAATATATGAAGCAGCAAATTGACAAGGATCTCTGATAATTTGGTACATATCAAATAAAAACGATGCAATCGACATGCATATCTCTAGGAGAAATCATCCTAGGAAAATGTAGCTAAAAACGCCAAACCAAACTAGGAAAAGAACACAAATACTTGTACATAATTAAGAGCCCTTTGGCTGTTCGGAGGTATTATAATTTCAATGCCGTCATCAGATTTTCAGACATGAACCCACAAATAGGTCATTAAAAAGTGCATGCGAAACTTCTCTGTTCATATCTCTGAAAGAATTTGATTGCCAGAAAAGGAAAACATTGGTACTCACCTCAATTTAAATACCTTATTCATCGTCTTCTCCCACAAAATTTGATTGTATTCTTCCACAAACCGTCTTCTTATTCTCTCCTCCTGCCATTCGTTTTCCAAAATTTTGACTTCGACAATGTCTTCTATTGTAACCTGTCGCAGTCCCTTCAAGCTTGATAGATCAGGCAACTTCTGTAAAGATTTACAGCATCGAATCGACAATGTTTTTAAAGATTGGGGCATACAATCTCCAAAATATATTCCAAATTGCTTAGATGAGGGATCTGCATCTGTTCCAAGCTCCAGATTTCCAACCGATCTCCACCTCTATATACAAAAATCTGACCGCGAATAGCCATATTAACATCTGTCTTACCCATTAAGCTGAACAGATCGGGGAACTCCTGTAACGAATCGCAGGCATAAATTTTAACTTCATCCAAAAACCGCGGTAGTTCGCCTTGAATCTCAACCAGATTACCACATTTGGTTACTTCAATACGCCTCAGCTTGTTTAACTTGCTTAGATCAGGTAGCATCGCCAGCTGTCCGAGGTCCTCAAGCCTCAACTCTCGTAGGTTCTCCAAACAACCAAGGCCTTCAATCTTTGCAACTGCAGACAAGCAAATTTCCAGAGACGATAGTTTCCTCAAATTCGATAGATCCATCGAGCAAAGTGAGTCGCAACCAGAGAGACGTAAGGAGGATAAATTTGAGGGAAGCCTCGGGAGGAGAGGCAAATGAGGAGGGAGGCTGAGGTCTGTCGATGAGTTTCCCCTTTAAAAAGCACAGTACCAGAGATTCCAATTTGCTTAAGTTTCCAATCCATCGTGGTATCGATTCTTCCAAAAGCCCATAAGATTTCCCATCACAATTAGGTGGGCCAAAGTCCCAGATGCAATACCTTTAATTTAGCGAGATTTGAGAGATCCGGAAACGTGTCCACCCTCAACTTGTCCAGTTCTAATTCGATGAGACTTTCAGGAAACCTTGGTAGGGCGTGTACTCCCGGCCATCCCATTCCACTTCCTTAAGGATTCATAACCATAGATGCGATCGCCAATTCTTGCGTAGAAATTCTTGACATAATTTTATTGTAGCCGACTTCCTTTGGCCTGCTCTTCCCCGACTTCACACAGGCATTGCTTATTCTCGCTCCGATATTGTTTTGCATCTTCATTACTTTCAAATTCTTCAACATTCCAATGGAATTGGGTACTTCTTCGATGGTCGTGTGACTTATGTCCAACTTAGTTAGTGAATCCAAATTTCCAACCGTCTCCGGAAACCTCTGAAGATTCCAACAATAGCTTACATCTAAGAAAACCAAGTTTTTCAATTGACAAATTGATCTATCAATTTCGATTAATGATTCACAGCTTGATAGGATCAAATGTTCTAAATTTGAATGAGCTGAGAAGTTGGGGGTTGTCTTCAAGCATTGGCAATGGGCCAGATTCAGAACTTTCAAATTCTTTATCACCTGTGAAAGAAAAATCATGCAAAGTTTAGTTTTGAATCTAATAAGACGGAAGAATAAGTGTTGTCTAGCATATAACATACCTTCATGTGGTTCCACCCCTTCCAATCATGAGTAATTTCACTCCAAGATAGATCAAGGATAATCAAATTCTCTACAGAGAAATTTGCAATATTAAATGTTGGGCGAATATTATGCCAAGAAAGCCATTGTAATTGTGGAAGGAGATTTGAATTCTTCTGGAAAACATTAATTGGAAGACAATTTAATAGCCATTCGAGCCAAAAAAAGCTCCTTTTTGGCACAACAATTTTCCTTCAAGTCGTAAACTTCAAGGAACCTTAAATTTGGTAGGCCCTTAAAGTCCTCATGGGTAAAATAATGCTGATGCTCAAACTTGAGATGAAGAGCAACAACTTCTTTTTTTTCCTGCCCAAAGGAAAAATTCTAAATCAAAAAAGTTGAAAGGAAACACATTTATTCAAGTTCACTATTTTAAGGGGTTGAGTTGTGTACTGTCATTCCTTTAAAATCTTAAAAGACCAAAAATATCGGTTGAGTAGGTCGCGATGGTGCTAGAGAACACAAAAAGTAACTGCCTTTTTTTTAAAATAGAAAATTTTCATAAGTAATTGGAGATTTGTTACGCTAAGGCATTTTACCTCATGTCTCTTCAACAATTCCAATCCGTCCTTGGGATTCCACACACGACGTCGCTTCTCAATTTTCATCTTACTTTCTTGACGAACCATTTCTCTTCCGATATCTCTAAGTTGATCATGCATCCACAATTTATTATCTATTCCAATTTTTATCAAAGACATGTTCTGCAAAACTTCCAAGGCTACTTCCGAAAAAAGTTCAGATGCATCCCAGAAATAGACCACAATGTCTTTGTGATATCCAATGAATTGACAAGCTATATCAAGGAATATATGCTGCTGCTGATCATTTAATGCATCATAACTTATTTTCAGCTTACTCTGAACTTCATCATCAGGAATACTTTCTAGCTTCTTCAATGTGGCATCCCACATTTCTTTATTTTTGTTGGATAAAAGTGAACGTATGACCTCGAGGGCTAATGGAAGACCTCCAGCAATGTGTACCGCCCTCTTGGATTGGTCGATATACTCGTCTTTAGGAGAATCTCTTCTGAAGGCATGTTTGCTAAAAAGTTGAAGAGATAGATCCGGATCCAAGCCCATAAGCTCATACCTCCAGTCCACTTTCGGCACATGGATAACATCTTTCCTTCTTGTAGTAATAATAAGTTTGCTCCCTTTACCAAACCAATCACGCTCACCTACAAGTGCATTTATATGACACTTTTCTTCCACATCATCAAGAAGAAGCAGGACTTTTTTATCAGAAAACCTTTTTCCAATGATCTCAATCCCTTCATCAATGTTTCTTATATGTGTCCGTTCCATCTTAAGGATATCAGAGATGAGCTGTTGCTGCAAGTAACAAATGCCCTTGAGCTTCGACGTTTCACGGATGTTGGAAAGGAAGCAACAATTGTTGTACTTGTTGGAAAGCTCATTGTAGATTAATTTTGCAATTGTTGTCTTTCCAACGCCACCCATCCCATGAATTCCCACAATCCGTGTTTCACTTGTGTGAGCACCTATCTTTTCCATGATTTTATGCACATGGTGGTCCACACCAACCAAGTTGTTCGATACCGCCAAATAAGCCTTCTTCAACTCATTGAAAACCTTATGGGTAACCATTTTTGCGATCTCACCTTCTTCCCTAGTGTTTGTTGGAGGTCAAATGGCAATGAGTTAGAAAACTGTATTAAACCAAACTATGTTCTCACAAGACCAAAGTGAAAACTAAAGACCTATTCGAAATGCTTTCTACAATGATTTACTCCATTGTAAATGAATTAGCATTGGCACATATGGTTAATGAATGACATTAACTGGAAAAAAAAAATTATTTGGAATGAAAAAGGACAAAATTGGGATTGTACCACTATTTCGTGTGATTTCTGCAGTATAATTTCAATAGCATAAAATTCAATTTCAACAAGGCTAACAAAAATCTAGAAAAGAAACCGATTGAACCACATTAAAGGTTTTAATGGTACAAGGCACATCAAATGGAATGATAGAGGTAGTCACCTATTGGTCTTATTGTGTAGATCCCACCCTTTTACTGCCGCAACTGCACTCAGAGCAGTCTTCCACTGATGCATAGTCTCTTCGTCATATCGATTCTTCTTTTCATGTGAAAGAAAGGCCTCTCCATAACCCCCGGTTTGGTGTCGAACCTCTGAAGGTGCCACATCATAAAAAATGGGCATGATCTTTTGTCCCCTAGTTTTTTGGCACTCAACCATTTGGACTAGCTCCTTAAGACACCATACGCTAGAGTCATAACCTTTTGAAAATATAGGTATTGAGATCTCTGATTGATTAATTGCTTGGAGAAGTTCCGGGCCAAATTCTTCCCCCTCGCAGAGCTCTTTGTCATCCTTATAAACGCGGATTCCCGCATCTATCATACTAGTGTAAAGGAAGCTAGTAAAACCTGTTCGAGTATCCTCTCCTCTGAAGCTCAAGAATACCTCATATGCATATCTTGATGAATTAACCATTCCTTGACCTTCTGTCACAGTGTGAGTAAAGGAAGCGCTCCCTGCTATTCCATCATTTTTATAGGTATGCTGTGTTTCTACGCTCCCCTCCATTGATTTACTCGATCTGATCTTCAAGAAATACCGAACAGCATATTAGCAAAAGTAGTGGCAGCCAAAGATGGAAAATGTTTAGAAGCCTGACTGACAAATAATGGAGATCTCTGTAGGTCATTAAACGTAGTATTCGAGATTAGCTAAATATGCAGAGAGTCGTGGGCCAGTGTGCAACAATTGTTCAATAAGAATGATTCATTGCAGCACCACTCCAGCCTATCAAAGTTGACAACGCATGTGAATATATGAGTATTAAATCTCAAGGGGCGTTTTAACACCTTAAGGAGATTAAATCTCCTAGGGAGAACGTTGACATAGCACTGTGCAAAGTTTTCATTTAAAAAAAAAAATAGCTCACTCTTCTCAAATCTTGAGAACATAAATTATTTCCTAGGAGTTTTAAATCTCAAAGGGAAAGCATGAACATGTTCTCATTTGACATAACACGATGCAGAGCATCCTTTTTAAAAAAGAAAAGTTCCACACTTCTCAAATTTCTACAATATAAATTGTTTTTCTTTAATGCCATTTCTGCAAAAATGACCGCCACTCTCTAGAATGGATCCAAAAATTAATTAGAGCTATTCATGTGATGGGATAGTTGTAGTTTGTAATCTTACACGTTTCTAAAATTCTGTAAACCAAAAATGGAGTTTTGTTTCATGCATGCTAGATTTAAAGAAGCAATTATAAACTTGAAGTATCATCGGTAAGTAAAAACTAATCGATAACTTGTGAATCTGGGCAATTGTTAGAAAGCTATCAAAAAAATTGTTGTTTCATCCTCAAACCAAATAGTGGGTTACCATTTTTTCTTTTAGATTTTACAAATGGATTTGTATTTTTTATTATAGAATACGAATGCTTACATACTTTATTAGTAGTCTCGATTGATGTTCCAACTTACAAACAAAAGACCAATTTTAGCCCCTCTAAATTCAAATATGGTGTTAACACTGTTTCGAATTTATGAGTAGCAATGTTCATTTGTAAATACTACGTGAACAAAATAATCAATTTACCATATGGAAAATACTCTTGTAACTTACGAGCAATTGTTTGCTTTTATAAGTGGGCAAGTATTTTTGGTGGTAAACTATGAGTTGTTTGCATACTTTGTTAGTAGTCTTGGTTAAGGGTGGTAACTTACAAAAAAATAACTATTTTACAAGTATAAATCTTTACTATATTATTAACCTTGTTTTGATATTATGAGTTGCAATTTTATTGTTTTTTTTTTTAACATGCTAACGAAACAACTGATTTACCTGCTTCAAATATTCTTGCAGATCACGAATAGTCATTTGCTTTTACAAGTGGGTGTGTTTTTCCTCTAGTAGATTATGATTTCCCTACATATTTTTTACTAGCTAGTACTAAAAAAATAACCATTTCATTACCCTAAATTTTTAGTAGATTATTAACATTGTTTTGACGTCTATTTGTTAGTAACATTACCAACAATTTTTATGCAACTGTACGTGTGCTAGACAATTGTGTGTACTTTTTACTATTGATATTGATAAGTATTTGTATTTATGAAGCATTCTACTTGTTTATATAGTAAATTGTAAGACACCAATTAAAAGCTCTGAGTTGACTAAATATGCCACAACAAGATGACAGGTGGTATTTTTTCAAAATGATGTTGCAACGTGATCAAACATTGACAAAGTTAACGATATATAAGGTTTGGAACTTATATAATTTACAACCAAATAATAGTGTGGTTCTGTGTTATTCAACATCTAATGCATAATACAAGATTCAATAGCAATTTCATGGATGCTTCCAATGTAATTTGTTTGTTTGATAATCTAATTGTGGTGGTTGAGAGTTTGCTCTATCTAGGGAAGAATGGACATAGAGTATTAGCTTCCTCTATAATTACTCTATAGAATTAGGAGATGCGCATGCCATCATTGTCAGGCATCTCAAAATTAAAGATGTCCACACTGAATGATTATTGTATTAGCACTGGCCTCCAACTTCATAGACTACTACTATGAAAAAAAGAAGAAGAAGATTGCTCTCATATCTAAGCTCAAAAATTGGTTCTGTTTTATATTGGTCCTAGAGACGTGCCCCTCCACTTTCCAATATACTAATAGTGTCGAAATTTTTTCTACCAAGGACTTGTAGACATGGTGAGACCGTTAGTCTATAGGAATTCCGAGTTAAAGATAAAATACCAATACACTGCTATTCATTTGATGTGTTAAAATAAAAATTAAGTGCCAATACTGAAGCCATTACTTCAAGTATAGCTTGACGTTCAAATTGGATTTGAACAAGGGTATGAGTTTAAGTAGTTTAAATCTAGCCTTCATGACTCTGCCTTTATGATTTGATCAATAAGAGATTCAAGGATCCTGTTGCTTTCAACTTCATCTTAAGATAAATTGTAAAACCAATTGATGATAAGAGTTGGCAATCTACTGACCACATGGATAAAATTTCATAGGAGTTGCTTAACTCCTTCATTAATATATTGGTATATATTTTTTATAGTGCTGATAAGTAAATTTAAGAGGATTTGGTAATATATTAATTCATTAAAATGTTGTTAAATTCTTGTATGTGCCAGTAATTTATTTATGATTCTGATAATAAGAGTTGGTAAATAACCACTTGACCCGCATGTCAGTGAATTCTTGATATTGCTGGTAATTTATTCAACATTGGAAAAATTCGAGAGTGGGTAATATTATACTTCCATGTAATGTTTGTAAATTCTTGACCGTGTCGGTAATATACTTACCACACTTGTAAAATTTTGTAGGAGTTGGTAATTTACTATTTTATTGGCATGTTGGTAAATTTCTAAAGACGTCGGTACTTTACTTACAGCAATGATGAAAATTTTCAAGTGAGCTAATTTACTACTTCATTGGAATGTCGGTAAAATTTAGATAATCTTGGTAATTTACTAATCACACTGATAAAATTTCATAAGAAATGGTAATTTACGAATATTTTGTCAGTCAACAACCAGAAGGTATCAAGCTTGAAATACACTGGTGAATGGAAGAATAGCAGAGATGAGAGCTAGAGAGCTCAAGATCAGGATGCAAGAAGCCAAGTCTCCAATCAGACGATTACTACAGTATTGTGGAATATTTGGAAATCAAGAAACCAGGCCATCTTCAAGAATAGAAAACCAGAACCAAGCAACCTTGTGGAGTTTGCTTTAGCTGGGTTGAAGAGTTTCAACAGATGGAACCCAAAATCGAGCGAATCTAGTAAGACCAGCGACAGATTGTCACGATTTCGGAACCCACCGCAAGCTGGAACACTAAAGATAAACATAGACGGTGCGTACGAACCTGGAGCTACTGGAGGCTCGATCGCTTGCGTCTGTCGTGATTCCGCCGGGAGGTTGGTGGACTGAGTGGTGCGAGCAGTAGCGGCGCCTTCTGCGTTCGGGGTTGAGGCTCTTACCCTCTTATAGAAGCCCCAACTCATCTGTATCCTCAAAGAGTAGTGCTGCTGTGCAACAAAAAAAAAAAAAAATTTGATCAAATGGTGGCCGCCTATCAATCAACTATCAAGGTAATTGACCCACCGGGACCACAACCATCATTCATGGCAAGAATCCAAGGAAAATCTCGTCAAAAAAGGCAAAGTGATAATGAGAAGAAATAAAGCAATAAAAGCAAAGAAAAAGAAGATGGGTCAATCCTAAATTCCTAATGTGGAAAAGAAGACCCGCCAATGGCATTGCCTTTGGTCGTCCGAGTCTTCGGAGACTTGGCTCATTCATGGGTGTGAATCCTTCTCGGAGCAAAGCTGGTTCATCATGGATGGTTGGTAGTCCAAGTTTTCGTAGACTTTGACTTTGCCATTCTAACGCGTGAGGTTTCCCGCGCGGGGCCACGTCTTTTATTGGAGGTTGGTAGCTAATGCAGCTTTTAGTCTAACGATTGTATTTTGATGCAACCAAAAACCACATGTATATGGCACTTTTGTACTTTCCATTTAGTTAAATTAGACGGCATCAAACTTTTTTATTGATTGATGATATAATTGGCTAGACTATTTAAAGATGAAAGTATTTATGAACATATGTTATTTGTTTGCAAGTATTTTTTTTTTTATTTTGTAAATCAATTCTGTGATAATTAAACATTCCCTGTTTCACAATAGAAAACAAAATCTCACTAAATCTGAAGGTGTCAAAATGTCGATTCTGAAATTCATAAGTTCTTAAGTCTTTTCAGGCATAAATCCGAGTGTGACAAAAAAAAAAAAATCTAAGCTTAAAGTTTTTACTCACGTCGATGAGTTTCAAAAAAAATAATAATCTTGGGAAGTACAAATGGAAGATCAAATTTGTTCTCTAGTAGCTTTAGCTTTGATTATAATCCACTAAACTTTTGTTTTAGTAATTGAAAGTCCAAAGTCTTGTCACAAATTTTCAAATCAAACTCCTTCCATTCGAATCGAAATTAAGCTTCCTCCATTAGCTCCAAAGCTTGGGGAAGAAGAGAACATAGGTAGGATCCCACTGCCTGACTCCTACTGTTTTGAATGGAAAAAAAAGACTTTTCATATAGATATAGGCCTTAACTATCTATATCTTTGCTCTTTCCCACAGAAAAATTAAGGAACTACAAAGGAAGGTCATTGAACTTAGAAGCCAAGGGGGATTAGATGAATATGCAAAGAGAGTCGTGGGCTAGTTTGCTGCAAAATTTGGTCAATAAGAATGGTTCCTCGAAACATCATTCCGGCCTATCAAAGTTGACCAATTATCGCATTTCTTAATGCGGAAAATCAATGGAATATGTGGCGTAGAAATTTTGGGAGCGAGATAATCTTTTGCCCCCAAATCAGGGGGCGCATTCATTCAAAGTCAAGTCAACAAAAGTAGACATGAAACTTCCAAGCAAATTCATTTCGCTTCATCCTAATTAAGGTGAACTATAGACGGTTTAGTTTAATGGGCTGACTGGGCCCTGGCCCAAATTAACTCCTAAGCATAAAGCCCGATGGAATTATCAAGCTTGATCTTCGTCAAAGCAGTCCGCTAGTGATCGATCGAATTAAGGAAAGATTACATTTTATTTTGGAGATGAACCATCCTTCGCATTTAACCTGTTGTTAGTGTCAATAAATTGCTTGTCACAAAGATTGTAGTTGGACATTAAATCCATGCATAGTGCTGATTATTATACAAAACACTACTAACATAGAGTACATGAAACCAATGTGTAAGAAGAGTCTTGTGTTGTATTAAAACTTTGAGCCACTAACAAGTGCAGTAAATAAGCTCATGAACATGATGTGACCTATTAGATCCCATTTGGAATTTAAACTCAATTAGCATTTTCAAATTCCCAATCAAACTTGGAAGCCTCTCCGAAGACTAGCAAAAGTTCGATGAAGCCTCTCCAATGACTATAATGTCTTTTGGAGGTGTGGCTCTTCATTCTCTTGGTTAATGCTTGTGGATTATCTATTACGAAAAAAAAAAGAAAGAGGCGAAAATATAAGAACTTGTGGATGGCATGAGATTCTTCCATGTTAAATTTTGAGAATTGGGAAAAAGAAAATTGCCACACCTCTATTCATTTGAAAGTAAACAATCTGGGTCATTATTTTAGATTTACCTCGACATTGGATATTGTCAAACCAAGTCCATTTGCAACTGGAAACATTTTTAAATATAATTAAGAATTGTTACGCCTCCTCTTCAACTTCTGTGAATCCAACTTAAGAGCCATGCTTTACCCGGAAAACAAATTGGACATGCGTTTACTGATGTGGAGTATACATCTTCATGTCGCAATTTTGCGTTGGTTACTGTCGTAGAGGTGATGCCATAAGTGCTAAGATACTTTCATGTACATTGTAACGGCTACTTTGTCGTATACGATATAATGAAGTTAACGTTCTCCTGCTTGAAGGGTGGGCATCAACCAATTTCAAACACAGTAAGACAACAGCAGTTTATAAGGTATCTCAGATAATTCACCACATAATAAATTGACAAAATAATGCACTTGGAATTTATATAATTTGACTTGACCTCACTAGGTAAGTTAATTAGCAATTCAAAGCCACTGAAACGTCTAAACCAAACCAAAACAAAACAAAGAAGATCTGAACAAGGGTACTCGCAGAGCTATATCACTAGTCAACATGCAAAGTGCACATGAGAAGAAGATTTACATAAACCTCTTTGTAATTGATATGTATAACAGAATAGGAAGCACTTCTTATCAGAAAAAAAGTACTCAAGAGAGTAGGTGTCCATTCTTTTTTCTCGTGCAGAAATTTGCCAAGTTTGATCAAACAACTCCATGACGTGCTGAGTTTCCAAATCTCCCGTGGTGATTGCCTACCTGATCTGACTGAATTGAGGTCATACAGCAATCCCTTTTTAAGGCAGGAAGTCCATGTCAGACTTTCCCTTCCACCTTGGTAGTTTGTAGATGTATTCTCCCTTTAAGATGGAGATTCTTGGTGTTTGTCCGTTAAGACTAGCATGCGAATCGAACAAAGTCAACCCCAAAATCATGCACCGCTTACCAATTAGTCGGGGGTTCACACCAATAGCTCTCACAATACTTTCTCTTCATGTGAAGTCCTCCGAGATGTACTAACCGAGATACACTCCTTTCATCACTTAATTCGAATCATTTCACTGTTCCCGCCGCTCCATGGCTTATTGCAGCATCATTATTTGGACTGCCCTTTCCAGTGATCTATCTTGTGCTTATTAGACTCCTCTGGAAGAAATCTTTGAACGGAACAGCAGAAACAACGATGGTAGCAACTGTGACCACACGTAGGGCAACCTCAAGTGCGTCAATCGTTTTGCGCTTAGCACAAGTGGTCCACCTCGGAAGAAACAACAATCATTGAGCTGCTGAATCAGAATCCGAAGTGACGATCTGAAATAAAAAATGGAAGGAGAGAGTCGGAGGGTGATGGTGGGATATTCGGAGTAGTATAAGAGTCGGTGTTGGAAACTGGTGGAAGCAGAGGAGGATTCTTTGCGTCTTTTCGTATTTTTGTTTTAATTAGTTTCTCGCTTTTCCTTTTTATCTTTTGGGGTTTGGGTTTTTCCTTTCGGTTTTCTTTTCATTTTTCGCAACACGCGGGTGGCGCGAAGATTTCCCGCCAGCAAGAGAGGGGGCAAAATTGTATTTTCGTTTCCCCCGCCGCAGAATTGAAGGCAGCAGCCTCAGCTCCCGCGCGAGATGAGACTTGCGGCTCTGGGATTAGAGGTGGTCTGACCTGCCCTTGCTGCCTGACGCAACCGAGTCTCGATGGTCTGCGATTTTTTCCTCCGTATATTAAGAGAGTAGAGAGGGAAAATCAAACGTAATTTCCCTCCCTGACGTTTTCGCTGTGGAAGATTAAGTTTGAACCAAAACTACTCAATTTGCACGTACGTATACAGGACTGTTATTGCTGTCTTACTGCGTGCTAGAAGCCAGGAAATATCTCCCTATGAGGTGGCAATATATGCAAGATACAAGTTCGCCAAGGATTCACTCACGATGTGGTTCAAATTTGTCAACTTAGGAAAAATAGTATGACCAGCATATCGTTAAGTCATCGCGTTTGAGGGCGGGCTACAATTTTTTCACGTTCATTCTTCTTTCTTTTTCAACTCGTTTCAAGTGAATGAGTCATGTATGAATTTGATAAAAGCATGAGAGGTGTATAAATCTGTTTCGTGCTTATTAGCACCTAAGTTTGATGAGTGATTGATTTATCAACGCTAGCTATAAATGAAGGGATTTGGGGATTGTTCTCTACAAAAAGTTATTGTTACACCCTTCACGCTCTTGAATCATTCCTTGTTCTTCACTTCCGCTTGTTGTTTTGTGTACTAATTTCTTTGTACTTTTTGAATAACACGAATTTTTAGATTAAGCTTGAATCTGAAAATATTTGACTCGAGAAGCTTGCCATCGTAATGGAGTACTCAATTGCAATTTCATATGCCTCCACTAATATAAATAAACAAATGAATTATATCAATTTTAATTTTAGTGCATAGTAACTAAGTAATTGAACCGTAGAACACCCATTTGTCCAAAATAACATCTCATTCTCTTGGGCTAAAATACAAATAGAAGGCATCCCTATGCGGTCTTTTTGAATGTATCGATTTTAGCAAAACTTACTTCAGTGCCCTCACGCACATGACGTAAATCATCGAATGTGACATTAAAAATGCCGGCCGACAAAATAAGATCCCAGGGGCAAATCAAGAAAGATCGTGAAGAATATGGAGTGGAACAAATCGCATTTGAGGGTGATGGTTGTTCTGACATGCTTGATTGCCGCAAAGTGAGGCAATACTCAATTATGAGTTCTGATAGTTTCAAGTTTGATAGGTCAATCAATGTATGCGTTGATTGGCTATGTCTGATTCATAAGGGCGATGAACTTGAGGGAAGCGTTAGGAGGCACCGCAGACATTCATTAGAGAGTTTAAGTCTTTTGAGATGAGAAAGCTGTGCAATATATGGTGATGTGGTGATCATTGTCGAAGAGGACACCTATAGAGACACCGGTTTGTTTAACCTATTGATCCACCGGGCAATAGCATCTTCCACAAGCTTAGACAAGTCAACAGGGTGAGGAGACTTTTGGCATCCCAAAGACAAATCTCTTAGGCTTTTCAAGTTCGAAAGATTGGAAATGTCATCATCTGCTCGGTATGAATATATAGACGGAGAAGAAATTCTAGGAGTCTCGGTACTTGGGGTATTTTAGCACATGTTAGTTTTTAAAATCTTCCAAGATGAATATCTCTAGATATCATTGGAATTTTTTATTAGCAAATTTTCACTAAGCTCTGCATCTATTTTTCTAGCTTTTCCTGCTTCCATTTTGCACTAGTTATCGTGCTTATGACAGAGATCCTCATCTTCAATACTTTCAAACTTCTTTTTAGCCTGCTCATATATCGAGTTGGTCATTCACAAGTTTAAAACATATGTATGGGCTTCGCTCCGAGTAGCTACAAAATTGGCAAGACCAATTCAAGCATTCCCCCATGAAAAAAACAATGATACGCTTGAACCTGGTATGAGCAAACTCCTGCTCATCCCCTTTCCCCAGAAGCAGCATGTTTCGAGTGACACAATTATAATCACACAGCAAGATCGTTCGACCCAGGACAAACATAATGACCCAGACTTCAGATATATGCAAGTTACTTGCAGTCACTTTGCTCTGCTTGCTGTTATAGTTGACATGACATGGTGGACTACTTACCGCACATAAAACCTGGAAACGGTGTGTTTTGAGAGATGGGAAACTTCTGCCGCCGACAGGGAGGGAGACGGACCTGACATTCGGTATCTTGCAGACAGGTACCTATTAAAAATTGTCAAGAACTAGTTTTCAGAGATGCGGTCTCATTCAAAGTGCAGAACCTCAACCGGGTTAGCCAAGCTCTCTGCCTAAATTGCACTGAACATTTGGTAAAATTACATTTTGCACCCAAGTTTTCGGGATGGTGGCAAATTATCCCTGTCGTTTCGATATTTGCAATTTGTTAACTGACTTTTCGAAATTTGGAGGCCATGTGCCCTCAAACGTTGACTTGGGCAAATTTTTTTTTTCACATATCTGACAACGTGACTTGCTATGGAAGATTAATTGGACATTTATCATTTATGTATGTGAAAAAAAAAATTATAGGGACTACCCAAAGATATATTTGAGAACTATATACCCATATGCATTTGGTGTTGATTCCGGTCAAATTATTGCCGCAGCTTTGGTCACATGCTCTCACATGTAATATGTTTTTGAATTTGATATTCTACTTTTTCATATCTGTTTACTTATATGATGAATTTTCCTTTTGTAATCAGTCTCATGCTATCGCGTGGTCACAGCTCCAAGCAAAATTTCACTAGAGTCAACACAAGGGGACACATTGATACGGACTTCTACCTTTCGGGGGCTAGATTGCAAAAATTGAAACGCCATTTGGCAATATGCAACAAACTCAAAAATTAGAAAATACGTAGTTTGCCCCCAGAGAATTCACTGAGTTTTTGGACCACTAGATCAGTAGCAGGAAGCCAAAACCGGGTATTGCCGGCCTGAACTTATTATTAATCTCACGCAGTTCGTTCTAAGCATCTGTAAAGCTCATTTGGCAGTGCTGTATCTTTTCGATGCAGTTTTGAATGCATGAAAAACTCAGCATTTACCACAACTCAATGGACATAAAGGCCTCCAGCACCAAAGCAAAAGCAGATTCATCCTAGTACGGGAATAGTTAACGTCAAGCTGATAATGTGCCTTGAAAATCTTAAACTGGAGGAAAACAAAAAGTATAGCACTCGCATCCAATATCGATCATAAAACTATGTCCAGCGGCCACAGCGATTGAGCATCAAAACCGTCGTAAAGAAAACACAAGTCGAGCAATTTTGAACCGACTGATACCCATTTTCGTACCTGTGCTGGCTTCAAAGCGAATGAGGCGCGAGCTGGTGTTGCAGTGAAGGTGGCCATTCCGAGCTCCGGTTCAACAGAAGGTGAGAGAGAGAGAGAGAGAGAGAGAGAGAGAGAGAGATCACAGAAGGAGAACGCGAGAAGTTTGTGAGAGAGAGGCGATGTATATATAGGGGAGAGGGAGGGAGCGGGAGCTTGTGGGACGGTGTTCGTTTCAAGTTATCTGAAGAGCAAACATTTTAAATGAGCACTTTGCCAACGTTACAAAAAAGAAATTCAAAGCGGAGCAAAAGAACATGAGAGAAATTGGCAATTTGCCACTTTAAGGACGGTTAAGGAATTTAGGTAAGTGCACTTTTAATGGAAAGGCCTAGTCAACTTCTTCCTCAAATTTCACCATTTTATCCTGGTTTTTTCTTTTGCCAATTTTATATTTTTCTCTCTCTTTAAAGCTAAATTGTATTACAGTATTAACATAACATGTAGATGAGCGCCAAATGAGAAATTTAAAAAGCGAGATAAAATGGTGTTTTGGCTTTTACATATATAGATAGAAAAGCTGGTTTCTTTCTTCTTCTTCTTCTTCTTTTTTTCAGTGATCTATAATAATCAAACTAGAAGTGACGGTGTATTTCATACTGACGTGGCTACACTGTGATGTATTGAAATACATGTGTACGTGTTTGGCAATGGATCTTTGAAAGTTGCTGTGCTATAGACAGCTACGATGACTAATATGTTTGATCGCTGTAGTTATTTGAATGAAGAAAAGACCTTTTAATATTGTCGCAGAGCTTTTACCAACGTTTATATCTGTGTTATTGGAACTTTTGCAGGATACCATTTTCACCATATGATGATGATGATGATGATAGTCGAATCCGGAATAGACATTTTGAGAGGACTTCATTTCCAACTGAAATACCAAAGTAATCCATATTTATACATGAAATTGCAGAAGAAAATATGAGGCAGTACAACGCCGAACCCTTGAAATGCACAATCTACTACAGCCCAATGAGGCGGCAACCATATGTATCCAATTGCAAAGGGCCACAAGACCGACCGTACAATCGCACAGGAAAGGAAATCCCACTTGGAATTGCTCTCCCACTTGTCTTCCTCAACATCATCTCCTGTTGAACATAGTAGCATCTGTCCCCGTGAGCTTAACTATTCAGATGTTGAAAGTATGTATTCTGCACCATGTCTTGGAGATACAGCAAGATTGGCATGATGCCAGGTGAGGGGTAAAGATAAAAAGTTCACATTACTCGCCATGCAAGTGATGGGGGTAAAGACAAGCGCATCTCTCGCTCTCGATTGTGCAAATTTCTCTCCTTCGATTGTGCAAACTTCTCTCCTCTGTTAATTTACTACTGGTTCTACGTTCTGCCTGCAAAGTTCTGGTAAGTTTTTTGCCATTATCTTCTTTGAAAAATCAAAAAGAAAAGGGGGGCGCGCAGAGGTGGAAAGAAGAACAGCATTGAAGAGAAACGGAAAAGCACAGACTTGCAACAGAAGGACGGAAAGCTGTTTGCTTTAAGATGCACGACAACCATGCAGATGGCCAATGTTGTCTTCCCCACTTAAAAAATTCTTTCTTGTGGCCCGTAATGGAATTTTGTATGATTTGCATTTAAATAGGAGAATAATATCGTACTTTAAGATCATCTACCGCCTGCAAAGTTGCTATTATTTTCATTGAAAATTCAAAAGAGGGGGGATGTATAGAAAGAGAAACAACGAATGAAGAGAAAGGGAAAGCACAGGCTCTCAACAGAAGGCACAGGAAAGCAGTTTGCTTTAAGATGCATGATAAACTACTAACGAACGATTTGACGTGGTCTCTAATATAATGTTATAAGATTCTACATCAATGATAATAGTACTTTGTGCTCCACTACTGCCTGCAAAGTTGCTATTATCTTTTTTGAAAACTCAAAAGAAGGGCAACGTAGAAAGAAAAACCGCACCGAAGAGAAACGAACATCACCGACTGTCAACAGAGGGCACAACAAAGATGCTTGCTTTAAGATGCATGATGAACTACTAATTAACAATCATTTCACGTGGTCTCTGATGATATTTTATAAGATTTACATCCGAATACGAGATCGATATCGTACTTTATGCTCCACTACTGCCTGCAAAGTTGCTGTTATCTTCTTTGAAAACTCCAAAGAAGGGGGGAGAGGCGGAAAGCAAAACAACATTGAAGAGAAACGAACATCACCAACTCTCCACAGAAGGCACAAGAAAGCTGCTTGCTTTAAGATGCACGATAAACTACTAATAAACAATCATTTCACGTGGTCTCTGATGAAATTTTATAAGATTTACATCCAAATATAGGATCAATATCGTACTTTATGCTCCACTACTCCTTTCAAAGTTGCTATTATCATCTTTGAACGCTCAAAAGAAGGGGAGAGGCAGAAAGAAGAACGACATTGAAGGGAAACGAACTTCACAAACTCTCAACAGAAGGCCCGAGAAAGCTGCTTTAAGATGCATGACAACCTTGCATATGGTCATCATTGAATTCCCTACTTTTTTTTTTTTTGGTCGGTGAATTCCCTACTTAAAAGCCAATTATTTCTCTTAGCCTCTTTATAACCCTTACAACCAAATGGAGGAATAATATTGTACTTTATGCTTCAACACTATAACATTCGTACATATCTGTTCAATGCAATCAAAAGAATCATGTTTCTCGGACATTAATCTCTCTCAAAATATAACAAGTTTTTTGAGTGTTTGAAATTTTTACGTTCAAAATGTTATTGTTCTTTGGCATGGAAACATCACAACTCAATGCGGAAGAATTGAAATTCAATTGTAAACCTACCGTACGAATTCAAATTCAACCCTGGACATTTTAATTCAACCAATATTGTTTTAAATCTTTAAGTGAAAATGTAATCAAGTCCTCCTGGTTAAGTCTCACCTAAATGGCAGTCCAATCATATGTCATTATACGTGTCCTGACTAAAGATTTGACATAGATAGATTTGCTCGAAACGACGCCATTGTTTTCAACTCCACAAGCCGTCAACCTTGCCTAGAACCGCCCTTTCGTAAGTTGATTTCTATCGACAGTCACAGCTCAGCTAGAGCTGGCGCCTCCAAATGTGGAGGCTTGGCGGCCGGTCACCATGGCCATCGGGCTTCTTGGCCCCTCCATGGAAGATGATTGTCCAACCCTCAAAATTTTAGTGATGTTCGTTTTTTGTCCCCAGCCCTTCCATGCCATGCAAGATGAATGTATAACCCTTAAATTTTTTTGTGACGTAAATTTTGTTTCAATTTTTAAATAATTTCCTGAGATTTTTTTAAAATGTTATTCTTTTCTTTTTTCCTTCTTCTTACTCCTCTATCTGGTCAAGGGGCCTCGGCGACCAGCCAAAGACAAGAGCTAACAAGGCCAACCTCGCCCAACCACCACAAGGCTCCCTCAAGGTTGGCGAGGCCAACCTCGTCGGCCCTCCTCTCTAGCTGGTCACCAGCTATCATTGAGGCCTGGCGATCAGCTAGAAGAGGTAGAATAAGAAAGGAAAGAAAAAAAGAAAAAGAAAATGACCTTGTTTAGAAATTGTTCATAGGAACAAATAAGTAGGTTTTTTCTACTTTTTGTGTTTCATTCTAAATCTGTTTTCTGACTACTAATCTATTTGGAAAAATAAAAAGATTAATTGACATCACCAAACAAATTTCTGTTCTTTTTTCTGTTTTGAAGAAAAAATAACAGAAAAATAAAGAAATAGAATAATTACCAATCATGGCCTAACTTTATGACTGAAATTGCAATTCTTCCAACTTAACCTATGCCTATTATAAGTTTTCTTTTGTTTTAATTATTCTTGCTCTCCTGTCTCCTCTCTTCATCTGTATAAAATGGGTAATCGGGGGGATGGGTGGCTTGTGTAGTGGAAGGGAAACCGCATTCCCAGTGGTCAACACAGTGAATTTGGGTCCAAATTCAAATCCACCAGGGGAAGTAAACTGACCTCTTTCACCATTAAATCACCACACTGAGTGTTGATTCTAACTCCTTAAAAATCCTCTGACATGTCCACCCTTCAGGATCTTCCAGATAATAAGAGCGAGAGCAAAAGTCATACCTTATGATTTCCAATCTTTACCGAGACATAGAAACGGATTCGTGTATAGTTAATATGAGAAAAAAGCTATTCTATACATTGGCATTTAGTTGATAAAAAAAGGTTGATCAATTTATAGATGACATGCAGCGACTTGAATTCCATCCACATAAAGAAAACCTACAGCCAAGGCTATGTCAAAGCCCCAATACATGTATTAGATACTATGCCATCTCAATCCACCAAGAGAATAAAGTGACATTGATGTTTTCTGGCAGTCATACCCTGAGAAAGGGTACGCATTTTCGACTCCAGCAGGTGAGATATCCTTTGGGATGGTAGTCTCAGAAGATGAATCTTGCTTCCGGTCTCCATAATTTGGCAGCAATGATGGCGATTCCACTGGACTGGTTAGGACTACTTTCATCTTCCTCTCCTCTATGTATTTACCACTTTCTTTATCAAATTGAAAATTTAAAAGAAAATTTCTCGGGTTACATGACCCAAAAGATTATGGAACATATAGCAGCAAAACCTACCATAGCCGCAGTAATGTCCGCTTCACCTGTATCAAAAACTTGTCTCTACACTGCAGGACAGGTGGAGCTACCTGCTGTGCTTACATGGTAACGGCATCACACAGAAGATAGGATGAAAGGCCTACTCTAATTCTTTCGCAATATCAGGACATAGCTTCTGAAGCCTATCATGGTTTTCCTTTGTCTCAATGTATAAGAGGCTACTATGGTAGGCATTCAAAATCTTATTCAAAGATGATCCTTATTGCAATGTGACTGACATTACCTTAAGCAGTTCATATCCCAGTAATCATGCACTCTTACTGACATGTCGTGGCAAAGAAATTGCAGAAGAATCATTCAGGCGATTCAAGTACTGTGGGCATGTCCCTCCTCACAAGTATGTTAGTGGCTTTAATAAGTATGTGAACATGATGTTCCACAGACTTGAGCAGCACAATTTCGAATCAGATGATCCATTTGGTTTGATGATGCTTACATTTGGCCGCACATAGAATTTCTTCAGAGATGTAGACTTAGCCTGGAATGTTTTGGATATCCAGTATAGAGCTCATAATGTTTCTCCACAATAGAGAGTTCTTAATGCGCTGATGTCCTAATCTGAAAATTAAATTACATCAAGAGAATACAAGATTGAAAGGAAATTGTTCACCCGCCATAACCTAAAAAAAGAAAAGCTTGATCATGGTGAAAGAAAAGGTCCAAATAATACTCACCTTGAAAGCAACATACCAATCAGTCTTATTGCCTAGCGGAACCGAGCATGAGGTTTGTTTACTCAACTCAATTGCATAAACACGGAGAAGAGGCTTCAGATAAAAGAACTTAAGAGAAAGGGGGCCCGACATGAGGACAGGATGTGATGAAATGGACCATTGCACACTTTCTTTGATATAATGCAGTAATGCCATCTCGTCTTGTTCGTTCGTTTTCTCTACTAATCATTCTCAGAGTCATTTGGTTAAAACGACCATTCACCCACTTAATCTCCAGAAAGGAATTCACCTCACAAGTCATTCTAAGAGTTTGTGGTGTGAGGATAGAAACTATGCAAAAAAGAAAAAAACCTGACCAAATATTTGAAAACAACACAAGGAAAAGAATTTGAAAACAGGGCGACCAGTGACTGATTCATACACGCCATTGAAGCTTATGCGTTAAGTTATTTCCTTTACCATTTTCTATGATGTTGAACCGCAAATTCTCAAGCAAATTATTGTAGAATAGAGAAATATGATCCCCTTCACTTATTGCCTAATAAAACAGGAGCCAAGCAATGCAAATTTAACGTGGCTCCAAAAATTAAAATAAACCAAATGCGCAGCACTATATATATACTCACAAATTAAACTCAAGGTCATGAGGCCGGATCTCCAACAGCTCTTCAGCCATGATGACAACTATACCACCGATCTACATGAAACGACAGGCCACATAGCAGGGTAGCAACAATCAAGCAAAAAGCTCTGCATAAAGCTCAATTTCAAGTCCCCATTTCATATAAATCTGATCACGTGTAGTCTCAAGCACATTCCTCATTTCAAACACCAAAATTGCACATGATCACCAAACACTAGACAGTCAAAACTTAGATGGTTCACACTCACATGAAGCATGATTCAGTACCCAAATTACGAACACAATCCAAAAGCACTTCAGGATTTACCAAAAACAAGACCGCTACATTTGGCAATGAAAGCCTAACCTTCGGGGGAGTATCTTACAGGTCAGAAACTTCCTTTGGCAGTGAAATCTTAATCTTCGAGGGAGTATCTTACAGGTCGGAATCTTCCTTTTGACGGATCCCAAGAATGAGAAAATCAAACTCCAGTGCAAGTTCACAATGAAGGATACGGCAATAATATCAGCTAAGGGATATGTTATGACTTGCACAACCCGAGAGAAATCGCAGGAAAGACCCCAAGTCAGCAGGCCTAAATTATTGCTAACCACCTCTCCAAGACACAACATAGCAGCAGCAGCAGCACCAAGCTCGAGTAGTCCCTGATGATAGTCGGGTTGACTCTGACTTGGCAATAACAACTTTGTGCCATTTTACTCAGTAAACAAAAACATGATCTTCAATACATGCAGCACTACAAATTCGTAAGAACCAACGTGTCAGAAGTAGCATTGAACCGAGAATCCAAGAGAGCAAACATGTTTTCCATTATTTGATCATTAATACAATAAATTTATGACTGCATTTGCAATTCTCCTGACTCAATATTTATGCTTATTATAACTCCCCCCCCCCCCCCCCCCCCTTCTTTCTCCTTTTAATAATCCTTCCCCTCTTCTGTCTCCTCTCCTCATCTGTATAAAATGGGCAATCAAGGGCGGCTTGTGTAGTAGAAGGGAAACCATCCTCCCAATGATCTTACTGGTGAAAGTACACCCGAATTCAAATCAACCAGGGGAAGAAAACTAACCTCTTTCAACTTTGTATCACCTCGCTGAGTGTTGATTTTAACTCCTTAAAACCTCTGACACATCCAACCCTTCGGGATGCTGGCATCAAAAGACAATCCTTCTGGATTATAGGAGTGAAAACAGAAATCATATTCTATCTTGAGACATAGAAATGGATTCACATACAATTAATACGAGAAAAAAGCTATCCTATACACTCGCATTTAGTTGCTAGAAAGGTTGATCAAATTATAGATGACATGTAGCAACTTCAGATCCATTCACAAATAAATAACATGCAGCCCACCCAAGGCTGTGGCAAAGCTCCGATACATGTATTAGATACAAAGCCATCACAACCCAGAAAGACAACAAACTGACATATTGATGTTTTATGATGTTTTTTGGCAGTCATACCCTGAAAAAAGTGATGCATTTTCGACTCCAGCAGGTGAGATACCCTTTGTGATGTGGAACGTTGCGGAAAGATCGTTCTACGAAGGCCGGATGGTGCGAATTGCAAACCTCGACCTCCAATCAAACGCAACCTCGGTATGAACGTGACCTGTTGACGAACGCGTGTCAACCAACCAACGTTATAGATGTCACGAGTGAAAGAATTCACTATCTCACTCGATAAGTTGAATCGACCGCCACAAGAGAATCTTGATAAGGTCAAGTCCTCAAAAGAGCAGTAGAAGAGAATCTCTCAATTCTTTGCCTCAAAAATAAAAAAATATCTCTGTCCCCCAAAAAAAGTTGACCAGTCCTTAATATAGGCCTTTTAGTCGCCACACAAACCCTAAAACCAACCCTAGAAATCTAATACGTAATATTCTAGAATATACCTAAACAAGAAGATATATATATATATATATATATATATTTGACTTGGTCAAATATTTGATGACCGGATAATCAAATTGCGCCAAGATTTTCAAGATTTGATCCAAAGTCATCTCCACGCCAAAGATTACGCCAAGATTTCCAAGATTCTTCAAGATTTGATCCAAGGTCATCTCCACGCCAAAGATCACGAACCATGACGCCAACAACTTGCCTAAATTGCTTGGCCCGTGCTCAAGTAATCGAACCAGTAGAAATAGACAATGGGTCCCTAGCACCTCCTCCTCGATATGGCTTGATGTCCACATCACTTTGGGATGGTAGTCTTGGAAGATGAATCTTGCTTCCGGTCTCCATAATCTGGCAGCCTTGATGGTGATTCCACTAGACTAGTTAGGACTGCTTTTATCTTCTTCTCATCTATGTATTTACCGCTTTCTTTATGAAACTGAAAATTTAAAGGAAAATTTCTTAGAGTTACTTGACCTGAAAGATTATGGAACATATAGCAGCAAAACCTACCATGTCAGCAGTAATGTCCTCTTCACCTGTATCAAAAACTTGTCTCTGCACAGCAGGACAGGTGGAGCTACTTGCCGTGCTTACATAGTAACTGCATCAAACAGAAGATAGGATGAAAGGCCTACTCAAATTCTTGTTGCCTAGCGGAATCAAACATGAGCTTTGTTTACTCAACTCAACTGCATAAACATGGAGAAGAGGCCTTAGATAAAAGAACTTAATAGGGCACGACACGAGAGCAGGATGTGATGATATGGACCATCATACATTTTCTTTGACGATATAATGCAGCAACGAAATCTCATTTTGTGCATTGGTTTTCTCTACTGAACATTCTCAATCAATTGGTTACAACACTCACCTACTTTATATGAAGACAGAAATTCACTCACATGGCATTTTAAGAGTTTGTGGTGCGAGGATAGAAACTATGTAAAAAGAAAGAACCTGACCAAATATTCGGAAACAACACGAGGAAAAGAACTTGAAAACAGGGTGACCAATGACCAATTCATACTCGCCATTGAAGCTCATGCTTTAAGAATTCTTTTACCATTATTTACGATGTTGAATCACAAATTCTCAAACAAATTATTGTAGGACAGAGGAATATCATCCCCTTCACTTATTGCCGAGTAAAACAGGAGGTAAGCAATGCAAATTGAATGTAGCTCCAAAATAAAAATGAACCAAACGCACAACACTATATATACTCACAGATAAACTTGACCTCATGAGGCCGGATCTCCAAGAGTGCTTCAGCCATGATGATGACTATATTGCTGATTTACACGAAACGGCGAGTCACATAGCAGGGCAACAACAATCAAGCAAGAAGGTCTACATAAAGCTCAATTTCAAGTACCCATTCATATAAGATGCGTTTGGTTTGGCTTTTGGAGAAAGCCTTTAGGTAATGCAAAGGCTCTTAGCCTAAAGGAGTTTTGTGAAATGCAAAGACTGTTTGGTAATTTGCAATTTTAAAGTGACTTGGAAAGTAACATTGGGAAAATACTATTTGATAGACATATATTTGAAAAGTCCTTTGACGTAATCAATTTTTTTTTAATTTGTTTAAAATTTAAAAAAACACACAATGACAGCAACTTTTATATTTTTGCGTTAAGAGTGATGTAAAAGAGACATATTAACAAATTCAAAAATATAAAAAAAAAAAAAAAAATTACATGAGAAGTGTAAAAAATAATAGGGCTCTCAGATTTACAAACAGTAAAGAAAGTATAATGACCAATGGGCTAAGTTGCTGAGACTATAAAATAAAATTTAGTTGTTTATGATGTCATATGGAAAGTCTTATCTAAAACTGGCATATGATAAGAAATATGTCTCTTATTCAGCAATAAAACAATTAGACATGTCTCAGCTGCAATATGACAGCACCAAAAGTCATATCTTGCTCTTTCTGAATGGACAACTGAGCACCTCTTTGCCTTAAATGACTATCAATTTCCCCAACCATGTCTTAGAGGTCAAAAATATTATGAGAATGGACTGAACCGCCTAACACTTCCTGGAGATTGATTGCAGAGTGAGCACCATATGAACACATTCGTGGTGGCAAACAAAATGAGGTTTTGCTCATGTTCAAAGCCTAAGCATGCAAGAAAATTAAAGAGCTCCGACTCTTGAAGAGCAATGGACTTCTTCTGTGAACCTCAGATTGCTGACAAATCGAGGATTAGCCTTAAAAAACTGTTCCTCTCATGAACATAAGTACAATTACAACATCTCAATTCACTAGGCAGTGCACATATTAATATACACATCATGGATATTCCAAAGAACTTACAAGAGAAGACAACTCCTAGTAACTGCTGGGTACAATGGAAATGAACATTCAAAGCCCAGGATTATTCCTGGGAAAAGTGGAAAATTGGGGAACAACAGACTTTGACTTACATCACATGAAGTAAGAATGACATAATAAGTGAATTTAACCATCCCATGGTATTCTATTAGTGATGGTAGCATCTACTGATTCCAGGTCTTTCACGACTTTAGTCCTGGAAGGCCCCTCGTTAGGAGTCATTTGGAGGGATTGTAAAGCAAGCTGTGCCATTTGGGATGCAGAATCTATATATGTAGGGTATAGGGACGGTATAAATTTGGTTCCCATTTCCGGCAGGTTGCAACATCATGAGCAACCAGTTTCCTCTAAAACAACCAGTATTTCTTTTTCGGTTTCTGAGGAATAGGAACATCTGCAGAAAATGAAAAGTTATGTAGGCAATGCAACTGTAGATTCCATGCCAAAGGATTTAAATAGCCAAAAGGAAAACACACCTCGTATTTCATAGAGGGGATTATAGTGAACTTCATATCCAGAAACTCAACCAAAGCTCTGCATCAATTGAAAGTAAGGTTAAAAAAAGGAAAAACTAAAAAAAATAAAAAATAAAAAAAGTGGAGTTTCGAAAGACCAGTTGCACATTGAACAACAGCAAAAGTAGATCAATTGCAAATGTTTGCATCTAGGTTCTAAATCAATCAATATATTTAACCCTACCCAAGTAGCTGTCCTAAGCAAAGCAAAAGAATAAATATTTAATTTCCCAGACGAACAACAAGCAAAGCATCACAAAGGAGGGTCTATGCATATTTGTATGCAAGCAATGCTCTTTTTTCCAAGACAACCGAGAACTAAAATATACCCATTTGGAATTTTAACAAACCAAACCCAAGAACTTCACATTCACCACATTGCACCTACTGACGATTTGAACCAACAAAACAACTATGAAGAAGAAGACAAGCAAGCAATACCCTCGGCAGAGGGAACTTATAAATCCAATTGCCAAACAATAATTAGGCTGTGAATATAAGTATCATCTAGAGGCTTTTGCCCTCCTTCAGGCTCTCCAACATCGACCAAATAAGCATTGAACATCAGTGACTCACCGGAATAGATAACTTCATCATTCTTCAAAATCCCACATTCCAACAGCTGCTCGCTGCCATCATACGGCATTACCTATCATATATCTGACCATCAATCACAGCATGGAATAATCTACTCAAAACAAGCTCAATCACGGAGAGTATTACAATCAGAAGCACAGAACAGAACAATCTGTGATGATAGAAAAAATGAAATCCTAAGCAGCATTGAGCTGCTGCCGTTCAGTTCAATTGAGCAAGCTAAATTTGGGGAAAAAAGGGTAATAAATCGATAGCCACTGCAGTTTTGACATAGATTAGCCAATCAAACCGAAGCATGTCCTAGCCCAATCAAAGGCAACTAAATTGCCGACCGGGTTGAGCTGGACACCAGTGGTAGAGATTAGTAGTGAAAGCAAAGGTACCTTGCAGGTGGTGGTGCGGAAAGAGAGGAAGCCATCACAATAGACCTTGCGCTCAGCTTCTGCTTCAGGTGCTTCTTGAAGGTGACATTCCAGCACACACGGTCTCAAGCACATAGCTCATTCCATCAAACACCAAAATTGCACATGATCACGAAACAGTAGACAAGAAAAACTTAGACGGTTCACACTCACATGAAGCATAATTCAGCACACTAATTGCAAATACAATCCAAGAGCAGTTCAGGATTGAAAAAGAAAACCAGAGCAAAACATCCATCCATTCCTAGAACTTGCATTGCCAACTCAAAATGCAAGCGTTGAGTCCATCACAAAGGAGTCATACTGGATTCCTGAAAGCTCTGACGTATTCATCTGTGAGATTCTGCTGAGTCTGGATGTTCTGTGTAAGGGCAACAAGGATGGTGATGCCAGATTTCTGTCCCCCGAGATTCTGTTTGATGCAATGTTCATTTTCCTAATCAAAACTCCAGAGTTAGAGCATAAGCTGGCAGACTTGAAATCCATATCCTAGGTGCAATTTCTCCCTCTTTGCCCAACCTTGATTGAGGATGAGGACCCTGATACCAATGTGTATGCAGAAGCTCCTCTGATGCTCATAGAGTTCAACTTGACTAAATTTTTTGAGATTCTACAACCAAAGACAGTCAGCCACTGCTTCAGATTCACTTGGTGATCTGTCCTGTGCAAATGTGAATGATGTTGAGCTGTGCGTGGCTCTGGCATTGGCTCAAAATGGATCCTGAGTTGCTTTCTCAGCTGAAAGTAGTACGACGGATTGGAAATCTTATGGAGTTTGTACAAGTGAAAAATATGGAAGATTTTCTCAAACTGATGCTTGGCTTGTGCAAAGCTCTTCTTTTATGATCACTAGATTCTAAGAAAGGTTCCACGTACATGGAAGAGCCAACACTGCTCGGTGAAAGTTCTTCTAAGGCGGTGAGTAGCATATGACGCATAACCGACTTTGGTGGCAATGCCAGTGTTTTCCTGGAATTGAGTAGTTCTCATGACAGAAACAATGCCGATATTGCTTCTGAATGCACAGTTCTATTACTGAAGGCGGCCTCGAGGGAAGGTGCTCTCTTTTTCTTACTGATCTTTTGTAAGTCAGTGCAATTCTCGAGTCTCAGCAAAAGGGCGCTCCTTCTCCTACTGGTACAGCGAATGCTGCATTCTCTCAATTACAACTGCAGGTGATGTTTGCTGCACAGAATGATTTTTGTCAGTGTGCCCCTCAAAGATTGCTATGATTAAAGGCATCGTTGCTGAGGTAAGATATTCTGGTGCTGCTGCTTTAGCCAGTGCTGCCACACTGGTAATCTCGGAATTGCGGTGGCTCCCTCATTTATGACTTCTCCATAACATTTGCAAATCCCACTAAGAAGCACACCTTTCCTGAAAAATAAAGTGAACTTAAGCATGGCAATACAGAGTGTCTGTCTACTTCAAAGTCGCAACAATGAGTTGATTGTGCTGTAAAGTCCCAGGATAAGAACTATAGTTGTATGACCTTCCAACACACATTCCATCTATTTGTTTACAGCATAGCGAATTTATCTCCCATGCGAAGTGAGGTTATCAATTTCAAAATATGTGTGAAGCAGCAAATCAACAACGATCTCTAAAAATTTGTTACATATGAAATAAAAATGATGCAATCCACATACATACCTCTGGGAGAAACCATCCTAAGAAAATGTAGCTAAAAAAGCCAAACCAAACTAGGAAAAGAACACAAATACCTGTACATAATTAAGAGCCCTCTGGCTGTTCGGAGGCATCATAATTTAAATACCTTCATCAGATTTTCAGACAAGAATCCGCTAAAAGGTCATTAAAAAGTGCATGCAAAACTTCTCTGTTCATATCTGTGAAAGAATTTGATTGCGAAAAAAAGGAAAACATTGGTACTTACCTAAATTCGTTTAAGGTTTGAACACAAGGGAACAATTTGTGGTCGCGCATCAAAAAGCTTCCAAGTGCAACGTGCACTTATTCATCGTCTTCTCCCACAAATTCATCTGTTTCATCGTCTTCTTCATCGTCTTCTCCCACAAATTCGATTGACTTCTCCAAGCAAAGCCGAGAAATTTCCTCCACAGCTAATTTCCCACAACGTAATATTCTAACCTCTCGCAGTGCCTTCAAGCTTGATAGATCAGGCAACTTCTGTAAAGATTCACAGCTGTGAATCCACAATTCTTCCAAAGATTGGGGTAGTTCGCCTTGAATCTCAACCAGATTACCACAATCGGATACTTGAATACGCCGTAGCTTGTTTAACTTGCTTAGATCAGGTAGCATTGCCATCTGTTCGACGCACAAAAGGTCCAAATCTCGTAGGTTCTCCAAACAACCAAGGCCTTCAATCTCTGCAACTGCAGAGAACAAAATCGAGAGAGACGATAGTTTCCTCAAATTCGATACATCCATCGAGCAAAATGAGTGGAAACCAAGGAGACCTAAGGAGGATAAACTCGAGGGAAGCCGCGGATGGGGAGGGAGGCTCAGGTCTGTCGATGAGGCTTTCCCCCTAAAATAGCATAGTGTCAGAGACTCCAATTTGCTCAAGTTCCCAATCCACCGTGGTATCGGTTCTTCCATAAGCCCACAAGATTTCCCATCACAATTAGGTGGGCCAAAGCCCAAATGCAATACCTTTAAGTTAGCGAGATTTGAGATATCCGGAAACGTGTCCACCGTCATCAGCTCCAGTTCTAATTCGATGAGACTTTCAGGAAGCCTTGGTAGGGCGTCTACTACTGGCCATCCCGCTTCCCACATAACTTCGGTTGACCCCCCGTAGACTTGATCGCCAACTTCTGCGTGGAAATGTGTGACATAATAATAATAGTAGTTGATTGTCATTCCCTTGCGCGTCTCTGACTTCTTATAGGTATTAAATATTCTGCTTTGGACATTGTTATGCATCTTCATTACTTTCAAATTCTTCAACATTCCAATGGGATCGGGTACATTTTTTATGCGCGTGTGACTTATGTCCAACTTAGTTAGCGAATCCAAATTTCCAATTGTCTCCGGAAGCCTCTCAAGATTCCAACAATAGCTTACATCTAAGAAAACCAAGCTTTTCAAATGATAAATTGATCCATCAATTCTGATTAATGATTTACAGCTTGATAGGATCAAATGTTCTAAATTTGAATGAGCTGAGAAGTCAGGGGTTCTCTCCAAGAATTGGCAATGGGCCAAATTCAGAACTTTCAAATTCTTAATCACCTATGAAAGAAAAATCATGCAAAGTTTACTTTTGAATCTAATAAGATGGAAGAATAAGTGTTGTCTAGCATATAACATACCTTCATGTGGCTCCACCCCTTCCAATCATGAGTAATTTCACTCCGAGATAGATCAAGGATAATCAAATTCTCCATGGAGAAATTTGCAATCTCAAATGTTGGGCAAATATTATGCCAAGAAAGCCATTGTAATTGTGGAAGGAGATCTAAATTCTTCCGGAAAACATTAATTGGAAGAGCATATGATGGCCATTTGAGCCAAAAAAGCTTCCTTTTTGCACGAAAATTTTCCTTCGAGTCTTCTACTTCAAGGAACTTTAGATTTGGCAGGCTCTTGAAGTCCTTATGGGTAAAATGGTGCTGATGGTCAAACTTGAGATGAAGACCTTCGACTTTCTTTTTTTCCTGTCCAAAGAAAAAATTTAAAAACAAAAAAAGTTGAAAGGAAACACATTTATTCAAGTTTGCTATTTTAAGGGGTTGAGTTGAGTACTATCATTCCTTTAATCTTAAAAGAGCAAAAACATTGGTTGAGTAGATCACAATGGTGCTAGAGGACACAAAAAGTAACTGCCTTTTTTTAAAATAAAAAATGTTCATAAGTAACTTGGAGATTTGTTGCGCTAAGGCATTTTACCTCACGTCTCTTCAGCAAATCCAATCCATCCTTGGGATTCCACACACAACGTTGCTTCTCAATTTTCATCTTACTTTCTTGACGAACTATTTCTCTTCCGATGTTTCTGAGTTGATCATGCATCCACAATTTATTATCTATCCCAATTTTTATCAAAGACATGTTCTGCAAAACTTCCAAGGCTACTTCTGAAAAAAGTTCAGATGCATCCCAGAAATAGACCACAATGTCTTTGTCATATCCAATGAAATGACAAGCTATATCAAGGAATATATGTTGTTGCCGATCATCCAATGCATCATAACTTATTTTCAACTTACTCTGAACTTTATCATCAGGAATACTTTCTAACTTCTTCAATGTGGCATCCCACATTTCCTTATTTTTGCCAGATAAAAGTGAACCTATGACCTCAATGGCTAATGGAAGACCTCCAGCAATGCGTATCGCCCTCTTGGATTGGCTGATATAGTCGTCTACAGGAGACTCTCTTCTAAAAGCATGTTTGCTAAAAAGTTGAAGAGATAGATTCGGATCCAAGCACATAAGCTCATACCTCCAGTCCACTTCCGGAACACAGAGAACATCTTTCCTTCTTGTAGTAACAATAAGTTTGCTCCCTTCGCCAAACCAATCACGTTTACCGACAAGTGCATCCATATGATCCTTTTCTTCCACATCATCAAGAAGAAGGAGGACTTTTTTATTAGGCAACCTTTCTTTAATGGTCTTAATCCCTTCATCAATGTTTCTTATATCTGTCCATTTCCTCTTAAGGATGTCAGAGATCAGTTGTTGCTGCAAGTACTCAATGCCCTTGAGCTTTGATGTTTCATGGATGTTGGAAAGGAAGCAACAATTGCTGTACTTGTTGGATAGCTCATTGTAGATGATTTTGGCAATTGTTGTCTTTCCAATGCCACCCATCCCATGAATTCCTACGATCCGTGTTTCACTTATGTGAGCACCTATTTCTTTCATGATTTTATCCACATGATGGTCCACACCGACCAAGTTGTTTGATACCACCAAATAAGCCTTTTTCAACTCATTGAAAACCTTCTGGGTAACTGTTTTTGCCATCTCACCTTCTTTCCTAGTGTTTGTTGGAGGTCAAATGGCAATGGGTTAGAAAACTGTGTTGAACCAAGCTATGTTCTAACAAGACCAAAGTGAAAACTAGACCTATTTGAAATGCTTCTGCAAGGATTTACTCCAATTGTAAATGAATTAACGTTGGCACATATAATTAACGAATGACCTTAACTGAAAAAAAAAAAAAAGGTTGTTTGAAAATAAAAAGGACAAAATGGGGATTGTCCCATTATTTCGTGTGATTTCTGCAGTATAGTTTCAATAGCATAAAATTCAATTTCAACAGTGAAACACATCAAGTTTTAATGGGACAAGGCACATCAAATGGAATGATAGAGGCAATTACCTGTTGGCCATTTTTTGCAAGTCCCATCCGTCTAGTTCTCCAACCGTGGTGAGAGCAGCCTTCCACTTACGCATAGTCTCTTCGTCATATCGCTTCTTGTTTTCATGTGTAAGAAAGGCCTCTCCATAATCTCTAATTTGGTGTCGAACCTCTGAAGGTGCTACATCATAAAAAATGGGCATAATCTTCTGTCCCCTAGTTTCCTGGCACTCGACCATCTGGACTAGCTCCTTGAGACACCATACGCTAGAGGCATAACCTTTCGAAAATATAGGTATTGAGATCTTCGAATGATTAATTGCTCGAAGAAGTTCCGGGCCAAATTTTTCCCCCTTGCAGAGCTCTTCATCATCCTTATAGACGCGGATTCCCGCATCTATCATACTTATGTAAAGGAAGTCAGTAAAACCTGTTCGAGTATCTTCTCCTCTGAAGCTCAAGAATACTTCATATTCATATCCTGATGAATTAGCCATTCCTTGACCTTTGGTCGCAGTGTGAGTAAAAGAAGCGCTCCCTGCTATTCCATCAATTTTTACAGGTATGTTGTTTTTCTGCACGATTTCCCTCGACATGATCTTCAAGAAATACCAAACAGCGTATCAGCAAAAGCAATGGCAGCCAGAGATGGAAAATGTTTAGAAGCCTGACTCACAAATGGAAATCTCTATAGGTCATTAAACTTGGTAGCCTGAATTAGCTAAATATGCATAGAGTTGTGGGCCAGTATGCTACAATTATTTAATAAGAATGATTCATTGCAGCATCACTCCAGCTTGTCAAAGTTGACAATGCACGTGAGCATAGGAGTACTAAATCTCAAGGGGAGTTCTAACACCTTAAAGGAGTTTTAAATCTCCTGGAAAGAACGTTAACATAGCACAATGCTAAGTTTTCATTTAAAAGAAAAGAAGAAAAGGTCACTCTTCTCAAATCTCGAGAACATAAATTATTTCCTAGGAGTTTTAAATCTCAAGAAGAGAACACGAACATGTTCTCCTTTGACAAAACACAATGCAAAGCATTCTTTTTTAAAAAAAAAAAACAGCGTTCCACACTACTCGAATTTCTACGACATAAATTGTTTCTTCTTAAATGTCACTTCTGCAAATATGACCACCACTCTCTCTAGAATGGATCAAAAAATTAAGCAGAGCTATTCATGTGATGGGATAGTTGTAGTTTGAAATCTTACATGTTTCTATATTTCCGTAAACCAAAAATGGATTTTTGTTTCATGCATGCCAGATTTAAAGAACCAATTATAAACTTGAAGTATCACTAGTAAGTAAAAATTAACTGATAACTTGCGAGCCTGATCAATTGTTAGAAAGTTACCAAAAAAAATGTTTTTTTTTTCATCCTCGAACCATATAGTGGATTACCTTTTTTTCTTTTAGATTTTACAAATGGGTTAGTATATTCGCTTGTAGATTACGAATGCTTACATACTTTATTAATAGTCTAGATTGATGTTCCAACTTACAAACAAAATAACTACTTTACGCCTCTAAATCCAAATATGGTGTTAAAATTGTTTCAAATCTATGAGTAGCAATGTTCATTTGTAATACCATGTGAACGAAATATTCGATTTACCATATGATAAATACTCCTGTAACTTACGAGCAATTGTTTGCTTTTATAAGTGGGCGAGTATTTTTGATTGAAACTACGAGTTGCTTGCATGGTTTGTCAGTAGTCTTGGTTAACGGTAGTAACTTACAAAAAAATAACTATTTTATAAGTATAAATCCTTACTATATTATTAACCTTGTTTTGATTTTGTGAGTTGCAATTTTATTATCAATAACGTGTTGATGAAACTTGAAAGATTCTTGCAGATTACGAATAGTCGTTTTTGTGTTTCTCCTCTAGTTGATTACGAGTTCCTTACGTATTTTTTACTAGTGACACCGATTAATATTTGTAACTTCCCAAAAAAAAAAAAACTATTTCATTACCCTAAATTTTTAGTTGATTATTAACATCGTTTCGACATCTATTATCAGTAACATACAAACATATTTTATGCAACTATATGTATGCCGGATGATTTTGTGCATTTGTTTACTAGTGATATTGATAATTATTTGTATTGATGGAGCGTTCTACTTGTTAATATGGCCGACTGTGAGACACCAATTAGAAGCTTTGAGATGACTAAATTTGCCACACAAGATGACATGGTGGTACCTTTTCAATAGCAACTTCGTGAATGATATAATTTGTTTGTTTAATAATCTAATCGTGGTGGTTGAGAGTTTGCTCTATCTAGGAAGATTGGACATAGAGTATTAGCTTCCTCTATAATTACTCTATAAAATTAGGATAGGCACATGCCATTATTGCCAGGCATCTAAGAAATAAAGATATCCACATTGAATGATTCGTGTATTAGCACTGGGCTTCAACTTCATAGACTACGATTATGAAAAAGAAAAAAAGAAAATGATTCCTCTCATATCTAAGCTCGAAAATTGGTCCTGTTTTATATTGGTCCTAGAGACGTGCCCCTCCACTTTCCGATTATCTAACAGTGTTGAAATTTTTTCTGCCAAGGACTTGTAGACATTATGAGACCATTATCTATAGGAATTCCGAGTTGAAAATAAAATACCGATACGCTGCTATTCATTTGACGTGTTAAAATACAAATTTTGTGTCGATATTGTAGCCATTACTTCAAGTATAGCTCGACATTCAAAATTCATTTGAACAAGGGTATGAGTTCAAGCAGTTTAAATCTAGCCTCCATGACTCTGCCTTTATGATTTGATCACCTTATTTGATTCAAGGATCCTGTTGCTTTCAACTTCATCTTAAGATAAAGTGTAAAACCAATAGTTGGCAATTTACTGACCACATGGGTAAAATTTCATAGGAGTTGGTTAACTACTTCATTAATATATTGGCATTCTTTTTATAGTGCTGGTAAGTCATTTTCAGAGGAGTTGGTAATATATTAATTCATTAAAATGTTGTTAAATTCTTGCATGTGCCAGTAATTTATTTATGATACTGGTAACAAGAGTTGGTAATTAGCCACTTGACTCGTAAGTTGGTGAATTCCTGATATTGCTGGTAATTTATTTAACACACTAGTAAAATTTGAGAGCGGATAATTTAATACTTCCATGTAATGTTTGTAAATCCTTGACCGTGTCGGTAATCTACTTATCACACTCATAAAAATTTTTGTAGGAGTCGGTAATTTAATACTTTATTGGTATGCTGGTAAATTTCTAATGATGCTGGTACTTTACTTACAGCACTGATGAAATTTTTCAAGTGACTTAATTTACTACTTCATTGGAATGTAGGTAAATTTTGATAATCTTGGTAATTTCCAAATCACACTGGTAAAATTTCATAAGAAATGGTAATTTAGGAATATTTTGTTAGTCAGCAACCAGAAGATCTCAAGCTTGAAATACACCGGTGAATGGTGGAATAGCAGAGTTGAGAGCTAGAGCTCAAGATCAGGATGGAGTAAGTACAAGAAACCAAGTCTCCAATCAGACGATTGCTACAGTACTGTGGAATATTTGGAAGTCAAGAAAACAGGCCATCTTCAGGAATAAAAAACCAGAACCAAGCAACCTTGTGTAGTCTGCTTTAGCTGGGTTGAAGAGTTTCAACAGATGGAACCCAAAATCGAGCGAATCTAGTAAGACCAGCGACGGATCGTCACGATTTTGGAGCCCACCGCAGGCTGGAATACTAAAGATAAACATAGAAGGTGCCTACGAACCTGGAGCTACTGGAGGCTCGATCGCTTGCGTCTGTCGTGATTCCGCGGGGAGGTTGGTGGACGGAGTGGTGCGAGCAGTAGCGGCGCCTTCTGCGTTCGGAGTTGAGGCTCTTGCCCTCTTTTAGAAGCCCTAACTCTGTCTGTATCCTCAAAGAAAAGAAGCCCTTGTACGTGAGTTTCGCGGCTTAGAGTTGGTCAAAGCTGTGGAAAGTACATACAGGTTCACGTGGGAAGCTCATACTATTATCCCGAAGTGCAAAGATTTATTAGTCTTTTTCAAATATTCAGGTCAGCCATTGCGTTAGAGAGGCCAAGTCGCGGACTGGGTAAAGCCCATGAGAGAAAGCCCATTTATCAGACCTTTCGATCTTTTCTGCTTTGTGAAGTATTTCACTTTATGAAGTATTTCACTTTATGACAAAAAAAAAAGGTAGTATCCAATCTCAAGGAGCGAACGTGCGAGTGTTCGGGGTTGACACTTCATAATGCACGATGCACACTTTGTTTTTTCCCCCAGATGCCTTTATTTGATAGTGATAACATTCAATTGCAACCTTATAAAAGCGCCTAAAAGAATACTCTCCAAGATTTCACTTTTATTTGTTTTTTCTTTGAAGAGTGGTAGCTAATTCAACTTTTAGTCTAACAATTGTATTTCGATGCAACCAAAAACCACATGTATATGGCACTTTCGTATTTTCCATTTAGTTCAATTGGACGGTATCGACTTTTTTATTGATTGATGACACGATTAGCTAGACTATTTAAAGATCAAAGTATTTTTGAATACATGGTGTTTGTTTGCAAGTATTTTTTTTTAAATTTTTTCAAAGGAAAATGCTGCTGTGCCCAAAAAAGAAAAAGAATCATTGGTCAAATGGTGGCCGCCTATCAATCAACTATCAAAAGGTAATTAACCCACCGGGACCACAACCGTCATTCACGGCGAGAATCCAGGGAAAATCTCATCAAAAAAGCAAAGTGATAATAAAAGAAATAAAGCAATATAAACAAAGAAAAAGAAGATGGTTCAATCCTAATGTGGAAACGAAGACCCGCCAATGCTTTAGCATGTGCCGTTGGCTGTCCAGGTCTTTAGAGACTTGGCTCATTCATGGGTGTGAATCCTTCTTGGAGCAAAGCTGGTTCATCATGGACGGTTGGTAGTCCAAGTCTTCATAGACTTTGACTTTGCCCTTCTAATCCAGTGATGTTTCGGTCTTCATTAATTAATTACTTCCAGTAATATAAATAATAATTATCATTCGTGACAATGGAATATTAACTTTACCAAAAGTGGAATGGAATATATTCTTGTTTTGCTTTTTCCTTTTTCTCCATGTGCTTGAGACCTTACCTTGTCCAACTTCTTTTTGGCATTTCACTTTTGTTCTTCTCCTTTTCGGGACAAGAAAGAATATGAAGGGATATGATTGTTCACTTTGGATCTCTTTATTGGCATCAATTATATGGTCTATCGGCATACAAATTTGACATTTATCAATGTCTTCTTTTTTTGGTTTGGATTCATCAACAACGTTATTGTGCAAACACTCATACAATTTTGTTCTGGAGGGTAGTACTTTTCCCAAAAAATTAAAAAAAAATGGAATTGCCCCTCATGATCTTCCTTCTTAGTTGGATGAAAAAAAAAAATCATATTTGGGAAATTTGTTTTTGTAATTTCCAATGTTTGAATCACATAAAGCTATTCGATCCATAAAAATGTTTACCATGGGCTAAAAGTAATAAATAAGCTTAGAGAAAAATGGCTTGGCAAGAAGAATCATTTTCCTTGATATCTATCCTAATTTCTTTGTAATCGTTGTTATTTTGATGGATTATGGAATAAAATAAACGACGATGATGTCATATCCAGTTTATTAGTCATTACATGTTACTTTAAACTATACAAGCCACATTTAATGAATTCAATTATTATAAATTATGATAAAATCAATTTCTTCAACTTGTTTTCAGCACAATCATTTTTTTTCGGTTTACTTTTTTTTGAAAGTGAATTTCCTAGAACATTTTCCTGCTTCAAAAAAAAATTCTCAGTGAGATAAGCACAACCTAAAAGTTTGTTTTCATATGATGTTATTCAATGGAAGGAAATGGTAAGATAGAATCATCAATGGATAGGGGAATTGAACATTGATTTGTTATCATGTGATTTTTGGGGGGTGAATGAGAGAAACATGAATCAGTGTTGGATTTTACAGAGTGATCTTGGTGACATATTTTTTTAATAAAATCTCTACGTTTATGGAAGTCTGACTGAGGCACAAAGTATCAAATAAATGAATCATTGGTGTGATTCCTTCTTAACCAAGCTGGTTAATCATGGACTGTTCGTAGTCCAACTCTTCATTGACTTTGACTTTGCCCTTCTAATCCCGTGACGTTTCAGTCTTCGCACCACCCTGTTCGCTGTTCTGTCTTTTTTTTTTTCTCTCTTTCTCAGAGTGGTAGCTAATGCAATTTTAAATCTAATGATAGTATTTCGATGCAAGGAAAAACTATATATATACAGCACTCTCGTTCTTTTCATTCAGTTAAATTAGACAGTATCAACTTTTCTATTGATTGATGACATGATTGGCTAGACTATTTAAAGATCAAATTTTTTCTAAACATATGGTATTTGTTATGCAAGTATTTTTGAAGTTTCTAAATCAATTCCGAGGCTACTAAATATTTCTTATTTCACAATAGAAAATAGCCACTTCGCAATTAATGTTTTACGATATAGAATTGACAGAAACCAAAATAGCCAAAATCAACTTCTATCAACCATTCCTTAGACAATCAAAGTTATTCATAAAGAGTTGGCCCATACAATATCATAAGCTTTTCATGGTCTGGATGACGGTCAATCTCATGGTGAATGCACGAAGCATTGTCTCCTCTTCATTGATATCTCTTGATCTTCTCTCAGAGAAAAAAAATTTTGAATTATATAGCAGCAAAATTAGTACAGCACATTGTGAAATCAAAATCACTTTTAGAAGCCAGAATTACAAATTGAGATATCCGTGGATCATTAAACGCAGAAGATAGGACTGGCTAACCATGCTGAGACTCGGGGGCCAGTTTGTATTTTAATAATAAAGTCTTCGTAGAGTTTGCTTTCACCCTAAAAGGGAACTGCACGATGTCCAATGCATCTTCCTTCTTCCTCTAAATTACTCGACGACACCGTGTTGCGATAAATGCCCATGACATTGCCCACAAATTTACAGGAATGACAGGGAACGGGACCCACTCACAGCTTTGCTTGTACATAATTGTAGTGTCACTTTTGGGACAGGGGTGTGTCCCAGTCGGGGAAAAAGCATCGGGGTTGTTTTGGAAAAACGGCCCCTTCCGTTTTTCGTGCTCTCCAAACCTAAAAAATACAACAGAAGTTCGGGAAAATATGGCAATTTCAATGGGGATGCGCGGGCTGAAAATCCATCATTTCGAGGTTGCCTTGCCAAATTTGGCATGTGGACTGGATTACACCTGTCTTCACTTCCTATTCTTCGAGCAGGTCTTGCCCACTCGCGCACCAGGGCATGTGAACCCGACTCATGTGCAGACGAATCATGTGAATTCTCCATAGAGTCGATCTCATCCATTGAATGACCCCGGATTGATTTAGCATCTTCTTCCTATTAATTGGCTCCCGCTTCACTGCATCCGATATCATCAGTCCCCTCATGCGAGTCATGTGACCACCGGAAGTTGATAGCTCTACTTTCTATCCACCAGAATCACGGCCACCTATCCTTTTCCACTTGCTCCTCGCCTCTCTCCCCTATCAATTGCGTTTTGTCCTTTTGCCGCTGCCAAAATACCCAAATGCCCTCTTGGCGAGGAATTTATTTATCCTTTTCTTTTTGGGTATTGATTTTAATGATAAACAGGGATGAGGGCCTCTCTCCGTTCCTAAAAGTCAAGCGACTTAACCAAGTCAAGCCCCGACACCATGGCCATTCAACCACAGATTTGTGGCCATGCAAGGCTAGCGACCTCTGCCAGTCACAAGTTCCATGGGCATAGATTATGAGATATGTGCGGAAAGAAAAAGAGACGAAGGCGTTGAGGACAGACTCGAGTGGGCGAGGTGTTAACTCGCCGGTGGATTGATGAATGAAGTTTAGGGCTAGTGATGGTAATGGGTGGGCAGCAAAATCGACGACATTGAGTGCGCGATTCCATAAAAATCCTAACCTTTATATGTACCATATTACCAATTATCCAAATTGTATTTTTATCATCAAAATCCCAAACTTATATGGTAACCAAAAAATATATTCCATCAAAGTATGGTCTGAGATGAATTGGAGTCTTGCTTGGACAGCGACGAACTTAAAAATCTGAACTTTGCAATTTTTAGAGTCAAAGTTTAAGTTTTTGAAAGAAAACTGGATTTAGCAACTTTTAGGGTCCAAGAAGTGAGATAATCTACTTCGCGGTCTTTCTTGCAAAAGAAACGAGCTACAATTTAAACTTCAAAGGAAAAGTGAGACGGAATACAAATTCTTGCTTTGCTTTTATCCTTTTCCGCTTTGCGCTTGAGACTCTCATTCGTCCACCTTGATATTAGCATTTCACATCTGGTCCTACTCCTTTTCGGGAGAAGAAAGCATATGATGGGTCTCTCTTTATTTGGATGAAGAGACGAAAGTATTCAACATGGCCAGGTTTAGAATTTTATCTTTCCTTTTATTTAGTTTCTTTTCTAGGTAAACTTCGTTTAAACCCCACGACAACTCCTTCCACATCGTTCCTTGACCTTTTCGCACGTTTCTTCCTTTGCTCCAAATCCTTGATTTTCCCCTCGTTGTCACTGCTCTTTGCTCACACGCCTCCAAAACCCTAACCCATGGGCCATGCCCATGGCCATGGTCATTCCCGGTGATTGACGAGCTGACCTCCTCAAAGTTGCCGGGGAGTTCATGATTGACGTGAATGCTCCAACACCACCAAGACCTTCAGATTTCGATGGGTACTATGTGGACTAAATGAACCAGTTTGTTTTTGATAAGGACGACATGGAGGAAACACATGGCGGGGCAGCCAAGGTGGAAAAATAAAATCCTGCAAGATCCAAAGGTGTAAACTGTTTGGTTCCAAAATTCATAACTCTTAATCTTTTCATACGTCCAATCAAATCTGACAAAAGGAAAATTTAAAATTAAAGCAATTAATCGCGATTGACTCAATGAGTCAAGAAAAAACTCTTGGTAAATATCATATTCATCGATTCGAGACCAACGGAGATCAAATTTGTTCTCTGATAGCTTTAACTTTGATTAATCTCCACTAAACTTTTGTTTTAGTAAAACGAAACTCCAAAGGTATTGTTGCAGATTTTTTTAAAAATAAGACTCTTTGCATTCAAATTGAAATTAAGCATCCTCCGATACAGCTCAGAAGCTCCGGGAAGAAGAGAAAATAGGTGGGATCCCATTGCCTTAACTCCTCTCTTTTTAAAGGGAAAGAGAGATTTTTCATATGAGATGCAGGCCCTTAACCATCAAAGTCCTTTGTTCCTTCACCACAAAAATATCAAGGAAATAAAAAGGAAAGATCTTCTTGAATGACTTTTGGGGAGGTCATTGTACTTGGAAGCCACAGGATTGGCTGAATATGCAGAGAGAGTCACGGGCCAATTTGCTGCAAAATTTGGTCAATAAGGATGACTCCTTGAAGCATTGCTCCAGCCCATCGAAGTTGACAATTATGTACGTTTCTTAATGCGGAAAATCACTAGACCATATGATGCATAAATTTTGGGATTAGAATCGACTTTTGCCTCCCAAATAAATGGTGGATTCATTCAAAGTTAAGTCAACAAAAGCATACATCAAATTTTCGCAATTGACCACTCTATCAGTTTAGGGTTTTATTCTATATTTATAACATGTGTACTTGGTTTGTGTTTTTTTCTTAGTATTTATTCAATGTAACAAAAACTAATGTAAGATAAATTTCTCACAAATATGCTAGTTTGGAATTTTTAGTGATCAAATGGATAAATTTATCGCGGATATATTAGTTTGAGATTTTTCGTAGTATTAACCCTAAAAACAATAAGCTTAGAGAAAAATGACCTGGCAAGAAGGAATCATTACCCTTGTTTTCTTGCTAAGCTTTGAAGTGAGAAGAATATACTTTATTGATGCTCCATTTTTCTACATTCCCAAAGCGTGATTATGTCTAATATTTTACAAATATGATTTCATAATTTCTATGTTAATTTCTTTGTAATCAATGTTATTTCGATGGATTATAGAATAAATGAAGAACATATCAATTCTAGTTTATTATTCATTCCATGTTACTTTTAACGATACAAGCTGCATTTAGTGGATTCACTTATTACCAATTACAATAAAATCAGTTCTTTTCAACTTGTTTTCACCATAGTCAAAATTTTCCGATTCCCTTTCTCTAAAATTGAATTTCCCAAAAGCATTTTCCAGTCGCAAAAAAAAAATTCAGCGACATAAAGACATCCTTAGAGGTTGTTTTTATTTGATTTTCGAATCTCATATGAAATTATAGAATCGGAGGAAATCATGTAATGAAATTATCGATGAATATGAGAATTGGAAATCGATTTGTTGCCATGTAAATTTTGAGGGTGAATGGGAGAACGATGAGTCGGTGTTGGATTTGACAAAGTGATCTAGTGGCCTTTTTTATGCCTTCTTTTTGATAAAATCTCCACGTTCATGGATGCCTGTCTGTGAGGGACAGAGTACCAAATGAATGAAACATTGGTGTGATTCCTTCCTGAGCAAAGCTGGTTCATCATGGACTGTTGGTAGTCCAAGTCTTCGTAGACTTTGACTTTGCCCTTACTGTTATGCTGTTCTTTTATTTATTTATTTTCTTTGGAGAGTGGTAGATAATGCAATTTTTAATCTAATGATTTTATTTCAATGCAAGGCAAAACTATATATATACCACATTTCGCTTGATAACTAAAAATTTTATGTTTCACGATAAAAAAAAAAAATAGCCACTTCACAACTGAAGTTTCACAATACCAACTCAACAATAACCAAGGTAAGTTGCATTATCGACCGTTTTTTAGCCAATAAAAGTCAGTCATAAAGCGTTGCTATGTACGATATCATAAGCTTTTCACAGTCTGGATTATGATCAATCCAATGATGAATAAAACAAGCATTGCCTCCCCTCCATTGATCTCACTTGATCTTTTCTTTGGGAGACGATTCATACACGGAAAAAAGTTCATAGGCCCTACTTATCAAGTGCTGCTAGGCCAAAAAAAAATCCTTGATCAAGCGGTGGCCGCCAATCAATCAACTATCAAAATAATTAACTCACTAGAGACATCAAACGTCCCTGAGGATCCAAGGAAAATCTTGTCAAAAAAGCATAGTGATAATGAAAAGAAATAAAGCTATAAAAAGAAGACGGATCCTAGCGTGGAAAAGAAGACCCGCCAATGCTTTAGCGTGTGCCTTTGGTAGTCCAAGTCTTCGTATACGTGGGTCAATCTTTGGTTTGATTCCTTCTTGGAGCAAAGCTGGCTCATCATGGACTGTTGTCAATCCAAGTCTTCGTAGACTAACTTTGCCCTTCTAATCCCGTGACGTTTTAGTCCTCTTGCACCCCCCATACGCTGTCCCGTCTTTTTTTTTTTTTTTTTTTTCTGTCTTTTTGAGGGTGGTAGCTAATGTTAATGCCATGTTAAAACGAGGCACACGGAGCTTAGGTTTTAGATTGTTGGCGTCCGTATCAATATCACATTGACCAATCTCATGCAATTCCTAATCTAATGATTGTATTTCGTTGCAATGCAAAAACCACATGTATACAGCACTTTCATACTTTCCATTTAGTTAAATTAAACGGTATTAACTTATCTATTAATTGATGATACAATTGGTTAGACTATTTAAAAATCAAAATATTTCTAAATAGATAGTTTTTTTTTTTTGCAATTTTTTTTTAATTTTCTAAATCAATTTTGTGGCTATCAAACATTCCATGTTTTCCCGCTAGATCCGAAGGTATAAAAATGTTCCATTCCAAAATTCATAAGTTCCTTAGCTCTTTTTAGGCTGAAATCTGAGTGTGATAAAAAAAAACACTTAAGATTGAAGTTAGTAACCACATTGACTTGATGAGTAAAAAAAAACACTCTTGGGAAGTATGGAATTCCCATTTGAGTAATATCTATTTTCACAAATCTATTTATTCACTTGCTAATTATTAAATCATGATTTGATCATATCACTTAATGTATCGATTTTAGTATACTTATTTAAATTACTTGTAAATAACCTAAATTTATTGGTTAAACTTCAAATGATGAAGAGTTCGTGCTTATTGAGTAAAAGTGCACATATTTTTAACAACATTAAAAAAAAATCCACATATTGCTAGCAGTTGTAATTAAAATGCCATTTATTATGTGAAATGTTGAATGCATGTTATTTTACAAAATTCTCATAGTAATTAACCCACTGGGACCTCAATAGTTCTTCACGGCGAAACTACCTTGACGAATCCGAGGGAAACTCTTGTTAAAAAGCAAAGTGAATAATGAAAAGAAATAAAGCAATACAGCAAAGAAAAAGAAGATGGGGTCATCCTGACGTGGAAAAGAAGTCCCGCCAATGCTTTAGCGTGTTCCTTTGGTAGTCCAAGTCTTCGTAGACTTTGACTTGGATCAATCATTGGTGTGAATCCTTCTTGAGCAAGCTGGTTCATCATGGACTGTTGGTATTCCAAGTCTTCGTAGACTTTGACTTGGGTCGATCATTAGGTTTTAGATTGTTGGCATCCTTATCAAAATCACATCGACAGATCTCACGCAGTTCTTAATCTAGTGAGTGTATTTTGATGCAATGCAAAATTATGTGTATGCGACATATTCCATTTCTATTTAATTAAATTAGATCATTCCAACTTTTTTATTAATTGATGACATGATTGGCTAAACTATTCAAGAAAAAAGCTTTTCTGGACAGATGGTGTTTCTTTGCAAGCAATTTTCTATTTTTTGAATAGATTTTGTGGTAACTAAACATTCCATGTTTCACAATAGAAAAAAAAAAAGATCTTGCTAGATTTTTTTTTTGGGTCAGATCTTGCTAGATTTAGAGGTGTAAAATTCTTCCATTTCATAATTCATAAGTTCTTAAGTCTTTTAAGGCATAAATCCCAGCATGACCAAAAAATATTAAGATTGAAGTTATTAAATCACAATGACTCGATGAGTTAAAAAGAATACTCTTAGGAAGTATCAAATTTCTTGAATGAGATTGATGGAAGATCGAATTTGTTCTCCGATAGCTTTAGCTTTCGTTATCACTCCACCGAACTTTTGTTCTAGTAAAACGAAACTCCTGTCACAATTTTTTTTTGAAATCGGACTCCATCCATTTGAATCTAGATTGAGCTTGCTCCTTTAGCTTAAAAGCTCGAGAAGAGGAGAAAATACGTGGGATCCCACTGCCTAACTCTTACTTTTTTTAAAGGAAAAGAAAGACTTCTTGTATATATGGGAGCCTTAATTATTGAGACCTTTGTTCCTTTACCCCAAAATATGTAGATAGTCGTGGGCCAGTTTTGCTGCAAAATTGGTCAATAAGGATGCTTCCTTGCAGCATCATTGCAGCCTGTCAAAGGTGACAAATATTATGTTTCTTAGCGTGGAAAATCACTGGACTATGTGGTGTAGAAATTTTTGGATGAGAACTACTTTTGCCCCTAAATAATTCATTCAAAGTCAACAAAAGCAGACATGGAACTTCCAAAACAAGTTCGTTTCCCCCGTCCTAATTAAGGTGAACTCTGGTCGGTCCAGTTTAATGGGCTGATTGGGCCCAGGCCCGAATTAACTCTGAAGCACAAAGCCTGGTGGAATTGTCGGGCTTGATCTTCATCAAAGCACTCCCTAGTGATCAATTGAATTAAGAAAAGATTACATTTTATTTCGGGGGTGAAGCATACTTCGCATTTAACCTATTGTTAGTGTCAATAAATTGCTTGCGACAAAGCATTGCAATTGGGCATTAAATCCATGCATCGTGCTGATTATTATACAAAACATTACTAAAACAAGGTACACAAAACCAATGTGTAATTGTATTAAAACTTTGAGTCACTGACAAGTGTGGTAAATAAGCTCACGAACATGACGTGACCTATTAGATCTCATTTAAAATTTAACTCAATTAGCATTTCCACATTCATGATTGTACTCGAAGCCTCTATGATGATTGGCAAAAGTTTAGTGAAACCTCTCCAATGACTATAATGATTAAAAAAATGTTGACTCCCCCTGAATTCAAGTATGAAAGTTCTCTATTTTAGATAATGTTTTCGGAGGTCTGGCTCTTCACTCTCTCGGTTAATGCTTGTGGGTTATCTATTACAAAAAGTCAAAAAAGAGGTGCAAATATAAGAACTTGCGGACAATGTGAGACTATTCCACGTTAAATTTTGAGAATTGGAAAAATATTTGCCACACTTCTATTAATTTGAAATTAAACAATTCGGATCATTATTTCAGATTTACCTTCAAGTTAGATAATGTCAGACCAAGTCCATTTGTAGCTGGAAACATTTTTTAGTATAATTAAGAATTGGAACGCCTCCTCTTCATATTTTATGAATCCAACTTAAGAGCCATGCTTTACCCAAAAAACAAATTGGACATGCATTTATCGATGTAGAGTATCCATCTTCTTCACGTTGCAAGCAATTTTGTGTCGGTTGTTGTCGTAGAGGTGATGCCATAAGTGCTGAGATACTTTCACACACATTGTAATGGCTATTTTGATGTATACGATATAATGAAGTTAATGTTCTCCTGCATGAAGAAAGCAAAAAATTTTACACAGAATCGAACAAATAATGGACAGGGAAGAAAAAAGGGGAAAAAGTCAAGTCTAAGCACACATAGCATGCAAAGGAAATCCAATTTCGGTAAGACTGGATATGAATCGTAGTTCATATTCAAGTTGGTTCAGTGAGGGCGACTGCGAAAGTCACTGAATGGGTCAGTCTTTCCTTCAGTTTGTCCTATTTAATAAAGTAAAAAAGCATGGGAGGACATTGTAGATGTCCGAGATGGACACGACTTCTTGTAACACTAGAAAACCACAGGAAGACACCCGGGACCAAGGCATGTCATGAAAGAAGCACACTGGGGCATCGACCAATTTCAAACACAATAAGACAAAGCAGCAAATTATAAGGTGTCTCAAATAAATCACCACATAATATATTGACAAAATAGTGCACTTGGAATTTATATAATTTGACCTCACCTTTAGCAAATCAAGCCATTGAAGCATCTAAACCAAACCAAACCAAAACAAAGATCTGAACAAGGGTATTTGCAGAAAAAAGAAGATTTATATAAACCTCTTTGTAATTCATATGTTTAACATAATAGGAAGCACTTCTTATCATATCAGATAAAAAAAGTACTCAACAGGGCAGGTGTCCATTCTCTTTTCTTTCGCAGAAATTTGCCAAGTTTGATCAACCAACTCCATAATGTGCTGAGTTTTCAAATCTTCCGTGGTGAAGAATGCCTATTTGTTTTAATTTCCTCCACATTGGTACATTAGAAACATCAGGATATAGTTGCTAGAGAAGATGCACAAATTGTCCAGTGATTCTGGTCGATCAGATTACCACAATGATCTAAATGAAAATCCATTAGTTTCTTCAAGCCACTCAATAGGCCAACCTGTCCAATCAGTTGAGTTTGTTCAGCTCCAAATTCCAGTTTGAGTCTAGTGCGTCTTTATCCACTTGCAGTTTCTCAAAGACTAGTGTTCAAGGCTTATGAAGGTAACAAATTGAGTCAGGAAGCTCCAAGATCCCAGCTCCTTATAGAAAAAGCCTCAATAGGGAAGTCGTGTAACTGATTTAAGGTTTTGTAGTCAGTGAGGAACGATGGCGAGCACAGAGAATTTCTAGACCTTCAATCCTTGACATTCAAGCATATGTGCTTCATTGATGTCCTATCAATCAATGGTTCTCTCAAACGTTCCATTTACCAGGCTCCCTAGGGAGATGGTGGAGATCAATCTTTCCAAATTCACATGTACCTGAGGTCTAGCATCTAACAGAACCATTTTGACATCGAAAGGTCCACCTGATCTGACTGAATTGAGGTCATAAAGCAATCCCTTTTTAAGGCAAGTCCATGTCAGACTTTCCCCTTCCATCTTGGTAGTTTGTAGATGTACATTCCCGATAAGTTAGGGACTTGTTTGTCCATCTTGGTAGTTCTTACAATACTTTCTGTTGGTGTGAAGTCCTCTGAGATGCACTAACCGAGATATACTCCTTTCATCATGTTATTCAAATCATTTCACTGTTCCCGTTGCTCCATGGTTTATAGCAGCATCGTCATATGGACTACCCATCTCCAGTGATCTTACTTGTGCTTAGACTCCTCTGGAAGAAATCTTTGAACAGAACAGCAGAAGCAACGATGGTAGCAATTGTCACCACACACAGGACAACCTCAAGTGCGTCAATCGTTTTGCGCCAGCACAAGTGGTCCACCTAGGCAGAAACAACAATTGTTGAGCTGCTGCTGCTCCTCCTCCCCCTTGTAGGCATTGGACGACACCTGCTGGTTCCGGCTTGGTCGTCACTGCTCGTTCGAGAGAGAGAGAGAGAGGCCGAATCGGAATCCGAAGTGACGATCTGAAATAAAAATGGGAGGAGGAGAGAGTCGGAGGGGGATGGTGGGATATTCGAAGTCGTATCGGAGTCAGTGTCGGAAACTGGAGGAAGCAGAGAGGGTTCTTTGCGTCATTTCGTATTTTTGTTTTAATTTCTTTTCACGCTTTTCCCTTTTATCTTTCGGAGTTTGGTTTTTTCCTTTCGGTTGCTCTTTTCATTTTTCGCTACATGCGAGTGGCCCGAAGATTTTCCGCCAGTAAGAGAGGGGGGGGGGGGGGCGCGAATTGTATTTTCGTTTCCCTGCTTTTCCCCTGCTTCAGAATTGAAGGCAGCAGCGTCAGCTCCCGCGCGAGATGGGACTTGCGGCTCGAGGATTAGAGGTGGTCCGACCTGCCCTTGCTGCCTGACGCAACCAATTCTTAACGTTGCAGTCTCACGTACGCTGTGGAAGATTAAGTTTGAACCAAAACTACTCAGTTTACGTACGTATATAGGTCTGTCATTGCTGTCTTACCAGCGTGCTAGAAGCCAGGAAATATCTCCATATGAGGTAGCAATGTATGCAGGATACAACCTCGCCAAGGATTCGCTCACAATGTGATTCAAATTATTCAATTCATGGAAAATAGTGTGACCCGCCTAATGTTAAGTCACCGCATTTTGGGGTGGGCTACAATCTTTTCACTTTCATTCTTCTTTCTTTTTCAAATTGTTTCACGTGAATGAGACGTGTATGAATTTGATAAAAGCATGAGAGATGTATAAATCTGTTTCATGCTTATTAGCACCTAAGTTTGACAAGTGACTGATTCATCAACACTGGCCATAAATGAAGAGATTTGGGGATTGTTCCCTGTAAAAAGTTATTGTTACATGTTTTGTGTACCAACTTCTCCGTATTTCGGAATAACACGAATTTTCAGATTAAGCTTGAATCTGAAAATATTTGACTGGAGAAGTTTGCCATCATAATGAAGTAATTGCAATTTCATATACCTCCACTAATATAAATAAACAAATGAATTATATCAAATTTAATTTGAGTGTATAGTAACCAACTAATTGAACCGTAGAGCACCCATTTGTCTAACAGAATGTCTCATTCTCTTTGGCTAAAATACAACAGAAGGCATCCCCACGCAATCTTTCTGAACGTTCCGATTTTAGCAAAACTTACTTCAGTGCTCTAATGCACACGACGTAAATCACCGAGTGTGACATTGAAAATGCCCGCGGACAAAATAAGATCCCCAAGGGCAAATCAGGAATGATCGTAAAGAATACGGAGCCGAACAGATCGCATTTGAGGGTGATGGTTGTTCTGACATGCTTGATTGCTGCAAAGTGAGGCGATACTCAATTATAAGTTATGATAGTTTCTTCAAGTTTTATAGGTCAATCAATGTATGCGTCAACTGGCAAAGTCTGATTCATAAGGGTAATAAACTTGAGGGAAGCATTGGGAGGCACTGCAGACATTCATCAGAGAGTTCAAGTCTCCTCAGATGAGAAAGCTGTGCAATATATGGTGATATGGTTGTCATTGTTGAAGAGGACAGCTCCAAAGACTCTAGTTTGTTTAACCTATTGATCCACCGGGAGATAGCATCTTCCACAAGCTTAGACGGGTCAACAGAGCGAGGATACTTTCGGCATCCCAAAGACAACTCTCTCAAGCTTTTCAAGTTCAAGAGGTTGGAAAAGCTATCATCAGCTCGCCGCTTGGTATGAATATGTAGACAGAGAAGAATTTCTAGGAGTCTCGGCACTTGGGTTATCTCAACACATGTTGGTTTCAAAATCTTCTGAGATGAACATCTCCATATATCATAGGAATTTCTGATTAGCAAATTTTCACGAAGCTCTGCATCTATTCTTCTAGCTATTCCTGCTTCCATACTGCACTAGTTATCGTTCTCATGATAGAGAACCTCATCTTCAATACTTTCAAATACTTCATGTTCCCGACCAAACCAGGCAGCTTCTCTATGTCCATGTTCAATTTATCGAACTCAGCAAGTGATTCCAAATTCCAGATTGAGTCCAGTAGTGTCTTTATTGACTTGCAGTTTCTGGAAGACTAGTGTTCGAGGCTTACGAGGGATCCACTTGAGTTGGGAAGCTCCACGATCCTAGCTCCTCACAGAGAAAGCCTCGATAGGGAAGTTAGGTGACAGATTGAAGGTTTTATAGTCAGTGAGGAACAATGGGAAGCACAGAGAACCTGCAAGCTCTTCAATTCTTGACATTCAGGCAGCTGCTTTGTTGATGTTAGTCGGTTAAAACTAGCATGCGAAATTGCGAATCAAACAAAGTCAACGTCTAGCAAGCTAATCGCCAAATGTTTCTCCCAAAAATCATGTACTTTTATTTGTGTGAAGTCCTCCATCAGGTACTAACCGAGTTATTCAGAGTTAGATTGATCTACTAGTAAGAATACTTTGAGGGACCTTGTTTAGCTTTCTTATACTTGTTTCATCGTTTGAATCCATCATTTCTCGGTTCACGCTGCTCCATGGTTTATAGCAGCATCGTTATTTGGTTTGCCCTCTCTAGTGATCTTGCTGCTCTTAATCTTCTCTGCTCCATGGTCTATAGTAGCAACTGTCGCCACACACAATGCAACCTCAAGTGGTGAATCGTTTTGCACCAGCACAACTGGTCCACCTCAGCAGAAACAAAACAATTGTTGAGCTGCACGAGGATTGGGGGTGGTCTGACTTGGCCTCCCCGCCCGAGTCGCAAGGGGTCAGGATTTTTATTTTTATTTTGATAAATTAAAATGTGTGGGAAGAGATGATCAATACAGTTATCCATTCTTGTTGTTACATAAAGTGTTATGTACGTTACATAATATCTCCATTGAGCCATAACCACTCCATCCATCGACAAGTGTGCAAGTCTATCATCATAACTAATATGCCAAAAGCTTGAAAAATTTTCCACATAATGTTGTGAATACCTAAAATACTGACCGGTGAAAAATTCACTCACGACATGATTCGAACTCATGAATTAATAGAAGATGGTGTGATCCCTTCATCGTTGGGTTATCATGCTTGGGGTTGGATTGCGATTGCAACTTTTTCATGTTCAAATATATATTTTTTTCACTTTCAAAGTGAATGAGTGGTGCATGAGCCTGATCCAAAAAGAAGTGATCTATAAATCTGTTTTGTACTTATAAAATTTGACTTAAGTCGAATGAGGTGTTGATGTGTTTATGTTACCAATTAAAGAAGAGGTTTGATGACTGGTTTCTATAAAATTGATTAATTTACTCTTCATAATTTTCTCTTGAGTTTCACTTATTATTTAACTTCCACCTTTTTGTTTTGTGTACTAACTTTTCCATGCTTTTGTAAACATTTGACTGTGAATATAAATCCATAAGAGCCACCAAACATCGCGCATGCCACGCATCGGGGTTCTTATATTATTTTTTTTGCGTGAGCTAATTGCGATTTAAGGAAAAAAAATCTTCCACATTCTTTGATAATTTGAAAATGACATTTTGTGACTTTTATTGCGTGAGGTTACAAACTCTTTTTACTTCAAACACAGTCAATGAAAAAGTCTAATGACTTTTGTTCTCAAAGATTATGGACCTTTTCACTTGTTTAAATCTTTTACATGTAAAGTATTCAATCCCAATGATTGTACAACTCATACATCCAATAAGCAATTATGAGATGACGATGGCATCATTTTATAAGATAGTGATCGGTCCGATCATATTCGCACTAAATATTTTGTAAATTCTAAATAAAACAACCCAGCTCAAACTATTGCATATACGTTCATCTAAAATTAAAAACTATCAAATCCACTTCCATATAAATTTTAAAGAATAGAATCGATCCATCATGGTAAGTCATGTTCGCGAACTCTCTCTCAACCCGAGAGAAGAGGTCTCCACAATCCATAATTAAGCTTAACTCACTTGTCACGCATTTTGAATAATATTCTTTTCAAGTTCAAATATTATTGGCAAAGAAAAAGTTTGAATAGTTCGAGTTATTGGATTGATTCGAGCTTGGAATCGGAAAAATTTTACTCAAGAAGCTTGTGATCAAAGGAAGCGCCAAAAGAGGGAGAGAGAGAGAGAGAGAGAGAACGGAAATTTGTCCAGGAGGACGCCTCATTTTAGCGAAACTTCCTTCATTGCCCTCACGGAAACGACGAAATCACCGGACGTGACACCGAATATGCCCGCCGACAGAGCAAGAGCCCAAGGTCGAATCAGGAAGATTCGCAAATCCGTCGTCCTCTCCTTCCCTTCCCCCCACCCGAAAACAAAAGCTCGCCGTAGCTTTCGATCGCCATCCGCCGCGAAAATCGCTACGGAGTCCACGAACGCTGCGAAGACCACGATTCGAGGTTTGAATTCGAGCAATGCGGACGAAGACCGCAATCGATCTCTCCACCTCGCCGGGTGATCGCGCCATTTTGATTGCGTGAGATTGGAATGATGTTGTTGCTCAGCAGAATGTGGAGTTGAGGGTGATGGTTGTTCTGAAGTGCTTCATTGCCGCGGGTAGGGGCGAGAGGTAACTGCAATTCGTGTTCATGTAATCAATTACTGCTCGATCCTCCCACTTGATTGGGATTGGGAGTCTAGTATCGAGCATGTCGGTTTTGAGGTTGGACAGTGAGGTTTGTAGTGTGAATTTGGCGGATTAGGCATTTCAGGGTTGGGGGGAATCGTTGACTGTGTTGTGGAGCTGTAGTGCCTGATTTAATGGGGTATACTATAGCTGAATTATTTGGACGGATTAGTTAAGCTCTTGGATTACCGAGTTTGGATCAATACTACGACTGGAATATGGTCAGATTGATCCAATTTCCATATATTTGTTCGATACAAATATTTCTTCCTGCTGTTTCTACTTTGGGGGTAAAATTTGTTGAGTGTCTCACAGTAATTGACTATCGGCTATTCGGCCTTTCTCCAGTCGAGTAATGGACTGTAGCTTGTAGGTTTCAGCGGACTAGCTTTATGGGAAAGAGGAGCCTTATGCTTTTCACTTATTCGCCTTTCGTTGCATTTGAACATATAGTGCTTTAAGTTCACGAACAAGGATGGTAGAAATATACTGAAATATTATTTTGAGTTGATGTTTCCTTGTGAAGTGTTCCTCTTACTTGATTGTCGAAATAGCTTGCTAGAGACATAAGAAACTTGCTCCATTGCTTGTCATTAAATGAGTTTTTGACCACATTTTCAATGTGAAATTTTCTCAACTGGTAAATGCAGAACTCAGACTGAGGTCCAAGGCTTGTAAAGCTGTTTACAATCACATTCTTGCCATGACATCGGCGGAGTATGCATCTGCTGTAAGTGTTCTTTATAAGGATTTTCACATTTACCTAGAGCTTGTTGTTGTTATTACTCTTCAGGTTTTACCATTTAAATACAATAACATTGTAACTAGATGCACAGATTTTTATTTTGCACATTTAATGTCAGATTTGACAGAACTTAGTAGTTGGACTTGTCCTAGATGTGATGGAAAGACCAAGGTAATTTAATATGGTTTAATATGACATTGTTGCTAAGGTTGTGTGAAGAATGGATCCTCAGTACAGTATTAAATGGCCAATTCTTCTGATGAGATTTTGTGGGCATATGCTGCCTCCTCTTATTAGATTCTGAACTGGTAATTAATGCCTTTTGATATGAAAGCAGGGGTTTAAATTCATTGAATTGATAGTGGGCATTCAACACTGCTTACGCGCAGATTATTTGGTTGCAGTGGCTTACCAATCTGCAATGCTTGCGATGCATATATGTTTAAATTGCATCTAATTGTTTATATCTATTTCTAAACGTACATATATGTTACCTGTAGGCATATGTTGGGGTGGCCAAGGATCTTAATGCTGTGATTATGGCTTTTAGAGGTGCACAAGAACATAGGTATGCATGTTAACTTTAGCAACTCCTCCCCTCACAAATGACTTGCAAAGGATTTGATGAAAATTTAAGCTAAGAAGAGCAGCCTCCTGTGAGTGCATACACAAGGCCCATGGGTCCGCTGTCCATAAGAAGGGAAAAGGGTGAATCATTTCCACCAAGATGCAAAAGTTACCTTCTTGTAATTTTAGATTGGTTCATGAGAAGATCACATACTTAACTAATTTTGTTCTGTGAAAGATTCTGTCACCTCTCTTTGTCATTTGAGCTTTTCAGTTAGTGATTACTTATATTTATGTCTACAGCATACAGAATTGGGTTGAAGATCTCTACTGGATAGTGGAAACAGCTTGATGTACTACCCTGGCATGCATGGTGCCCTGGATAGTTCTAGAGATGATATGCCTATGCCTCTTGCAAGCTGTGGATTCTTCTCATTTGGATTGAGTTACAGTCTTACTCTATTGATTGTTGCTTGGGTTCATCATGGATTTTACTATACTTATCACAATATGACAATTCAACCTGGAATTTCGGATGCTGTTATAAGAACCAAGGATTTATAAGGTGACATCAATGTCATGGTGACAGAGCATTCTATGGGAGGGGCTATGGCATCCTTCTGCGGACTTGATCTTGTGGTAAGATAGTTAAAAACTGTTATGGTCTGGACTTGTGAATTTTATTGGTTTTTTTTTCCTTCTTCTATTGCATTCTTCCAATATTCATGTGGTAATCTGTTAAGAGTCAACTGGAATTCTCTGCCAAATCTGTGCTGAAGAGTCTAGGCTATTTATGCGGATCTTGAACTTTCTATTGCTTTCATATTTATATTCACAATTCGTCATAGACAGCATCTTGTTTTCTTTCGGTTTTGGTAAGTCAAACCCTAGACAAAACACAAGCAGAATGGGGTGCAAACAGCCATTTATGCCAACCACCAATTTTTTAAGTATCTGGCAATGCAGTGTCTGCGTCTTACTACAGTGACTGCGTATCAAAAACATTACGTATTCCTACTGGACAAGATGTTTTGTCTCATTCGCCTCTGTACTATTTTCGGTTCCCACAGAAGACGTAATGTCAATTCCCTAGAGAGGTATGGCGTTGATCTTGACAGAATATCAAATTTATGGGGAATTGGCGATGACTGAATTTGAGGTTTGCTTCGCATTTCTTTCATCCTGTCTAACAAGTGAAGTATCATATATTCCGGCATCGTATGTACTCTCTCTTTTTTTAGCATATAAATTATGGCTGTCTTATTTGTTTTTCTTGTTAACAAAGCAGGATAGTTCGTAGGACTCATTACCTCTTAAAAATGTTTAACTCTCATTCCTGCAAAAGCCATCACGAGTTTTTCATATTGATTCCAAAGTTTAAGACATGTAATAATGTTTACTACTCTCTCTCTCTCTCTCTCTCTCTCTCTCTCTCTTTCAAATTCTGTATGTCTACTAATGCACATAGTTACTGGTGATTAGCTCAAAGACAGCCACGGATAAACTCTTTCAAATTCTGTATGTCTACTAATGCATATAGTTATTGGTGACTAGCTCAAAGACAGCCACAGATAAACATATTGATGAAGTTAACGTCCTCCTACATGAAGCATTGGGATCGACCAGTTTCAGATTCAGACAAAATAGCAATTTATAAGGAATCTCAGATAAATCACTCCACGGTAAATTGACAAAACAATGCTCTTGGAATTTATATGAATTGACTTGACCTCACTAGGCAAGTTAATTTGCAATTCAAAGCCACCGAAACATCTAAATCAAACCAAAACAAAACAAAGAAGATCTTAACAAAGGTACTTGTAGAACTATATCACTAGTCAACATGCAAAGTGCACATAAAAGAAGATTTACATAAACCTCTTTGTTATTCATATGTATAACAGAATATGAAGCACTTCTTATTAGAAAAAAAGTACTCAACAAGGCAAGCGTCCAATTTTTTTTTCTTCCCCAGAAATTTGCCAAGTTTGATCAAGCAACTCCATAATGTACTGAGTTTCCAATTTTCCCGTGGTGGATGCCTGTTCATTTTAATCTCTTCCACATTGATACATTAGAAACTACAGGATAGAGTTGCTGGAGAAGATAAACAAATTGTGCGGCGATTCTGGTCAATCAGATTATCACAATGATGTAAATGAAAAGCCACTAGTTTCTTCAAGCCACTCAGTCGGCCAATCTGTCCAGTAGGTTGGGTTCATTCAGCTCCAGAGTTCTAATATTCTCCAGACTTTCAAGGCCTCAAATCTCTGTAAATAGTTTCCTTAAGTTTGATAGGTCTATTGGTGTATGCATTGACCATAAATGCCTGATACATATGGACGGTAAACTTGAGGGCAGCCTTGGGAGGCACCGCAGACATTCTCGCTAGAGCTCAGGTCTCTTAAGATGAGAAACCTGTCCTATATTTGGTGATAAGGTCGTCATTATCGAAGAGGACAACTCTAGAGACTCCAATTTGTGTAACCTCCTGATCAACTGTGGATAGAATCTTTCACAAGCTTTTCAGCTGGGTGGAGAGAATTTCGGCTTTCCCGGGACTAATCCCTTTAGCTTTTAAAGTTTGGGAGACCAGAAATGCCATCATCAACTTAGTAGGACTGTGCAGACAGACATGACTTTCTGGGAGCCTGGTACTTTGTGTATCTCAGCACATGTCAATTTCAAGATCCTACAAGATGAATATCAACAGATATCATTGAAATTTCTATTAGCAAATTTTCACTAAGCTCTGCATCTTCTAGCCTTTCCAGTTTCCATACTGTACTACGTATAGATTTTATGGCAGAGAAGCTCATCTTTAGTACGTTCAAAAGTTTCATGTTCCTAGCCAAACCAGGCAACTCTTCTATGTCCATGTTTGAGATCCACCTCAGCAAGTGATTCCAAAATCCACATCGAGTCCAGCAGCATCTTTATCAATTTGCAGTTTCTCAAAGACTGGTGTCCAAAGCTTACAAGGGATCCAGTTGAGTTGGGAAACTCCACGATCCCCAGCTCCTTTCAGAGCAAGCCTTGATAGGGAAGTTAGGTGACTGATTGAAGGTTTCATAGTGAGTGAGGAACGATGGCAAGCGCTGAGAATTTGTAGACTCTTCAATCCTTGGCATTCAGGCACATGCTTTATTGATGTCCCATCATATAGTTCTCTCAAACATTATATTTTATAAGGCTCCTTTGGGAGCTGGCGGAGAGTCTTGCAGAAATTCGAATTTAATAAAACTAAGTGCTGTATCTTACTGATAGACCTATCAGTCTGGATGAAGATTTTGCATTTCTTGGATCAATCTTTCTAAATTCACATGTACTTGAAATCTACCATCTAACAGCACCATTTTCACATCGAAAGATCCACCTGATCTAACTGAATTGAAGACATATAGCAATCCCTTTTAAGGCAGAAGTTCATGTCCACTTTCCATCCCATCCTGATGTTTACCCGTTAGAACCGGCATGCGAATCGAACAAAGTTAACGTCAAGCAAAGTAGTCAACACAACTTTTCCAAAATCATGCACCGCATACCAATTAGTCTGAAGTTCACACCAGCAGCTCCTCCAATACTTTAGATCGTGTGAGGTCGTGTGAGATCCTCCGTGAGGTACTCACCGAGATACCCAGTGGTAAATTCATTTGCTACTAAATATACGTGATGGACCTTTTTTAGCTTTCTTCTGCTTGTTTCATTATTTTATTCAATCATTTCACCATTGACGTTGATCCATGGTTTATAGCAGCATCATTATTCGGACTGCCCTCTCCAGTGATCTTAGCGCTCTCGGTATTCTCTCGAAGAATTTTTGGAACAGAACAGTAGAAACAACAATGGTAGCAACTGTCACCACACAGGGCAACCTCAAGTGGTCAATCGTTTTGCACTAGTACAAGTGGTCAACCTCAGTAGAAACAACAATCGTCGAGATGCTGCTGCTCCTCCTCAAAGCCATTGGACAGGGCCTCGTCGGATGATGGCTGCTGCTTGAGGGTTTCACCATAGCGTTGCTAAGAACCCATTTCGACAGATCGATCGATCCATCGATTGAGGTCGTCGCTGCTTGCTCTAGAGAATCAGGAAGTGCACATTCTTGATGTTATCACTATACCTCGAAATGTTAAGTTTGAGTTGTTGCTGCTCAGTCCATCCGTACATAAATTAGTCTATTATTGTAGTCCCATTAGCATGTTAGAAGCCTGAAAGTCTTTCCAAATGAGGTATCAAATGCCCAAAACACTAACTAGTCAAAAGTTCGCTCACGGCAGTATTCAAACTTGGGAACCTGGGAAAACCAGTGTGATTTTGTTGTCATCGGGTTACCACGCTTGGAAGTGGGTTGTGATTTTTAAAGTGAATGAGCATTGTATGAGCTTGTTAAAATAATGACCGGTGAATTTGACAAAGGTCCAATGAGTGATTGATTTATCTATACTACCGATTAAATTAGAAGATTTGAGGGATAAGTATATTAGGAGTGTAATAACTTTTGTACGACGCTTACTTGAGTGCTAAAATTTTTTTTTTCACTCATTTAAATGGCACAAGTTTAAGCATCTTGCACTTGGATGGCTGTTTGAATCCTTGCCCAGGGTTTTCATATTACCAGAAAATCAATGTTCTTAACAGAAAAACGAAAGAACAAAAGGGAAAAACAAAAAAAAGGAAGCATCTCTGCCAATAAAATGCATAATCAAAAGATATCCTTCCAATGCAGGTAAGTGAAAATTAAAACCTATCACTCTGAAGAACAACAATTAACTCCTTCAAGAATAAGCTGAACAAGCATCGTCCTCATTATTTTCCACTCGTACACCAAAATAATCAACTAAGTGATAACAAAAACTCAAGTACCAGATAATAGAAAGCAGGTAGTGCAGCACATTAACACAACATTACGTAGACTTAAAAGGCTAAATGATTACCCAACCGAAGCTAAACAGAAATTAAACCAAAAAAGAAAAAAAAAAATGTGCATGAGAAACAGTTCTGAGAAATGTGCACCGGAATGCTGAAATCTTTAGCAACCTCTTCCAGAAAAAATACAGCGGTTTTTGTTGTCACTTGGTTTGATTTCTGTTGGAGAAATCCTTGAAACTATCAACAGAGAAGACTATCCCCAGAGATGGCCAAAAGCTAGTTTGCTAGACATGGCGATACTGTTTCGATAGGATATTGCAGCATAATATGACTGCGACAAAGTCAACGATGCCTGGTATACACTGTCCATTCGTTTCCAATGTACAGCCAAATAGCAGTGTGGTTTTGTGTTCTTCAGCATCTAACGCATAATATGATATAAGGTTCATCAGCGATTTCGTGGATGATTCCGACAATTTATTTTCAATAATCTTACCACAACGATCGAGAGTCCACTGGGGAAGAATGGACAAAAAACATCAGATTCCTATGTAATTAATCTGTCAAAATTAGGACAGGCACATGCCCACATTGTCAGGCATCTCAGAGATAAAGATGTCCACTATTAATGATTGTTCGATATGTATTAGCACTAGGCTCCAAGCTCATCATAGACTGCAATTTAGTAAAAAAGAAATGGCTCTTCTCATATCTAAGCACGAAAATAGGTCCTTTATGTGCTGCAAGAGTCTCAAAATTTTCCCTGTCAAGGACTTGGAGACATTTGAGACCATTAGTCTATAGGAATTCCAAATTCAGAATAAAATACCAATACACTGCTATTCATTTGATGTGTCAAAACAAAAAATAAAGCGCCAATATTCTGGTCATATTTCAAGTTTAGCCCAACTTTTAATTGCATTTGAACAAGTATATTTGTTTTGAGTCCTTTAAAATCTAACTCCATGACTTTGTCATTATGATTTGATCATGTGATTCAAGGTCCTCTTGTTTTCAACTTTGTCTTCTGATGAGTGTAAAACCACAAGGCGATAGCAACAAGGGGAGTGATGTAGGAACAACGATCATCTCTCCAGCCCCAACGCACACATGACAAATCCTATAAATTCCATCCAGTAGCTCCAACCCTTGAGTCTGTTCTCTGTTTGACAATTTTTGGTGTTGAGAATGGAACTACATCACTGTAATTTTATGTAACTAAGGTATAAAAGCTGCTTAAGATTAGTTATGGGATTCTTGCGATGCCACTTCTTCGATTCAGTTGCTCTTTGCTACTTCTCCAGTTGCTAAATGAGCCACAACTTCTACAAAGAAACATAGTTCCATTAACTTTGTTAAGAGTTAACCATCTCAATCAGAAAACCAGCTCAAACAGTCCATCTGAGATGTTTGTACTTCTTGGTCTTCACGTCAATGTTTAATGCGTAGTAACTGTATCAAAATCAATGGAAAAGAATGGGTTGTGTAGATTAACATGAACATAATCAGTCAAGACAAATGTCTGTGGACGTGTTCGCGTGATCTTATGATCCCAAATACATGTCTCTATTATTCGAACTCAGCAGTTAAATTCTCGGAAGATTCATTCAAGTACCTCGTCAGGAGCAGTCATTTTCCTTCTTCCTCAATTCCTCTTCCTTTTCCAGTCCAGTTGGATTCTTCTCTTCCACCACCACTTTATCATACTCACCCTCCTTCACCTGTTCATGCCGAGGCAAGTTGTACCCGGAGGAGAGGCCCTCAGACACGATCCCTTCCGGCACTTCCTCGTCTCTTCTGGGAGAGAAGTAATGATCCGGCGAGTCGTGGGATGTGAACCTCCCTGGCTCTGCCTCTTCCTCTTCTACTAGCCGTTCTGTCTCCGGCTCTAGCTCCTGCTCCAGCTCAATCTCCTTTTCTTCCTCTAGACGCTTCTCTTCCTCTCTGTCTTCATCCTCGGCCTTTGTTTCTTCTTCTTTGTTCTCTTCTTCTTGTTCAGGCTCGGGATGTTCAGTTATGTCCTTAACATCAGCCGCAGTTCCTGTGCCCTGGCTCACCGCATTATTGATTTCTTGTTGCACGAGTAATGCCGCACCATTCCCAATTGCTTCCATCTGAGGAAACGTTCTGTTCCACTTGTTTGTTCTTCTCGGAATTGGTGCTCGAAACTCCTGCTTTCAGTAATGGTGTTTCCGGTGGCAACAGCATGCTTCGACTACGCGCAATGCATTTTCGTAAAAAGAAACGTCAATCGAAAGGAATTTGATTTGGGTATTGATTCTCTCTGCCTTTGTGCATCAGATTGAAATGAAGTTTCGGCTTTCGTTTTCTTTGGCTGTTGCAGTTTTGATTTGCTGAAGCGGGTTGTATCCGTGGTTGACAAAAGGAAGGAGTTTTTTCTGTTGTGGATTGAGGGTGGAGAGGAGACAGTTGCAGCTTAAGTTAAAAAGGGGAGTTTCTCCCTCGAATCTAGAAAACGACAATTCGTTTCTTATTATCGGTGGGGTTTTCCTTTCATTTTTTCCAACCCAACCTTAGTTCAATGAAAAAATACTACTTTAGAATTAACAAAATTCAATTTTGAAAAGACCAAATTATTCCTACTCAAAAACTTATTTAAGTCTCTCGCTCCATGTTTGAGCAATTTAATTTTCAGTTGGTTTTGAGTACTTTTGATGGTAAGACTTTAGAACTTGTGGATGGACTTTTTTTTTAAGAGAAAATGACAATTCTTTTATATAAAGGAACGCGAGGTTAATCGACATAGAAATGCGAAAAGTGAGGTATGTTTTTTATATTTTATAATGTCAATCGACCTCATAAACCAAAATTCATAGTGGTGAAACGTGAATCTCACTTAATACAATTGACAATTGAACTTACCTAATTTTCAAATTCACATAAAAATCCTTTCATGAACCATTAAATCAAAATTTTCCAAGAGAATAGGTATGTCAAAAAGCGAAATATCACAAAAAGAAACGAATATTCAAAATATTGCCAAATAATCCCACAAATGCTTTACTTCCCGAATGGAATTTAAATTTCTCTCAACTTGCCATAAATTTTTTTTTCTTAGGCTAAATAATAAGCATCTCCGAACATATATCCTCTCTGTATATAATTACCCTATCTTTCTTCCATTTTGAGAGTGCCGTTTGCAAAAGTTTTTATGATTGTTCCGCACCGTAAGTGGCGATGGACGCCGCCACAGGGGAACATGACCGTATTCCCTTCTTCCTCCTCGTCGGAGCCGTGCACGCCGCCGCCGCGAGAGCTCGCAGGCTCCGCCGCATTCTCAAGCCTCCGGTTCATGTCGGCTCGGCTGGATTCGTCCCTCTGAATGACCACCAAGTCGCGGAATGCGCTCGGATTCGTGCGCAGGCATGTCGAGATCGCAGCTCCTCCTCCTCCTCTGCTGCGATCTCGACCGGAATGCGCTCGGTTTTCGCAGTTAGCGTGCTTGTTGTCGTCTGTTAGGCTTTTCTTTTTCGCTGCTGAGGAATCTCGACGTGGATTGTAGATGCCAGACTGATGGGTTCTTTGTCAGCAGGGGCCCTTCTTTAGGTTGAGTTTGATGTCTAGATATGGGGCGGCGGGTGGAGAATTTGATGAATGATGAGGAAGTCTGAACAGCTTATTCGAGGGATTTGTACCTGGTGGAGCAGTCGAGTTGAAGCGGAGGGATGATTATGCTGTCGGGATCGTGCTTGTTGATTGACAGTCGTATTTTTTATCGTGTTCATCATGTTTGCTTCGTATATTTGATATTGGAGACGTGATTCTGTAATACAATGAATCGCGTTGAATTGTTTCTTCTAGTCTAGCGCTTCATGTTCTTCAATGTCGGTTCTGGGTTGAATTAGTTTGTTGATACAAAACGGAGCTGCATTCCTCTTGGCAGTATAAGGTTTTGATGTGACCGTCGTTGGAATTCACAGGGCCAGTTCATGGCAATAGGTTGCCTGCTTCCCCTTGTTCGATAATTTCTAGTTTACCGTGTTCTTCTGAAGCAAGTGCTGAAATGGAGGAACCCACAGGTTTTTTTTCCTTTTTTCCATCTAATGCGTGTCTTGACACATTGTGTGGTTCTTTCTCCAATATTTGGTTCTTGTAATATAATGCAGAGACTTTAAAGGAGATGTATGATAAAATTCAATTTAAAGTATATGGAACATTGTTAAATGTGTATTAACTTTTCTTGTGTGAGTAACATGTTAACCTGCTTGACATGCTTCAATGTGTTTTAAGTGGTTAAAAGGGTCAATTTATTTTACATGTACAAACTTGTTAACCCGTTGATGACTCGGACAATTTTAAGCTCAATCCAACTTATGTGTCAAATGCTTATTCTGTAAATAGGTCTTTTTGCACATTGCTGGCTCTGTAAGACTGATTTCTTGAATGACACCTCCACTTCAAGTTATTGAATTCATTGTTGAAGCTTAGCAAAGAGCATTCACTTTTTGCAGACGTGCTTTTATGAACATTAAGCTTCAGTAGTTATCAGTTCGAGCTGTTTCTAGTGATTAAGCTCTTCATAATTTTCAAGAAAAATAAATCAAATCAAACTGCAGTTCCATGGTGTAACTCATTTTAGGAGATTGCAGCAATTAATTGTCACTGGGAGTACATGATTTAATCAGAACCTACATCTGTAAATCCTTATTTAGGCTAAGAAATTAAATTGCATGGTGCACTTAATCCGTGATGACAGAAACTAAGGGTTGACAAAATTGTAGGTAAGAAGGCCTTGTGGGAGCATAATGTCTATGGATTCACCCCTACAATTGGCTCTGCAAACCATCTTTTGGTAATGATGAATTGTATCTATATCAAGCAATTCTTTTTTCCATTTGTTTTATTTACACAATTCTTCTGCTAACTTGGGGTATTGCAATGCAGCAATATGCTAAAGAGCACAAAGATGCTACCTTCATGCAGGAAGTTATGAAGCTTTTGAAGAAGAATAACTTGCCATTGCAACCCACCACGGCCGATATTGTTTTCAGGTTCACTTCTGTGCTGTTTCTCCTGAGAAGGATATTATTATAGTGTAGTAAGCCATTATTGCACTTAATTGTGTGTTATGTACTGCATGGTTATCAAGCAATTTATCCAATTTATAAGTGTCATTTATATACGATTTAATCAACTTGTTTTTATTTTAAATCATTTTGTCTGCACTGCTACTCTCGATCTAATAGTTTGCTCATGTTATTTGACATCCTTTTTTTCCATGGAAAAATTTTGCAGCATTTGTGATGATACAGACAATTGGGTGTTGCTCACAAAGTATTCAAAGAGATTTGTCAAAAATGGAGTGAATTTGCATAAAGCTGCATTTGATATCTGGATGGAGTTTGCTGCAAAAGTAGGTGAGAAACACTAGCTCTGTCTCCCTTTGCTGCTCTCAAGCCCTTGTCCCTCAACAATCTTATTTTCCATTTCTTCCCACAAATAGTTCTCTCATCCAGGTCCCACCACTTACTACAAAAGAGGGATATGCTAGAATATTTTCTTCAGTACAATGATTTCTTTCTCTCCTTAAACAAAAGAGTAGAAATAAGAAATAAAAGGAATTTTCGCTGTGCCGTGTCTTTCAATGTCTTTGTTTCTTTAATTGTTCTGAGATTATGCTTCTTTATCCTATTTAGTGGTTTGACAAAAATTACCCTTTTCAGGAGACATTGAATCTCTATGGAAAACTGAGAAGTTAAGATGTGAGTCCATGAAGCAGCACACCGTGGGCCGTGGGTTCTCATGTGCGAAGGTAGTTCACAAATGCAGACTGTTGAAATCACAAATATCAGACCTTGAAAGCAATAGGTCTTCTTGCATTAGAAAATCTGATAATGGGAAAATATTAATATTGCAAAACAGATCAGTACAAAGTTCTTGGTAAACCAGGTGAGAGGTCTATGGCCGAAAAAAGCGAGAGTTAATGATCTGAATAAACCAAATTTTGGCTCACATCCTAGGACATGAAGCACCTATGGGCATGAGAGTGCTCATTGTCATCACACGGAGGAGATATAACTACATTTTCGGTATTTGGAAGCATTTATTGTGGCTTTTAGCACTCTGGTTTAAGATTAAATTTTAATCGTCATTTACTTGTTTTGTGGCAAACTAAATGGTTTTATAACCAATGTTTTGTGCAGGGATATTTACTTGAAGGCAAACCTGAGGAGGCTGCTACAGTCATTCACGTCTTGAATCAGGTGCTCCTCACTTCTCAGAGCATCTATAGCTATTATTAATATGCTCATCATCACCATCTGGCATGATTGCAATCCTAAATTACCTCAGCCTCTGAACTAGTCCTTCAATTTTCCATATACTGTCAAGGAATAAAGCAATTAGTGGAAGATATACGGAATTGTCCCCCAAAATCTGCTCAGATAAAATTACCATGACATATCCTCTCTCGAGGGGGAGTGGGTGATTTGGGTTTCGTATTTGGTGCATGCTATACTATTATAGTTCCATGGATCCTAATAGAGTTCGAAAGATCATCTCAGACTCCTCCTGAATTGAATAAAGTTGGAAATACACCTATGTAGGCTCTGTTTGTTCAGATGTCGCCTCTTAGGTCTCACAATGTGAATGCCTTGGATTGATGCCAGAGTTTACCTGATGCTAAGAGGTCCAGCATCAGGGTTGAACTTCAAAAGCTTGTCAGTGAGTGGCTTTTCGAGGTTATCGAACAGAAGAAAGAAGATGACTGCAAGGTACTTCCTTTGACTAAATATCCATCACTTTGGGTAGAAATAGAAATATTGCTGGTTTGCAGTTATATATTGCTCTGGTAATGTTTTCTCAATCGTTCCTGTTGCTGGATGTATATATGCTGCATTGAACTATCTCAAAATTTTTAAAACCTCTCATTCTTTTCGCTCATGTAGGCATTGGCTGCTTCTCTCAAATCCGATATCCCGGCCATGGTTAGTTCCTTATTAAACACGGGCTTGGAGGTGAAAGTGAATATGGAACAACTAACCACCGAAGGCACCCTTTGTTAAAGTATGACAGAATTGGAGATTGAATGCACTAGCTGCAGATCTGTCTCCTATGTGGACCGCTAAGGTTGCCATGTTAGTTTAAACCGATTCCGCTGAGAAGCAAGACAAGCGCGGTACTCACGTCTCGAGCAACAAGCATCTGAAGTTCTCTTGTGAAGATCCCCGAATCTGCTCCTTCTTGATTTGAATGTTGTCACTTCTGTACTTTCGGATAATGACTCTTTTCTTTCCCCAAAAAATCTGTGTATTAGAGACGATAGGTGCATCGTCAGCAATTGAATTCTGAGAACAACCTCGGATGACTAGTTTTTGCAGAGAGGATTCTTGTGGCTCACGCATTTTAGATTGGACCAAATGGGCAGTTAAGAGAGACAATTGATAAGGTGGTCCTTTCAATTTCAATCTGATTTGGCAGCCTATTTTGTTATATTTCTGACAGAATTTCGCTCTCCAAAATTAACAGAGTGAATTTAATGCCGACTCATTTGATGTTGGCATACAGCGACCGCCATTGCTTCCTGATTTAATCGGATTGAACTGTCCAATCGTGGTGCCAAAGTGCATAACATAAATTACATCCCCTTTCACATCTTGAAAGATAACGAAAAACCTGAATTACCAGAAATGGCTTTGGTACCCACATGCGTAGGTGGGAGCGTGCGTGCATGCATTTTGTGCATAAAAGGCGTAAAAGAGGTGACAAATGCAATCCTCTAGAACGAAAACATGCGCAAATTTTAACGATGAATTGACATAATTGTAAAAGATATGAAATTTTTTTGGTAATTTTTCCTTATTTTCACTCAAAAATTTAGCATTACAATTGGAATGTATAGGACTAAATTTGAATTTATACAATAACCTTACGACTAAATTTGCGATTCTCTCAACTCAACACCTACCTTATAATAAAAAAATTTCTTCCTTTTAATAATTCTCCCCCTCTTCTGTCTCCTCTCCTCATCTGTATAAAATGGGGAATGAGGGGTGGCTTAGGTAGTGAAAGGGAAACCGTCAACCCAATGACCTTCTTGGAGAAAGTTGACCCAAATTCAAATCGTAGGGGAAGAAAACAAACCTCTTCCCACTTTGAATCATGAATCACCACACTGAGTGTTAGATTTTAGCTCCTTAAAATCCTCCTACACATCCAACCCCTCAAGATCCTAGCATCAAGAGACAATCCTTCTGAATTATAAGAGAGAGAGTAGAAGGCACATCCTATGATTTCCAATCTTTCACGAGACATACAAATGGATTTGCGTATGGTTAATATGAGAAAAGAGCTATCCTATACACTCGCATTTAGTTGATAAAAAGGTTGATCGATTTATAGATGACATGCAGCGACTTGATTTCCATTCACATATAAATAACATGTAGCCCATCCTAGGTTGTGTCAAAGCCCCAATACATGTATTAGATACTAAGTCATCTCAATCCGAAAAAGCAGAAGGGACATATTGATGTTTTCCGATCATCACACCCTAAGAAAAGACGACACATTTTTTACTCCAGTAGGTGAGACATCCTTCCGACGGTAGTCTCGGAAGATGAATCTTGCTTCCAATCTCCATAAGCTGGCAACAATGATGGTGATTCCATTGGACTGGTGAGGACTACTTTTATCTTCCTCTCCTCTATGTACTTACCACTTCCTTTATCAAACAAAAAATCTAAAAGAAATTGCTCAAGTTACTTAAACTGAAAGATTATGGAACATATATTAGTAAAACTTGTCATGTCAACAGGGATGCCCTCTTCACCTGTATCACGAACTTGTCTCTGCGCCGCAGGACAAGTGGAGTACTTGTTGTGCTTACATGGTAACTGCATCAAATAGAAGATAGGATGAAAAGCTACTCCAATTCTTTTGAAATATCAGGACATAGCTTCTGAGGCCTATCACGGTTTCCCTTTATCTAAGGTACATTAGACTACTATGGCGGGCACTCAAAATCTTATTCAAAAGATGATCCTTGCTGCAATGCGACTGACTCCACCTTAAGCAGTTTGTACCCCAGCAATAATATAGTCCAATTGACATGTCATGGCGAAGAAATTGCAGAAGAATCTTTTAGCCGATTCAAGTACTGTGGGCATGTCCCTCCTCACAAGTATGTTAGGGGCTCTAATAAGTATGTGAACATAATATTCCTTGGACTTGAGCTACACGATTTCGAATCAGATGCTCCATTTGGCTTGATGATGCCTACATTTGGCCACACACAGTATTTCTTCAGAGACGTAGACTTAACCCAGTGCTTTGGATCTCCAGTATAGAGTTCATAATGTCTCTCCCCAATAGAGAGCTTTAAATGCACTGGTGTCCTACTCTGAAAATTAAATTACATCCAGAGATACAAGATTGAAAGGAAATTGTTCACCTGCCATAACCTAAAAAAAGTAAAGCATGATCATGGTGAAAGAAAAGGTCCAAAAAATCCTCCCCTTGAAAGCAACATATCGATCAGTCTTGTTGCCTAACAGAATCGAGCATGAGCTTTGTTTACCCAACTCAACTGCATAGACACGGAAAAGAGGCTTCAGATATAAGAACTTAACAGGGTACGTCACAAGAGCGGGATGTGATGAAATGTACCATCGTACATTTTCTTTGAAGATATAATGCAATAATGCAATCTCGATGGATATTCCAAAGAACTTACAAGAGAAGACAACTCCTAGTAACTACAGGGTACAATGGAAATGAACATTCAAAGCCCAAGATTAATCCTGGGAAAAATGGAAAAGTATGGAACAACAAACTTTGATTTGCATCACATGAAGCAAGAACCACGTGATAAGTGAATTCAAGCATCCTGTGGAATTCTATTGGCACTGGCAGCTTCTACTGATTCCTGTTCTGCCACAACTATAGTCCTGGAAGGGCGCTCATTAGGAGTCATTTGGAGGCATTGTAAAGCAAGCTGTGCTATTTGGAATGCAGAATCTATATATGTAAGGTATAGGGATGGTATAAATTTGGTTCCCATTTCCTGCAGGTCGCAACATCGTGAGCGACCAGCTTCTTCTAAAATATCCAGTGTTTCTTTTTCGGTAATTGGAGCATCTGCAGAAAATGAAAAGTTGTGTGGGCACTACAACTGTACATTCCATGCCAAAGGATTTAAGTAGCTAAAAGGAAAACACACCTTGTATTTCATAGAGGGGATTATAGTGAACCTCACACCAGAAACTCAACCAAAACTCTGCATCAATTGAAAGTAAGGTTAACAAAAGGAAAAACTCAAAAACATGGAGTTTCAAAAGACCAGTTGCACATTGAACAAAAGCAACAGTAGATCAATTGCAAATGTTTACACCTAGGTTTAAAATCAATCAAATATATATTGAGCCATACCCAAGCAGCTGTTCTAAGCAAGCAAAAGAACAAATATTTATTTTCCCAGATGAACAACAAGCAAAGCATCACAAAGGAGGGTCCATGCGTATATGTATGTGAGCAACACTCTTTTTTCCAAGACAAACGAGAAGTAAAATATCAACTTCACATTCATCACATTGCACCGACTGATCATTTGACCCAACAAAACAACTATGAAGAAGACTAGCAAGCAATACCCTAGGCAGAGGGAACTTATAAATCCATTGGCCAACAATAATCAAGCTATCAATATAAGTATCATCAAGAGGTTTTAGACCTCCTTCAGGCTCTCCAACATCAACCAAATAAGCATTGAACATCAATGACTCACCGGAACAAATAACTTCATCATTCTTCAAAAGTCTGCATTCCAACAGCTGCTCGCTGCCATCATAGGGCATTACCTATCATATATCTGACCATCAATCACAGCATGGACTAATCTACTCCAAACAAGCTTAATCACGGAGAGCATTACAACCAATAGCACAGAACAGAACAATCCATGATGATAGAAAAAATGAAACCCTAGGGAGCATCGAGCTGCTGCCATTAAGTTCAAACGAGCAAGCTAAATATGGGGGAAAACGGTAATAAATCGATAGCCAGCAATTTTGACACAAATTAGCCAATCAAACCGAATCATGTCCAAGCCCAATCAAAGGCAACAAAATTGCCGACCGGGTTGAGCTGGACATCACTGGCAGAGATTAGTAGTGAAAGCGAAGGTACCTTGCCAGTGGAGGTGTAGAGTGAGAGGAAGCCGTCACAATAGACCTTGCGCTTCAGCTTCAGCTTCAGGTGCTTCTTGAAGGTGACATTCCAGCACACGCAGACTCAAGCACATAACTCATTTCATCAAACACCAAAATTGCACATGATCACCAAACACTGGACAGGCAAAACTTAGATGGTTCACACTCACACAAAGCATAATTCAGCACACTAATTACAAGCACGATCCAAAAGCAGTTTAGGATTGAAAAAGAAAACAAGAGAACAACACCGATCCGCTCCTAGAACCTGCATTGCCGGCTTAAAATGCAGGCATTGAGTCTATCACAGAGCTGAAAGCTCTAACGTATTCATCCGTGGGATTTTGCTGAGTCTGGATGTTCTGTATAAGGGCAACAAGGATGGTGATGCCAGACTTCTGTCCCTCAAGATTCCGTTTGATGCAATGTTCATTTTCCTAATCAAAACTCCAGAGTTAGAGCTTAAGCTGGCAGACTTGAAATCCATATCCTCGGTGCAATTTCTCCCTCTTTACCCAACCTTGATTGAGGATGAGGACCACAATACCAATGTGTGCGCAGAAGCTGTCCCTGATGATCATAGAGTTCAACTTGACTAAAATTTCTGAGATTCTACACCCAAAGATAGTCAGCCACTGCTTCAGATTTTCACTTGGTGATCTGTCTTGTGCAAATGTGAATGATGTTGAGCTGCGCGTGGCTCTGGCATTGGCTCCGGATATGGATCCCAAGTTGCTTTCTCAGCTGAAAGTAGCACAGCGGATTGAAAATCTTTTGGAGTTTGTACATGGGAAGAATTTGGAAGATTTTCTCAAATTGATGCTTGGCTTGTGCAAAGCTCTTCTTTTATGATCACCAGGTTCTACGAAAGTTTTCACGTACATGGAAGAGCCAACACTACCTGATGAAAGTTCTTCTGAGGTGGCAAGTAGCATTTGACACAAACTGACTTTGGTGGCAGTCCTAGTGTTTTCCTGGAATTGAGTGGGTCTCATGACAGAAACAATGCCGATATTGCTTCTGAATGCACAGTTCTATTACTGAAGGCGGCCTCGAGGGAAGCACTCCTTTCCTGAAAAATAAACTGAACTTAAGCATAGCAATAGAGTGTCTGCCTACTTCAAAGTCGCAATAATGAGTTGATTGTGCTGTAAAGTACCAGGATGAGAACAATAGTCATATGACCTTCCAGCAAACATTCCTTCTATTTGTTTACATCATAGCAAAGTTATCTCCAATGCAAAGCGAATTTATCAATTTGGAAATATATGAAGCAGGAAATCGACAAGGATCTCTAATAGCTTGGTACATATCAGATAAAAACGATGCAATCGACATGCATATCTCTAGGAGAAATCATCCTAAGAAATGTAGCTAAAAAAGCCAAACCAAACTAGGAAAAGAACAGAAATACTTGTACATAATTAAGAGCCCTCTGGCTGTTCAAAGGTATCATAATTTCAATGCTTCATCAGATTTTCAGAAAAGAATCCGCTAAAAGGTCATTAAAAAGTGCATGCAAAACTTCTCTGTTCATATTTGCGAAAGAATTTGATTGCAAAAAAAAGGAAAACATTGGTACTTACCTCAATTTGTTTGAAGTTTGAACACAAGGGAACAATTTATGGTTGCGCATTAAAAAGCTTCCAAGTGCAATGTGCGCTTATTTATCGTCTTCTCCCACAAATTTGATTGATTTCTCCGAGCAAAGCTGAGAAATTTCCTCCACCGCTAATTTCCCACAACGTCTTATTTTAACGTTTCGCAGTCCCTTCAAGCTTGATAGATCAGGCAACTTCTGTAAAGATTCACACCATTCAATCCACAATGTTTTCAAAGATTGGGGTAGTTCGCCTTCAATCTCAACCAGATTACCACAGTTTTCTACTCGAAGAATTTCTAGTTCATTCGAATTGCTTAGATCAGGGAGGATCTTTATCTGTTTAGAGCCAGAAAGCACCAACTGACTTCGCCTCATGACAGCACGTTCAAGAACCTGATCGCACATAATTATGTCAACATCTGTCTTAACCATTAAGCTGAACAGATTGGGCAACTGTTTTAACGAAGGACAAGAAAAAATTTCAAGTATATCCAAAAACCGCGGTAGTTCCCCTTGAATTTTGAGCAGATTATCGCACTCGCATACTTTAATACGCTTCAGCTTGTTTAACTTGCTTAGATCAGGTAGCGTCGCCAGCTGTTCGAGGCTATCAAGCTCCAAATCTCGCAGGCTCTCCAAACAACCAAGGCCTTGAATCTCTGCAACTAGAGAGCGCGAAATCTGGAGAGACGATAGTTTCCTCAAATTCGATAGATCCATCGAGCCAAGTGAGTCGCAACCAAAGAGACTTAAGGAGGATAAATTTGAGGAAGCTTCGGGAGGCGACGCGTATGAGGAGGGAGGCGACGGTCTGTCGATGAGGTGGTCTCCCAATAAGTGCACGGTCCCTGAAACCTTCCGCGACGCAGAAAATAGGGGAGACGCTCTGTCGGTGAGGCGGCCTCCCTGAAAAACTGCAGTGTCAGAGACTCCAATTTGCTTAAGTTCCCAATCCATCGTGGTATCTGTTCTTCCATGAGCCCATCAGATTTCCCATCAAAATTAGGTGGGCCAAAGTCCAGATGCAATACCTTTAAGTTAGTGAGATTTGAGAGATCCGGAAACGTGTCCACCATCAACTCCCGCAGCCTTAATTCGATAAGACTTTCAGGAAGCCTTGGTAGGGCGTATATTCTTACCCATTCCAATCTCAAGATCCTCAGAGATTTATTCCCGTAGATGCAAGTGCCAATTTCCACCTGGAAATGCTCGTAAGAATAATAAACTTTGCTGGTTTCTATTTTTTCAAGCTTCTTCATTGTCCAAAAGACATTATGTATTTCGCTTATTTCACTACCCTGCATCTTTACTACTTTCAAATTCTTCAAATTTCCGATGGAATCGGGTAGTTCTTTGATGCTCGTGCTACTTATGTCCAACTTAGTCAACGATTTCAAATTCCCGATTGTACTTGGAAGCCTCTTCAACTCCATGCAGCTTCTTAGAGATAGGTATTCGAGTCTTGCAAGTTCTCCACCCAGCTCGTCCGGCAGCCTTTGAAGATTCCAACAATTGCTTACATCTAAGGAAACCAAGCATTTCAACTGACAAATTGATCTATCAATTTCGATTAATGATTCACAACCTGATAGAATCAAACGCTCTAAATTTGAATGAGTTGAGAAGTTAGGGGTTCTCCTCAAGCGTTGACAATGGGCCAGATCCAGAACTTTCAATTTCTTAATTACCTGTAAAAGAAAAATTATGCAAAGTTTACTTTTGAATCTAGTAAGACATAAGAATAAGTGTTGTCTAACATATAACATACCTTTATGTGGCTCCACCCCTTCCAATCATGCGTAATTTCACTCCGAGATAGATCGAGAATAATCACATTCTCAATGGAGAAATTTGTAATCTCAAATGTTGGACGAATATTATGCCAAGAAAACCATTGTAATTGTGGAAGGAGATTTGAATTCGAAACATCAGTTGGAAGAACATTTGATGGCCCTTTGTGCTGAAGAAGCATCTTTTCTGCACAAAAAGTTTCCTCCAAGTCATCAACTTCAAGGAACCTTAGCTTTGGTAGGCTCTTAAAGTCCTTGTAGGTAAAACAATGCTGATGGTCCAAGCGAAGGCAAAGAGCTTCAACTTTTTTCTTCGTCTGCCCAAAGGAAAAATTTTTAAAAACAAGAGAGTTGAAGGGAAACACATTTAGCCAAGTTCACTATTTTAAGGGGTTGAGTTGAGTACTATCGTTCCGTTAATCTTAAAAAGGCAAAAATATTGGTTGAATAGGTCACAATGGTGCTTGAGAGCACAAAAAATAATTGCCTCCTTTTGAAAAGAAAATGTCCGTAAGTAACTTCGAGATTTATTTTTACAAGGAATTTTACCTCATGGCTCTTCAACAGATCCAATCCTTTCTTGGGATTCCACACCCAACGTTGCTTCTCAATTTTCATCTTACTTTCTTGACGAACTATTTCTCTTCCAAGGTCTCTAAGTTGATCATGCATCCACAATTTATTATGTTTTTCAATTTTTATCAAAGACATGTTCTGCAAAACATCCAAGGCTACTTCTGAAAAAAGTTCAGATGCATCCCAGAAATATATGTTGTTGTCGATTATCTAACGCATCATAACTTATTTTCAGCTTCCTTTGAACTTTGTCATCGGGAGCACTTTCTAGCTTCTTCAATGTGGCATCCCACATTTTCTTATTTTTGCCAGATAAAAGTGAACCCATGACCTCAAGGGCTAATGGAAGACCTCCAGCAATGTGTATCACCCTATTGGATTCGTTGATATGCTCGTCTATAGGAAAATCTCTTCTAAATGCATGTTTGCAAAAAAGTTGAAGAGATAGATCCGGATCCAAGCCCGTAAGCTCATAACGGTCATCCACTTCGAGAACATCAAGAACTTCTTTGTTTCTAGTAGTAATAATAAGTTTGCTCCCTTTACCAAACCAATCACGCTCACCAACAAGTGCATCCATATGATTCTTTTCATGCACATCATCGAGAAGGAGGAGGACTCTTTTACTAGACAACCTAGCTTTGATGATCTTGATCCCATCATCCTTGTTTCTTATATCTACGCATTTATTTTTTAGGATGTCAGAGATGAGCTAATTCTGCAAGAATTCGATGCCCTTGTGTTCTGACATTTCACGGATGTTGGACAGAAAGCAACAACCCTCAAATTTTTCTAAAAGTTGATTGTAGATGATTTTGGCAGTTGTCGTCTTTCCAACACCACCCATCCCGTGGATTCCTATAATCCGTGTTTCACTTGTCCGAGCACCTATCAATTCCATGATTGCATCCACATGGTTGTCGACATTGACCAAGCAATTTGATACTACCAAATAAGCCTTTTTCAACTCATTGAAAACCTTCTGCGTGATTGTTTTCACAAACTGACCTTCTTGCCTGATGTTTGTTGAAAGTCAAAAGGCAATGAGTTAGAAAACTCAGTTGAACCAAACTATGCTCTGACAAGATCAAATTGAAACTACAGACCTATTCTAAATGCGTTCTTCAACGATTTATACCATTTAGATAAACTAGCGCTGGAACTTAGGTTAAATGTATGACCTGAACTAATGAAAAATGTTGCTGGGAATGAAATGGGACAAATTGGGATTGTGCTATTATTTAGCGTGATTTTACTGCATATTTCAATTGCATACAATTCAATTTCAACAAGACTAACACAAATCTAGAAAAGAAACCAATTGAAATGCATTGAGTTTAACGATACAAGGCACATGAGATGGAATGCCAAAAGAAGTCACCTGTTGGGCATGCTTTGCAGGTTCCATCCATTTATATCCGCAACAGCAGTTAAAGCATCCATCCACTCTCCAATAGTCTTTTCCTCATATCGCCTCTTTCTTTTGTGTGAAACAAAAGCCTTTTTATAACTCCCGATTTGGTGTCGAACCTCTTAAGGTGCCACATCATAAAAAATGGGCATGATTTTTTGTCCCCCAGTTTTTTGGCACTCAACCATCTGGACTAACTCCTTGAGACACCATACACTAGAGGCATAACCTTTTGAAAAGATAGGTATTAAGATCTTCGACTGCTTAATTGCTTGGAGAAGTTCTGGGGCAAACTCTTCCCCAATGCGGAGCTCTTCGTCATCCCTAAATGTGCAGATTCCTGCATCTTTAAGACTAGTGTAAAGGAAGTCGGTGAAACTTGCTCGAGTATCTAGTCCTCTAAAACTCAAGAATACTTCATAGTCAGATCTGGAAGAAGTTGCCATTTCGTTAACTGGTGGCAAAGTGCAAGTACGAGCAGGCCTCTCTACGGTTCCATTCTTTGTATCTGAATCATTATCTGTTCCGCCCTCTACGGCGATCTGACCTGCTCTTTTCTTCAGGAATTCTTTGATAAGGATAGCAGAGAGAGCGATGGCAGCAATTGTCACCACACAGGGCAACCACAAGTACTCAAGCATTTTGTGAGTTAGCAGAAGGATTTAAGTTTGAAATACAGGCGAATGGTGGAATAGCAGAGACGAGAGGTAGCACTTGAGATCCGGATGGACTAAGTACAAGAAGCCAAGGCAGTTTCAAATCTCAAGGGGCGAATGGGCAAGCGTTGGGATTCACACTCTACAGGGCACGGTGCACACTATTTTTCCCCCTCTGAATGCCTTTTAAGGAGATAACATTCAACTGCAATTTCATAAGAGATTCTGAAAGAATATTCTCTCGAAATCGGAAAGACCACTATCTTTGCATTTCCTAAACATTGTTCACACTGCACTAGCTTTGAGGAAATAAAAAAAAAAGAATAGTAGCAACAACATTTCATGTGTGATGCATAAGTTGGTCTCTAAGACCAACCAAGCACACCCGCTTCGATGAAAGTTGTCTCTTCTCAGATCTCAAGAACGAAAATTGTCCCTTTCTAAGGTTGGTTATGGAGATTTGGCCCTCGACTCTCCTTTTTGAGTTCATATTTGAATACTGATGCACATCCTTTTTATATGATGAGCAAAACTAAAATACGAATCCTGCACTTTGGTCGCTGTTTGAATTCTTGCCCGGTTTTCATATTACCGAAAAAATCAATGCATTTAAAAAGTACTTCAGCTGTGCTTGCAAGCAAGCGTAAGTATTAAAGTGGTGGGATGTTATTGGAAGGTTAAACCAGCAAACAGACCATGGCTTGCAAAGTATCCTTCCAATAACCAGGACCATATTGATTTTTCTCAGCGGAGAACGTGAATGTGTTCACATTTGACATAGCACAATGCAGAGTTTTCTTTGGAAAAGGCAAATCCAACTCTTCTCAAATCTAAAAAACATAAATTATTCACTAGGAGTTTTGTATATCAAGGAGAGAACGTGCATGTGTTCCCATTTTACATAGCACAATGCAGAATTTTCTTGTTAAAAAAAAAATTTTTTTGACTCAAATCTCACGAACTCAAATATTCACATTTGACATAGCACATGCCGAGCTTTTTTTCTCCTTAAAAGAAAAAAGAAGAAGAAGAAGAAGAAGAAAAAAAAAGATCAAATCTTTTCAATCTCGATAATATAAATAATTTCTTCCTAATGTCAAGAGATATGGACATCCACTCTCTCTAGATTGGATCAAAAAATTATCCAACGCAATTCATTTGATGGGATGGTTGTAGTTTGAAATCTTGCAAAGTTCTAAATTCCGCTTGTCAAAAAGGAGTTTTCATATGTGGGTTGTAAGTTTGAATAATTAAATAATAAATTTCAAATATAGCTAGTAAGTAATAATTACATATGACTTTTTGATTTGTTAATTGTTTGTAGTAATCAATAAAATAACAAATTTTAGGTTGCCAATCCACCATGATTTCGGTTCTTGCGGAAGCCCATCAGATTTCCTACCATAATTAGGTAGGCTAAAGTCACGGATACAATACCTTTAGGTAAGGTTTATCGTCTAAATTTCTAATTAAGATATTATTGAATAGGATGAGATATGAAGTTTAAGGATTTTATTATATCATATCCATCGTTTGGTGAGTACAATCAAATATATTCATACCATATTATATACATTGTTTGGTATAAACGGCATGTTAATATAAATAAACCAAAAATTTTACAAAAGCAGAATCGTAAAAATCTCTCAAGACACTTTTGCTTACTTTATTTTTATTTGCATTTTTTTCTCCCTTTTTTTAATTAATTTCTTTGTTATTTCTTTCTTCCCCTTCTATCATTCTGTAATAAAATTTTATTAAATAGTAAACTATACTAATATACCTAAAATACTAAAATACCTAAAATATGTAATAAATATAAATATATATATATGTATTTATATATTGAATTTATATTCTAAAATAGAATTAAATTTGAATATATAAGGTATCGAGATCTTCAATTGATCAATTGCTTGGAGAAGTTATGGGCCAAATGTTTCCCCTATGTGGAGCTCTTTGTCATCCTTATAGATGCGAATTCCTACATCTATCATAATAGTGCAAAGGAAATTATTGGTAAAACATTTTCGAGTATCTTTTCCTCTGACACTCAAGAATACTTCATATTCTTATCCTAATGAATTAGCCATTCCCTAACCTTTTGTTGTAGTGTGAATAAAAGAAGCGCTGCCTACTATTCCATCATTTTTTACATGTGTGTTATTTTTCTGCACTCCCCTCCATTGATTTCATGGTCTGATTTTCAAGAAATACCAAACAGTATATCAGCAAAAGCAGTGGCAGCCAGAGATGGAAGATGTTTAAAAGCCTGACTTACAAATGGAGATCCCTATAGGTCATTAAAATTAGTAGCCATGATTAGCTAAATATGCAGAGTTGTGGGCCAATGTGCTACAATTGTTTAATAAGAATGATTCATTGCAGCATCATTCCAGCTTGTCAAAGTTGACAATGCACGTAAACATAGGAGTATTAAATCTCAAGGGCCATTTTAACACCTTAAGGAGTTTTAAATCTCCCGAGGAGAGCGTTGACATAGTACAGTGCAAAGTTTTCATTTTAAGAAAAACGGCTCGCTCTTCTAAAATCTTGAAACATAAATTATTCTCTAGGAGTTTTAAATCTCAAGGGCAGAACATGAACATGTTCCCATTTGACATAACACGATGCAAAGCATTCTTTTTAAAAAGAAAAGTTCCACAATTCTCGAATTTCTTCGACATAAATTATTTCTTCTTAATGTCGCTTCTGCAAATATGACCGCCACTCTCTCTAGAATGGATCAAAAAATTAACTAGAGCTATTCATGTGGTGGGATAGTTGTAGTTTGAAATCTCACACGATTCTAAAATTCCATTAGCCAAAAATGGAGTTTTGCTTCATGTATGCTAGATTTAAAGAACCACTTATGAACTTGAAGTATCACTGGCAAGTAAAAATTAACCAAATAACTTGTGAGTCTAGTCAATTGTTAGAAAGTTATCAAATTTTTCATCCTCAAACCACATAGTGGATTACCATTTTTTTCTTTTAGATTTTACAGATTGGTTAGTATTTTTGCTTGTAGATTATGAATGCTCACATACTTTATTATAGTCTGGATTGATGTTCTAACTTACAAACAAAATAACTATTTTACCCCCTCTAAATCCAAATATGGTGTTAAGATTGTTTCAAATTTATGAGTACCAATGTTCATTTGTAAATACCACATGAACAGAATAATTGATTTACTTTATGGAAAATATTCTTGTAACTTACAAGTAATCGTGTGCTTATATAAGTGGGCGAGTATTTTTGGGAGTAAACTACGAGTTGCTTACATGCTTTGTTAGTAGTCTTAGTTAATGGTTGTAACTACGAACAAATAACTATTTTACCAGTATAAATCCTTACTATATTACTGTTTCGATTTTATGAGTTGCAATTTTATTGTTAGTAAATACTAATGGAACAATGGATTTACCTGCTTGAAATATTCTTGCAGTTACGAGGCTGTTTGCTTTGCAAGTGGGTGGGTTGTACCTCTAGTAGGTTACGGGCTCACCTATTTTTTACTAGTGATGCCAGTTAATGGTTGTAACTTCCCAAATAAATTACTATTTCATTACCGTAATTTTTTAGCAAATTATTAACATCGTTTCGACGTCTATTTGTCAGTAACATACAAACATATTTTATGCAACTATATGTATGCCAGTTGATTGTGTGAATTTGTTTACTAGTGAAATCGATAATTATTTGTATTGATGGAGTGTTCCAATTTTTAATATAGTCGATCGTGACACACCGACTAGAAGCTCCGAGATGATCAAACATGCCACATGAGATTACACGGTGGTACTGTTTCAATATAATATGGCAATGTGATTGGGCATTGACAAAGTTAACAATATATTAGGTTTGGAACTTATACGATGTACAACCAAATAATAGCATGGTTCAATGTTATTCAACATCTAATGCATAATATAAGGGGCAATAGCAAATTTGTGGATGCTTCTGATATAATTTGTTTGTTCAATAATTGAGTCATGGTTATTGAGATTCTGCTCTATCTCGGGAAGAATGGACATAAGAGTATTAGCTTCCTCTATAATTACCCCATAAAATTAGGACAGGCACATGCCATCATTGTCAACATTTCAAAATTAAAGATATCTACATTGAATGATTCTTGTATTAGCACTGGACTCCAACTTCATAGACTACAATTATGAGGGGAAAAATGATTCCTCTCAGATCTAAGCTCGAAAAGCGGTTCTTTTTTATGTTGGTCCAAGAAATGTGCCTCTCCACTTTCCAATATACTAACAGTCTCGAACTTTTCTCCGCCAAGCAGGCATTGTGAGACCATTAGTCTATAGAAGAGATGAGACCTAACGCTCAAGATTAGGATGGAGTAAGTACAAGAAGCCAAGGGAGTCTCCGATCTCAAGGAGCGAACGTGCAGGCATTCGGGGCTCACACTTCACAGTGCACGATGCACACTTTGTTTTTTCCCCAGCTTGCCTTTATTTGATAACATTCAACGGCAACTTCATAAAAGCGTCCGAAAGAATACCCTCTCGAAATCATAAAAGGCCACCGTCCTTCATCTGGCATTTCCTAAACAATGTTCACGTTGCACTAGCTTTGAGGAATAAAAAAGAAAAAGTAGAAAAAGATCAGGATGGAGGAAGTACAATAAGCCAAGGGAGTCTCCAATCTCAAGGAGCGAACGTGCAGGCATTCGGGGCTCACATTTCGCAGTGCACGATGCACACTTTGTTTTTTCCCCAGCTGGCCTTTATTTGATAACATTCAACGGCAACTTCATAAAAGCGTCTGAAGGAGTACTCTCTCGAAATCATAAAAGGCCACCGTCCTTCATCTGGCATTTCCTAAACAATGTTCATGTTGCACTAGCTTTGAGGAATAAAAAGAAAAAGTAGAATTATCAACATTTCACGTGCTATGATGGTCTCCCAAGCCCAGCCACGCCTCTCCGATAAAAGGTTGTCCCTTCTTAGATCTCGAGAACGAAAATTGCCCCTTTCTAAGTTTGGTTCTAGAGATTTAGCCCTCCGCTCTCCTTTTTGAGTTCATATTTAATTACTGATGCACACTTATACACACCCTTTTACTTGATGGGCAAAATTTAAATAAGCATCCTGCAGTTTGGTCGCTGTTTGAATTCTTACCCAAGGTTTTGATATTACCAAAAAATCAATGTTCTTAAGATACTTCAGCTGCGTTTGCTGGCAACTATTTTACCATCATAAACTCATAATAGATTATAAACATTGTTTCTATTTTACAGGTACCAACATTTTTCTTTTTTTTTGTCAATGTTGTACCAACATCATTATGGAACTATCAAGTGTATGCCGATTAACTGTATGTATTTGTATACTAGTGATATTGATAGTTATTTGTATCGATGGAAATGTTAATATGGTTGATCGTGAATCATTTTTTGGCACATGTCATATGGAGTCCATACCTTCCTATTTTTTTTCATTTTTAGGGTTTTCCCATATCAACCGGATTTTGGGGACACTATGTTTGTCCTTTTTGAAGAAACTTTTGTTTAAGAAAATATATATGTAAGAACCACAAGAATTATCTTAGTTTGCTAGACATGGTGATACGGTAGGGTGCGCAACTTTTTTCCTCTGATACTATTTGTAGGGTATGCAGAAGCGTTGTGATGGTAACACGAGAAAATTGTAATAGACAATTCAGACACTCTTGTTATACTAAATTGCGATACAAATATGAAATTCAAGATAATTTTTTCTCTCATCACACTCAAACGGTGGAGGGTTAACCCCACACACTCTCACAAGAATGATTCATAACCCTTTTATGGGGGGATGCCCCCATAGAAACTTTCCTTCTTGTTCACGTTCAGTCCTTTCTTTCAAAGGTGACAGCCACCGCCCAAGACCTATACAGTTGGCATTTCTTTGCTAGCTGTACACGTTCTTCATCTTTTGTAAAGCCACAATTGTTGACTTCCTCTTGCTTGTTATTTTCTTCTTTCTTCAGAAAATGCTTGAAGAACATCTCGGACTTTTCTCCTCTTTCTTTGCGGACTCCAATTCGTCAACAATTGTGGGTTGCATTAGGTGTTGACTCCAACAGATACCATCGCTGTCTCAATGTGATATCACAACGTACTTCGAATGTGACAAAGTCAAAAATGCAAAGTTGCTATTATCTTCTTTGAAAGCTCAAAAGAAGGGGAGAGGCAGAAAGAAAAACGACAGTGAAGAGAAACGAACATCACAAACTCTCCATGCATATGGTCATTGTTGATTTTCCTTCTAACAAACCAATTTTTGCTCTTAGCCTCTAATGAGATTTTATAATCACTACATCCAAATAGAGGAATAATATGGTACTTTATGCTTCAGTACTATAGTATATGTACATTTCTGTTCAACACTACCTAAAGAACCATGTTTCTCACGAATAAATCTCTTTGAAAATAGGAAAAGTTTTTTGAGCATCTAAAAATAATTACATTCTTCTAAATGTTATTATTCTTTGGTATGGAAACATTGTCACTCAACACGGGAGAATCGCATATTCAATTATAAACCTATTGTACAAATTCAAATTCATTCCAAAATATTTTAATTAAATCAATATTGCTTTAAACCTTTGAGTGAAAATGCAATCAAATCCTCCCGGTCAAGTCTCTCTTGAAATACCCAACATGGCGGTCCAATATTACTAGTCATCTTATGTGTCAAGATCAATAATCTGACGTGGATAAGTTCACTCGAAACAACCCCATTGTTGCTCAACTCCACAAGCCGTTGCCCTTGCCTAGTCCCGCTCTCTCCCAAGTTGACCTCTAACAACAGTCATGGCTCATCTAGACCCGGCGCCTCCAAATGTGGAGGCTTGACGGCCATCCTCAATGGCCATCGGGCTTCATGGCTTTCCATGGCCGCTCAGCTTGAAGCATGGCGTTCAGCTCAACCAAATTTGGCATACCTCCAAATCCGGAGTCGACGAGCTTCTCATGGCCATTGACCTAGTCTAGGATGGACGGCCTGCCATTGGCATCGGTCCCTCCACACAGTCAACAGCACCTCGCCTCATCTCCAAAACCCTTGTCTCTCTATTTTCTCTCTCCGCTAGTCTTCACTGAGCCTCGAGCTCGTGGCTGTCGAGATCTAGGCAAGCTCGACGGCCATGGAAGAGGAGTGGTTGAGCTCATCCATGGCCGTTGAGCCTGTTGCCGTCCAGATCTCAGCGGACTTGACGGCCATTGGCCAAGCCTCCATGTCTAGAGGTTTGGTGGCTCGCTGGCAAGCCTAGATTTGGATGGCTGACGAGCCATCTCGCTTAGATCTAGCTTGTCTGTTATCGAGGATCGTACACGGTGCCGCAGCAAAGAATGCCATTAACTGTGGATGGCTATGGAAACGAAGGAAAGGAAACAAAAAAAAAAAAAGAGAAGAAAATCTGATGTAGTAGTCTAGTCATGCCATTGTCATTACACATAACTGGACTACCACATAAAAACCATTAGGCGAAGCTACCATAAGAACTTTATTGCATTTTTACTCGAAAGTTTAGAACTACAGCTGAAATATATAAGACTGAATTTGAATTCATATAATAAGTTTACGACTGAATTTGCGATTCTGCCAACTCAACACCTATGCTTGTTATAAGTTTTTTCTTTCTTTTAATAGTTCTTCCCCTATTCTGTCTCCTCTCCTCATCTGTATAAAATGGCAATGAGGGGTGGCTTGTGTAGTGGAAGGGAAACCGTCCTCCCAATGATCTTACTAGAGAAAGTTGACCTAAGTTCAAATCAACCAGGGAAGAAAACTATCCTCTTTCAACTTTGAATCACCATGCTGAGTGTTGATTTTTACTCCTTAAAATCTTCTGTCACGTCCAACCCTTCAAGATCTTGCCATTAAAAGACAATCCTTCTAGATAATAAGAGCCAGAGCAGAAGTCATATGCTATGATTTCCAATCTTCCACGAGACATAGAAATGGATTCACATGTGGATAATGTGAGAAAAAAGCTATCCGATACACTCCCATTTAATTTACAAAAAGGTTGATCAATTTATAGATGACATGCAGCAACTTGTTTTCCATTCACATATAAATGACATGCAGCCCAACTGAGGCTGTGTCAAAGCCCCATTGCATATATTAGATGCCATGCCATCTCAATCCATAAAGCAAATGAAGGGATATATAGATGTTTTCCGATCATCACACCTTGAGAAAAGGCGAAGCATTTTCAACTCCAACAGGTGAGACATCCTTCGGACAGTAGACTCGGAAGATGAATCTTGCTTCTGGTCTCCATAATCTGGCAGCAATGATGGTGATTCCGCTAGACCGGCGAGGACTACTTTTATCTTCCTCTCCTCTATGTAATTACAACTTTATTTATCTAACTGAAAATCTAGAAGAAAATTTCTCAAGTTACTTACCCCGAAAGATTAGGGAACATATAGCAAGAAAAACTACCAATTTAGCCGTAATGTCCCCTTCACCTGTATCCAAAACTTGTCTCTGCACCGTAGGACAGGTGGAGCTACCTGCTATGCTTGCATGGTAACTGCATCAAACAGAAGATAGGATGAAAAGCATGCTCCAATTCTTTGTAAGTATCAACACATAGCTTCTAAGGGGGCACGTCATGGTTTTTTCTTTATCTCGATGTGTATAGGCTACTATGGTAGGCATTCAAAACCTTATTTAAAGATGATCCTTGCTAAAACGCGACTGTCTCTACCTTAAGCAGTTCATATCCCAGTGATAATACAGTCTAATTGACATGTCATGGCAAAGAAATTGCAGAAGAATCATTCAGCTAATTCAAGTACTATAAGCATAACATGCTGATGAGTCTTATCACCTAGTGGAATCGAGCATGAGCTTGGTTTACTCAACTACATAAACACGGAGAAGAGGCTTCAGACAAAAGAACTTAACGAGAAAGGGGGAACATCGTGAGAGCAGGATGTGATGAAATGTGCCATTGTACATTTTCTTTGAAGATACAATGCAGTAATGCAATCTCATCTTGTGCGTTGGTTTTCTCTAATCATTGTCTCAGTCATCTGGTTACAAAAACCATTCACCTACTTTATGTCCAGAAAGAAATTCACTCACAAGGCATTCTAAGAGTTTGCGGTGCGAGGATAAGAGCTATGCAAAAAAGAAAAACCTGACCAAATATTTGAAAAGAACACGAGGAAAAGAACTTGAAAACAGGGTGACTAGTGACTGATTTACACATGCCACTGAAGCTTACGCCTCAAGATATCCCTTCTACCATTATTTATGATGTTGAAAGGTAAATTTTCAAGAGAATTATTGTACAACAAAAGGATATCATCCCCTTCACCTATTGCCTAATAAAACAGGAGGCAAGCAACGCAGATTGACTGTAGCTCCAAAATGAAAATGAACCAACTGTGCAGCACTATATACTCAGATAAACTTGAGATCATGAGGCCAGATCTTGAAGAGCTCTTCAGCCATGATGACGACTATATCACTGATCCACTCGAAACACCAGGTCACATAGCAGTGTAACAACAATCAAGCAAAAAGCTAAGCTCAATTCCAAGTACCCATTTCAGATAATCCAGTCAAGCGCAGTTTCAAGCACGCTGTTCATTTCAACAAAACACCAAAATCGCACATGACTACCAAACACTAGACAGGCAAAACTCAGATGGTTCACACTCACATGAAGATAATTCAGCGCACTAATCACTACACAGCCTAAGAGCAGTTCAGGATTCACAGAAATAACCAGAGCACTACATCCATCCGTTCCTAGACCCTTCATTGCAGGCTCGAAAGGCACCCACCGTGATCACGATTATACTATACGCAAAACTCAATACCGAGGATGATGATCCAATGCTCTGTTATGACAACTCTCTGAACTGTTATGTTAAGTTACAGAGTGGCGGTTCGCCCGCTATTTATTTATTACTCATTTTTCAAAACCTTGTTTTGTTGTATTACCCAAGAAAAGCTTTAAAAAGAATGGTCAAATTTTTTTTTTTTTTTTTTGGTCGGTAAAGAATAGTCAATTTATTATTGCCAACTTACACAAGCTTCTTTACCAGCCCTTGCGCAAATTGCCTTTTGTGTCATTTTCTGAAAATTTCGTGCTATATATATAAAACCAACTTATCAAGTTTGGTGTCTGATGTCGATATATCCAATAAGCCCTAGCCATATAATATTCTCTTACTAGACGTGGGTGAGAAAGTTATCAATGGGAACTTGCAATTAACTACTCAATAACATTAGAAACAAAAACTATTAAAATTCTTTCACAAAATTAATGTGGAGCACGTAGGGCGTGTTTTGTTTTAGTTCAAATAGAAGGAGAACATAGGAAAAAGTATGCTGTCAAATGTGAAATATGAACTAAGTAATTACCGCCAATCCCTCGAAAATTTCGTCAAAATGACCCTGGTTCACAGGGTCGGTCTGGTTTTTTTTTTTCTTTTCTTTTCGAAATTATTCACCATAACAGCCAATCCATACTTTGCATTTAAAATTCAGGGAGGAGACGATTTCCAGTTTACAGCTCTTCGAGTTGTCGAGTCCATCACAGAGGATTCATCCTGGATTCCTGAAAGCTCTGCTATTTTCATCCTTGGATTCTGCTTAGTCTGGATGTTCTGTATAAGGGCAGCAAGGATGGTAATGCCAGAGTTAAAGCTAGAAGACTATAAATGCATATCCTAGGTACAATTTCTCCCTCTTTACCCAACCTCGATTGAGGATGAGGACCAGATGCCGATGTGTGCGCAGAAGCTCCTTCTGATGCTCCTAGAGTTCAACCTGACTAAGATTTCTGAGATTCTACATCCAAAGACAGTCGGCCGTTGCTTCAGATTTTCACTTGGTGATCTGTCCTATGGAAATGTGAATGATGTCAAGCTGTGCGTGGCTCTGGCATCGGCTCCAGAAATGGATCCCAAGTTGCTTTCTCAACTGAAAGTAGTACGGTGGATCGGAAACCTTTTGGAGTTTGTGCATACGAAGGATATGGAAGATTTTTCTCGCATCAAAGCTTTCCTTTAATGATGACTAGGTTCCACATGCCCCCGCTTGAGCCGATACTATGTGATGAAAGTTCTTCTGAGGCAGCAATTAGCGTAAGAGACATAACCGACTTTAGTGGCAGTGCCAGTGTTTTCCTGGAATTGAGTGGGTCTCATGACAGAAACAATGCCAATATTGCTTCTGAATGCATGGTTCTATTACTAATCTTTTGAAAGTGAGTGCAATTCTCGAGTCTCAGCAAAAAGGCACTCCTTCTCTACCGGTACAGCAAATGCTGCATTCTCTCTGTTCTTCCTGCAGGCGATGTTTGCTGCACAGAATGATTTTTGTCAGTGTCCAAGTCGGAGTTTGCGAAGATTGTAGGCATCAATGCTGAGATAAAATATTCCGGTGCCGCTACTTTGCCAGTGCCGCCACACTGGTAATCTCGGAATTCCGGCAGCTCTCTCATTGTAGTTTAATCCATGAAAGTTGTAGGCCAACTGATTCCTGGCTTGAATCTCCTATACTTCCCCTCAGTGTGGAATCAAGGAAGGTTGCTCGGCTTTCTGGACGAGCATCGAAAGAAGCTGCACGTCTGGTCTGGCTAGCACCAATTGACGAGATCCAGTCGAAAGTCTTTTTCTCTTTGCCAAGACTTCCCTCGGATAATCTTTTTTCTTTACCAAGACTTACCTCGGACATGGGTTGCATATAGTCATCAAATGAAAGATGACAAATTTCATTCTGACTGCCGCAATTTATTGAATCATAGGTATTCAAATCTGACTATTCATTCCATGGCACCATGATTATCAGGTGGCGGGTTCATGTGGATTTATGGCAAGCATCACGCAAGAAACTTCGAAACCCTCGACATTGTGATCAAGGCACTTCTGCAATAGCAAATTGCCAGCTCCAGAAGTGGACATGGCAATTTGCTCATTCTAAAAACAGAGAGAGAGAGAATGCGAGAACCCAAAGGAAATAGAGCAATTGTAAGTTTCTGTCATTATTCTAATAAAATAGGGCACAATGACTCTCGAAACAAGATGCAACTAGTACATCAGAAACTAAATTCGGAGTTCCACGACCAATGGGCATCGAGATATGCATAAATTAAGACAAGCTCACAAGGAACTACGTCTTCCTCAGTTCTTCTCAATTAGCTTTTCGATCATGTCCGCAGCTTCCTGGACAGTTGTGATACTTTGAGCACTTTCTTCCTCCACGCTGATCCTAAATTCTTCTTCAAGTCCCATCACAATCTCCACCTAAAATGCAAAAGAGCAATGGTCTCATCACAATCCTATTTTACCGTATAAAGGAGTGAACTTTAACGTTGGAATCAGATAAGAAGAAAAAACAATTCCAGCTCCGCCTCAGAATGAACGGATAAAGTGAAACCTCATTAAAGTCTGCAGAAAAGGAAAGAGACTTTTGCATGAACAGCTTACAGTGTCCAGAGAATCAGCTCCCAGGTTAGCAAATTTTGACTCTCCAGTCATGCTAGCATCATCTGGTAAAACCAGCTGCTTCCTTACTATTTGGCACAGTTTATCCACTGTCTCCTTTTTAGCCTGCTCGTATCTCAAGTCGATTATTTGCAAGTTCTAAAACCTACTTATGGGCTTCACACTGAGTGGTTATAAGATTGGCAAGGCCAATCCAAGCATTCCCCCAGAGCAAGTAAAATTGTTGGAACACAGTATCAATAATATTATGGGCATCCACTTTCCCAGAAGGAGAATGTTTTGAATGACTTGATTATAATCACACAGCAAGATCGTTCAACACGAGACAAAAATAATGGCCCAGACTTCAGATATATAATAACTTGTAGTAACTTTGCTACGCTCTAGTTTTGTTGTTATGGTTGGCATGACACAGTAATACATACCGCACATGAAACCTGGAAGCGGCGTGCTTTAAGAGAAGGGAAACTTCTGCCACCGATGGGGAGGGAAACAGACCTGACATTAGATATCTTGCTGACAGGTACCTGTTAAAAATGTCAAAAGTGACATTAGATATCTTGCTGACATGTACTTTAGACCTGACATGGTGCTATAAAAGTCAGGTCTAAAGTACAATGCCAAATGTTTACTAATGTTTCAAAGATCCAATCTCAGTTCACAGTGCAGAACCTCAACCAGGTCAGCCAAGCCATATCCCATTTTGCACAGAAAATTTGGGAGAATTACATTTTGCCCCCAAGTTTTTGGCATAGTGGCAAGCTACCCATGATGTTTCAAGTTTTGCAATTTGTCACCGGACTTTTTAAAATTGGAGGCAATGGGCAGCCCCACGTGACTAGTTATGGAAGGCAAATTGGATTTATATCATCTATATATGTGGAAAGAAAAAAATACAGGGACTACCCAAAAATATATTTTAAAACTATATATTGACGTGCATTTCGCATTGATCCACTCAAATTCTTGCCGGAATTTTAGTCACGTGCTCTCGAGTGCAATATTTTTTTAATTATTCTTCTACTTGTTATATGTACATGCTTATATGAAAAATTTCCTCTGTAATCAGTCACATTGTTGGAGCTCCAAGTTGAAATTGATTGAATTCAATCCAGGGAACGAATTGCAATCTATTCCTAAATTCATGGGCCAATTGCAAAAAATGAAACATCACGGGCCAATTTGCAACAACTTTAAAACTTGGGGGGCAATACGTAATTTGCCCCAGAAAATTTACAGAGTTTTCAGACCAGTAGATTGCTAGCAATTATTAGACCAACGTCAAACCTCAAGAACCTTCAGAAGCTAATGGAGATGCTACTATCAGCATCACCAACCACAACAATGAGACAGCAAAAACAAGCTAAAATAAGTTCAAAAAACAAAGGCATCAACATGCAAAAGCTGCTACATGAGAGCAACTCAACAACACATTGAAAAAGAGTGAACTAGATTAGGTGTCCGCCTAATAAATTCTGGAATATAAAAGCAGCAGGAAGCCAAAACCAAGTATCACTAGCCTGAACTCATCATTAACCTCAGACAGTTCATCTAGTCAATCTAGACATTTGAAAATGCTCATTTGGCTGTGCTGTAGCTTCCCAATGTAGTCACAAATGCATGCTTTGGCGATGCTTACCCAGTTCATCTGTCCCCATATCCACCCAGCCTAATGCCACAAACATGGCTGTTTTTTGAAAAACCGCCAGAACATGTACTCATCTCCCAATGAGCCCTATCAAATCCTTAGCCCAGAAACTCACTCTACTTGATCAATCATCACACATATTTTCCGACACAAACATTCTGAACCAGCATCTCCCGTCAGGCATAATTCATAAATCCAGGCACTAGACAAATCGAAAGCAGACCAATTTCTTCCCTTTTTTCCCCTATCAAGTCGAACGAAATGCCACTCCTCGATCAATCCACGGACAAAACTCAACATTTACCACAACCCAGTGGACGAAAAAACACCACCACCATAAACATGAACACGTTCGTCCCAGTCTGGGAAAAAGCTAACGTCCAAGCTGATAATATGCCTCGGAAATGCCGCCAGCAATCAAGCGCCAATCAAACAAAACCAAATCACTCAGAATCTACACTTGCAATCGTCCAAAAAAGCATCAAAGCCTCGTTAGTGTCTTAAAGAACAATAATATATCTTCCTTTGACTTGTCAGGTGGGGCAATGGGGTGCATATCCTGAAAAAATACAGCTCAACCAAATGAGTGATGCCGCCTAGCATATGAAAGCCTTTTATTGATCAAGATGCAATGAGAAATTTTACCAGCCCAAATTCTACTTCCAAGAAAAACTTCAATTCAGCATTCGGAACTTTATTTGACACTTCTCTCAGCTGTCCTACCTACAGTACATCAAAAAGAAAAACAAATACAGTGGGAAAGAAGTAAAGACCCAAAACAAAAGGCATTGAAACAGCGGATAAAGCACGACGAAATGAACATAAGCAGCACGGAAAATTTAAAAAGAAAAACGAAAGAACAAAAGGGAAAAACCGAAAAAAGGAAGCATCTCTGCCAATAAAATGCATGATCAAAAGATATCCTTCCAATGCAGGTAAGTGAAAATTAAAACCTATCAGTCTGAAGAACAATTAACTCCTCCAAGAATAAGCCGAACAAGCATCGTCCTCATTATTTTCCACTCGTACACCAGAATAATCAACTAAGTGATAACAAAAACTCAAGTACCAGATAATAGAAAGCAGGTAGTGCACCACATTAACACAACATTACGTAGACTTAAAAGGCTAAATGATTACCCAACCGAAGCTAAACAGAAATTAAACCAAAAAAGAAAAAAAAATGTGCATGAGAAACAGTTCTGAGAAATGTGCACCGGAATGCTGAAATCTTTAGCAACCTCCTCCTGAAAAAATACAGCGGTTTTTGTTGTCACTTGGTTTGATTTCTGTTGGAGAAATCCTTGAAACTATCAACAGAGAAGACTATCCCCAGAGATGGCCAAAAGCTAGTTTGCTAGACATGGCGATACTGTTTCGATAGGATATTGCAGCGTAATTTGACTGCGACAAAGTCAACGATGCCTGGTATACACTGTCCATTCGTTTCCAATGTACAGCCAAACAGCAGTGTGGTTTTGTGTTCTTCAGCATCTAATGCATAATATGATATAAGGTTCATCAGCGATTTCTTGGATGATTCCGACAATTTATTTTCAATAATCTAACCACAACGATCGAGAGTCCACTGGGGAAGAATGGACAAAAAACATCAGATTCCTAAGTAATTAATCTGTCAAAATTAGGACAGGCACATGCCCACATTGTCAGGCATCTCAGAGATAAAGATGTCCACTATTAATGATTGTTCGATATGTATTAGCACTAGGCTCTAAGCTCATCAGAGACTGCAATTTAGTAAAAAAGAGATGGCTCTTCTCATGTCTAAGCACGAAAATTGGTCCTTTATGTGCTGCAAGAGTCTCAAAATTTTCCCTGTCAAGGACTTGCAGACATTGGAGACCATTAGTCTACAGGAATTCCAAGTTCAGAATAAAATACCGATACACTGCCATTCATTTGATGTGTCAAAACAAAAAATAAAGCGCCAATATTCTGGTCATATTTCAAGTTTAGCTCAACTTTTAATTGCATTTGAACAAGTATATTTGTTTTGAGTCCTTTAAAATCTAACTCCATGACTTTGTCATTATGATTTGATCATGTGATTCAAGGTCCTCTTGTTTTCAACTTTGTCTTCTGATGAGTGTGAAACCACAAGGCGATAGCAACAAGGGGAGTGATGTAGGAACAACGATCATCTCTCCAGCCCCAACGCACACATGACAAATCCTATAAATTCCATCCAGTAGCTCCAACCCTTGAGTCTGTTCTCTGTTCGACAATTTTGGTGTTGAGAACGGAACTACATCACTGTAATTTTATGTAACTAAGGTATAAAAGCTGCTTAAGATTAGTTATGGGATTCTTGCAATGCCACTTCTTCGATTCAGTTGCTCTTTGCTACTTCTCCAGTTGCTAAATGAGCCACAACTTGCTACAAAGAAACATAGTTCCATTAACTTTGTTAAGACTGAAACCATCTCAATAAGAAAACCAGCTCAACAGTCCATCTGAGATGTTTGTACTTCTGGGTCTTCATGTCAATGTTTAATGCGTTGTAAATATATCAAAATCAATGGAAAAGAATGGGTCGTGTAAATTAGCATGAACATAATCTGTCAAGACAAATGTCTGTGGACCTGTATGCGTGGTCTTATGATCCCAAATACATGTCTCTATTATTCGAACTCAGCAGTTAAATTCTCGGAAGATTCATTCATGTACCTCATCAGGAGCAGAGTCATTTTCCTTCTTCCTCAATTCCTCTTCCTTTTCCAGTCCAGTTGGATTCTTCTCTTCCACCACCACTTTATCATACTCGCCCTCCTTCACCTGTTCATGCCGAGGCAAGTTGTACTCGGAGGAGAGACCCTCAGACATGATCCCTTCTGGCACTTCCTCGTCTCTTCTGGGAGAGAAGTAATGATCCGGCGAGTTGTGGGATGTGAACCTCCCTGGCTCTGCCTCTTCCTCTTCTACTAGCGGTTCCGTCTCTGGCTCTAGCTCCTGCTCTGGCTCAATCTCCTTTTCTTCCTCTACAGGCTTCTCTTCCTCTCTGTCTTCATCCTCGGCCTTTGTTTCTTCTTCTTCTTTGTTCTCTTCTCCTTGTTCAGGCTCGGGACGTTCAGTTGCGTCCTTAACATCAGCCGCAGTTCCTGTATCCTGGCTCACCGCATTATTGATTTCTTATTGCACAAGTAATGCCGCGCCATTCCCAATTGCTTCCATCTGAGGAAACGTTCTGTTCCACTTGTTTGTTCTTCTCGGGATTGGTGGTCGAAACTCCTGCTTTCAGGAATGGTGTTTCCGGTGGCAACAGCATGCTTCGACTCCCCGCAACCCATTTTCGTAAAAAGAAACGTCAATCGAAAGGAATTAGATTGGGGTATTAATTCTCTCTCCCTTTGTGCATCAGATCGAAATGAAGTTTCGGCTTTCGTTTTCTTTGGCTGTTGCAGTTTTGATTTGCTGAAGCGGGTTGTATCCGTGGTTGACAAAAGGAAGGAGTTTTTTCTGTTGTGGATTGAGGGTGGAGAGGAGACAGTTGCAGCTTAAGTTAAAAAGGGGAGTTTCTCCCTCCAATCTAGAAAACGACAATTCGTTTCTTATTATCGGTGGGGTTTTCCTTTCATTTTTTCCAACCCAACCTTAGTTCAATGAAAAAACATACTTTAGAATTAACATATGCATACATCCAAGCAAAATTCAATATTGAAAAGACCGAATTATTCCTACTCAAAAACTCATTTAAGTCTCTCGCTCCATGTTTGAGCAATATAATTTTCAGTTGGTTTTGAGTACTTTTGATGGTAAGACTTTAGGACCTGTGGATGGACTATTTTTTTAGAGAAAATGACAATTCTTTTATACAAAGGAACACAAGGTCAATCGACATAGAAATGCGAAAAGTGAGGTATGTTTTTGATATTTTATAATGTCAATCGACCTCATAAATCAAAATTCATATGGTCGTGAAACATGACATTGTTTGCACTTAATCCAATTGAAAATTGAACTTACCTAATTTTCCAAATTCACACACAAATCCTTTCATGAATCATTAAATCAAAATTGACCAAGAGTAGGTATGTCAAAAAGCGAAATATCCCAAAAAGATGAATTATAATAATGTTAGCAAACGAATAATCAAAATATTACCAAATAATCTCACAAATGCTTTACTTCCCAAATGGAATTTAAATTTCTCTCAACTTGCCATAATTTTTTTTTCTTAGGCTAAATAATAAGCATCTGCAAACATAAATCCTCTCTATGGCTAAATAATAAGCATCTCCGAACATATATCCTCTCTGTATATAATTACCCTATCTTTCTTCCATTTTGAGAGTGTCGTTTGCAAACGGTTTTTTTTATTGTTCCACACCGTAAGTGGCGATGGACGCCGCCACAGGGGAACATGACCGTATTCCCTTCTTCCTCCTCGTCGGAGCCGTGCACGCCGCCGCCGCCGCCGCTGCGAGAGCTCGCAGGCTCCGCCGCCTTCTCAAGCCTCCGGTTCATGCGCAGGCATGTCGGGATCGCAGCTTCTCCTCCTCCTCCGCTGCTCAGTCACTCGGTTTTCGCAGGTAGCGTGCTTGTTGTCGTCTGTTAGGCTTTTCTTTTTCTCTGCTGAGGAATCTCGACGTGGATTGTAGATGCCAGACTGATGGGTTCTTTGTCAGTAGGGGCCCTTCTTTAGGTTGAGTTTGATGTCTAGATATGGGGCGGCGGGTGGAGAATTTGATGATTGACGAGGAAGTCTGAATAACTTATTGGAGGGATGTGTACCTGGTGGAGCAGTCGAGTTGAAGTGGAGGGATGATTATGCTGTCGGGATCGTGCTTGTTGATTGAGACGCCGTATTTTTTATCGTGTTCATCATGTTTGCTTCGTATATTTGATATTGGAGACGTGATTCTGTAATACAATGAATCGCGTTGAATTGTTTCTTCTAGTCTAGCGCTTCATGTTCTTCAATGTCGGTTCTGGGTTGAATTAGTTTGTTGATACAAAACGAAGCTGCATTCCTCTTGGCAGTATAAGGTTTTGATGTGACCGTCGTTGGAATTCACAGGGCCAGTTCATGGCAATAGGTTGCCTGCTTCCCCTTGTTCGATAATTTCTAGTTTACCGTGTTCTTCTGAAGCAAGTGCTGAAATGGAGGAACCCACAGGTTTTTTTTCCTTTTTTCCAGCTAATGTGTGTCTTGACACATTGTGTGGTTCTTTCTCCAATATTTGGTTCTTGTAATATAATGCAGAGACTGTAAAGGAGATGTATGATAAAATTCAATTTAAAGTATATGGAACATTGTTAAATGTGTACTAACTTTTCTTGTGTGAGTAACATGTTAACCTGCTTGACATGCTTCAATGTGTTTTAAGTGGTTAAAAGGGTCAATTTATTTTACATGTACAAACTTGTTAACCCGTTGATGACTCGGACAATTTTAAGCTCAATCCAACTTAATATGTGTCAAATGCTTATTCTGTAAATAGGTCTTTTTGCACATTGCTGGCTCTGTAAGACTGATTTCTTGAATGACACCTCCACTTCAAGTTATTGAATTCATTGTTGAAGCTTAGCAAAGAGCATTCACTTTTTGCAGACGTGTTTTTATGAACATTAAGCTTCAGTAGTTATCAGTTTGAGCTGTTTCTAGTGGTTAAGCTCTTCATAATTTTCAAGAAAAATAAATCAAATCAAACTGCAGTTCCATGGTGTAACTCATTTTAGGAGATTGCAGCAATTAATTGTCACTGGGAGTACATGATTTAATCAGAACCTACATCTGTAAATCCTTATTTAGGCTAAGAAATTAAATTGCATGGTGCACTTAATCCGTGCTGACAGAAACTAAGGGTTGACAAAATTGTAGGTAAGAAGGCCTTGTGGGAGCATAATGTCTAAGGATTCACCCCTACAATTGTCTCTGCAAACCATCTTTTGGTAATGATGAATTGTATCTATATCAAGCAATTCTTTTTTCCATTTGTTTTATTTACACAATTCTTCTGCTAACTTGGGGTATTGCAATGCAGCAATATGCTAAAGAGCACAAAGATGCTACCTTCATGCAGGAAGTTATGAAGCTTTTGAAGAAGAATAACTTGCCATTGCAACCCACCGCGGCCGATATTGTTTTCAGGTTCACTTCTGTGCTGTTTCTCCTGAGAAGGATATTATTATAGTGTAGTAAGCCATTATTGCACTTAATTGTGTGTTATGTACTGCATGGTTATCAAGCAATTTATCCAATTTATAAGTGTCATTTATATACGATTTAATCAACTTGTTTTTATTTTAAATCATTTTGTCTGCACTGCTACTGTCGATCTAATAGTTTGCTCATGTTATTTGACATCCTTTTTTCCCATGGAAAAATTTTGCAGCATTTGTGATGATACAGACATTTGGGTGTTGCTCACAAAGTATTCAAAGAGATTTGTCAAAAATGGAGTGAATTTGCATAAAGCTGCATTTGATATCTGGATGGAGTTTGCTGCAAAAGTAGGTGAGAAACACTAGCTCTGTCTCTCTTCGCTGCTCTCAAGCCCTTGTCCCTCAACAATCTTATTTTCCATTTCTTCCCACAAATAGTTCCCTCATCCAGGTCCCGCCACTTACTACAAAAGATGGGATGTGCTAGAATATTTTCTTCAGTACAATGATTTCTTTCTCTCCTTAAACAAAAGGGTAGAAATAAGAAATAAATAAAAATTTCGCTGCGCCGTGTCTTTCAATGTCTTTGTTTCTGTAATTGTTCTGAGATTATGCTTCTTTATCCTATTTAGTGGTTTGACGAAAATTACCCTTTTCAGGAGACATTGAATCTCTATGAAAAACTGAGAAGTTAAGATGTGAGTCCATGAAGCAGCACACCGTGGGCAGTGGGTTCTCATGTGCGAAGGTAGTTTACAAACGCAGACTGTTGATTTCACAAATATCAGACCCTGAAAGCAATAGGTCTTCTTGCATTAGAAAATCTGATAATGGGAAAATATTAATATTGCAAAACAGATCAGTACAAAGTTCTTGGTAAACCAGGTGAGAGGTCTATGGCCGAAAAAAGCGAGAGTTAATGATTGAATAAACCAAATTTTGGCTCACATCCTAGGACATGAAGCACCTATGGGCATGAGAATGCTCATTGTCATCACACAAAGGAGATATAACTACATTTTCAGTATTTGGAAGCATTTATTGTGGCTTTTAGCACTCTGGTTTAAGATTAAATGTTAATCGTCATTTACTTGTTTTGTGGCAAACTAGATGGTTTTATAACCAATTTTTTGTGCAGGGATATTTACTTGAAGGCAAACCTGAGGAGGCTGCTACAGTCATTCACGTCTTGAATCAGGTGCTCCTCACTTCTCAGAGCATCTATAGCTATTATTAATATGCTCACCATCACCATCTGGCGTGATTGCAATCCTAAATTACCTCAGCCTCTGAACTAGTCCTTCAATTTTCCATATACTGTCAAGAAAGAAAGCAATTAGTGGAAGATAGACGGAATTGTCCCCCAAAATGTGCTCAGATAAAATTACCGTGACATATCCTCTCTCGAGGGGGACTGGGTGATTTGGGTTTCGTATTTGGTGCATGCTATACTATTAAAATAACATGAGTTAATTCCATGGATCCTAATAGAGTTTGAAAGATCATCTCAGACTCCTCCTGAATTGAATAAAGTTGGAAATACACCTATGTAGGCTCTGTTTGTTCAGCTGTCGCCTCTTAGGTCTCACAATGTGAATGCCTTGGATTGATGCCAGAGTTTACCTGATCCTAACAGGTCCAGCATCAGGGTTGAACTTCAAAAGCTTGTCAGTGAGTGGCTTTTCGAGGTTATCGAACGGAAGAAAGAAGATGACTGCAAGGTACTTACTTTGACTAAATATCCATCACTTTGGGTAGAAATAGAAATATTGCTTGTTTGCAGTTATATATTGCTCTGGGAATGTTTTCTCAATCGTTCCTGTTGCTGAATGTATATATGCTGCATTGAACTATCTCAAAATTTTTAAAACCTCTCATTCTTTTCGCTCATGTAGGCATTGGCTGCTTCTCTCAAGTCCGATATCCCGGCCATGGTTAGTTCCTTATTAAACACGGGCTTGAAGGTGAAAGCGAATATGGAACAACTAACCACCGAAGGCACCCTTTGTGGACCGCTAAGGTTGGAGATTGAATGCACTAGCTGCAGATCTGTCTCCTATGTGGACCGCTAAGGCTGCCATGTTAGTTTAAACCGATACCGCTGAGAAGCAAGACAAGCGTGGTACTCACGTCTCGAGCAACAAGCATCTGAAGTTCTCTTGTGAAGGTCCCCGAAGCATGAAAAGATCTGCTCCTTCTTGATTTGAATGTTGTCACTTCTGTACTTTCGGATAATGATTCTTTTCTTTCCCCAAAAAATCTGAGTGTATTAGAGACGATAGGTGCATCGTCAGCAATTGAATTCTGAGAACAACTTTAGTCCTGGAAGGCCGCTCGTTAGGAGTCATTTGGACGCATTGTAAAGCAAGCTGTGCTATTTGGAATGCAGAATCTATATATGTAAGGTATAGGTACGGTATAAATTTGGTTCCCATTTCCTGCAGGTCGCAACATCGTGAGCAACCAGCTTCTTCTAAAATATCCAGTGTTTCTTTTTCAGTAATTGGAGCATCTGCAGAAAATGAAAAGTTATGTAGGCAATACAATTGTAGATTCCATGCCAAAGGATTTAAGTAGCTAAAAGGAAAACACACCTCGTATCTCATAGAGGGGATTATAGTGAACCTCACACCAGAAACTCAACCAAAACTCTGCATCAATTAAAAGTAAGGTTAACAAAAGGAAAAACTCAAAAAAATATGGAGTTTCAAAAGACCAGTTGCAGATTGAACAAAAGCAACAGTAGATCAATTGCAAATGTTTACACCTAGGTTTAAAATCAATCAAATATATATTGAGCAGTACCCAAGCAGCTGTCCTAAGCAAGCAAAAAAACAAATATTTAATTTCCCAGATGAACAACAAGCAAAGCATCACAAAGGAGGGTCTATGCGTATATGTATGCGAGCAACACTCTTTTCTCCAAGACAAATGAGAAGTAAACTATCAACTTCACATTGATCACATTGCACCGACTGATCATTTGACCCAACAAAACAACTATGAAGAAGACTAGCAAGCAATACCCTAGGCAGAGGGAATTTATAAATCCAATGGCCCAACAATAATCAAGCTATCAATATGAGTATCATCAAGAGGTTTTAGACCTCCTTCAGGCTCTCCAACATCAACCAAATAAGCATTGAACATCAATGACTCACTGGAACAAAAAACTTCATCATTCTTCAAAATTCTGCATTCCGAAAGCTGCTCGCTGCCATCATAGGGCATTACCTATCATATATCCGACCATCAATAACAGCATGGACTAATCTACTCCAAACAAGCTCAATCACAGAGAGTATTACAACCAAAAGCACAGAACAGAACAATCCATGATGATAGAAAAAGTGAAACCCTAGGCAGCATCGAGCTGCTGCCATTAAGTTCGATCGAGCAAGCTAAATATGGGGGAAAACGGTAATAAATCGATAGCCACTGCAATTTTGCCACAGATTAGCCAATCAAACCGAATCATGTCCAAGCCCAATCAAAGGCAACTAAATTGCCGACCGGGTTGAGCTGGACATTACTGGCAGAGATTAGTAGTGAAAGCGAAGGTACCTTGCCGGTGGAGGTGCAGAGTGAGAGGAAGCCGTTGCAATAGACCTTGCGCTTCAGCTTCTGCTTCAGGTGCTTCTTGAAGGTGACATTCCAGCACACGCAGACTCAAGCACATAACTCATTTCATCAAACACCAAAATTGCACATGATCACCAAACACTGGACAGGCAAAATTTAGATGGTTCACACTCACACGAAGCATAATTCAGAGCACTAATTACAAACACGATCCAAGAGCAGTTCAGGATTGAAAAAGAAAACAAGAGCACAACACCGATCCGCTCCTAGAACCTGCATTGCCGGCTCAAAATGCAGGTGTTGAGTCCATCACAGAGCTGAAAGCTCTGACATATTCATCCGTGGGATTCTGCTGAGTCTGGATGTTCTGTATAAGGGCAACAAGGATGGTGATGCCAGATTTCTGTCCCTCAAGATTCCGTTTGATGCGATGTTCGTTTTCCTAATCAAAACTCCAGAGTTAGAGCATAAGCTGCCAGGCTTGAAATCCATATCCTAGGTGCAAATTCTCCCTCTTTGACCGACCTTGAATGAGGATGAGGACCCTGATACCAATGTGTGCACAGAAGCTCCTCCTGATGCTCATAGAGTACAGCCAAAGACAGCCTGCCACTGCTTCAGATTTTCACTTGGTGATCTGTCCTGTGCAGATGTGAATGATGTTGAGCTGCGCATGGCTCTGGCATCAGCTCCGGAAATGGATCCCAAGTTGCTTTCTCAACTGAAAGTAGTACGGCGGATTGGAAACCTTTTGGAGTTTGTACATGCAAAGAATATGGAAGATTTTGTCAAATTGACGCTTGGCTTGTGTAAAGCTCTTCTTTTATGATCACAAGGTTCTGCGAAAGGTTCAGCGTACATGGAAGAGCCACCACTACTTGATGAAAGTTCTTCTGAGGTGGCGAGTAGCATATGACGCATAACCGACTTTGGTGGCAGTGCCAGTGTTTTCCTGGAATTGAGTGGGTCTCATGACAGAAACAATGTTGATAATGCTTCTGAATGCACTGTTCTAGTACTGAAGGCAGCCCCAAGGGAAGGTGCTCTCTTTTTCTTACCAATCTTTTGTAAGTGAGTGCAATTCTCAAGTCTCAGCAAGACAGCCTCCTTCTCTACTGGTACAGCAAATGCTGCATTCTATCAGTTACAACTGTAGGCGATGTTTGCTGCACAGAATGATCTTTGTCAGTGTGCCCGTCAAAGATTGCTATGATTGAAGGCATCATTGCTGAGATAAGATATTCTGGTGCTGCTGCTTTTGCCAGTGCTACCACACTGGTAATCTCAGAATTGCGGTGGCTCCCTCATTTATGATGTCTCCATAACATTTGCAAATCCCACTAAGAAGCACACCTTTCCTGAAAAATAAACTGAACTTAAGCATAGCAATAGAGTGTCTGCCTACTTAAAAGTCGCAATAATGAGTTGATTGTGCTGTAAAGTCCCAGGATGAGAACAATAGTCATATGAGCTTCCAGCACACATTCCATCTATTTGTTTACAGCATAGCAAAGTTATCTCCAATGCAAAGCAAGGTTATCAATTTCGAAATATATGAAGTAGGAAATCGAAAAGGATCTCTAATAGCTTGGTACATATCAAATAAAAATGATGCAGTCGACATGCATATCTCTAGGAGAAATCATCCTAAGAAAATGTAGCTAAAAAAGCCAAACCAAACTAGGAAAAGAACAGAAATACTTGTACATAATTAAGAGCCCTCTGGCTGTTCAGAGGTATCATAATTTCAATGCTTCATCAGATTTTCAGAAAAGAATCCGCTAAAAGGTCATTAAAAAGTGCATGCAAAACTTCTATGTTCATATTTGCGGAAGAATTTGATTGCGAAAAAAAGGAAAACATTGGTACTTACCTCGATTTGTTTAAGGTTTGCACACAAGGGAACAATTTGTGGTCGCGCATCAAAAAGCTTCCAAGTGCAACATGCACTTATTCATCGTCTTCTTCCACAAATTCGTCTTCTCCCACAAATTTGATTGACTTCTCCGAGCAAAGCCGAGAAATTTCCTCCACCGCTAATATCCCACAACGTCTTATTGTAACCTCTCGCAGTCCCTTCAAGCTTGATAGATCAGGCAACTTCTGTAAAGATTCACAGCATTGAATCCACAATGATTCCAAAGATTGGGGTAGTTCGCCTTGAATCTCAACCAGATTACCACAATTAGATACTTGAATTCGCCGTAGCTTGTTTAACTTGCTTAGATCAGGTAGCACCACCATTTGTCTGACGCACAAAAGGTCCAAATCTCGTAGGTTCTCCAAACAACCAAGGCCTTCAATCTCTGCAACTGCAGAAAACAAAATCGAGAGAGACGATAGTTTCCTCAAATTCGATACATTTATCGAGCAAAGTGAGTGGAAACCAAGGAGACCTAAGGAGGATAAACTCGAGGGAAGCCGCGGATGGGGAGGGAGGCTCAGGTCTGTCAATGAGGCTTCCCACCTAAAATAGCATAGTGCCAGAGACTCCAATTTGCTCAAGTTCCCAATCCACCGTGGTATCGGTTCTTCCAGAAGCCCACAAGATTTCCCATCACAATTAGGTGGGCCAAAGCCCAGATGCAATACCTTTAAGTTAGCGAGATTTGAGAGATCTGGAAACGTGTCCACCCTCAACACCTCAAGTTCTAATTCGATGAGACTTTCAGGAAGCCTTGGTAGGGCGTCTACTACCGGCCATCCCGATTCCCATGTGTCTCTAGATCCGTTCCCGTAGACTTGATCGCCAACTTCTGCGTGGAAATGCATGACATAATAAAAATAGTAGCTGATTGCCTTTCCCTTGAGATTCTCCGACTTCTTATAGGCATTAAATATTCTGCTTTGGACATTGTTATGCATCTTCATTACTTTCAAATTCTTCAACATTCCGATGGGATCGGGTACTTTTTTGATGCGTGTGTGACTTATGTCCAACTTAGTTAGCGAATCCAAATTTCCAACTGTCTCTGGAAGCCTCTCAAGAATCCAACAATAGCTTACATCTAAGAAAACCAAACTTTTCAACTGACAAATTGATCCATCAATTTTGATTAATGATTTACAGCCTGATAGGATCAAATGTTCTAAATTTGAATGAGCTGAGAAGTCAGGGGTTCTCTTCAAGCATTGGCAATGGGCCAAATTCAGAACTTTCAAATTCTTAATCACCTATGAAAGAAAAATCATGCAAAGTTTAGTTTTGAATCTAATGAGACGGAAGAATAAGTGTTGTCTAGCATATAACATACCTTCATGTGGCTCCACCCCTTCCAATCATGAGTAATTTCACTCCGAGATAGATCAAGGATAATCAAATTCTCCATGGAGAAATTTGCAATCTCAAATGTTGGGCAAATATTATGCCAAGAAAGCCATTGTAATTGTGGAAGGACATCTGAATTCTTTCGGAAAACATTAATTGGAAGAGCATATGATGACCATTTGAGCCAAAAAGGCTTCCTTTTTGCACGAAAATTTTCCTTCGAGTCGTCTACTTCAAGGAACATTAGATTTGGCAGGCTCTTGAAGTCCTTATAGGTAAAATGGTGCTGATGGTCAAACTTGAGATGAAGAGCTTCAACTTCCTTTTTTTCCTGTCCAAAGAAAAAATTTTAAAACAAAAAAGTTGAAAGGAAACACATTTATTCAAGTTTGCTATTTTAAGGGGTTGAGTTGAGTACTATCATTCCTTTAATCTTAAAAGAGCAAAAACATTGGTTGAGTAGATCACAATGGTGCTAGAGGACACAAAAAGTAACTGCCTTTTTTTAAAATAGAAAATGTTCATAAGTAACTTGGAGATTTGTTGCGCTAAGGCATTTTACCTCATGTCTCTTCAGCAAATTCAATCCGTCCTTGGCATTCCACACACGACGTTGCTTCTCAATTTTCATCTTACTTTCTTGACGAACTATTTCTCTTCCGATGTTTCTGAGTTGATCATGCATCCACAATTTATTATCTATTCCAATTTTTATCAAAGACATGTTCTGCAAAACTTCCAAGGCTACTTCCGAAAAAAGTTCAGATGCATCCCAGAAATAGACCACAATGTCTTTGTCATATCCAATGAAATGACAAGCTATATCAAGGAATATATGCTGTTGCCGATCATCCAATGCATCATAACTTATTTTCAGCTTACTCTGAACTTTATCATCAGGAATACTTTCTAGCTTCTTCAATGTGGCATCCCACATTTCCTTATTTTTGCCGGATAAAAGTGAACCTATGACCTCAATGGCTAATGGAAGACCTCCAGCGATGCGTATTGCCCTCTTGGATTGGCTGATATAGTTGTCTACAGGAGACTCTCTTCTAAAAGCATGTTTGCTAAAAAGTTGAAGAGATAGATTCGGATCCAAGCACGTAAGCTCATACCTCCAGTCCACTTCCGGAACACAGAGAACATCTTTCCTTCTTGTAGTAACAATAAGTTTGCTCCCTTCGCCAAACCAATCACGCTTACCGACAAGTGCATCCATATGATCCTTTTCTTCCACATCATCAAGAAGGAGAACTTTTTTATTAGGCAACCTTTCTTTAATGGTCTTAATCCCTTCATCAATGTTTGTTATTTTCACCCATTTTGTCTCAAGGATGTCATGGATGAGCTGCTGCTGCAAGTACTCAATGCCCTTGAGCTTTGACGTTTCATGGATGTTGGAAAGGAAGCAACAATTGTCGTACTTGTTGGATAGCTCATTGTAGATGATTTTGGCAATTGTTGTCTTTCCAATGCCACCCATCCCATGAATTCCTACGATCCGTGTTTCACTTATGTGAGCACCTATCTCTTTCATGATTTTATTCACATGATGGTCCACACCGACCAAGTTGTTTGATACCACCAAATAAGCCTTTTTCAACTCATTGAAAACCTTCTGGGTAACTGTTTTTGCCATCTCACCTTCTTTCCTAGTGTTTGTTGGAGGTCAAATGGCAATGAGTTAGAAAACTGTGTTGAACCGAGCTATGTTCTAACAAGACCAAAGTGAAAACTAGAAACCTATTTGAAATGCTTTCTGCAAGGATTTACTCCATTGTAAATGGATTAACGTTGGCACATATGATTAACGAATGACCTTAACTGAAAAAAAGAAAATAAGGTTGTTTGGAAAGAAAAAGGACAAAATGAGGATTGTCCCATTATTTCGTGTGATTTCTGCAGTATAGTTTCAATAGCATAAAATTCAATTTCAACAGTGAAACACATCAAGTTTTAATGGGACAAGGCACATCAAATGGAATGATAGAGGCAATTACCTGTTGGCCATTTTTTGCAAGTCCCATCCGTCTAGTTCTCCAACCGTGGTGAGAGCAGCCTTCCACTTACACATAGTCTCTTCGTCATATCGCTTCTTGTTTTCATGTGTAAGAAAGGCCTCTCCATACTCTCTAATTTGGTGTCGAACCTCTGAAGGTGCTACATCATAAAAAATGGGCATAATCTTTTGTCCCCTAGTTTTCTGGCACTCGACCATCTGGACTAGCTCCTTGAGACACCATACGCTAGAGGCATAACCTTTCGAAAATATAGGTATTGAGATCTTTGATTGATCAATTGCTCGGAGAAGTTCCGGGCCAAATTTTTCCCCCTTGCAAAGCTCTTCGTCATCCTTATAGACGCGGATTCCCGCATCTATCATACTAATGTAAAGGAAGTCAGTAAAACCTGTTCGAGTATCTTTTCCTCTGAAGCTCAAGAATACTTCATATTCATATCCGGATGAATTAGCCATTCCTTGACCTTCTGTCGTAGTGTGAATAAAAGAAGTGCTCCCTGCTATTCCATCAATTTTTACAAGTACGTTGTTTTTCTGCACGATTTCCCTCGACATGATCTTCAAGAAATACCAAACAGCATATCAGCAAAAGCAATGGCAGCTAGAGATGGAAAATGTTTAGAAGCCTGACTCACAAATGGAAATCTCTATAGGTCATTAAACTTGGTAGCCTAAATTAGCTAAATATGCAGAGAGTCGGGGCCAGTATGCTACAATTGTTTAATAAGAATGATTCATTGTAGCATCACTCCAGCTTGTCAAAGTTGACGATGCACGTGAACATAGGAGTACTAAATCTCAAGGGGAGTTTTAACACCTAAAAGGAGTTTTAAATCTCCTGGAAAGAACGTTAACATAGCACAATGCTAAGTTTTCATTTAAAAGAAAAGAAGAAAAGGGTCACTCTTCTCAAATCTTGAGAACATAAATTATTTCCTAGGAGTTTTAAATCTCAAGAAGAGAACATGAACATGTTCTCCTTTGACAAAACACAATGCAAAGCATTCTTTTTAAAAAAAAAAAAAAAGAGTTCCACACTACTCGAATTTCTACAACATAAGTTGTTTCTTCTTAAATGTCACTTCTGCAAATATGACCACCACTCTCTCTAGAATGGATCAAAAAATTAACCAGAGCTATTCATGTCATGGGATAGTTGTAGTTTGAAATCTAACATGTTTCTATATTTCCGTAAACCAAAAATGGAGTTTTGTTTCATGCATGCTAGATTTAAAGAACCAATTATAAACTTGAAGTATCACTAGTAAGTAAAAATTAACTGATAACTTGTGAGCCTGATCAATTGTTAGAAAGTTACCAAAAAATTCATCCTCAAACCATATAGTGGATTACCACTTTTTCTTTTAGATTTTACAAATGGGTTAGTATATTCGCTTGTAGATTACGAATGCTTACATACTTTATTAATAGTCTCGATTGATGTTCCAACTTACAAACAAAATAACTACTTTATGCCTCTAAATCCAAATATGGTGTTAAAATTGTTTCGAATCTATGAGTAGCAATGTTCATTTGTAACTACCATGTGAACGAAATAATCAATTTACCATATGATAAATACTCCTGTAACTTACGAGCAATTGTTTGCTTTTATAAGTGGGCGAGTATTTTTTATTGAAACTACGAGTTGCTTGCATGCTTTGTCAGTAGTCTTGGTTAACGGTAGTAACTTACAAAAAAATAACTATTTTATAAGTATAAATCCTTACTATATTATTAACCTTGTTTTGATTTTGTGAGTTGCAATTTTATTGTCAGTAACGTGCTGATGAAACTTGAAAGATTCTTGCAGATTACGAATAGTCGTTTTTGTGTTTCTCCTCTAGTTGATTACGAGTTCCTTACGTATTTTTTACTAGTGACACCGGTTAATATTTGTAACTTCCTCAAAAAAAAAAAAAAAAAAAAAAAAACTATTTCATTACCCTAAATTTTTAGTTGATTATTAACATCGTTTCGACATCTATTATCAGTAACATACAAACATATTTTATGCAACTATATGTATGCCAGATGATTTTGTGCATTTGTTTACTAGTGATATTGATAATTATTTGTATTTATGGAGCATTCTACTTGTTAATATGGCCAACTGTGAGACACCAATTAGAAGCTTTGAGATGACTAAATTTGCCACACGAGACGACATGGTGGTACCTTTTCAATATGATATTGCAACATGATTGGACATTGACAAAGTTAATGAAGTATAAGGTTTGGAACTTATATAATGTACAACCAAATAATAGTGTGGTTCCGTGTTATTCAACATCCAATGCATTATTTAAGGTTCGATAGCAACTTCGTGAATGCTTCCGATATGATTTGTTTGTTTAATAATCTAATCGTGGTGGTTGAGAGTTTGCTCTATCTAAGAAGATTGGACATAGAGTATTAGCTTCCTCTATAATTACTCTATAAAATTAGGACAGGCACATGCCATTATCGTCAGGCATCTAAGAAATAAAGATATCCACATTGAATGATTCTTGTATTAGCACTAGGCTTCAACTTCATAGACTACGATTATGAAAAAGAAAAAAAGAAAATGATTCCTCTCATATCTAAGCTCGAAAATTGGTCCTGTTTTATATTGGTCCTAGAGATGTGCCCCTCCACTTTCTGATATACTAACAGTGTTGAAATTTTTTCTGCCAAGGACTTGTAGACATTGTGAGACCATTAGTCTACAGGAATTCCGAGTTGAAAATAAAATACCGATACACTGCTATTCATTTTATGTGTTAAAATAAAAATTAAGTGCCGATATTGTAGCCATTACTTCAAGTATAGCTCAACGTTCAAATTGGATTTGAACAAGGGTATTTGTTTAAGTAGTTTAAATCTAGCCTCCATGACTCTACCTTTATGATTTGATCACCTTATGTGATTCAAGGCCCCTTTTGCTTTCAACTACATCTTAAGATATAGTGTAAAACCGCAAGGTGATTGCAATTCCTAATGATAGGCAATTTACTGACCACATGGGTAAAATTTCAAAGGAGATGGTTAACTACTTCATTAATATATTGGTATTTTTTTTATAGAGCTGGTAAGTAAATTTCAAAGGAGTTGGTAATTTATCAATTCATTAAAATGTTGTTAAATTCTTGAATGTGCCAGTAATTTATTTATGATGCTGGTAATAAAAGTTGATAATTAACCACTTGGCTCATATGCTGGTGAATTCTTGATATTGCTGGAAATTTATTTAACACACTAGTAAAATTTGAGAGTGGGTAATTTAATACTTCCATGTAAAGTTTGTAAATTCTTCAATGTGTCGGTAATCTACTTATCACACTCATAAAAGATTTTGTAGGAGTTGATAATTTAATACTTTATTGGTATGTTGGTAAATTTCTAATGATGCTGGTACTTTACTTACAGCACTGATGAAATTTTTCAAGTGAGTTAATTTACTACTTCATTGGAATGTAGGTAAATTTTGATAATCTTGGTAATTTACAAATCACACTGATAAAATTTCATAAGAAATGGTAATTTAGGAATATTTTGTTAGTCAGCAGCCAGAAGATTTCAAGCTTGAAATACACTAGTGAATGGTGGAATAGCAGAGATGAGAGCTAGAGCTCAAGATCAGGATGAGTAAGTACAAGAAGCCAAGGCAGTCTCCAATCAGACGATTGCTACAGTACTGTGGAATATTTGGAAGTCAGGAAACCAGGCCATCTTCAAGAATAAAAAAACCAGAACCAAGCAACCTTGTGTAGTCTGCTTTAGCTGGGTTAAAGAGTTTCAACAGATGGAACCCAAAATCGAGCGAATCTAGTAAGACCAGCGACGGATCGTCACGATTTTGGAACCCACCGCAGGCTGGAACACTAAAGATAAACATAGACGATGCCTACGAACCTGGAGCTACTGGAGGCTCGATCGCTTGCGTCTGTCGTGATTCCGCCGGGAGCTTGTTCTGCGTTCGGGGTTGAGGCTCTTGCCCTCTTTTAGAAGCCCTAACTCATCTGGATCCTCAAAAAAAAAAAAACCTTGCTCTTGAGTCTCGCAGCTTAGACTTGGTCAAGGCTATGAAAAGTTCAGACAGGCTCACGTGCGAAGCTCATGCTATTATTCCGTTGTGCAAAGATTTATTATTGTCCTTTTTAAATATCCAGATCAGCCATTGCCTTAGAGAGGCTAACTCAGTTGTGGACTGAGTTGCTAAAACCCACGAGAGAGAGCCCATTTATCGGACCTTTCGATCTTTTCCGCTTAATGAAATTAAAAAAAAAAAAAAAATGCAGTCTCCAATCTCAAGGAGAAAACGTGCAAGCGTTCGGGGTTTACACTTCACCGCGCACGATGAGCCCTCCTCCCCTGCCCGCGGCGGCGGGGGCGGTAGAATGCATTTATTTGATGGTGATAACATTCAACTGCAACTTTATAAAAGCGTCCGAAAGAAAAAGTAGAATTAGCAACATTTCATGTGCTATGATGGTCCCCATGACTAGCAAAGCTCATCCGCTTCAATAAAAGGTTGTCTCTTCTCAGATCTCGGGAACAAAAATTGCCCCTCTCTAAGTTTGGCTCTGAAGATTTGGCCCTCAGCTCTCCTTTTTGAGTTTATAATTAAATTACTGATGCACACCTCTACACACCATTTTATGTAATAGTCAAAACAATGTACATGTATCTAGCACAACAATTTGATGGTAAAATATAATAGAAACTAATGAAAGATAAATTTATTATAAATATATAAGTTTATAATTTTTAATAATTAAAAAATTAATTTAAAATAAATTTATCGTAAATATATCAATTTGAGTTTTTCACGATAACAATCATTTTCTAATTAATTGGCTTCTGCTTCACCAGGCACGATATCATCACTCCCCCATGCGACCACCAACGGCTGACAGCTTGCTCTTCATCCGCAATTGCGACCCCTGTCCTTCTCCTCTGCTCCTCCATCCCTCCCCTTTCATTTTCTGGAATCTGTAGATCATCAATTACATTTGTCTTACGCTTTTGCCAAAATGCCCAAATGCTCTCATGGCGAGGAATTCTTTTGTCTTTGATGTATTGATTTTAATGATAAATAGGGTTGAGGGCCTTTCTCCTGCTCAAAAAAATCGAGCGAGTTAACTAAGTCGAGCCCTGATGCCGCAGCCATATGCAACCATGGCCGTGCGAGGCCAGCAACCTGTATATCGCGACTTCCACTAGACAGGTTGTGAGCTCCATGCGGAGAAAATAATAGACCAAGGGATAGCAAACAGGTCAAACTGGTTGGAGTTAATGTTGTCGGTGGATTTACGCACGAAATGGGTGGGCGACAGTGAGCGGCGATTCTGTAAAAATCCTAAGCTATATTAACTACTAATTATTCCAACTTTTTTTTTCATCATAAAAAATCGAAACTTGTATCAGAAATCCAAAAATACTTTCCATCCAGGATGGTCATTAAAAATTTAATGTGGCCGTTTGCATGGACAACAATAGACAAATGAAGCAGACGTGACTCGGGAGAATCCTACCAAAAAGCCTAAGTCTTGCCTGGTGTTACACCGAAACCCAATTCTTTTTCTTTCTTGTTACTAATACTATAAGTAAAACTTGAATCAATGACTTGCAAATATTATGCGTCATAGTTCCATCCAAGACGGCCGTTAAAATCCAACATGACCACTTGCTTGGACATCAATAGGCAAATGGAGCGAATGTAAATTTGACATGATTTTAGTATGGTCTAAAATGACTAGAGAAATAAATTGGACATGCGTTTACTGATGTAGAGTATCCATCTTCTTCGTGTCGCAATTTTGTGTTGGTTATTGTCATAGAGGAGATGCCGTAAGTGCTGAAATACTTTCATACACATTGTAACAGCTACTTTGACGTATACGGTATAATGAAGTTAATGTTTTCCTACATGAAGAATGGGCATCAACGAATTTCAAATGTGGTAAGAAAAAGCAGCAATTTATAAGGTATCTCAAATAATTCACCACATAATAAAATGACAAAATAATGCACTTGGAATTTATATAATTTGACCTGACCTCACTAGGTAAGTTAATTAGCAATTCAAAGCCACTGAAACATCTAAACCAAACCAAAACAAAACAAAGAAGATCTGAACAAGGGTACTTGCAGAACTATATCACTAGTCAACATGCAAAGTGCACATGAGAAAAAGATTTACATAAACCTCCTTGCAATTGATATGTATAACAGAATAGGAAGCACTTCTTATCAGAAAAAAAGTACTCAAGAGAGGAGGTGTCCATTCTTTTTTCTTGTGCAGAAATTTGCCAAGTTTGACAAAACAACTCCATGATGTGCTGAGTTTCCAAACCTCCCGTGATGAATGCCTACCCGATCTGACTGAATTGAGGTCATACAGCAATCCCTTTTTAAGGCAGGAAGTCCATGTCAGACTTTCCCTTCCATCTTGGTAGTTTGTAGATGTATTATCTCTGTAAGATGGAGATTCTTGGTGTTTGTCCGTTAAGGCTAGCATGCGAATCGAACAAAGTCAACCCCAAAATCATGCACCGCTTACCAATTAGTCGGGGGTTCACACCAATAGCTCTCACAATACTTTCTCTTCATGTGAAGTCCTCCGAGATATACTCCTGTCATCACTTTATTCAAATCATTTCACTGTTCCCGCTGCTCCATGGTTTATGCAGTGTCATTATTTGGACTGCCCTTTCCAGTGATCTATCTTGTGCTTGTTAGACTCCTCTGGAAGAAATCTTTGAACGGAACAGCAGAAACAACGATGGTAGCAACTGTGACCACATGTAGGGCAACCTCAAGTGCGTCGATCGTTTTGCGCTAAGCACAAGTGGTCCACCTCGGCAGAAACAACAATCACTGAGCTGCTGCTGCTCCTCCTCCTCCTCGGAGGCTTCGGACGACGCTGCTGGTTCGAGGGCTTGGCCATGGCAGTGCTAAGAACCTATTTCGGCGGAGATCGACCGATCGAGGTCGTCGCTGCTCGTTCTAGAGAGAGAGAAAGAGAGAGGGGCTGAATCAGAATCCGAAGTGACGATCTCAAATAAAAATGGGAGGAGAGGAGAGTCGGAGGGGGATGGTGGGATATTCGGAGTCGTATCAGAGTCGGTGTCGGAAACTGGAGGAAGCAGAGGAGGGTTCTCTGCGTCTTTTCGTATTTTTGTTTTAATTAGTTTCTCGCTTTTCCTTTTTATCTTTTGGGGTTTGGCTTTTTCCCTTTCGGTTGTTCTTTTCATTTTTCGCAACACGCGAGTGGCGCGAAGATTTCCCGCCAGCAAGAGAGGGAGGCAAAATTGTATTTTCGTTTCCCCCGCCGCAGAATTGAAGGCAGCAGCGTCAGCTCCCGCGCGAGATGAGACTTGCGGCTCGAGGATTAGAGGTGGTCCGACCTGCCCTTGCTGCCTGACGCAACCGAGTCTCGATGGTCTGCGATTTTTCCCTCCGTATATTAAGAGAGTAGAGAGGGAAAATCAACCGTAATTTCCCCCCTCTGACGTTTTCGCTGTGGAAGATTAAGTTTGAACCGAAACTACTCAATTTACACGTACGTATACAGGTCGGTCATTGCTGTCTTACCGCGTGCTAGAAGCCAGGAAATATCCCCCTATGAGGTAGCAATATATGCAAGATACAAGCTCGCCAAGGATTCACTCATCATGTGGTTCAAATTTGTCAACTCAGGAAAAATAGTATGACTAGCCTATTGTTAAGTCATCGCATTCGAGGGTGGACTACAATTTTTTCACGTTCATTCTTCTTTCTTTTTCAACTCATTTCAAGTGAATGAGTCATGTATGAATTTGATAATAGCGTGAGTGGTGTAGAAATCTGTTTCATGCTTATTAGCACCTAAGTTTGATGAGTGATTGATTTATCAACGCTAGCTATAAATGAAGGGATTTGGGGATTGTTCTCTACAAAAAGTTATTGTTACACCCTTCACACTCTTGAATCACTCCTTGTTCTTCACTTCCGCTTGTTGTTTTGTGTTCTAATTTCTTTGTACTTTTTGAATAACACCAATTTTTAGATTAAGCTTGAATCTGAAAATATTTGACTCGAGAAGCTTGCCATCGTAATGGAGTACTCAATTGCAATTTCATATGCCTCCACTAATATAAATAAACAAATGAATTATATCAATTTTAATTTCAGTGCATAGTAACTAAGTAATTGAACCGTAGAACACCCATTCGTCCAAAAGAACATCTCATTCTCTTGGGCTAAAATACAATAGAAGGCATCCCTATGCAGTCTTTTTGAATGTTTCGATTTTAGCAAAATTTACTTCAGTGCCCTCACGCACACGACATAAATCACCGAATGTGACATTAAAAATGCCCGCCGACAAAATAAGATCCCAGGGGCAAATCAAGAAAGATCGTGAAGAATATGGAGTGGAACAAATTGCATTTGAGGGTGATGGTTGTTCTGACATGCTTGATTGCCGCAAAGTGAGGCAATACTCAACTATGAGTTCTAATAGTTTCAAGTTTGATAGGTCAATCAATGTATGCGTTGATTGGCAATGTCTGATTCATAAGGGCGATGAACTTGAGGGAAGCGTTAGGAGGCACCGCAAACATTCATTAGAGAGTTTAAGTATTTTGAGATGAGAAAGCTGTGCAATATATGGTGATGTGATGATCGTTGTCGAAGAGGAGAACTATAAAGACACCGGTTTGTTTAACCTATTGATCCACTGGGCAATAGCATCTTCCACAAGCTTAGACAGGTCAATAGGGTGAGGAGACTTTTGGCATCCCAAAGACAAATCTCTTAGGCTTTTCAAGTTCGAAAGATTGGAAATGGCATCATCAGCTCGGTATGAATATATAGACGGAGAAGAATTTCTAGGAGTCTCGGTACTTGGGGTATTTCAGCACATGTTAGTTTTTAAAATCTTCCAAGATGAATATCTCTAGATATCATTGGAATTTTTTATTAGCAAATTTTCACTAAGCTCTGCATCTATTTTTCTAGCTTTTCCTGCTTCCATTTTGCACTAGTTAATAGTTATCGTGCTTATGACAGAGAACCTCATCTTCAATACTTTCAAATACTTCTTTTTAGCCTGCTCATATATGAGTTGGTCATTCACAAGTTTAAAACCTATGTATGGGCTTCGCTCCGAGTAGCTACAAAACTGGCAAGACCAATTCAAGCATTCCCCCATGAAAAAAACAATGATAGGCTTGAACCTGGTATAAGCAAACTCCTGCTCATCCCCTTTCCCCAGAAGCAGCATGTTTCGAGTGACACAATTATAATCACACAGCAAGATCGTTCGACCCAGGACAAACATAATGACCCAGACTTCAGATATACGTAAGTTACTTGCAGTCACTTTGCTATGCTTGCTGTTATAGTTGACATGACATGGTGGACTACTTACCGCACATGAAACCTGGAAACGGTGTGCTTTGAGAGATAGGAAACTTCTGCCGCCGACAGGGAGGGAGACGGACCTGACATTCGATATCTTGCAGACAGGTACCTGTTAAAAATGTCAAGAACTAGTTTTCAGAGATGCGGTCTCATTCAAAGTGCAGAACCTCAACCGGGTTAGCCAAGCTCTCTGCCTAAATTGCACAGAACATTTGGTAAAATTACATTTTGCACCCAAGTTTTCGGGATAGTGGCAAATTATCCCTGTCGTTTCGATATTTGCAATTTGTTAACTGACTTTTCGAAATTTCGGGATAGTGGCAAATTATCTTTGGGCAAAATTTTTTTTTCACATATCTGACAACGTGACTTGCTATGGAAGATTAATTGGACATTTATCATTTATGTATGTGAAAAAAAACAATTATAGGGACTACCCAAAGATATATTTGAGAACTTTATACCGATATGCATTTTGTGTTGATTCCGGTCAAATTATTGCCGGAGCTTTGGTCACATGCTCTCACATGTAATATGTTTTTGAATTTAATATTCTACTTTTTCATATCTATTTACTTATATGATGAATTTTCCTTTCGTAATCAGTCCCGTGCTATCACGTGGTCGCAGCTCCAAGCAAAATTTCACTAGAGTCAACACAAGGGGACACATTGATACGGACTTCGACCTTTCGGGGGCTAGATTGCAAAAATTGAAACGCCATTTGGCAATATGCAACAAACTCAAAAGTTAGAAAATACGTAGTTTGCCCCCAGAGAATTTACTGAGTTTTGGGACCACTAGATCAGTAGCAGGAAGCCAAAACGGAGTATTGCCGGCCTGAACTCATTATTAATCTCACGAAGTTCATTCTAAGCATCTGAAAAGCTCATCTGGCAGTGCTGTATTTTTTCGATGCAGTTTCGAATGCATGAAAAACTCAGCATTTACCACAACTCAATGGACATAAAAGCCTCCAGCACCAAAGCAAAAGAAGATTCATCCTAGTCCGGGAATAGTTAACGTCAAGCTGATAATGTGCCTTGAAAATCTAAAACTGGAGGAAAACAGAGAGTATAGCACTCGCATCCAATATCGATCATAAAACTATGTCCAGCGGCCACAGCGATCGAGCATCAAAACCCGTCGTAAAGAAAACACGAGTCGAGCAATCTTGAACCAACTGATACCCATTTTCGTACCTGTGCTGGCTTCAAAGCGAACGAGGCGCGAGCTGGTGTTGCAGTGAAGGTGGCCATTCCGAGCTCCGATTCAACAGAAGGTGAAGGAAATGAATATGAGAATATGAGAGAGAGAGAGAGAGAGATCACAGAAGGAGAACGCGAGAAGTTTGTGAGAGAGAGGCGATGTATATATAGGGGAGAGGGAGGGAGCGGGAGCTTGTAGGACGGTGTTCGTTTCAAGTTATGTGAAAAGCAAACATTTTAAATGAGCACTTTGCCAACGTTACAAAAAAGAAATTCAAAGCGGAGCAAAAGAACATGAGAGAAATTGGCAATTTGCCACTTTAAGGACGGTTAAGGAATTTAGGTAAGTGCACTTTTAATGGAAAGGCCTAGTTAACTTCTTCCTCAAATTTCACCATTTTATCCTGGTTTTTTCTTTTGCCAATTTTACATTTTTCTCTCTTTAAAGCTAAATTGTATTACAGTATTAACATAACATGTAGATGAGCGCCAAAATAAGAGATTTAAAAAGCGAGATAAAACGGTGTTTTGGCTTTTACATATATAGATAGAAAAGCCGGTTTCTTCCTTTTTTTTTCCTTTTTTTTAGTGATCTATAATAATCAAAACTAGAAGAAAAGTGTATTTCATACTGACGTGGCTACATTGTGATGTATTGAAATACATGTGTACGTGTTTGGCAATGCATCTTTGAAAGTTGCTCTGCTATAGACAGCTACGATGACTAATATGTTTGATCGCTGTAGTTATTAGAATGAAGAAAAGACCTTTTAATATTGTTGCAGAGCTTTTACCAACGTTTATATGTGTGTTATTGGAACTTTTGCAGGATACCATTTTCACCATATGATGATGATGATGATGATGATGATGATGATAGTCGAATCTGGAATAGACAATTTGAGAGGACTTCATTTCCAACTGAAATACCAAAGAAATCCATGTTTATAAATGAAATTGCAGAAGAAAATATGAGGCAGCACAACGCTGAACCCTTGAAATGCACAATCTACTGCAGCCCAATGAGGCGGCAACCATATGTATCCAATTGCAAAGGGCTACAAGAGCGACCGTACAATTACACAGTGTTGGGAATATCGGATTCCCAAAAAACGGATTCGACACTAAATCGATAACCCTAAATCAAATGCGGAAGACAAGCCCGGGAAAAACACGTATCACCGATCCTAACTTCGAGCGTACCTTGTTAGCCACAGATTAAACACCGTCGCCGATAAGAGGAAGAGTAAAACGATCCTGTTCAGTCCGATGACGTCGATTAGCCTTGAAGAGAAGACGGCGTCTTGATTTTCTTTTTGGAGGGAGAGAGGAGAGACGTACGTACAATGAAAAATGCCAAAAAGGTGTCTTCGTCTCTCTCTCTCCTCCCTTATATACGTTCTCTCAAAAACAAACGTCGTACCCCTTCATTGTATCCCTCCATCCATGGGCCCTAATCCCGTGGGCCGGGCTTTCGCCCAACATGGGCGGACGGGCCTTAAGCCCATCATATAAAACCATCATCTCCCACTCTCACATGGTAGGCCGAACAGATTCTCTTTACCTCTCTTCAACATTCATACCGGTGAATAATCCGTGCGACCAAAGATACTTTGAGAGCTCGTTGCTATACATCTGTTAGGAATATATAGCAGCTCATAATGGGCATCACACTTTGAGTAGATTTTGTATGCAGTGTCCTAGATCGATCGATCGCATTTATATCACTCTTGATCTCTTTTAAACAATGATATATATATTGTATTCACAATTATAATTATCCCAAAGACAAGTATAATTTGTCGACCGGTGAATACAAAACTACAATGTGATTCTCCAAAATCGATCTTCCTCTTTCCTTCAAACTCTCAATTTCAGTTCAGCTTGCTTTTTAGAAATGTCCCATTAGATCGAATCAATTCATGACCATTGGCAACATCCTAAGATAGCAAACACTAAATAGAAATCTTGAGAATAAGTAAAAGTCATGAGGGCACTAAAAATTGAGGAACTCTTTTCCTCAAGAGTCTCACACGGCATAAAAAGTTGAGATCAAACTTTTGCCACTCTTATTGGTCGTCTCATGCATACGTAGTATGAAATACGTATTACGGTATTTACTCCTTTCCCATGGAGCATATGTCTACACTTTCAATACCGTACGGATGATAGTTCGAGACATACCCAATGTCTAACTTGAGTTCACGTATCTACTCATTCACAAAATTCATCAGAACTCAACATCTGGCATCATACACAGATAAAGTAAAATATGTGGGTTATTTTACTTTCGGACATAGTAAGTATTATGTCCTCATCTTAACACTTAGTTAAGGCGACATACGTATTTTAAGCTTGAGCTCTCGATTATCACCTAGATAATAGCTTAAAACAGTCTCATCTCTATTTATCACGCAGTAAATAGGGGCGATTACCCGTGTGAGTGGGCTAATCTTTTATCTGTCCGACATACTTTCTCAACTTAAAGTAATGCACTGAGCATTAAGATACATAAAGATCAAACAAAGATTCATAGGCATTAATGATGAAAAAACACAAGTTCATAAATGTGAACAACTCAGGGAAATTACAATATTCAGTACATCAGACTCTACGGAATCCTAGAGATTTTATATGACCACAAAACACATCTCTGGATATTGGCTTTGTCATAGGATCTGCTACCATTCTATGCGTAGATATGTACTGTAAGTTCACATCCTTTCGTGCAACCATATATTTGACAAAGTTATACTTGGTATCTATATGTTTGGTCTTGCCATGATATTTTGGATCTTTGGTGTATGCTATAGCTTGGCTATCACGGTTAACCAATAATGGATTTGCAGCTTTCTCTATAACACCTAAATGATCCAAAAATCTCTTAAGCCAAACTCCTTCTTGTACCGCCGCGATAATGCCACGAACTCGGCTTCCATCGTGGACAAGGCTATACACGTTTGCTTCTTCTTTGCTCCATGATATGGCGCCATTGTTCGAAGAAAGCAAATCCGAGGTAGATTTCCTTTCATCTAAATCTCCTCCCCAATCAGCATCGAATAGCCTTCAAGTCGCAGATCCTTTCCTTGGTAATTGAGCTTGTAATCGCGGTTCCCTTCGATACCTCGGTATTCTCTTAACGGCTTTCCAATGTGCACGACCCGGATTGGATTGGTATCTACTCACCATTCCAACTGCAAAACATATATCGGGTCTTGTACACATCATAGCGTACATTAAGCTCCCAACGGCACTAGCATAAGGAACATGTTTCATTTGTTCCTTCTCTTGTGGAGTTCTTGGACACGATCTATGGCTCAACCCTTCACCTTTTGCAATAGGAGTATCTATGGGTTTGCAATCTTGCATACGAAATCGTTCAAGAACCTTATTTATATATGTTTCTGCGAAAGAGACAACGATCTCTTCGAACGATCTCTTGAAATCTTAACTCCAAGAATGTATGCAGCCTCACCCATATCCTTCATCTCAAAATTGGAAGACAACCAACTCTTGACAAGATTAACAAACTCCTTATTGCTTCCGGCAATTAGTATATCATCAACATATAATGATATAATCACAAATTGATCTTTGGATCTTTTGATATATACACAATGATCCTCATCAATCATCGTAAAATCATATGCCATTATGGTATTATGAAAACGTATATACCATTGTCTCGACGACTGCTTAAGGCCATATATCGATCTCAAAAGTCGACATACCTTTTCTTCTTGGCCTTTCATAATGAAACCAGCAGGTTGTTCTATATATATTTCTTCCTCTAATTCTCCATTGAGGAAAGCAGTATTTACATCCATTTGATGTAACTCAAGATCCATACTAGCCACTATTGCCGAATAATGCGAATCGAGGTAAATCTCACTACGGGAGAAAATGTTTCTTCATAATCAATTCCTTCCCGTTGATTATACCCCTTCGCCACAAGGCGAGCCTTATGCCTTTCTATCGTGCCATCAGCTTTACGCTTTATTTTGAGAACCCACTTGTTCCCGATGGCTTTGCGTCCCTTCGGAAGATTAACCAATTCCCAAACTCGGTTCGACTTCATTGACTCCATTTCCTCTTCCATTGCATGCATCCATTTTTCCTTACTAGGGCAGCTTAGAGCCTCATGTATATTTCTTGGCTCATCCTCATCTTGTGGGGCAATCATAAAAGTTTCCCCTTCAATGTCTAAACGTCGACGGGGAATACTTTGGCGACTTGTTCGCCGTATGGGAGATTGTACACTGTGCACATCATTCCCCATTATGCTCCCACTAGGATTAGATAATGATGATGTCATCTCATCATGTGGTTGTAATTGAGAATGAGATGAATTTAATTCATCACTTCTCATGTTACTCCCACTTGGACAAACTCCACTAATGTCATTATCTTGATCCAAGGTTTCAAATAGGGAGTAATCTTCACCTATTTCGCCCTTCTTAGGAAATTCATTCTCTAAGAATGTGACATCCCGTGATTCAAATTCAGTTATACTCCCACTTTCCTGCTCACCTATGAACACATACCATTTCGAGTGTTCGGAGTATCTTATGAAAATACTCTTCTTTCCTCTCGGGACCCAATTTCCCAAACTTGTGAGAGGACTCATGAGTATAGGCAGCACAACCCCACGGCTTAAGAAAACTTAAGTCTGATTTTCTACCTGTCCATAACTCATATGGAGTAGAAGTAACGATTTGGAAGGCACTCGGTTAAGTATATATGCAGCGAGTTAACAACGCATCACTCCAAAAAGTGATAGGTAAGTTAGCATGCGCCATCATGGACCTAACCATTTCTAGTAGGGTTCTTTTCTTCTCTCCGCAACACCATTTTGTTGAGGAGTATATGGAATAGACAACTGTCTTTCTATTCCTTTTTCATCACATAATTTTCTGAACTCATCGATAAATATTCTCGACCTCGATCGGATCTCAATGCTTTTATTTTCTTGTCTAATTGATTTTCTGATAAGTTCATAAACCTTTTGAAACAACTCAATGCTTGATTTATGAGAAATCAAATAGACATATCCCGAATCGAGTATAATCGTCAATAAAAGTGATGAAATAAACAGCCCCATGCCTTCCTCTCACATTCATTGGACCACAGAATCAGAATGAATTAAATGCAGAGGAAATTCAGCTCTTTTACCTTTTCCAAATGGTTTCTTTGTCGTTTTCCCTTCAAGGCAATGCTTACATATGGACAAATCGACTTTTTCAATGTTGCCCAACAAGCCCTCTTTGGCTAGTCTATTCATACGTTGTTGGCCAATATGACCAAGTCTAGCATGCCACACATTTACATCATTATCATACGAATTAGGAGATGTAATAAGGGAATAACAAACATTTGCATTAACATAGTCAATATCTAATACAATGAAACCATCCAGAAAATAACCACAACCATAGTAATTTGTATCCAAAAACAAATCCACACCTCTATTATAGAAGTTCATATTAAAACCTAGTTTAACCAATACCAAAACAGACATTAAATTCCGACGAATCTCCGGAGCATACAATACATCATGTAGGAATAAAGTGCGTCCACCACGCATGTTCGGTTGCTAGTGCCAATTCTTTTCACTTCAGCTCGGAGTTGTTTCCCACATAGATCCACTTAGTTCCGGTTGGTACTCGTCGGAATTCCACGAAGGACCCTCTATCCTTCACTACATGGTCTCACGTCGCTCCCGAATCCACAAATCCACAAATGATTAGACTCGATTAAGAACACAAAACTCGACACAAAAGTAAAGTTCTGAAAAGTACAAGGGTGTTTACCTTCTTTGGCTCACGACGTCGCGAGCATAGTGACCCTTCTTGTCACGGTTGTAACACTTCACCCTTGCAAGCTTCTTCATTCGAGGACGCTTTCCTCTTTCATGTTGGTTAAGTTTGGGTTTCTTTCCGAAGGACTCGCTTCCTTGCCTTTCCCTTTATCAAGCCGCTTAGGACGTTTGCGTTTGGAGCTCGAAGCTCCATGTGAGCTAGAACCAAGCATGATATAGTTCAGCTTCTAGCTTAGCCGCCAAGAGGCGGTCCTCTTCCAGCTCAAGATGACGCACTGCATCCTCAAAGGTTTTGATATTTTCATTATGAGTCAGGTGCACCTTCATATGCTCCCAACTCTGAGGCAAGGAACGAATCACTGCTTGCACTTGCTGTCCATCTGTCAGGACATGGCCAGCATCTTTCAGCTCATTTATCATGTTTGACATCTTTCTAAGATGTTGCTTCATGGTCTGACCATGAGGCTTCTTATATGAGTCAAACTTAATAGTGAGCTGCCTCAGTCTGGTCATCGAAGTATGACCAAATCTTGCTGCCAATGCCTCCCACATTTCTTTGGCATTGTCAAAACGCCTAAACTCTCGCATGACGTCATTTTCCATGCGCTCGCAACGTGATGCGAGCAAGAGAGTTCTTTCTTTTCCATGCAGCAAAAGCTTCCTTATCTCTCTTGTCTTTGTGCGGTGTTTCCATCTTCGGGTTCTACCATGGTCGTTAAGAGCTTCTAGTGCCTCTTGCTCTTCCAAAGACATATTGGATTTTCATGTGCCATATTTTATAGTTGTCGCCATTGAGCTTTTCACCTTTGTTCAGCTCGGAACTATGCTCTTTGTAGCCGAGGCCATTGATCTAAACACATCGGACATATATGCACGAATTATTAATGCCTATCATTTATGCATCCCTTTTGCATGAGACCATCATATTAATGAATAATTTCAAGTAAGGTTTCAGAATTAAAAGGTCACTATGTTTCCAATCATCCTCCAAAAATCCTAACTTAAAACTATCATTAATATAATTGTCTTATGCAAAATAAATTCTATGAAGCTACATAAAACTTCTATGAACTACCCACAAAGAACCAAGAATAACGAAAGCAAATAATATTTGACATACAATAGAATAATTATGCTTTCACATAATACAACCAACATATCAGCTACTTCACCAATAACAACTAGGTAGAAAACATTACATAAGATGTCCACTAAGCACACTTAAACAAAGACCAGCCATCACATCTAACACCATGTCAATACACGAACTGGGAAAGATCATTTTTTGTTCAATTTCTTGATCTTTTCCCTTGTAACAATCCAGTAATAATCATCTATAAAATTCATCATAATTTTCCTATATGAAGCGGCTTTGTTGACATCCCATATGCGATTCAACACTCCTTGCCATTCGGGTGGAAGAGTGTTCATGAAAAATCGCACCATCTCGCATCGTGGCATGGGTCGACCATTCCATATGACCTTTTGAATTTTCCGTTGACTTCAAGAACGTGATCTATTAAGTCGCCACTCTCCCAACGATAATCATTCGGCTCAGGCTATCGCTAGAAAGCCTTTCCTTTTGATCATCGATAATTGGGCGAATAGGTGTGCGCAACCTAAGGGGAGGCATTGTTCCTGCAACAAATGCAGAATAAATCAGGGATTACATATAATTCACACAGAATTACTTGGCCAAAGAAACACATTCTTTTGCACCTCCCTTTTCCCCCCCCCTTTTTTTTTTGGTCAACGGTCAAAGTCAACGGTCAACGGTCGTCAACGGTCAACTGTCGTCAACGGTCAACGGTCATCAACGGTCAACGGCCGAGGTCAGCCGGGCCGCCGGGTTGGGCCGCCGGGCCGGGTCGGACGAACCGACCAGCACGTGCCGCGTGCGTGCGCGGGATGACGTCACGCAGACGTCAGCCGGCGCGTGCGCGGCACGCGCATGTCGGGTCGAGTCGCCAGTCGGGTTGCCGGCCGGCCAACGGTCGTCGGCGATGACGTCATCCCAGCGGTTACCGACCGTTGGGTGACGTCACGGTGACGTCATCACGCGTCGGTTCGCCGACCGGCGCGTGCCGGTTCACCGACCGGCGGTGCGCACGTGCCGGTTCGCCGACCGGCGCGTGTGACGCACGCGCTGGCCGAGCCAGCGCTTCAGGCGCGTGGCGCCCACGCGCAGAGCCTTCTGGCCACGCATGTGGGCGCGTGCGGTGTCTCTCGGCGGTGTACGACATGTCGACGGACTCGTCTCGACGAGCCCTTTCACCCTATACCTTCAGAAATTGATTTCGACTTACAGAAACTCGAAAAAATAGACGAACAGTGCTCGGGTGTCGGGATTTCTCGCCCCGATCCGTGTCGGCCGAATATCTTCGCGAAAAATTAATCAAAAAACATGAAAAGGGTCGGGAAAACATGAACTAGGGCTTTGATACCAATGTTGGGAATATCGGATTCCCAAAAAACGGATTCGACACTAAATCGATAACCCTAAATCAAATGCGGAAGACAAGCCCGGGAAAAACACGTATCACCGATCCTAAGCACACCACGGATTCGAGCGTACCTTGTTAGCCACAGATTAAACACCGTCGCCGATAAGAGGAAGAGTAAAACGATCCTGTTCAGTCCGATGACGTCGATTAGCCTTGAAGGGAAGACGGCGTCTTGATTTTCTTTTTGGAGGGAGAGAGGAGAGACGTACGTACAATGAAAAATGCCAAAAAGGTGTCTTCGTCTCTCTCTCTCCTCCCTTATATACGTTCCCTCAAAAACAGAAACGTACCCCTTCATTATATCCCTCCATCCATGGGCCCTAATCCTGTGGGCCGGGCTTTCAGGCCCAACATGGGCGGACGGGCCTTAAGCCCATCATATAAAACCATCACACAGGAAAGGATATCCCACTTGGAATTGCTCTCCCCCCCTGTCTTCCTCAACATCATATCCTATTGAACACAGTAGCAATCTGTCCCTGTGAGCTTAACTATTCAGATGTTGAAAGGATGTATTCTGCACCATGTCTTGGAGATACAGAAAGATTGGCATGATGCCAGGTGATGGGGGTAAAGATAAAAAGTTAATATTACACACCATGCAGGTGATGGGGGTAAAGATAAGCGGAACTTCTCTCCTCTGTTAATTTACTACTGATGCTAAGTTCTGCCTAGTTTTTTGCCATTATCTTCTTTGAAAAATCATAAAGAAAGGACAGAGAAAGAAAAGGAGGGGGGGGGGGCGCAGAGGTGGAAAGAAGAACAGCTTGAAGAGAAACGGAAAAGCGCAGACTTGCAACAGAAGGCACGGAAAGCTCCTTGCTTTAAGATGCATGACAACCATGCAGATAGCCAATGGGGTCTTCCTCCCACCCAAAAAACAATTGTTTCTCGTGGCCCGTTATGGAATTTTATACGATTCACATCCAAATAGAAGAATAATATCGTACTTTAAGATCCTATACTGCCTGAAAAGTTGCTGTTATCTTCGTTGAAATTCAAAAGATGGGGGAGAGGTAGAAAGAAAATAACATACGAAGAGAAACGGAAAGCGCAGACTCTCCACAGAAGGCACAAGAAAGCAGTTCGCTTTAAGATGCATGATAAACTACTAACAAACGATTTCACGTGGTCTCTAATAAAATGTCCTAAGATTCTACATCAATGATAATCGTACTTTGTGCTCCACTACTGCCTGCAAAGTTGCTATTATCTTTGAAAACTCAAAAGAAGGGGGAACGTAGAAAGAAAAACCGCATCAAAGAGGAACGAACATCACCAACATATTGCAACGCTCTTGGGATGTTGACCCCATTATCTTCTCTAGGGATCAGAAGTTTTTGGCCGGTTTGGTTGCCTTTGGCTGCCGATTGTGCTTGCCGCTTGGGTCTTTCCTTGCTGTTCTTGTTGTAGCCGTTTGACTTTTCTTGCGGCTTCCTTTCACTCATTTAGAGCCTGTTCTTTATGAGTGCAAGTTTTTGAAGCCGTCTCATTTGTACAGTTTAGCTTCCCCAATATATTGCTTACTTTCACCAAAAAAAAAAAAAAAAATCACCAACTCTTAACAGAGGGCACAACAAAGCTGCTTGCTTTAAGATACATGATGAACTAGTAATGAACAATAATTTCACATGGTCTCTGACGAAATTTTATAAGATTGACATCCAAAAAAAGGATCGATATCATACTTTATGCTCCACTACTGCCTGCAAAGTTGCTGTTATCTTCTTTGAAAACTCCAAAGAAGGGGGAAGAGGCAGAAAGAAAAACAACATTGGAGAGAAATGAACATCACCAGACCTCAACAGAAGGCACAAGAAAGCTGCTTGCTATGAGATGCATGATAAACTACTAATAAACAATCATTTCACGTGGTCTCTGGTGAAATTTTATAAGATTTACATCCAAATACAGGATCAATGTCGTACTTTATGATCCGCTACTGCCTTCAAAGTTGCTATTATCTTCTTTGAACGCTCAAAAGAAGGGGAGACGCAGAAAGGAAAACAACATTGAAGGGAAACGAACATCAGAAACTTTCGACAGAAGGCACGAGAAAGCTATTTGCTTTAAGATGCGTGACAACCGTGCATATCGTCATTATTGAGTTCGCTACTTAAAAGACAATTATTTCTCTTAGCCTCTGATGAGAATTTATAACCATTACAACCAAATGGAGGAATAATATTGTACTTTATGCTTCAATACTATAATATGCGTACATATCTGTTCAACGCAACCAAAAGAATCATGTTTCTCACACATAAATAGGACAAGTTTTTTGAGTGTTCGAAATTTTTACATCAAAAATTTTATTGTTCTTTGGCATGGAAACATTGTAACTCGACATTGGAGAATTGAAATTCAATTGTAAACCTATCGTATGAATTCAAGTTCAATCCTGAACATTTTAATTCAACCAATGTTGTTTTAAACCTTTGAGTGAAAATGTAATCAAGTCCTCTTGGTCAAGTCTCGCCTAAATGGCAGTCCAATCATTTGTTGTTGTACATGTCCTGACTAGTGATTTGACGTGGACAAATCTACTCGAAACAACACCATTGTTGCTCAACTCCGCAAGCTGTCAACCTTGCCTAGAACCACCCTCTCACAAGTTGTTTTCTATCAACAGTCACAGCTCATCTAGAGCTGGCACCTCCAAATGTGGAGGCTCGGCGGTTGGTCATCATGGCCATCGGGCTTCTTGGCCCCTCCATGGAAGATGATTGTACAACCCTCAAATTTTTAGTGATGTTCATTTTTCCTCCCTGGCCCTTCCATGCCATGCAAGATGATTGTATAACCCTTAAATTTTTTTTGTGACGTAGAATTTTTGTTTAATTTTTAAATAATTTTTTTAGTTTTTTTTTTCTTTTCTTTTTTCCTTCCTTCTTCTTCCTCCTCTAGCTGGTCATGGGGCCTCAACAACCAGCCAGAGACGAGAGTCACAAGGCCAACCTCGCCCAACCATCGCAAGGCTCCCTTGAGGCTGGCGAGGCCAACCTCGTCGGCCCTTCTCTATAGCTGGTCACCAGCTATCATTGAGGTTTGGCAATTGGCTAGAAGAGGGAGAATAAGAAAGGAAACAAAAAAAAGAAGAAAAGAAGAAAATAAGCTTATGGGGGGATGCCCCTATAGAAACTTTCCTTCTTGTTCACGTTCAGTCCTTTCTTTCAAAGGTGACAGCCACCGCCCAAGACCTATACAGTTGGCATTTCTTTGCTAGCTGTACACGTTCTTTTTTTTTTTTTTTTTTTGCTAGCTGTACACGTTCTTCATCTTTTGTAAAGCCACAATTGTTGACTTCCTCTTGCTTGTTATTTTCTTCTTTCTTCAGAAAATGCTTGAAGAACATCTTGGACTTTTCTCCTCTTTCTTTGCCGACTTCAATTCGTCGACAATTGTGGGTTGCATTAGGTGTTGACTCCAACAGATACTGTCGCTGTCTCAATATGATATCACAACGTACTTCGAATGTGACAAAGTCAAGAATGCAAGGTTGCTATTATCTTCTTTGAAAGCTCAAAAGAAGGGGAGAGGCAGAAAGAAAAACGATAGTGAAGAGAAACGAACATCACAAACTCTCCATGCATATGGTCATTGTTGATTTTCCTTCTAACAAACCAATTTTTGCTCTTAGCCTCTAATGAGATTTTATAATCATTACATCCAAATGGAGGAATAATATGGTACTTTATGCTTCAGTACTATGGTATATATACATATCTGTTCAACACTACCTAAAGAACCATGTTTCTCACAAAAAATCTCTCCGAAAATAGGACAAGATTTTTGAGCGTTTGAATATAATTACATTCTTCTAAATGTTATTATTCTTTAGCATGGAAACATTGTCACTCAACATGGGAGAATCGCAAATTCAATTATAAACCTATTGTACAAATTCAAATTCATGCCAAAATATTTTAATTAAATCAATATTGCTTTAAACCTTTGAGTGAAAATGCAATCAAATCCTCCCTGCTCAAATCCACAAGCCGTTGCCCTTGCCTAGTCCCGCTCTCTCCCAAGTTGACCTCTAACAACGGTCACGGCTCATCTAGACCTGGCGCCTCCAAAAGTGGAGGCTTGACGGTCAGCCTCAATGGCCATCGGGCTCCATGGCTTTCCAAGGCCGCTCAGCTTGAAGCATGGCGTTCAGCTCAACCAAATTTGGCATATCTCCAAATCCGGAGTCGACGAGCTTCTCATGGCCATCGAGCTAGTCTAGGATGGACGGCCTGACATTGGCATCGGTCCCTCCACACAGTCAACAGCACCTCGCCTCATCTCCAAAACCCGTCTCTCTATTTTCTCTCTCCGCTAGTCCTCAATGAGCCTCGAGTTCGAGGCTGTCAAGACCTAGCCAAGCTCGACGGCCATGGAAGAGGAGTGGTCGAGCTCATCCATGGCCGTTGCGCCTGTGGCCGTCCAGATCTCAGCGAACTTGACGGCCACTAGCCAAGCCTCCATGTCTAAAGGTTTGGTGGCTCTCTGGCAAGCCTAGATTTGGATGGCTGACGAGCCATCTCGCTTAGATCTAGCTTGTCTGTTTATCGAGGATGCTACGTGATGCCACAGCAAAGAATGCCATTAACTGTGGATGGTAAGGCTCGACCTTGGGGGCTATGGAAACGAAGGAAAGGAAAGAAAAAAACGAAAATCTAACGCAGCAGTCTAGTCATGCCATCGTCATTACATGTAAGATGGCCAATGATGACTGGACTGCCACATAAAAATTGTTAGACAAAGTTACCAGAAGGACTTTATTGCATTTTTACTCAAAAGTTTAGGACTACAACTGAAATATATAAAACTGAAATTGAATTCATATAATAAGTTTATGACTGAATTTGCGATTCTGCCAACTCAACACCTATGCTTGTCATAAGTTTTTTCTTTCTTTTAATAGTTCTTCCCCTATTCTGTCTCCTCTCCTCATTTGTATAAAATGGGCAATGAGGAGTGGCTTGTGTAGTGGAAGGGAAACCGTCTCCCAATGATTTTACTAGAGAAAGTTGACCTAAGTTCAAATCAATGAGGGAAGAAAACTAACCTCTTTCAACTTTAAATCGCCATGCTGAGTGTTGATTTTAACTCCTTAAAATCTTCCATCATGTCCAACCTCTTAGGATCTTGCCATTAAAAGACAATCCTTCCGGATAATAAGAGTGAGAGCATAAGTCATATGCTATGATTTTCAATCTTTCACAAGAGATAGAAACAGATTCACATGTAGATAATATGAGAAAATGCTATCCAATACACTCCCATTTAGTTTACAAAAAGGTTGATCAATTTATAGGTGACATGCAGTAACTTGATTTCCATTCACATATAAATAACAAGTAGCCCAGCCGAGGCGTGTCAACGCCACAGTGCATGTATTAGATGCTATGCCATCTCAATCCATAAAGCAAATGAAGGGATATATTAATGTTTTCCGATCATCACACCCTGAGAAAAGGCGATGCATTTTCGACTCCAACAGGTGAGACATCCTTCGGATAGTAGTCTTGGAAGATGAATCTTGCTTCTAGTCTCCATAATCTGGCAGCAATGATGGTGATTGCGCTGGACTGGCAAGGACTACTTTTATCTTTCTCTCCTCTATGTAGTTACCACTTTCTTTATCTAATCGAAAATCTAAAAGAAAAATTCTCAAGTTATTTACCCTGAAAGATTAGGGAACATATAGCAGGAAAACCTACCATGTCAGCAGTAATATCTCCTTCACCTGTATCAAAAACTTGTCTCTGCACTGTAGGACAGGTGGAGCTACCTGCTATGCTTGCATGGTAACTGCATCAAACAGAAGATAGGATGACAAGCCTGCTGCAATTCTTTGTAAGTATCAACACATAGCTTTTGAGGGGGCACGTCATGGTTTTTCTTTATCTCAATGTATATAGGTTACTATGGTAGGCATTCAAAACCTTATTTAAAGATGATCCTTGCTGCAACACGACTATCTCTACCTTAAGGAGTTCATATCCCAGTGATAATACAGTCTAATTGACATGTCATGGCAAAGAAATTGCAGAAGAATCATTCAGCTGATTCAAGTACTATAAACATAACATACTAATCAGTCTTATCGCCTAGTGGAATCGAGCATGAGCTTGGTTCACTCAACTGCATAAACACAGAGAAGAGGCTTTAGACAAAAGAACTTAATGAGAAAGGGGGCACGTCATGAGAGCAGCATGTGATGAAATGTGTCATCATACATTTTCTTTGAAGATATCTCATCTTGTGGGTTGGTTTTCTCTACTAATCATTGTCTCAGTCATCTGGTTACAACAACCATTCACCTACCTTATGTCCAGAAAGAAATTCACTCACGAGGCATTTTAAGAGTTTGTGGTGCAAGGATAAGAGCTATGCAAAAAAGAAAAACCTGACCAAATATTCGAAAACAACACGAGGAAAAGAATTTGAAAACAGGGTGACCGGTGACTGATTTACACTTGCCACTGAAGCTTACGCCTCAAGATATTCCTTCTACCATTATTTATGATGTTGAAAGGTAAATTTTTAAGAGAATTACTGGAGAACAAAAGGATATCATCCCCTTCACTTATTGCCTAAAAAAACAGGAGGCAAGCAACGTAAATTGAATGTAGCTCCAAAATGAAAATGAACCAAATGTGCAGCACTATATACTCACAGATAAACTTGAGATCATGAGGCCAGATTTGCAAGAGCTCTTCAGCCATGATGACGACCATATCACCGATCCACGCAAAACACCGGGTCACATAGCAGTGTAACAACAATCAAGCAAAATGCTTTGCATAAAGCTCAATTCCAAGTACCTATTTCATATAATCCAGTCATGCACGGTTTCAAGCACGTTTTCATTTCAACAAAACACCAAAATCGCACATGATCACCAAACACTAGACAGGCAAAACTCAGATGGTTCACTCACATGAAGATAACTCAACGCACTAATCACTACACAGCCTAAGAGCAGTTCAGGATTCACAGAAAAAACCAGAGCACTACATCCATCCGTTCCTAGACCCTGCATTGCAGACTCAAAAGGCACCCACCATCATCATGATTATACTATACGCAAAACTCGAGACCAAGGATGATGATCCGATGCTCTGTTATGACAACTCTCTGAACAGTTACGTTAAGTTGCGGAGTGGCGGTTCACCCGCTATTTATATATTACTCATTTTTCAAAACCTTGTTTTGTTGTATTACCCAAGAAAAGCTTTAAAAAGAATAGTCAATTTATTATTGCCAACTTACACAAGCTTCTTTACCAGCCCCTGCGCAAATTGCCTTTTGTGTCATTTTCTGAAAATTTCGTGCTATATATATAAAACCAACTTATCAAGTTTGGTGTCTGCTGTCGATACATCCAATAAGCCCTAGCCATATAATATTCTCTTAATAAACGTGGGAGAGAAAGTTATCAATGGGAACTTGCAATTAACTACTCAATAATATAGAAACAAAAAAACGCACGCAGGGCGTGTTTTGTTTTAGTTCAAATAGAAGGAGAACATAGGAAAAAGTATGCTATCAAATGTGAAAGATGAATTTAGTAATTACCGCCAATCCCTCGAAAATTTCGCAAAATGACCCTGGTTCACAGGGTCGGTCTGTTTTTCTTTTCTTTTCTTTTCGAATTTATTCACCATAACAGCCAATCCATACTTTGCATTTAAAATTCAGGGAGGAGACGATTTCCAGTTTACAGCTCTTCAAGTTGTCGAGTCCATCACAGAGGATTCATCCTGGATTCCTGAAAGCTCTGATATATTCATCCGTGGGATTCTGCTTAGTCTGGATGTTCTGTATAAGGGCAGCAAGGATGGTAATGCCAGAGTTAAAGCATAAGCTAGAAGACTTGAAATCCATCTCCTAGGTGCAATTTCTCCCTCTTTACCCAACCTCGATGGAGGATGAGGACCAGATACCTATGTGTGCGAAGAAGCTCCTTCTAATTCTCCTAGAGTTCAACCTGACTAAGATTTCTGAGATTCTACTTCCAAAGACGGTCGGCCACTGCTTCAGATTTTCTATGGAAATGTGAATGATGTCAAGCTGTGCGTGGCTCTGGCATCGGCTCCGGAAATGGATCCCAAGTTGCTTTCTCAAGTGAAAGTAGTACGGCGGATCGGAAACCTTTTGGAGTTTGTGCATACGAAGGATATGGAAGATTTTCTCAAATCGACGCTTGGCTTGCGCAAAGCTTTCCTTTAATGATCACTAGGTTCCACATGCCCCCGCTTGAGCCGACACTATTTGATGAAAGTTCTTCTGAGGCAGCAAGTAGTGTAAGAGACATAACCGACTTTGGTAGCAGTGCCAGTGTTTTCCTGGAATTGAGTGGGTCTCATGACAGAAACCATTCCAATATTGCTTCTGAATGCATGGTTCTATTATTGATCTTTTGAAAGTGAGTGCAATTCTCGAGTCTCGGCAAAAAGGCGCTCCTTCTCTACTGGTACAGCGAATGCTGCATTCTCTCTGTTATTCCTGCAGGCGATGTTTGCTGCACAGAATGATTTTCGTCAGTGTGCAAGTCGGAGTTTGCGAAGATTGAAGGCATCCATACTGACATAAAATATTCCAGTGCCGTTACTTTGCCAGTGCTGCCACACTGGTAATCTCGGAATTCCAGCAGCTCTCTCATTGTAGTCTAACCCATGAAAGTTGTCGGCCAACTGATTCCTGGCCTGAATCTCCGATACCTCCCCTCGGTGTGGAATCTAGGAAGGTTGCTCGGCTTTCTGGATGAGCATTGAAAGAAGCTGCACGTCTGGTCTGGCTAGCGCCAATTGAGGAGATCGAGTCGAAAATCCCTCTCTTTACCAAGACTTCCCTCGGATAATCTTTTTTCTTTACCAAGACTTACCTCCGACATGGTTTGCATACAGTCATCAAAATGAAAGATGATAAATTTCCTTTCCGACTGCCGCAGTTTATTGATTCATAGGTATTCAAATCTGACTATTCATTCCACGGCACCCATGATTATTAGGTGGCGGGTTTCATGTGGATTTATGGCGAGCATCACACAAGAAACTTCGAAACCCTCGACATTGTGATCAAGGCACTTCTGCACTAGCAAATTGCCAGCTCCAGAAGCGGACATGGCAATTTGCTCATTCTAAAAACTCAGAGAGAGAGAGAGAGAGAGAGAGAGTGCGAGAACCCAAAGGAAATAGAGCAATTGTAAGTTTCTGTCATTATTCTAATAAAATAGGGCACAATGACTCTTGAAACAGATGCAACTAGTACATCAGAAACTAAATTCCGAGTTCCACAACCAATGGGCATCGAGATATGCATAAATTAAGACAAGCTCACAAGGAACTACATCTTCCTCAGTTCTTCTCAATTAGCTTTTCGATCATGTCCGCAGCTTCCTGGACAGTTGTGATACTTTGTGCACTTTCTTCCTCCACACTGATCCCAAATTCTTCCTCAAGTCCCATCACAATCTCCACCTAAGATGCAAAAGAGCAGTGGTCTCATCACAATCTTAGTAAGCTGGTTAACGTCGGAATCAGATAAGAAGAAAAAACAATTCCAGCACCGCTTCAGAATGAATGGATAAAGTGAAAGCTCGTTAAAGTCTGCAGAAAAGGAAAGACTTGTGGAAGAACGGCTTACAGTGTCCAGAGAATCAGCTCCCAGGTTAGCAAATTTTGACTCTCCAGTCACGCTAGCATCATCTGGTAAAGCCAGCTGCTTCCTTACTATTTGGCACACTTTATCCACTGTCTCCTTTTTAGCCTGCTCGTATCTCAAGTCAATTATTTGCAAGTTATAAAACCTACTTATGGGCTTCACACTGAGTGGTTAGAAGATTGGCAAGGCCAATCCAAGCATTCCCCCAGAGCAAGCAAAATTGTTGGAACACAGTATGAATAATATTCTGGGCATCCACTTTCCCAGAAGGAGAATGTTTCGAATGACTTGATTATAATCACACAGCAAGATCGTTCAACACGAGACAAAAATAATGGCCCAGACTTCAGATATATAATAACTTGTAGTCACTTTGCTACGCTCTAGTTTTGTTGTTATAGTTGGCATGACACAGTAATACATACCGCACATGAAACCTGGAAGCGGCGTGCTTTAAGAGAAGGGAAACTTCTGCCACCAATGGGGAGGGAAACAGACCTGACATTAGATATCTTGCTGACAGGTACCTGTTAAAAATGTCAAAAGTGACATTAGATGTCTTGCTGACATGTACTTTAGACCTGACATGATGCTATAAAAGTCAGGTCTAAAGTACAATTCCAAATGTTTACTAATGTTTCAAAGATCCAATCTCAGTTCAAAGTGCAGAACCTCAACCAGGTCGGCCAAGCCATATCCGATTTTGCACAGAAAATTTGGGAGAATTACATTTTGCCCCCAAGTTTTTGGCATAGTGTCAAGCCACCCATGATGTTTCAAGTTTTGCAATTTGTCCCCAGACTTTTTAAAATTGGAGGCAATGTGCAGCAAAATGTTCTCATAAATCTGACCATGTGACTGCACGTGACTAGTTATGGAAGGCAAATTGGATTTATATCATCTATATATGTGGAAAGAAAAAAATACAGGGACTACCCAAAAACATGTTTTAAAACTATATATTGATGTGCATTTCACATTGATCCACTCAAATTCTCGCCGGAATTTTAGTCAGATGCCCTCAAGTGCAATATTTTTTTAATTATTCTTCTACTTATTATATGTACATGCTTATATGAAAAAATTCCTCTGTAATCAGTCACATTGTTAGAGCTCCAAGTTGAAATTGATTGAAGTCAATCCAGGGAACGAATTGCAATCTATTTCTAAATTCATGGGCCAATTGCAAAAAATGAAACATCACGGGCCAATTTGCAACAACTTTAAAACTTGGGGGGCAATACGTAATTTGCCCCAGAAAATTTACAGAGTTTTCAGACCAGTAGATCACAAGCAATTATTAGACCAACATCAAACCTCAAGAACCTTCGGAAGCTAATGGAGATGCTACTATCAGCATCACCAATAACCACAACAATGAGACAGCAAAAACAAACTGAAATAAGTTGGAAAAACAAATGCATCAACATGCAAAAGCTGCTACCTGAGAGCAACTCAACAACACATTGAAAAAGAGTGAACTAGATTTGGTGTCCACCTAATTAATTCTGGAATATAAAAGCAGCAGGAAGCCAATACCAAGTATTACTAGCCTGAACTCATCATTAACCTCGGACAGTTCATCTAGTCAATCTAGACATTTGAAAACGCTCATTTGGCAGTGCTGTAGCTTTCCGATGTAGTCACCAATACATGCTTCGGCGATGCTTACCCAGTTCATCTGTCCCCATATCCACCCAGCCTAATCCCACAAACATGGCTGTTTTTTGAAAAACCGCCAGAGCATGTACTCATCTCCCAACGAGCACTATCAAATCCTTAGCCCAGAAACTCACTCTATTTGATCAATCATCACACATATCTTCCGACACAAACATTCCGAACCAGCATCTCCCGTCAGGCAGAATTCGTAAATCGAGGCACTTAACAAATCGAAAGTAGAGCAATTTCTTCCCCTTTTTTCCCCTATCAAGTCGAACGAAACGCCACTCCTCGATCAATCCACGGAAAAAAAAACTAGACATTTACCACAACCCAATGGACGAAAAAACACCTCCACCACCAAAAACACGAGCACGTTCCTCCCAGTCTGGGAAAAAGCTAACGTCCAAGCTGATAATATGCCTCAGAAATGCCGCCAGCGGTCAAGCGCCAATCAAACAAAACCAAATCACGCAGAATCTGCACTTGCGATCGTCCAAAAAAGCATCAAAGCCTCGTTAGTGGCTTAAAGAACAATAATATATCTTCCTTTGACTTGTCAGGTGGGGCAATGGGGTGCATATCCTGAAAAAATACAGCTCAACCAAATGAGTGATGCCGCCTAGCATATGAAAGCCTTTTATTGATCAAGATGCAATGAGAAATTTTACCAGCCCAAATTCTACTTCCAAGAAAAACTTCAATTCAGCATTCGGAACTTTATTTGACACTTCTCTCAGCTGTCCTACCTACAGTACATCAAAAAGAAAAACAAATACAGTGGGAAAGAAGTAAAGACCCAAAACAAAAGGCATTGAAACAGTGGATAAAGCACGACGAAATGAACATAAGCAGCACGGAAAATTTAAAAAGAAAAACGAAAGAACAAAAGGGAAAAACCAAAAAAAGGAAGCATCTCTGCCAATAAAATGCATGATCAAAAGATATCCTTCCAATGCAGGTAAGTGAAAATTAAAACCTATCACTCTGCAGAACAGTTAACTCTTCCAAGAATAAGCTGAACAAGCATCGTCCTCATTATTTTCCACTGGTACACCAAAATAATCAACTAAGTGATAACAAAAACTCAAGTACCAGATAATAGAAAGCAGGTAGTGCAGCACATTAACACAACATTAGGTAGACTTAAAAGGCTAAATGATTACCCAACCGAAGCTAAACAGAAATTAAAAAAAAATGTGCATGAGAAACAGTTCTGAGAAATGTGCACCGGAATGCTGAAATCTTTAGCAACCTCCTCCTGAAAAAATACAGCGGTTTTTGTTGTCACTTGGTTTGATTTCTGTTGGAGAAATCCTTGAAACTATCAACAGAGAAGACCATCCCAGAGATGGCCAAAAGCTAGTTTGCTAGACATGGCGATACTGTTTCGATAGGATATTGCAGCGTAATTTGACTGTGACAAAGTCAACGATGCCTGGTATACACTGTCCATTCGTTTCCAATGTACAGCCAAACAGCAGTGTGGTTTTGTGTTCTTCAGCATCTAACGCATAATATGATATAAGGTTCATCAGCGATTTCGTGGATGATTCCGACAATTTATTTTCAATAATCTAACCATAACGATCGAGAGTCCACTGGGGAAGAACGGACAAAAAACCTCAGATTCCTATGTAATTAATCTGTCAAAATTAGGACAGGTACATGCCCACATTGTTAGGCATCTCAGAGATAAAGATGGCCACTATTAATGATTGTTCGATATGTGTTAGCACTAGGCTCCAAGCTCATCATAGACTGCAATTTAGTAAAAAAGAAATGGCTCTTCTCATATCTAAGCACGAAAATAGGTCCTTTATGTGCTGCAAGAGTCTCAAAATTTTCCCTGTCAAGGACTTGCAGACATTTGAGACCATTAGTCTATAGGAATTCCAAGTTCAGAATAAAATACCAATACACTGCTATTCATTTGATGTGTCAAAACAAAAAATAAAGCGCCAATATTCTGGTCATATTTCAAGTTTAGCTCAACTTTTAATTGCATTTGAACAAGTATATTTGTTTTGAGTCCTTTAAAATCTAACTCCATGACTTTGTCATTATGATTTGATCATGTGATTCAAGGTCCTCTTGTTTTCAACTTTGCCTTCTGATGAGTGTAAAACCACAAGGCGATAGCAACAAGGGGAGTGATGTAGGAACAACAATCATCTCTCCAGCCCCAACGCACACATGACAAATCCTATAAATTCCATCCAGTAGCTCCAACCCTTGAGTCTGTTCTCTGTTTGACAATTTTTGGTGTTGAGAACGGAACTACATCACTGTAATTTTATGTAACTAAGGTACAAAAGCTGCTTAAGATTAGTTATGGGATTCTTGCGATGCCACTTCTTCGATTCAGTTGCTCTTTGCTACTTCTCCAGTTGCTAAATGAGCCACAACTTCCTACAAAGAAACATAGTTCCATTAACTTTGTTAAGAGTTAACCATCTCAATCAGAAAACCAGCTCAAACAGTCCGTCTGAGATGTTTGTACTTCTTGGTCTTCACGTCAATGTTTAATGCGTAGTAACTGTATCAAAATCAATGGAAAAGAATGGGTTGTGTAGATTAGCATGAACATAATCAGTCAACACAAATGTCTGTGGACCTGTTCGCGTGATCTTATGATCCCAAATACATGTCTCTATTATTCGAACTCAGCAGTTAAATTATCGGAAGATTCATTCAAGTACATCGTCAGGAGCAAAGTCATTTTCCTTCTTCCCCAATTCCTCTTCCTTTTCCAGTCCAGTTGGATTCTTCTCTTCCACCACCACTTTATCATACTCGCCCTCCTTCACCAGCTCATGCCAAGGCAAGTTGTACTCGGAGGAGAGACCCTCAGACACGATCCCTTCCGGCACTTCCTCGTCTCTTCTGGGAGAGAAGTAACGATCCGGCGAGTCGTGGGATGTGAACCTCCCTGGCTCTGCCTCTTCCTCTTCTACTAGCCGTTCTGTCTCCGGCTCTAGCTCCTGCTCCAGCTCAATCTCCTTTTCTTCATCTACACGCTTCTCTTCCTCTCTGTCTTCATCCTCGGCCTTTGTTTCTTCTTCTTGTTCAGGCTCGGGATGTTCAGTTATGTCCTTAACATCAGCCGCAGTTCCTGTACCCTGGCTCACCGCATCATTGATTTCTTGTTGCACGAGTAATGCCGCGCCATTCCCAATTGCTTCCATCTGAGGAAACGTTCTGTTCCACTTGTTTGTTCTTCTCGGGATTGGTGCTCGAAACTCCTGCTTTCAGTAATGGTGTTTCCGGTGGCAACAGCATGCTTCGACTCCGCGCAACGCATTTTCGTAAAAAGAAACGTCAATCGAAAGGAATTAGATTGGGGTATTGATTCTCTTTCCTTTTGTGCATCAGATCGAAATGAAGTTTCGGCTTTCGTTTTCTTTGGCTGTTGCAGTTTTGATTTGCTGAAGCGGGCTGTATCCGTGGTTGACAAAAGGAAGGAGTTTTTTCTGTTGTGGATTGAGGGTGGAGAGGAGACAGTTGCAGCTTAAGTTAAAAAGGGGAGTTTCTCCCTCCAATCTAGAAAACGACAATTCGTTTCTTATTATCGGTGGGGTTTTCCTTTCATTTTTTCCAACCCAACCTTAGTTCAATGAAAAAACGTACTTTAGAATTAACAAAATTCAATATTGAAAAGACCAAATTATTCCTACTCAAAAACTTATTTAAGTCTCTCGCTCCATGTTTGAGCAATTTAATTTTCAGTTGGTTTTGAGTACTTTTGATGGTAAGACTTTAGAACTTGTGGATGGACTTTTTTTTAAGAGAAAATGACAATTCTTTTATATAAAGGAACGCGAGGTTAATCGACATAGAAATGCGAAAAGTGAGGTATGTTTTTGATATTTTATAATGTCAATCGACCTCATAAACCAAAATTCATATGGTCGTGAAACATGAGATTGTTTGCACTTAATCAGATTGAAAATTGAACGTACCTAATTTTCCAAATTCACATATAAATCCTTTCATGAACCATTAAATCAAAATTGACCAAGAATAGGTATGTCAAAAAGCGAAATATCACAAAAAGATGAATTATAATAATGTTAGCAAACGAATAATCAAAATATAACCAAATAATCCCACAAATGCTTTACTTCCCAAATGGAATTTAAATTTCTCTCAACTTGCCATAATTTTTTTTTCTTAGGCTAAATAATAAGCATCTCCAAACATAAATCCTCTCTATGGCTAAATAATAAGCATCTCCGAACATATATGCTCTCTGTATATATTACCCTATCTTTCTTCCATTTTGAGAGTGTCGTTTGCTAAAGTTTTTATGATTGTTCCGCACCGTAAGTGGCGATGGACGCCGCCACAGGGGAACATGACCGTATTCCCTTCTTCCTCCTCGTCGGAGCCGTGCACGCCGCCGCGAGAGCTCGCAGGCTCCGCCGCATTCTCAAGCCTCCGGTTCATGTCGGCTCGGCTGGATTCGTCCCTCTGAATGACCACCGAGTCGCGGAATGCGCTCGGATTCGTGCGCAGGCATGTCGAGATCGCAGCTCCTCCTCCTCCTCTGCTGCTCAGTCCCTCGGTTTTCGCAGGTAGCGTGCTTGTTGTCGTCTGTTAGGCTTTTCTTTTTTCGCTGCTGAGGAATCTCGACGCGGATTGTAGATGCCAGACTGATGGGTTCTTTGTCAGTAGGGGGCCTTCTTTAGGTTGAGTTTGATGTCTAGATATGGGGCGGCGGGTGGAGAATTTGATGATTGATGAGGAAGTCTGAATAACTTATTGGAGGGATGTGTACCTGGTGGAGCAGTCGAGTTGAAGCGGAGGGATGATTATGCTGTCGGGATCGTGCTTGTTGATTGAGACGCCGTATTTTTTATTGTGTTCATCGTGTTTGCTTCGTATATTTGATATTGGAGACATGATTCTGTAATAGAATGAATCGCGTCGAATTGTTTCTTCTAGTCTAGCACTTCATGTTCTTCAATGTCAGTTCTGGGTCGAATTAGTTTGTTGATACAAAACGGAGCTGCATTTCTCTTGGCAGTATAAGGTTTTGATGTGATTGTCGTTGGAATTCACAGGGCCGGCTCGTGGCAATAGATTGCCTGCTTCCCCTTGTTCGATAATTTCTAGTTTACCGTATTCTTCTGAAGCAAGTGCTGAAATGGAGGAACCCACAGGATTTTTTGCTTTTTTCCATCTAATGTGTGTCTTGACACATTGTGGAGTTCTTTTTCCGATATTTGGTTCTTGTAATATTATGCAGAGACCGCGAAGGAGATGTATGATAAAATTCTGGAGTCCGTATTAGCTCCAAACGCATGGACATGGTCAATGATTGAAAATTGCAAGAACAGAGAGGATATCCAGCTTCTCTTTGATGTCTTGCAGAACCTACGCAGATTTGTCAGTTGACTTATTGCTCCATTTGAGAAGTAAAGTTTTAATTTGTGAGTAGTTGATAAATCAACCTGGTTTTTTACTTTCATTGCAGAGATTGTCAAATCTTCCAATTCATGAGAATTTTAACTGCAATCTTTGTCAGGAAGTCACAAAAGCATGTGTGCATGCAAGGGCTCTTGATTTTGGGTGAGCGTTATCTACACAAGTTGTGTGACAAGTTCGAAAAGTTAATATCTTGCTGATATATATACCTGGTTCTTCTTCTGATTCGATTGTTGCTACTTACCCTATCATTAGCACAATCATTTTGTTGTATGTTGTTTGTTCTCAAATGATCTTTTTACCTCAAGCCTGTCATGCTTGGAGAACATATTCAGCTGCATATGAAATTTTTTGACCACCCTGCTGGTACCGTTAGCTAGTTATGCTTCTGTGTTTTTTCTTTTTCCTTGATGCGTCAATTATGTAAACCGGAATTTTGTCCTACACGGATGCTACATGTGTATTAAGAATGGGTATGGAAATGACATGACACATATAACATATTCAAGAAATAGTTTTTCATGTTTGATCGTGTAAAGGCACATTCAATTTAAAGTACATAGAACATTGTTAAATGTGTACTAACTTTTCTTGTGTGAGTAACATGTTAACCTGCTTGACATGCTTCAATGTGTTTTAAGTGGTTAAAATGGTCAATTTATTTTACATGTACAAACTTGTTAACTCGTTGATGACTCAGACAATTTTAAGCTCAATCCAACTTAATATGTGTCAAATGCTTATTCTGTAAATAGGTCTTTTTGCACATTGCTGGCTCTGTAAGACTGATTTCTTGAATGACACCTCCACTTCAAGTTATTGAATTCTTTATTGAAGCTTACCAAAGAGCATTCACTTTTTGCAGACATGTTTTTATGAACATTAAGCTTCATTAGTTATCAGTTCAAGCTGTTTCTAGTAATTAAGCTCTTCATAATTTTCAAGAAAAATAAATCAAATCAAACTGCAGTTCCATGGTGTAACTCATTTTAGGAGATTGCAGCAATTAATTGTCACTGGGAGTACATGATTTAATCAGAACCTACATCTGTAAATCCTTATTTAGGCTAAGAAATTAAATTGCATGGTGCACTTAATCCGTGATGATAGAAACTAAGGGTTGACAAAATTGTAGGTAAGAAGGCCTTGTGGGAGCATAATGTCTATGGATTCACCCCTACAATTGGCTCTGCAAACCATCTTTTGGTAATGATGAAGTGTATCTATATCAAGCAATTATTTTTTCCATTTGTTTTATTTACACAATTCTTCTGCTAACTTGGGGTATTGCAATGCAGCAATATGCTAAAGAGCACGAAGATGCTACCTTCATGCAGGAAGTTATGAAGCTTTTGAAGAAGAATAACTTGCCATTGCAACCCACCATGGCCGATATTGTTTTCAGGTTCACTTCCGTGCTGTTTCTCCTGAGAGGGATGTTATTATCGTGTAGTAAGCCATTATTGCACTTAATTGTGTGTTATGTACTGCATAGTTATCAAGCAATTTATCCAATTTATAAGTGTCATTTATATACGATTTAATCAACTTGTTTTTATTTTAAATCATTTTGTCTGCACTGCTACTCTCGATCTAATAGTTTGCTCATGTTATTTGACATCCTTTCTTTCCATGGAAACATTTTGCAGCATTTGTGATGATACAGACAATTGGGTGTTGCTCACAAAGTATTCAAAGAGATTTGTCAAAAATGGAGTGAATTTGCATAAAGCTGCATTTGATATCTGGATGGAGTTTGCTGCAAAAGTAGGTGAGAAACACTAGCTCTGTCTCCCTTCGCTGCTCTCAAGCCCTTGTCCCTCAACAATCTTATTTTCCATTTCTTCCCACAAATAGTTCTCTCATCCAGGTCCTGCCACTTACTACAAAAGATGGGATGTGCTAGAAAATATTCTTCAGTACAATGATATCTCTCTGCTTAAACAAAAGGGTAGAAATAAGAAATAAAAAGAATTTTGCTGTGCCATGTCTTTCAATGTCTTTATTTCTTTAATTGTTCTGAGATTATGCTTCTTTATCCTATTTAGTGGTTTGACGAAATTACCCTTTTCAGGAGACATTGAATCTCTATGGAAAACTGCGAAGTTAAGATGCGAATCCATGAGGCAGCACACCGTGGGCAGTGGGTTCTCATGTGCGAAGTTAGTTTACAAATGCAGACTGTTGAAATCACAAATATCAGACCCTGAAAGCAATAGGTCTTCTTGCATTAGAAAATCTGATAATGGGAAAATATTAATATTGCAAAACAGATCAGTACAAAGTTCTTGGTAAACCAGGTGAGAGGTCTATGGCCGAAAAAAGCGAGAGTTAATGATTGAATAAACCAAATTTTGGCTCACAACCTAGGACATGAAGCACCTATGGGCATGAGAATGCTCATTGTCATCACACAAAGAAGATATAACTACATTTTCGGTATTTGGAAGCATTTATTGTGGCTTTTAGCACTCTGGTTTAAGATTAAATTTTAATCGTCATTTACTTGTTTTGTGGCAAACTAAATGGTTTTATAACCAATTTTTTGTGCAGGGATATTTACTTGAAGGCAAACCTGAGGAGGCTGCTACAGTCATTCACATCTTGAATCAGGTGCTCCTCACTTCTCAGAGCATCTATAGCTATTATTAATATGCTCATCATCACCATCTGGCATGATTGCAATCCTAAATTACCTCAGCCTCTGAACTAGTCCTTCAATTTTCCATATACTGTCAAGGAATAAAGCAATTAGTGGAAGATATACAGAATTGTCCCCCAAAATCTGCTCAGATAAAATTACCGTGACATATCCTCTCTCGAGGGGGACTGGGTGATTTGAGTTTCGTATTTGGTGCATGCTATACTATTAAAATAACATGAGTTAGTTCCATGGATCCTAATAGAGTTCGAAAGATCATCTCAGACTCCTCCTGAATTGAATAAAGTTGGAAATACACCTATGTAGGCTCTGTTTGTTCAGATGTCGCCTCTTAGGTCTCACAATGTCAATGCCTTGGATTGATGCCAGAGTTTGCCTGATGCTAAGAGGTCCAGCATCAGGGTTGAACTTCAAAAGCTTGTCAGTGAGTGGCTTTTCGAGGTTATCGAATGGAAGAAAGAAGATGACTGCAAGGTACTTCCTTTGACTAAATATCCATCACTTTGGGTAGAAATAGAAATATTGCTTGTTTGCAGTTATATATTGCTCTGGTAATGTTTTCTCAATCGTTCCTGTTGCTGGATGTATATATGCTGCATTGAACTATCTCAAAATTTTTAAAACCTCTCTTTTCGCTCATGTAGGCATTGGCTGCTTCTCTCAAATCCGATATCCTGGCCATGGTTAGTTCCTTATTAAACATGGGCTTGGAGGTGAAAGTGAATATGGAACAACTAACCACCGAAGGCACCCTTTGTTAAAGTATGACAGAATTGGAGATTGAATGCACTAGCTGCAGATCTGTCTCCTATGTGGACCGCTGAGGTTGCCATGTTAGTTTAAACCGATTCCGCTGAGAAGCAAGACAAGCACGGTACTCACGTCTCGAGCAACAAGCATCTGAAGTTCTCTTGTGAAGGTCCCCGAACCAAGAAAAGATCTGCTCCTTCTTGATTTGAGTGTTGTCACTTCTGTACTTTCGGATAATGATTCTTTTCTTTCCTCAAAAAATCTGAGTGTATTAGAGACGATAGGTGCATCGTCAGCAATTGAATTCTGAGAACAACCTCGGATGACTAGTTTTTGCAGAGAGGATTCTTTTGGCTCACGCATTTTAGATTGGATCAAATGGGCAGTTAAGAGAGAGAATAGATAAGGTGGTCCTTTCAATTTCAATCTGATTTGGCAGCCTATTTTGTTATATTTCTGACAGAATTTCGCTGTCCAAAATTAAGAGAGTGAATTTAATGCCGACTCATTTGATGTTGGCATACAGCGATCGCCATTGCTTCCTGATTTAATCGGATCGAACTGTCCAATCGTGGTGCCAAAGCGCATAACATAAATTAAATTCCCTTTTACATCATGAAAGATAACGAAAAACCTGAATTACCAGAAATGGCTTTGGTACCCACATGCGTAGGTGGGTGCGTGCGTGGCATTTTGTGCATATAAGGCGTAAAAGAGGTGACAAATGCAATCCTCTACAATGAAAACATGCGCATTAATCATGCGCAAGTTTTAATAATAAATTGACATAATTGTAATAGACATGAGACTTTTTTGGTAATTTTTTCATATTTTCACTCAAAAAATTAGGATTACAATCAGATTTATACAATAAGCTTATGACTGAATTTGTGATTCTCCCAACTCAACACCTACACTAAGTTTTTTTCTTCCTTTTAATAATTCCCCTCCTCTTCTGTCTCCTCTCCTCATCTGTATAAAATGGGGAATGAGGGGTGGCTTAGGTAGTGAAAGGGAAACCGTCCTCCCAATGACCTTCCTGGAGAAAGTTGACCCAAATTCAAATTGTAGGGGAAGAAAACAAACATCTTCCCACTTTGAATCACCACACTGAATGTTGATTTTAGCTCCTTAAAATCCTCCTACACATCCAACCCCTCAGGATCCTTAGCATCAAGAGACAATCCTTCCGGATTATAAGAGCGAGAGTAGAAGTCACATCCTATGATTTCCAATCTTTCACGAGACATACAAATGGATTTGCGTATGGTTAATATGAGAAAAGAGCTATGCTATACACTCGCATTTAATTGATAAACACGTTGATCAAATTGTAGATGACATGCGGCGACTTGATTTCCATTCACATATAAATAACATGTAGCCCATCCTAGGTTGTGTCAAAGCCCCAATACATGTATTAGATACTATGCCATCTCAATCCGAAAAATCAAAAGGGACATATTGATGTTTTCCAATCATCACACCCTGAAAAAAGACGACGTATTTTTTACTCCAGCAAGTGAGACATCCTTCTGACGGTAGTCTCAAAAGATGAATCTTGCTTCCAATCTCCATAATCTGGCAACAATGATGGTGATTCCACTGGACTGGTGAAGATTACTTTTATCTTCCTCTCCTCTATGTACTTACCACTTCCTTTATCAAACAAAAAGTCTAAAAGAAATTTCTCAAGTTACTTAACTCGAAAGATTATGGAATATATATTAGTAAAACTTGTCATGTCAACAGTGATGTCCTCTTCACCTGTATCACGAACAGGTGTCGAAAGCTGAGTGGTACGTGCACGCCACATCAGCGGATGATGTGGCGCGCACATACCACTGAATATTTTCTCCTCTGCGCCGCAGGACAGGTGGAGCTACTTATTGTGCTTACATGGTAACTGCATCAAATAGAAGATAGGATGAAAAGCTACTCCAATTCTTTTGAAATATCAAGACATAGCTTCTGAGGCCTATCACGGTTTCCCTTTATCTAAGGTATATTAGACTACTATGGCGGGCATTCAAAATCTTATTCAAAGATGATCCTTGCTGCAATGCAACTGACTCCACCTTAAGCAATTCGTACCCCAGCAATAATAGTCCAATCGACATGTCATGGCAAAGAAATTGCAGAAGAATCTTTTAGCCGATTCAAGTACCGTGGGCATGTCCCTCCTCGCAAGTATGTCAGGGGCTCTAATAAGTATGTGAAAAGGTCCAAAAAATCCTCCCCTTGAAAGCAACATATCGATCAGTTTTGTTGCCTAAGAGAATCGAGCATGAGCTTTGTTTACCCAACTCAACTACGTAGACACAGAGAAGAGGCTTCAGATATAAGAACTTAACAGGGTACGTCACAAGAGCAGGATGTGATGTCGTACATTTTCTTTGAAGATATAATGCAGTAATGCAATCTCGATGGATATTCCAAAGAACTTACAAGAGAAGACGACTCCTAGTAATTACAGGGTACAATGGAAATGAACATTCAAAGCCCAAGATTAATCCTGGGAAAAATGGGAAAGTATGGAACAACAAACTTTGATTTGCATCACATGAAGCAAGAACCACGTGATAAGTGAATTCAAGCATCCTGTGGAATTCTATTGGCACTGGCAGCTTCTACTGATTCCTGTTCTGCCATAACTATAGTCCTGGAAGGCCGCTCGTTAGGAGTCATTTGGAGGCAATGTAAAGCAAGCTGTGCTATTTGGAATGCAGGATCTAGATATGTAAGGTATAGGGATGGTATAAATTTGGTTCCCATTTCCTGCAGGTTGCAACATCGTGAGCGACCAGCTTCTTCTAAAATATCCAGTGTTTCTTTTTCGGTAATTGGAGCATCTGCAGAAAATGAAAAGTTATGTGGGCAATACAACTGTACATTCCATGCCAAAGGATTTAAGTAGCTAAAAGGAAAACACACCTTGTATTTCATAGAGGGGATTATAGTGAACCTCACACCAGAAATTCGACCAAAACTCTGCATCAATTGAAAGTAAGGTTAACAAAAATAAAAACTCAAAAAACATGGAGTTTCCAAAGACCAGTTGCACATTGAACAAAAGCAACAGTAGATCAATTGCAAATGTTTACACCTAGGTTTAAAATCATCAAATATATATTGAGCCATACCCAAGCAGCTGTTAGCAAGCAAACGAACAAATATTTAATTTCCCAGATGAACAACAAGCAAAGCATCACAAAGGAGGGTCTATGCGTATATGTATGTGAGCAACACTCTTTTTTCCAAGACAAACGAGAAGTAAAATATCAACTTCACATTCATCACATTGCACCGACTGATCATTTGACCCAACAAAACAACTATGAAGAAGACTAGCAAGCAATACCCTAGGCAGAGGGAACTTATAAATCCAATGGCCCAACAATAATCAAGCTATCAATATAAGTATCATCAAGAGGTTTTAGACCTCCTTCAGGCTCTCCAACATCAACCAAATAAGCATTGAACATCAATGACTCACCGAAACAAATAACTTCATCATTCTTCAAAATTCTACATTCCGACAGCTGCTCGCTGCCATCATAGGGCATTACCTATCATATATCCGACCATCAATCACAGCATGGACTAATCTACTCCAAACAAGCTCAATCACAGAGAGCATTACAACCAGAAGCATAGAACAGAACAATCCGTGATGATAGAAAAAATGAAATCCTAAGCAGCATCAAGCTGCTGCTGTTCAGTTCGATTGAGCAAGATAAATTTGGGAGAAAACGGTAATAAAACGATAGCCACTGCCATTTTGACATAGATTAGCCAATCAAACTTAATCATGTCCTAGCCCAATCAAAGGCAACTAAATTGCTGATTGGGTTGAGCTGGACATCACTGGCAGAGATTAGTAGTGAAAGCAAAGGTACCTTGTCGGTGGAGGTGCAGAGTGAGAGGAAGCCATCGCAATAGACCATGCGCTTCAGCTTCTGCTTCAGGTGCTTCTTGAAGGTGACATTCGAGCACACACAGACTCAAGCACATAACTCATTTCATCAAACACCAAAATTACACATGATCACCAAACACTAGACAGGCAAAACTTAGATCGTTCACACTCACACGAAGCATAATTCAGCACACTAATTACAAACACAATCCAAGAGCAGTTCAGGATTGAAAAAGAAAACAAGAGCACAACACCGATCCGCTCCTAGAACCTGCATTGCCGGCTCAAAATGCAGGTGTTGAGTCCATCACAGAGCTGAAAGCTCTAAAGTATTCATCCGTGGGATTCTGCTGAGTTTGGATGTTCTGTATAAGGGCAACAAGGATGGTGATGCCAGAATTCTGTCCCTCAAGATTCTGTTTGATGCGATGTTCATTTTCCTAATCAAAACTCCAGAGTTAGAGCATAAGCTGGCAGACTTGAAATCCATATCCTAGGTACAATTTCTCCCTCTTTGACTGACGTTGATTGAGGATGAGGACCACAGTACCAATGTGTGCACAGAAGCTCTCCCTAATGCTCATAGAGTTCAACTTGACTAAAATTTCTGAGATTCTACACCCGAAGACAGTCAGCCACTACTTCATATTTTCACTTGGTGATCTGTCCTGTGCAAATGTGAATGCTGTTGAGCTGTGCGTGGCTCTGGCATTGGCTCCGGATATGGATCCCAAGTTGCTTTCTCAGCTGAAAGTAGCACGGTGCATTGGAAATCTTTTGGAGTTTGTACATGGGAAGAATTTGGAAGATTTTCTCAAATTGATGCTTGGCTTGTCAAAGCTCTTCTTTTATGATCACCAGGTTCTATGAAAGTTTTCACGTACATGGAAGAGCCAACACTACCTGATGAAAGTTCTTTTGAGGCGGCAAGTAGCATATATGACACATAACTGACTTTGGTGGCAGTGCCAATGTTTTCCTGGAATTGAGTGGGTCTTATGACAGAAACAATGCCGATATTGCTTCTGAATACACAGTTCTATACTGAAGGCAGCCTCAAGGGAAGGTGCTCTCTTTTTCTTACCGATCTTTTGTAAGTGAGTGCAATTCTTGAGTCACGGTGAGATGGCCTCCTTCTCTACTGGTACAGCAAATGTTGCATTCTCTTAGTTACTCCTGTAGGCGATGTTTGCTACACAGAATGATTTTTGTCAGTGTTCCCGTCAAAGATTGCTATGATTGAAGGCATCATTGCTGAGATAAAATATTCTAGTGCTGCTGCTTTAGCCAGTGTTGCCACACTGGTAATCTCAGAATTGTGGTGGCTCCCTCATTTACAAATCCCACCAAGAAGCACACCTTTCCTGAAAAATAAACTGAACTTAAGCATGGCAATACAGAGTGTCTGTCTACTTCAAAGTCGCAACAATGAGTTGATTGTGCTGTAAAGTCCCAGGATGAAAACCATAGTTGTATGACCTTCCAACACACATTCCATCTATTTGTTTACAGCATAGCGAATTTATCTCCCATGCGAAGCGATGTTATCAATTTCAAAATATGTGTGAAGCAGCAAATCAACAACAATCTCTAATAATTTGTTAGATGTCAAATAAAATTGATGCAATTGACATGCATACCTCTAGGAGAAACCATCCTAAGAAAATGTAGCTAAAAAAGCCAAACCAAACTAGGAAAAGAACACAAATACTTGTACATAATTAAGAGCCCTCTGGCTATTCAGAGGCATCATAATTTAAATACCTTCATCAGATTTTCAGGCAAGAATCCGCTGAAAGGTCATTATAAAATGCATGCAGAACTTCTCTGTTCATATCTGTGAAAGAATTTGATTGCCAAAAAAGGAAAACATTGGTACTTACCTCAATTCGTTTAAGGTTTGAACACAAGGAAACAATTTGTGGTCGTGTATCAAAAAGCTTCCAAGTGCAACGCGCACTTATTCATCGTCTCGCCCATCGTCCTCTTACATATCTTAGTATTCTTGCCGAAACCGGTAATTTGTCTTCTTCATCGTCTTATCCCACAAATTTGATTAACTTCTCCGAGCAAAGTCGAGAAATTTCCTCCACCGCGAATTTCCCACAATATAATATTGTAACCTCTCGCAGTCCCTTCAAGCTTGATAGATCAGGCAACTTCTGTAAAGATTCACAGCTGCTAATAAACAATGATTCCAAAGATTGGGGTAGTTCGCCTTGAATCTCGACCAGATTATCACACCCCCATACATGAATATCCCTTAGCTTGTTTAACTTACTTAGATCAGGTAGCATCGCCAGCTGTCTGATGAACGAAAGGTCCAAATCTCGTAGGTTCTCCAAACAACCAAGGCCTTCAATTTCTGCAACTGCAGAGCTACAAATCGTGAAAGACGATACTTTCCTCAAATTCGATAGATCCATCGAGTAAAGTAAGGGGAAACCTTCCAAATATAAGTAGGATAAACTTGAGGGAAGCCTCGGGAGGCGACGCGGATGAGGAGGGAGGCTAAGGTTTGTCAATGAAGCGGTCTTCCCCAAAAAGAAAAGTTCCATAGATTCCAATTTGGTTAAGTTCCCAATCCATCGTGGTATCGGTTCTTCCAGAAGCCCATCAGATTTCCCATCACAATTAGGTGGGTCAAAGCCCAGATGCAATACCTTTAAGTTAGTGAGGTTTGAGAGATCCGGAAACGTGTCCTCCCTCAACGCCCCCAAATCTAATTTGATGAGACTTTCAGGAAGCCTTGGTACGGCGTGTATTCTTGCCCCTCTCAATCTCAAGATCCTTAGGGATTTATTCCCGTAGATGCAATTGCCGATTTCCACTTGGAAATATTCGTCACACTCAAACTCAATTTCGCGGAAGACTTTTATTTCTTCGAGCTTCTCTATCGTCCAAAAGGCATTTGGTATTTTGCTTATATAACTATTATACATCTTTACTACTTTCAAATTCTTCATCTTTCCAATGGAATCGGGTAGTTCTTTAATGCATGTGCCCCTTATGTCCAAGTCAGTCAGCGATTCCAAATTCCCGATTGTCTCCGGAAGCATCTCCAAATGCTCACAGTCTTTTGTAAATAGGTATTTAAGGCTTGCAAGATCTCCACCCAGCTCGTCCGGCAGCCTCCGAAGATTGAAACAATAGCTTACATCTAAGAAAACCAAGCATTTCAACTGACGAATTGATCTATCAATTTCAATTAACGAAAAACAACTCGATAGGATCAAACATTCTAATTTTGAATGAGCTGAGAAGTTGGGGGTTTTCTTCAAGCGTTGGCAATGGGACAGATTCAAAACTTTCAAACTCTTGATCACCTGTGAAAGAAAATCATGCAAAGTTTACTTTGGAATCTAGTAAGACGGAAGAATCAGTTTTGTCTGGCATATAACATACCTTCATGTGGCTCCACCCCTTCCAATCATGAGTAATTTCACTCCAAGATAGATCAAGGATAATCAAATTCTCCACAGAGAAATTTGCAATCTCAAATGTTGGGTGAATATTATGCCAAGAAAGCCATCGTAATTTTGGAAGGAGATTTGAATTCTTCTGGAATACATCCTTCTGGAATACATTAGTTGAAAGAATATCTAATGGCCACGTGTGCCAAAGATGCTCAACTTCAAGGAACGTTAGATTGGGTAGGTTCTGAAAGTCCTCATAGGTAAAATGGTGCTGATCGTCAAACTTGAAATGAAGAGCTTCAACTTTTTTCTTCATCTGTCCAAAGGAAAAATTTTAAAAACAAAAGAGTTGAAGGGAAACACATTTATTTAAGTTCACTATTTTAAGGGGTTGAGTTGAGTACTTATATTCCTTTAATCTTACAAGAGCAAAAATATTGGTTGAGTAGGTCGCAACGGTGCTAGAGAATACAAAAAATAATTGCCTCCTTTTGAAAAGAAAATGTCCATAAGTAACTTGGAGATTTATTTTTACAGGGAATTTTACCTCATGGCTCTTCAGCAGATCCAATCCTTCCTTGGGATTCCACACCCAACGTTGCTTCTCAATTTTCATCTCACTTTCTTGACGAACTATTTCTCTTCCGAGGTCTCTAAGTTGATCATGCATCCACAATTTATTATGTTTTTCAATTTTTATCAAAGACATGTTCTGCAAAACTTCCAAGGCTGCTTCCGGAAAAAGTTTAGATGCATCCTAGAAATTAACCACAATGTCTTTGTGACATCCAATGAAATGACAAGCTATATCAAGGAATATATGCTGCTGCCGACGATCTAATGCATCATAACTTATTTCTAGCTTACTCTGAACTTTATCATCAGGAACACTTTCTAGCTTCTTCAATGTGGCATCCCACATTTCCTTATTTTTGCTGGATAAAAGTGAACCTATGACCTCAAGGGCTAATGGAAGACCTCCAGCAATGTGTATCACCCTTTTGGTATGGTCGACGTACTCGTCTAGAGGAGAATCTCTTCTGAAGGCATGCTTGCTAAAAAGTTGAAGAGATTGATGGGAATCCATGCCCGTAAGCTCATACCTGTAGTCCACTTCCGGAACATGGAGAACATCTTCCCTTCTTGTAGTAATAATAAGTTTGCTCCCTTCACCAAACCAATCACGCTTGCCTACAAGTGCATCCATATGATCCTTTTTTTCCACATCATCAAGAAGAATGAGGGCTTTGTGAGTAGGGAACCTATCTTTAATGATCTTAATCCCTTCATCAATGTTTCTTATATCCGTCCCTTTCATCTTGAGGATGTCGGAGATGAGCTGCTGCTGCAAGTACTCAATGCCCTTGAGCTTTGACGTTTCACGGATGTTGGAAAGGAAGCAACAACTGTTGTACTTGTTGGAAAGCTCATTGAAGATGATTTTGGCAATTGTTGTCTTTCCAACGCCACCCATCCCATGAATTCCTATGATCCATGTTTCACTTGTGTGAGCATCTATCTCTTCCTTGATTTTATCCACACGGTCGTCCCTATTGACCAAGTTGTTTGATAACGCCAAATAAGTCTTTTTCAACTCATTGAAAACCTCCTCGGTAACTGTTTTCACGATCTCAACTTCTTCCCTAATGTTTGTTGGAGGTCAAATGGCAATGAGTAAGAAAATTGTCTTGAATCAAACTATGTTTCGACAAGAACAAAGTGAAAACTGAAGACCTAATTGAAATGCGTTATGTAAGGATTTTCTCCAGTGTAGATGAATTAGCATCGCTACATATGATTAATGAATGACCTAAACTGAAACAAAAAAAAAAGTTTTTTGGAATACAGAAGGACAAAATTGGGATCGTACCATTATTTTATGTGCTTTTACAGTATAATTTTAATAGCATAAAATTCAATTTCAACAAGGCTAACACAAATCTAGAAAAGAAATCAATTGAATCACGTCAAGTTTTAATGATACAAGGCACATCAAAGGAATGATAGAGGCAATCACCTTTTGGGGATGCTTTGCAAGTCCCACCCATCTAGTTCCCCAACTGTAGTGAGTGCAGCCTTCCACTCACACATGGTCTCTTTGGCATATCGCTTCTTGTTTTCATGTGAAAGAAATGCCTCTTCATAATCCCCAATTTGGTGTCGAACCTCTGAAGGTGCCACGTCATAAAAAATTGGCATAATCTTTTGTCCCCTAGTCTTTCGGCACTTGACCATCTGGACTAGCTCCTTAAGACACCATGCGCTCGAGGCATAACCTTTCGAAAATATAGGTATTGAGATCTTTGATTCACTAATTGCTCGAAGAAGTTCCGGGCCAAATTCTTCCCCCTTGCGGAGCTCTTCGTCATCCTTATAGACGCGGATTCCCGCATCTATCATTCTAGTGTAAAGGAAGCTAGTAAAACCTCTTCGAGTATCTTTTCCTCTGAAACTCAAGAAGACTTCATATTCATATCCTGATGAATTAACCATTCCCTCACCTTCTGTCGTAGTGTGAGTAAAAGAAGCGCTCCCTACTAGTCCATCATTTTTATAGGTACGTTGTTTTTTTGCACTCCTCTCCATTGATTTCACTCGATCGGATCTTCAAGAAATACCAAACAGAATATCAGCAAAAGCAGTGGCAACTAGAGATGGAAAATGTTTAGAAGCCTAACTTGCAAATGATGAAGATCTCTATAGGTCATTAAACTTAGTAGCTAGGATAAGCTAAATATGCAGAGAGTCGTGGGCCAGTTTGCTACAATTGTTTAATAAGAATGATTCATTGTAGCATCATTCCAGCCTATCAAAGTTGACAATGCATGTGAACATAGGAGTATTAAATCTCGGGGGTGTTTTAACACCTTAAGGAGTTTTGAATCTTCCCAGGAGAATGTTGGCATAGCACAGTGCAAAGTTTGAATTTTAAATAAAACGGCTCACTCTTCTCAAATCTTGATAACATAAATTATTTCCTAGGAGTTGTAAATCTTAAGGGGAGAACGTGAACATGTTCTCATTTGTCATAACACAATGCAGAGCATTCTTTTTAAAAAGAAAAGTTCCACATTTCTCGAATTTCTACAACAAAAATTGTTTCTTCTTAATGTCATTTCTGCGAATATGACCGCCAATCTCTCTAAAGTGGGTCAAAAAATTAACTAGAGTCATTCATGTGGTGGGATAGGTGTAGTTTGAAATCTTATACCTTTCTAAAATTCCGTTAACAAAAATGGAGTTTTGTTACATGCATGCTAAAATTAAAGAACCAATTATAAACTTGAAATATAACTGGTAAGTAAAAATTAACCAATAACTTGTGAGTCTGAGCAATTGTTGGAAAGTTATAAAAAATATATATATAGTTTTTTTCATCCTCAAACCAAATAGTGGATTACCATTTTTACTTTCAGATTTTGCAAATGGTTAGTATTTTTTTTGTAGATTATGAATGCTCACATACTTTATTAATAGTCTTGACTGATGTTCCAACTTACTTACAGACAAAATAACTATTTTACCCCTCTAAATCCAAATATGGTGTTAACATTGTTTCGAATTTATGAGTAGCAATGTTCATTTGTAAATACGACATGAACCAAATAATCGATTTACCATATGGAAAATACTCCTGTAACTTACAAGTAATCGTTTGCTTTTATAAGCGGGCGAGTATTTTTGGTAGTAAACTACAAGTTGCTTGCATGCTTTGTTAGTAGTTTTGGTTAATGGTTGTAACTTTTAAACAAATAACTATTTTACCAATATAAATCCTCACTATATTATTAGCCTTATTTTGATTCTATGAGTTGCAATTTCATCGTTTGTAACATGTTGACGAATCAACCGATTTACTTGCTTGAGATATTCTTGCAGATTATGAATAGCCGTTTGCTTTTACAAGTGGGTGTGTTTTTCCTCTAGTAGATTACGAGTTTCTTACATATTTTTTACTAGCGACATCGGTTAATATTTGTAAATTCTGAAAAAAAAAAAAAAAAGATAACTATTTCATTACCCTAAATTTGTAGTAGATTATTAACATCATTTCAACGTCTATTTGTTAGTAACATACAAACATATTTTATGCAACTGTATGTATGCTGGACGATTGTGTAAATCTGTTTACTAGTGATATTGACAATAGCTCCTACTTGTTTATATAGTCGACTGTGAGACACCAATTAGAAGCTCCAAGATGACTAAATATGCCACGCGAGATGACACGGTGGTATTGTTTCAAAACGACATTACAACGTGATTAGACATTGACAAAGCTAACAATATATAAGGTTTGGAACTTATATAATGTGCAACCAAAAAATAGAGTGGTTATGTGTTATTCAACATCTAATGCATAATATAAGGTTCAATAGCAAATTCATGGATGTTTCCGATAAAATTTGTTTGTTCAATAGTCAAATCGCGGTTGCTGAGAGTCTACTCTATCTAGGGAAGAATGGACGTAGAGTATTAGCTTCCTCTATAGTTACCCAATAAAATTAGGAGAGGCGCATGTCATCATTGTCAGGCATCTCAAACTTAAAATTATCCACATTGAATGATTCTTGTACTAGCACTGGGCTCCAACTTCGTACACTACGATTATTAAAAAAAAAACAAACAAAAAGATTCCTTTATATCTAAGCTCCAAAATTGGTTCTTTTTTATGTTGGTCCTTGAGATGTGCCCCTCCACTTTCCAATATACTAACAGTCTCGAACTTTTCTTCGCCAAGGACTTGCAGGCATTATGAAACCATTAGTCTATAGCAGAGATGAGAGCTAACGCTCAAGATCAGGATGGACCAAGTACAAGAAGCCAAGGTAGTCTCCAATCTCAAGGGGCGAACGTGCAAGTGTTCGGGGTTCACACTTCACAGTGCACGATGCACGCTTTGTTTTTCCCTAGAATGCCTTTATTTGAGAGTGATAACGTTCAATTGCAATTTCATAAAAGCGTCCTAAAGAATACTCTCTCAAAATCGGAAAAGGCCACCGCCCTTCATCTGGCATTTCCTAAACAATGTTTACGCTGCACTGGCTTTGAGGAATAAAAAAGAAAAGGTAAAGTTGGCAACATTTCACGTGCTGTGATGGTCCCCCAAGCCCAGCCAAGCCGCTCCGATAAAAGGTTGTCTCTTCTCAGATCTCGAGAACGAAATTGCCCCTTTCTAAGTTTGATTCTAGAGATTTGGCCCTCCGCTCTCCCTTTTGAGTTCATATTTAATTACTGATGCGCACTCATACACACCCTATTACTTGATGGGCAACATTTAAATAAGCATCTTGCACTTTGGTGGCTGTTTGAATTCTTGCCCAAGGTTTTCGTATTACTAGAAAATCAGTGTTCTTAATAGGTACTTCAGCCATGCTTGTTGGCAACTGTTTTAGCATCATATTCAATTTTATGGGTACCGACATTTTTTTTTTGTCAGTGTTGTACCAACATTATTTATGGAACTATCAAGTGTATGCTGATCAATTGTATGTATTTGTATACTAGTGATATTGATGGTTATTTGTATTGATGGAAATGTTAATATGATTTATCGTGAATCACTTTTTTGGCGCATGTAATATGTAGTCCATACCTTCTTCTTCTTCTTCTTCTTCTTCTTCTTCTTTCATTTTTAGTGTTTTCCCATTTCAGCCAAGTTTTGGGGACACTCTGTCCGTCCTTTTTGAAGAAACTTTTGTTTAAGAAAATATATATGTAAGAACCACTAGAGCCAAGAGGGCCTATGCTAGTTTGCTAGACATGATGATACTGTAGAGTACGCAACTTTTTCCTCTGATACCACTTGTAAGGTATGCAAAAGCGTTATAGTAGTAACACGAGAGAATTGTTATAGACAACTCAAACACTCTTATTATACTAAATTGCAATATAAATATAATAAAAAAAATAATCTTTTCTTTCACGACGCTCAAAACACTCCCACTCAAACGGTGGAGGGTTAACCCTGCACGCCCTTAAAAGAATGATGGGTTATAGAGGGATTCCCCCATATTGACTTCTCTTCGACAAACTTTCCTTCTTGTTCACGTTCAGTCCTTCCTTTCAAAGATGACGGCCACCGCCTAAGACTTATACAGCTGGCATTTCTCTTGCTAGTTGTAGACGTTCTTCATCTTTCGTAAAGCCACAATTTCTGACTTCCTCTTGCTTGTTGTTTTCTTCTTTCTTCAGCAAATTTAGCAACAGATAGCTAATCAATGCTTGAAGAAGATCTTGGACTTTTCTCCTCTTTCTTTGCCGACTTCAATTTGTCAACAATTGTGGGTTGCATTAGGTGTTGACTCCAACAGATACTGTCTCTGTCTCAATATATTATCACAACGTACTTCGAATGTGACAAAGTTAAGAATGCAAAGTTGCTATTATCTTCTTTGAAAGCTCAAAAGAAGGGGAGAGGCAGAAAGAAAAACGACATTGAAGAGAAACGAACATCACAAACTCTCCATGCATATGGTCATTGTTGATTTTCCTTCTAACAAACCAATTTTTGCTATTAGCCTCTAATGAGATTTTATAACCATTACATCCAAATGGAGGAATAATATGGTACTTTATGCTTCAGTACTATAGTATATGTACATATCTGTTCAACACTACCAAAAGAACCATGTTTCTCACAAATAAATCTCTCAGAAAATGGGACAAGTTTTTTTGAGTGTCTAAAAATGTTTACGTTCTGAATGTTGTTCTTTGGCATGGAAACATTGTCACTCAACATGGGAGAAACACAAATTCCATTATAAACCTGTTGTGCAAATTCAAATTCAATCCAAGATATTTTAATTAAACCAATATTGTTTTAAACCTTTGAATGAAAATGCAATCAAGTCCTCCCAATCAAATCTCACCCGAAATATCCAACATGGTGATCCAATCATTACTGACCATCTTACATGTCAAGACCTATAATCTGACGTGGATAAATTTACTCGAAACGACCCGTTGTTGCTTGACTCCACAAGCCGTTGCCCTTGCTAGTCCCGCTCTCTCAAGTTGACCTCGAACAACGGTCACGGCTCATCTAGATCTGGCGCCTCCAAATGTGGAGGCTTGACAGTCAGCCTCCATGGCCATCAGGCTTCATGGCCTTCCATGGCTGCTCAGCTTGAAGCATGGCGTTCAGCTCAACCAAATTTGGCATACCTCCAAATCCGGAGTCAACGAGCTTCTCATGGCCATCGACCGAGTCTAGGATGGACGGCCTGCCATTGGCATCGGTCCCTCTACACAGAACAGCACCTCGCCTCATCTCCAAAACACGTCTCTCTATTTTCTCTCTCCGCTAGTCCTCAATGAGCCTCGAGTTCGTGGCTGTCGAGATCTAGCCAAGCTCGACGGCCATGGAAGAGGAGTGATCGAGCTCATCCATGGCCGTTGAGCCTGTGGCCGTCCAGATCTCAGCGAACTTGACTGCCACTGGCCAAGCCTCCATGTCTAAAGGTTTGGCGGCTCGCTGGCAAGCCTAGATTTGGATGGCTGACGAGCCATCTCGCATAGATCTAGCATGTCTGTTATCGAGGATGCTACACGATGCCGCAGCAAAGAATGCCACTAACTGTGGATGGTAAGGCACGACCTTGGGGGCTATGGAAATGAAGGAGAGAAAAGAAAAAAGGAAAATCTGACGTAGCAGTCTAGTCATGCCATCGTCATTACATAAGACGACCAACGATGACTGGACTGCCACATAAAAATTGTCAGACAAAGCTACCATAAGGACTTTATTGCATTTTTACTCGAAAGTTTAGGATTACAGCCGAAATGTATAAGACTGAATTTGAATTCATATAGTAAGTTTATGACTGAATTTGCGATTCTACCAACTCAACACCTATGCTTGTTATAAGTTTTTTCTTTTTTTAAGAGTTCTTCCGCTATTCTGTCTCCTCTCCATCTGTATAAAATGGGCAATGAGGGACGGCTTGTGTAGTGGAAGGGAAACCGTCCTCCCAATGATCTTCCTAGAGAAAGTTGACCAGAAAGTTGACCTAAGTTCAAATCAACTAGGGAAGAAAACTAACCTCTTTCAACTTTGAATCACCATGCTGAGTGTTGATTTTAACTCCTTAAAATCTTTTGTCACGTCCAACCCCTCAGGATCTGGCCATTAAAAGACAATCTTTCCGGATAATAAGAGCGAGAGCATAAGTTATATGCTATGATTTCTAATCTTTCACGAGACATAGAAACGGATTCACATAGATAATAAGAGAAAAAAGCTATCCGATACACCCCCATTTAGTTTACAAAAAGATTGATCAATTTATAGATGACATGCAGCAACTTGGTTTCCATTCACATATAACTAACACGCAGCCTAGCCGAGGCTGTGTCAAAGCCCTAGCGCGTGTATTAGATGCTATGCCATCTCAATCCATAAAGCAAATGAAGGGATATATTGATGTTTTTCAATCATCACACCCTAAGAAAAGGCGATGCATTTTCAACTCCAACAGGTGAGACATTCTTCGGACAGTAGTCTCGGAAGATGAATCTTGCTTCCGGTCTCCATAATCTGGCAGCGATGATGGTGATTCCACTGGACTAGCGAGTACTACTTTTATCTTCCTTTCCTCTATGTAGTTACCACTTTCTTTATCCAACTAAAAATATAAAAGAAAATTCCTCAAATTACTTACCCTGAAAGATTAGGGAACATATAGTAGGAAAACCTACCATGTTAGCAGTAATGTCCCATTCACCTGTATCAAAAACTTGTCTCTGCACTGCAGGACAGGTGGAGCTACCTGTTGTGCTTGCATGGTAACTGCATCGAACAGAAGATAGGATGAAAAGCCTGCTCCAATTCTTTGTAAGTATCAACACATAGCTTCTGAGTGGGCACGTCATGGTTTTTCTTTATCTCAATGTATATAGGCTACTATGATAGGCATTCAAAACCTTATTCAAAGATGATCCTTGCTGCAACGCGACTGTCTCTACCTTAAGCAGTTCATATCCCAGTGAAATATAGTCTAATTGACATGTCATAGCAAAGAAATTGCAGAAGAATCATTTAATTGATTCAAGTACTATAAACATAACATACTGATCAGTCTTATCGCCTAGTGGAATCGAGCATGAGCTTGGTTTTCTCAACTACATAAACACGGAGAAGAGGCTTCAGACAAAAGAATTTAACGAGAAAGGGAGCACATCATGAGAGCCGGATGTGATTAAATGTGCCATTGTACATTTTCTTTGAAGATACAATGCAGTAGTGCAATCTCATCTTGTGCGTTGGTTTTCTCTAGTAATCATTGTCTCAGTCATCTGGTTACAACCATTCACCTACTTTATGTCCAGAAAGAAATTCACTCACAAGGCATTCTAAGAGTTTGTGGTGCGAAGATAAGAGCTACGCAAAAAAGAAAAACCTGACCAAATATTCAAAAACAACACGAGGAAAAGAATTTGAAAACAGGGTGACCTTGTGACTGATATACACATGCCTCTGAAGCTTACGCCTCAAGATATTCCTTCTACCATTGTTTATGATGTTGAAAGGTAAATTTTCAAGAGAATTATTGTAGAACAAAAGGATATCATCCCCTTCACTTATTGCCTAATAAAACAGGAGGCAAGCAACGCAAATTGACTGTAGCTCCAAAATGAAAATGAACCAAATGTGCCACACTATATACTCACAGATAAACTTGAGATCATGAGGCCAGATCTCCAAGAGCTCTTCAGCCATGATGACTTCTATATCACTGATCCACGCAAAACACCAGGTCACATAGCAGTATAACAACAATCAAGCAAAAAGCTTTGCATAAAGCTCAATTCCAAGTACCCATTTGATATAATCCTGTCATGCGCAGTTTCAAGCACGTTGCTCATTTCAACAAAACACCAAAGTCACACATGATCACCAAACACTAGACGGGCAAAACTCAGATGGTTCACACTCACATGAAGATAATTCAGCGCACTAATCACTACAGAGCCTAAGAGCAGTTCAGGATTCACAGAAATAACCAGAGCACTACATCCGTTCCTAGACCCTCTGCATTGCAGGCTCGAAAGGCACCCACCGTGATCATGATTATACTATACGCAAAACTCGATACTGAGGATGATGATCCGATGCTCTGTTATGACAACTCTCTGAACAGTTATGTTAAGTTGCAGAGTGGCGGTTCGCCCACTATCTATATATTACTCATTTTTTCAAAACCTTGTTTTGTTGTATTACCCAAGAAAAGCTTTACAAAGAATAGTCAATTTATTATTTTCAACTTACACAAGCTTCTTTACCAGCCCACGCGCAAATTGCTTTTTGTGTCATTTTCTGAAAATATCGTGCTATATATAAAACCAACTTATCAAGTCTGGTGTCTGCTGTCGATATATCCAACAAGCCCTAGCCATATAATATTCTCTTAATAAACGTGGGAGAGAAAGTTATCAATGGGAACTTGCAATTAACTACTCAATAACCTTAGAAACAAAAACTAATAAAATTCTTTCATAAAATTAATGTGGAGCACGTAGGGCGTGTTTTGTTTTAGTTCAAATAGAAGGAGAACACAGGAAAAAGTATACTGTCAAATGTGTAATAAGAACTAAGTAACTACCGTCAATCCCTCGAAAATTTCGTCAAAATGAGCCTGGTTCACAGGGTCTGTCTGTTTTTTTTTTTTTTTCGAATTTATTCACCATAACAGCCAATCCATACTTTGCATTTAAAATTCAGGGAAGAGACGATTTCCAGTTTACAGCTCTTCAAGTTGTCAAGTCCATCACAGAGGATTCATCCTGGATTCCTGAAACCTCCGATATATTCATCCGTGGGATTCTGCTTAGTCTGGATGTTCTGTATTAAGGGCAGCAACGATGGCAATGCCAGAGTTAAAGCATAAGCTAGAAGATTTGAAATCCATATCCTAGGTGCAATTTCTCCCTCTTTACCCAACCTCGATTGAGGATGAGGACCAGATACCGAGGTGTGAGCAGAAGCTCCTTCTGATGCTCCTAGAGTTCAACATGACTAAGATTTCTGAGATTCTACATCCAAAGACAGTCGGCCACTGCTTCAGATTTTCACTTGCTGATCTGTCCTATGAAAATGTGAATGATGTCAAGCTGTGCATGGCTCTGGCATCGCCTCCAGAAATGGATCCCAAGTTGCTTTCTCAATTGAAAGTAGTACGGCGGATTGGAAACTTTTTGGAGTTTGTCCATATGAAGGACATGGAAGATTTTCTCGAATCGACGCTTGGCTTGCACAAAGCTTTCCTTTAATGATCACTAGATTCCACATGCCCCCGCTTGAGCCGACACTATTTGATGAAAGTTCTTCTGAGGCAGCAAGTAGCGTAAGAGACATAACCGACTTTGGTAGCAGTGCCAGTGTTTTCCTGGAATCGAGTGAGTCTCATGACAGAAACCATGCCAATATTGCTTCTGAATGCATGGTTCTATTATTGATCTTTTGAAAGTGAGTGCAATTCTCGAGTCTCGGCAAAAAGGCGCTCCTTCTCTACCGGTACAGCGAATGCTGCATTCTCTCTGTTATTCCTGCAGGCGATGTTTGCTGCACAGAATGATTTTCGTCAGTGTGCAAGTCGGAGTTTGCGAAGATTGAAGGCATCCATACTGACATAAAATATTCCAGTGCCGTTACTTTGCCAGTGCTGCCACACTGGTAATCTCGGAATTCCGGCAGCTCTCTCATTGTAGTCTAACCCATGAAAGTTGTCGGCCAACTGATTCCTGGCCTGAATCTCCGATACCTCCCCTCGGTGTGGAATCTAGGAAGGTTGCTCGGCTTTCTGGATGAGCATCGAAAGAAGCTGCACGTCTGGTCTGGCTAGCGCCAATTGAGGAGATTGAGTCGAAAATCTCTCTCTTTACCAAGACTTCCCTCGGATAATCTTTTTTCTTTACGAAGACTTACCTCCGACATGGTTTGCATACAGTCATCAAATTGAAAGATGACAAATTTCCTTTCCGACTGCGGCAGTTTATTGATTCATAGGTATTCAAATCTGACTATTCGTTCCAGGGCACCCATGATTATTAGGTGGCGGGTTTCATGTGGATTTATGGCGAGCATCACGCAAGAAACTTCGAAACCCTCGACATTGTGATCAAGGCACTTCTGCAATAGCAAATTGCCAGCTCCAGAAGCGGACATGGCAATTTGCTCATTCTAAAAACTCGGAGAGAGAGAGAGAGAGAGAGAATGCGAGAACCCAAAGGACATAGAGCAATTGTAAGTTTCTGTCATTATTCTAATAAAATAGGGCACAATGACTCTTGAAACAAGATGCAACTAGTACATCAGAAACTAAATTCGGAGTTCCACAACCAATGGGCATCGAGATATGCATAAATTAAGACAAGCTCACAAGGAACTACGTCTTCCTCAGTTCTCAATTAGCTTTTCGATCATGTCCGCAGCTTCCTGGACAGTTGTGATACTTTGAGCACTTTCTTCCTCCACGCTGATCCCAAATTCTTCTTCAAGTCCCATCACAATCTCCACCTAAAATGCAAAAGAGCAGTGGTCTCATCACAATCCTATTTTACTGAATAAAGGAGTAAACTTTAACGTCAGAATCAGATAGGAAGAAAAAACAATTCCAGCTCCGCTTCAGAATGAACGGATAAAGTGAAACCTCATTAAAGTCTGCAGAAAAGGAAAGAGACTTTTGCATGAACAGCTTACAGTGTCCAGAGAATCAGCTCCCAGGTTAGCAAATTTTGACTCTCCAGTCACGCTAGCATCATCTGGTAAAGCCAGCTGCTTCCTTACTATTTGGCACACTTTATCCACTGTCTCCGTTTTAGCCTGCTCATATCTCAAGTTGATTATTTGCAAGTTCTAAAACTTACTTATGGGCTTCACACTGAGTGGTTAGAAGATTGGCAAGGCCAATCCAAGCATTCCCCCAGAGCAAGCAAAATGATATGCTGGAACACAGTATGAATAATATTCTGGGCATCCACTTTCCCAGAAGGAGAATGTTTCGAATGACTTGATTATAATCACACAGCAAGATTGTTCAACACGAGACAAAACTAATGGCCCAGACTTCAGATATATAATAACTTGTAGTCACTTTGCTATGCTCTAAGTTTTGTTGTTATAGTTGGCATGACACAGTAATACATACCGCACATGAAACCTGGAAGCGGCGTGCTTTAAGAGAAGGGAAACTTCTGCCACTGATGGGGAGGGAAACAGACCTGACATTAGATATCTTGCTGACAGGTACCTGTTAAAAATGTCAAAAGTGACATTAGATATCTTGCTGACATGTACTTTAGACCTGACATGGTGCTATAAAAGTCAGGTCTAAAGTACAATGCCAAATGTTTACTAATGTTTCAAAGATCCAATCTCAGTTCAAAGTGCAGAACCTCAACCAGGTCAGCCACGCCATATCCCAAATTGCACAGAAA